>OY283153.1:109363652-110563652 GCA_958299815.1 Sarcophaga carnaria | reverse complement strand
TGACAATTTTCATGTATTTTTGGCCAAAATTCGATTTTTCAAAATTGAATACCTTGACTCACAAAATTTTGAAAAAAATCGAATATCTCGACTCACAAAAGTAGTACAGCTTTTTGAGTAGTACGGTTCGAAAGAGGACGTTTTTTCCAATTAATAAATGGCCATTTATTTTTTTGAGAATTTTCATGTATTTTTGGCCAAAATTCAATTTTTCAAAATTGAATACCTCGACTCACAAAATTTTGAAAAAAATCGAATATCTCGACTCACAAAAGTAGTAAAGCTTTTTGAGTAGCACGGTTCGAAAGAGGACGTTTTTTCCAATTAAAAAATGGCCATTTATATTTTTGAGAATTTTCATGTATTTTTGGCCAAAATTAGATTTTTCAAAATTGAATACCTCGACTCACAAAATTTTGAAAAAAATCGAATATCTCGACTCACAAAAGTAGTACAGCTTTTTGAGTAGCACGGTTCGAAAGAGGACGTTTTTTCCAATTAATAAATGGACATTTATTTTTTTTTGAAAATTTTCATGTATTTTTGGCCAAAATTCGATTTTTCAAAATTGAATACCTCGACTCACAAAATTTTAAAAAAAATCGAATATCTCGATTCACAAAAGTAGTACAGCTTTTTGAGTAGCACGGTTCGAAAGAGGACGTTTTTTCCAATTAAAAAATGGCCGTTTATATTTTTGAGAATTTTCATGTATTTTTGGCCAAAATTAGATTTTTCAAAATTGAATACCTCGACTCACAAAATTTTGAAAAAAATCGAATATCTCGACTCACAAAAGTAGTACAGCTTTTTGAGTAGCACGGTTCGAAAGAGGACGTTTTTTCCAATTAATAAATGGACATTTATTTTTTTTTGAAAATTTTCATGTATTTTTGGCCAAAATTCGATTTTTCAAAATTGAATACCTCGACTCACAAAATTTTGAAAAAGATCGAATATCTCGACTCACAAAAGTAGTTCAGCTTTTTGAGTAGCACGGTTCGAAAGAGGACGTTTTTTCCAATTAAAAAATGACCATTTATTTTTTTGACAATTTTCATGTATTTTTGGCCAAAATTCGATTTTTCAAAATTGAATACCTTGACTCACAAAATTTTGAAAAAAATTGAATATCTCGACTCACAAAAGTAGTACAGCTTTTTGAGTAGTACGGTTCGAAAGAGGACGTTTTTTCCAATTAATAAATGGCCATTTATTTTTTTGAGAATTTTCATGTATTTTTGGCCAAAATTCAATTTTTCAAAATTGAATACCTCGACTCACAAAATTTTGAAAAAAATCGAATATCTCGACTAACAAAAGTAGTACAGCTTTTTGAGTAGCACGGTTCGAAAGAGGACGTTTTTCCAATTAAAAAATGGCCATTTATATTTTTGAGAATTTTCATGCATTTTTGGCCAAAATTAGATTTTTCAAAATTGAATACCTCGACTCAAAAATTTTGAAAAAAATCGAATATTTCGACTCACAAAAGTAGTACAGCTTTTTGAGTAGCACGGTTCGAAAGAGGACGTTTTTTCCAATTAAAAAATGACCATTTATTTTTTTGACAATTTTCATGTATTTTTGGCCAAAATTCGATTTTTCAAAATTGAATACCTTGACTCACAAAATTTTGAAAAAAATCGAATATCTCGACTCACAAAAGTAGTACAGCTTTTTGAGTAGTACGGTTCGAAAGAGGACGTTTTTTCCAATTAATAAATGGCCATTTATTTTTTTGAGAATTTTCATGTATTTTTGGCCAAAATTCAATTTTTCAAAATTGAATACCTCGACTCACAAAATTTTGAAAAAAATCGAATATCTCGACTCACAAAAGTAGTACAGCTTTTTGAGTAGCACGGTTCGAAAGAGGACGTTTTTCCAATTAAAAAATGGCCATTTATATTTTTGAGAATTTTCATGCATTTTTGGCCAAAATTAGATTTTTCAAAATTGAATACCTCGACTCAAAAATTTTGAAAAAAATCGAATATTTCGACTCACAAAAGTAGTACAGCTTTTTGAGTAGCACGGTTCGAAAGAGGACGTTTTTTCCAATTAATAAATGGACATTTATTTTTTTTTGAAAATTTTCATGTATTTTTGGCCAAAATTCGATTTTTCAAAATTGAATACCTCGACTCACAAAATTTTAAAAAAAATCGAATATCTCGATTCACAAAAGTAGTACAGCTTTTTGAGTAGCACGGTTCGAAAGAGGACGTTTTTTCCAATTAAAAAATGGCCCCTTATATTTTTGAGAATTTTCATGTATTTTTGGCCAAAATTAGATTTTTCAAAATTGAATACCTCGACTCACAAAATTTTGAAAAAAATCGAATATCTCGACTCACAAAAGTAGTACAGCTTTTTGAGTAGCACGGTTCGAAAGAGGACGTTTATTCCAATTAATAAATGGACATTTATTTTTTTTTGAAAATATTCATGTATTTTTGGCCAAAATTCGATTTTTCAAAATTGAATACCTCGACTCACAAAATTTTGAAAAAAATCGAACATCTCGACTCACAAAAGTTGTACAGCTTTTTGAGTAGCACGGTTCGAAAGAGGACGTTTTTTCCAATTAAAAAATGGCCATTTATTTTTTTGAGAAATTTCATGTATTTTTGGCCAAAATTCAATTTTTCAAAATTGAATACCTAGACTCACAAAGTTTTGAAAAAAATCGAATATCTCGACTCAGAAAAGTAGTACAGCTTTTTGAGTAGCACGGTTCGAAAGAGGACGTTTTTTCCAATTAAAAAATGGCCATTTATTTTTTTGAGAATTTTCATGTATTTTTGGCCAAAATTCGATTTTTCAAAATTGAATACCTCGACTCACAAAATTTTGAAAAAAATCGAATATCTCGACTCACAAAAGTAGTACAGCTTTTTGAGTAGCACGGTTCGAAAGAGGACGTTTTTCCAATTAAAAAATGGCCATTTATATTTTTGAGAATTTTCATGTATTTTTGGCCAAAATTAGATTTTTCAAAATTGAATACCTCGACTCACAAAATTTTGAAAAAAATCGAATATTTCGACTCACAAAAGTAGTACAGCTTTTTGAGTAGCACGGTTCGAAAGAGGACGTTTTTTCCAATTAATAAATGGACATTTATTTTTTTTTGAAAATTTTCATGTATTTTTGGCCAAAATTCGATTTTTCAAAATTGAATACCTCGACTCACAAAATTTTGAAAAAAATCGAATATCTCGACTCACAAAAGTAGTACAGCTTTTTGAGTAGCACGGTTCGAAAGAGGACGTTTTTTCCAATTAAAAAATGGCCGTTTATATTTTTGAGAATTTTCATGTATTTTTGGCCAAAATTAGATTTTTCAAAATTGAATACCTCGACTCACAAAATTTTGAAAAAAATCGAATATCTCGACTCACAAAAGTAGTACAGCTTTTTGAGTAGCACGGTTCGAAAGAGGACGTTTATTCCAATTAATAAATGGACATTTATTTTTTTTTGAAAATTTTCATGTATTTTTGGCCAAAATTCGATTTTTCAAAATTGAATACCTCGACTCACAAAATTTTGAAAAAAATCGAACATCTCGACTCACAAAAGTTGTACAGCTTTTTGAGTAGCACGGTTCGAAAGAGGACGTTTTTTCCAATTAAAAAATGGCCATTTATTTTTTTGAGAAATTTCATGTATTTTTGGCCAAAATTCAATTTTTCAAAATTGAATACCTAGACTCACAAAGTTTTGAAAAAAATCGAATATCTCGACTCAGAAAAGTAGTACAGCTTTTTGAGTAGCACGGTTCGAAAGAGGACGTTTTTTCCAATTAAAAAATGGCCATTTATTTTTTTGAGAATTTTCATGTATTTTTGGCCAAAATTCGATTTTTCAAAATTGAATACCTCGACTCACAAAATTTTGAAAAAAATCGAATATCTCGACTCACAAAAGTAGTTCAGCTTTTTGAGTAGCACGGTTCGAAAGAGGACGTTTTTTCCAATTAAAAAATGGCCATTTATTTTTTTGAGAATTTTCATGTATTTTTGGCCAAAATTCGATTTTTCAAAATTGAATACCTTGACACACAAAATTTTGAAAAAAATCGAACATCTCGACTCACAAAAGTAGTTCAGCTTTTTGAGTAGCACGGTTCGAAAGAGGACGTTTTTTCCAATCAAAATTGGCCAAAAATACATGAAATTTCTCAAAAAAATAAATGGCCATTTTTTAATTGGAAAAAACGTCCTATTTCGAAACGTGCTACTCAAAAAGCTGTGACTCGAGATATTCGATTTTTTTCAAAATTTTGTGTGTCAAGGTATTCAATTTTGAAAAATCGAATTTTGGCCAAAAATACATGAAAGTTGTCAAAAAAATAAATGGCCATTTATTAATTGGGAAAAACGTCCTCTTTCGAACCGTGCTACTCAAAAAGCTGAACTACTTTTGTGAGTCGAGATGTTCGATTTTTTTCAAAATTTTGTGAGTCGAGGTATTCAATTTTGAAAAATCGAATTTTGGCCAAAAATACATGAAAATTGTCAAAAAAAATAGATGGCCATTTTTTAATTGGAAAAAACGTCCTCTTTCGAACCGTGCTACTCAAAAAGCTGAACTACTTTTGTGAGTCGAGATATTCGATTTTTTTCAAAATTTTGTGAGTCGAGGTATTCAATTTTGAAAAATCGAATTTTGGCCAAAAATACATGAAAATTCTCAAAAAAATAAATGGCCATTTTTAATTGGAAAAAACGTCCTCTTTCGAACCGTGCTACTCAAAAAGCTGTACTACTTTTCTGAGTCGAGATATTCGATTTTTTTCAAAACTTTGTGAGTCTAGGTATTCAATTTTGAAAAATTGAATTTTGGCCAAAAATACATGAAATTTCTCAAAAAAATAAATGGCCATTTTTTAATTGGAAAAACGTCCTCTTTCGAACCGTGCTACTCAAAAAGCTGTACAACTTTTGTGAGTCGAGATGTTCGATTTTTTTCAAAATTTTGTGAGTCGAGGTATTCAATTTTGAAAAATCGAATTTTGGCCAAAAATACATGAAAATTTTCAAAAAAAAATAAATGTCCATTTATTAATTGGAAAAAACGTCCTCTTTCGAACCGTGCTACTCAAAAAGCTGTACTACTTTTGTGAGTCGAGATATTCGATTTTTTTCAAAATTTTGTGAGTCGAGGTATTCAATTTTGAAAAATCTAATTTTGGCCAAAAATACATGAAAATTCTCAAAAATATAAACGGCCATTTTTTAATTGGAAAAAACGTCCTCTTTCGAACCGTGCTACTCAAAAAGCTGTACTACTTTTGTGAGTCGAGATATTTGATTTTTTTCAAAATTTTGTGAGTCGAGGTATTCAATTTTGAAAAATCGAATTTTGGCCAAAAATACATGAAAATTTTCAAAAAAAAATAAATGTCCATTTATTAATTGGAAAAAACGTCCTCTTTCGAACCGTGCTACTCAAAAAGCTGTACTACTTTTGTGAGTCGAGATATTCGATTTTTTTCAAAATTTTGTGAGTCGAGGTATTCAATTTTGAAAAATCTAATTTTGGCCAAAAATACATGAAAATTCTCAAAAATATAAATGGCCATTTTTTAATTGGAAAAAACGTCCTCTTTCGAACCGTGCTACTCAAAAAGCTGTACTACTTTTGTGAGTCGAGATATTCGATTTTTTTCAAAATTTTGTGAGTCGAGGTATTCAATTTTGAAAAATTGAATTTTGGCCAAAAATACATGAAAATTCTCAAAAAAATAAATGGCCATTTATTAATTGGAAAAAACGTCCTCTTTCGAACCGTACTACTCAAAAAGCTGTACTACTTTTGTGAGTCGAGATATTCGATTTTTTTCAAAATTTTGTGAGTCAAGGTATTCAATTTTGAAAAATCGAATTTTGGCCAAAAATACATGAAAATTGTCAAAAAAATAAATGGCCATTTTTTAATTGGAAAAAACGTCCTCTTTCGAACCGTGCTACTCAAAAAGCTGAACTACTTTTGTGAGTCGAGATATTCGATTTTTTTCAAAATTTTGTGAGTCGAGGTATTCAATTTTGAAAAATCTAATTTTGGCCAAAAATACATAAAATTCTCAAAAATATAAATGGCCATTTTTTAATTGGAAAAACGTCCTCTTTCGAACCGTGCTACTCAAAAAGCTGTACTACTTTTGTGAGTCGAGATATTCGATTTTTTTCAAAATTTTGTGTGTCAAGGTATTCAATTTTGAAAAATCGAATTTTGGCCAAAAATACATGAAAATTGTCAAAAAAATAAATGGCCATTTATTAATTGGAAAAAACGTCCTCTTTCGAACCGTGCTACTCAAAAAGCTGAACTACTTTTGTGAGTCGAGATGTTCGATTTTTTTCACAATTTTGTGAGTCGAGGTATTCAATTTTGAAAAATCGAATTTTGGCCAAAAATACATGAAAAATGTCAAAAAAATAAATGGCCATTTTTTAATTGGAAAAAACGTCCTCTTTCGAACCGTGCTACTCAAAAAGCTGAACTACTTTTGTGAGTCGAGATATTCGATTTTTTTCAAAATTTTGTGAGTCGAGGTATTCAATTTTGAAAAATCGAATTTTGGCCAAAAATACATGAAAATTCTCAAAAAAATAAATGGCCATTTTTTAATTGGAAAAAACGTCCTCTTTCGAACCGTGCTACTCAAAAAGCTGTACTACTTTTGTGAGTCGAGATATTCGATTTTTTTCAAAACTTTGTGAGTCTAGGTATTCAATTTTGAAAAATTGAATTTTGGCCAAAAATACATGAAATTTCTCAAAAAAATAAATGGCCATTTTTTAATTGGAAAAAACGTCCTCTTTCGAACCGTGCTACTCAAAAAGCTGTACAACTTTTGTGAGTCGAGATGTTCGATTTTTTTCAAAATTTTGTGAGTCGAGGTATTCAATTTTGAAAAATTGAATTTTGGCCAAAAATACATGAAAATTCTCAAAAAAATAAATGGCCATTTATTAATTGGAAAAAACGTCCTCTTTCGAACCGTGCTACTCAAAAAGCTGTACTACTTTTGTGAGTCGAGATATTCGATTTTTTTCAAAATTTTGTGAGTCAAGGTATTCAATTTTGAAAAATCGAATTTTGGCCAAAAATACATGAAATTTCTCAAAAAAATAAATGGCCATTTTTTAATTGGAAAAAACGTTCTCTTTCGAACCGTGCTACTCAAAAAGCTGTACTACTTTTGTGAGTCGAGATATTCGATTTTTTCAAAATTTTGTGAGTCGAGGTATTCAATTTTGAAAAATTGAATTTTGGCCAAAAATACATGAAATTTCTCAAAAAAACAAATGGCCATTTTTTAATTGGAAAAAACGTCCTCTTTCGAACCGTGCTACTCAAAAAGCTGTACTACTTTTGTGAGTCGAGATATTCGATTTTTTTCAAAATTTTGTGAGTCGAGGTATTCAATTTTGAAAAATCGAATTTTGGCCAAAAATACATGAAAATTCTCAAAAAAATAAATGGCCATTTTTTAATTGGAAAAAACGTCCTCTTTCGAACCGTGCTACTCAAAAAGCTGTACTAATTTTGTGAGTCGAGATATTCGATTTTTTTCAAAATTTTGTGAGTCGAGGTATTCAATTTTGAAAAATTGAATTTTGGCCAAAAATACATGAAATTTCTCAAAAAAATAAATGGCAATTTTTTAATTGGAAAAAACGTACTCTTTCGAACCGTGCTACTCAAAAAGCTGTACTACTTTTGTGAGTCGAGATATCCGATTTTTTCAAAATTTTGTGAGTCGAGGTATTCAATTTTGAAAAATTGAATTTTGGCCAAAAATACATGAAATTTCTCAAAAAAATAAATGGCCATTTTTTAATTGGAAAAAAACGTCCTCTTTCGAACCGTGCTACTCAAAAAGCTGTACTACTTTTGTGAGTCGAGATAATCGATTTTTTTCAAAATTTTGTGAGTCGAGGTATTCAATTTTGAAAAATCTAATTTTGGTCAAAAATACATGAAAATTCTCAAAAATATAAATGGCCATTTTTTAATTGGAAAAAACGTCCTCTTTCGAACCGTGCTACTCAAAAAGCTGTACTACTTTTGTGAGTCGAGATATTCGATTTTTTTCAAAATTTTGTGAGTCGAGGTATTCAATTTTGAAAAATTGAATTTTGGCCAAAAATACATGAAAATTCTCAAAAAAATAAATGGCCATTTATTAATTGGAAAAAACGTCCTCTTTCGAACCGTACTACTCAAAAAGCTGAACTACTTTTGTGAGTCGAGATATTCGATTTTTTTCAAAATTTTGTGAGTCGAGGTATTCAATTTTGAAAAATCGAATTTTGGCCAAAAATACATGAAAATTGTCTAAAATATAAATGGCCATTTTTTAATTGGAAAAAACGTCCTCTTTCGAACCGTGCTACTCAAAAAGCTGAACTACTTTTGTGAGTCGAGATATTCGATTTTTTTCAAAATTTTGTGAGTCGAGGTATTCAATTTTGAAAAATCGAATTTTGGCCAAAAATACATGAAAATTCTCAAAAAAGTAAATGGCCATTTTTTAATTGGAAAAAACGTCCTCTTTCGAACCGTGCTACTCAAAAAGCTGTACTACTTTTGTAAGTCGAGATATTCGATTTTTTTCAAAACTTTGTGAGTTAGGTATTCAATTTTGAAAAATTGAATTTTGGCCAAAAATACATGAAATTTCTCAAAAAAATAAATTGCCATTTTTTAATTGGAAAAAACGTACTGTTTCGAACCGTGCTACTCAAAAAGCTGTACTACTTTTCTGAGTCGAGATATTCGATTTTTTTCAAAATTTTGTGAGTCGAGGTATTCAATTTTGAAAAATCTAATTTTGGCCAAAAATACGTGAAAATTCTCAAAAATATAAATGGCCATTTTTTAATTGGAAAAAACGTCCTCTTTCGAACCGTGCTACTCAAAAAGCTGTACTACTTTTGTGAGTCGAGATATTCGATTTTTTTCAAAATTTTGTGAGTCGAGGTATTCAATTTTGAAAAATTGAATTTTGGCCAAAAATACATGAAATTTCTCAAAAAAATAAATGGCCATTTTTTAATTGGAAAAAACATCCTCTTTCGAACCGTGCTACTCAAAATGCTGTACTACTTTTGTGAGTCGAGATATTCGATTTTTTTCAAAATTTTGTGAGTCGAGGTATTCAATTTTGAAAAATCTAATTTTGGCCAAAAATACATGAAAATTCTCAAAAATATAAATGGCCATTTTTTAATTGGAAAAAACGTCCTCTTTCGAACCGTGCTACTCAAAAAGCTGTACAACTTTTGTAAGTCGAGATGTTCGATTTTTTTCAAAATTTTGTGAGTCGAGGTATTCAATTTTGAAAAATTGAATTTTGGCCAAAAATACATGAAAATTGTCAAAAAAATAAATGGCCATTTTTTAATTGGAAAAAACGTCCTCTTTCGAACCGTGCTACTCAAAAAGCTGAACTACTTTTGTGAGTCGAGATATTCGATTTTTTTCAAAATTTTGTGAGTCGAGGTATTCAATTTTGAAAAATCGAATTTTGGCCAAAAATACATGAAAATTGTCAAAAAAATAAATGGCCATTTTTTAATTGGAAAAAACGTCCTCTTTCGAACCGTGCTACTCAAAAAGCTGAACTACTTTTGTGAGTCGAGATATTCGATTTTTTTCAAAATTTTGTGAGTCGAGGTATTCAATTTTGAAAAATCGAATTTTGGCCAAAAATACATGAAATTTCTCAAAAAAATAAATGGCCATTTTTTAATTGGAAAAAACGTACTCTTTCGAACCGTGCTACTCAAAAAGCTGTACTACTTTTCTGAGTCGAGATATTCGATTTTTTTCAAAATTTTGTGAGTCAAGGTATTCAATTTTGAAAAATCGAATTTTGGCCAAAAATACATGAAAATTTTCAAAAAAATAAATGGCCATTTATTAATTGGAAAAAACGTCCTCTTTCGAACCGTGCTACTCAAAAAGCTGTACTACTTTTGTGAGTCGAGATATTCGATTTTTTTCAAAATTTTGTGAGTCAAGGTATTCAATTTTGAAAAATCGAATTTTGGCCAAAAATACATGAAAATTGTCAAAAATATAAATGGCCATTTTTTAATTGGAAAAAACGTCCTCTTTCGAACCGTGCTACTCAAAAAGCTGAACTACTTTTGTGAGTCGAGATATTCGATTTTTTTCAAAATTTTGTGAGTCGAGGTATTCAATTTTGAAAAATAGAATTTTGGCCAAAAATACATGAAAATTCTCAAAAAAGTAAATGGCCATTTTTTAATTGGAAAAAACGTCCTCTTTCGAACCGTGCTACTCAAAAAGCTGTACTACTTTTGTGAGTCGAGATATTCGATTTTTTTCAAAACTTTGTGAGTTAGGTATTCAATTTTGAAAAATTGAATTTTGGCCAAAAATACATGAAATTTCTCAAAAAAATAAATGGCCATTTTTTAATTGGAAAAAACGTACTCTTTCGAACCGTGCTACTCAAAAAGCTGTACTACTTTTCTGAGTCGAGATATTCGATTTTTTTCAAAATTTTGTGAGTCGAGGTATTCAATTTTGAAAAATCTAATTTTGGCCAAAAATACATGAAAATTCTCAAAAATATAAATGGCCATTTTTTAATTGGAAAAAACGTCCTCTTTCGAACCGTGCTACTCAAAAAGCTGTACTACTTTTGTGAGTCGAGATATTCGATTTTTTTCAAAATTTTGTGAGTCGAGGTATTCAATTTTGAAAAATTGAATTTTGGCCAAAAATACATGAAATTTCTCAAAAAAATAAATGGCCATTTTTTAATTGGAAAAAACATCCTCTTTCGAACCGTGCTACTCAAAATGCTGTACTACTTTTGTGAGTCGAGATATTCGATTTTTTTCAAAATTTTGTGAGTCGAAGTATTCAATTTTGAAAAATCTAATTTTGGCCAAAAATACATGAAAATTCTCAAAAATATAAATGGCCATTTTTTAATTGGAAAAAAACGTCCTCTTTCGAACCGTGCTACTCAAAAAGCTGTACTACTTTAGTGAGTCGAGATATTCGATTTTTTTCAAAATTTTGTGAGTCGAGGTATTCAATTTTGAAAAATCGAATTTTGGCCAAAAATACATGAAAATTTTCAAAAAAATAAATGGCCATTTATTAATTGGAAAAAACGTCCTCTTTCGAACCGTGCTACTCAAAAAGCTGTACTACTTTTGTGAGTCGAGATATTCGATTTTTTTCAAAATTTTGTGAGTCAAGGTATTCAATTTTGAAAAATCGAATTTTGGCCAAAAATACATGAAAATTGTCAAAAATATAAATGGCCATTTTTTAATTGGAAAAAACGTCCTCTTTCGAACCGTGCTACTCAAAAAGCTGAACTACTTTTGTGAGTCGAGAAATTCGATTTTTTTCAAAATTTTGTGAGTCGAAGTATTCAATTTTGAAAAATCGAATTTTGGCCAAAAATACATGAAAATTGTCAAAAAAATAAATGGCCATTTTTTAATTGGAAAAAACGTCCTCTTTCGAACCGTGCTACTCAAAAAGCTGAACTACTTTTGTGAGTCGAGATATTCGATTTTTTTCAAAATTTTGTGAGTCGAGGTATTCAATTTTGAAAAATCGAATTTTGGCCAAAAATACATGAAAATTCTCAAAAATATAAATGGCCATTTTTTAATTGGAAAAAACGTCCTCTTTCGAACCGTGCTACTCAAAAAGCTGTACTACTTTTGTGAGTCGAGATATTCGATTTTTTTCAAAATTTTGTGAGTCGAGGTATTCAATTTTGAAAAATTGAATTTTGGCCAAAAATACATGAAAATTCTCAAAAAAATAAATGGCCATTTTTTAATTGGAAAAAACGTCCTCTTTCGAACCGTGCTACTCAAAAAGCTGTACTACTTTTGTGAGTCGAGATATTCGATTTTTTTCAAAATTTTGTGAGTCGAGGTATTCAATTTTGAAAAATTGAATTTTAGCCAAAAATACATGAAATTTCTCAAAAAAATAAATGGCCATTTTTTAATTGGAAAAAACATCCTCTTTCGAACCGTGCTACTCAAAAAGCTGTACTACTTTTGTGAGTCGAGATATTCGATTTTTTTCAAAATTTTGTGAGTCGAGGTATTCAATTTTGAATAATTAAATTTTGGCCAAAAATACATGAAATTTCTCAAAAAAATAAATGGCCATTTTTTAATTGGAAAAAACGTCCTCTTTCGAACCGTGCTACTCAAAAAGCTGTACTACTTTTGTGAGTTGAGATATTCGATTTTTTCAAAATTTTGTGAGTCGAGGTATTCAATTTTGAAAAATTGAATTTTGGCCAAAAATACATGAAATTTCTCAAAAAAATAAATGGCCATTTTTTAATTGGAAAAAACGTCCTCTTTCGAACCGTGCTACTCAAAAAGCTGTACAACTTTTGTGAGTCGAGATATGCGATTTTTTTCAAAATTTTGTGAGTCGATGTATTCAATTTTGAAAAATTGAATTTTGGCCAAAAATACATGAAATTTCTCAAAAAAATAAATGGCCATTTTTTAATTGGAAAAAACGTACTCTTTCGAACCGTGCTACTCAAAAAGCTGTACTACTTTTGTGAGTCGAGATATTCGATTTTTTTCAAAATTTTGTGAGTCGAGGTATTCAATTTTGAAAAATCGAATTTTGGCGAAAAATACATGAAAATTGTCAAAAAAATAAATGGCCATTTTTTAATTGGAAAAAACGTCCTCTTTCGAACCGTGCTACTCAAAAAGCTGAACTACTTTTGTGAGTCGAGATATTCGATTTTATCAAAATTTTGTGAGTCGAGGTATTCAATTTTGAAAAATCGAATTTTGGCCAAAAATACATGACATTTCTCAAAAAAATAAATGGCCATTTTTTAATTGGAAAAAACGTACTCTTTCGAACCGTGCTACTCAAAAAGCTGTACTACTTTTGTGAGTCGAGATATTCGATTTTTTTCAAAATTTTGTGAGTCGAGGTATTCAATTTTGAAAAATCGAATTTTGGCGAAAAATACATGAAAATTGTCAAAAAAATAAATGGCCATTTTTTAATTGGAAAAAACGTCCTCTTTCGAACCGTGCTACTCAAAAAGCTGAACTACTTTTGTGAGTCGAGATATTCGATTTTATCAAAATTTTGTGAGTCGAGGTATTCAATTTTGAAAAATCGAATTTTGGCCAAAAATACATGAAAATTTTCAAAAAAAATAAATGGCCATTTATTAATTGGAAAAAACGTCCTCTTTCGAACCGTGCTACTCAAAAAGCTGTACTACTTTTGTGAGTCGAGATATTCGATTTTTTTCAAAATTTTGTGAGTCGAGGTATTCAATTTTGAAAAATCTAATTTTGGCCAAAAATACATGAAAATTCTCAAAAATATAAATGGCCATTTTTTAATTGGAAAAAACGTCCTCTTTCGAACCGTGCTACTCAAAAAGCTGTACTACTTTTGTGAGTCGAGATATTCGATTTTTTTCAAAATTTTGTGAGTCGAGGTATTCAATTTTGAAAAATTGAATTTTGGCCAAAAATACATGAAATTTCTCAAAAAAATAAATGGCCATTTTTTAATTGGAAAAAACGTCCTCTTTCGAACCGTGCTACTCAAAAAGCTGTACTACTTTTGTGAGTCGAGATATTCGATTTTTTTCAAAATTTTGTGAGTCGAGGTATTCAATTTTGAAAAATCGAATTTTGGCCAAAAATACATGAAAATTGTCAAAAAAATAAATGGCCATTTATTAATTGGAAAAAACGTCCTCTTTCGAACCGTGCTACTCAAAAAGCTGAACTACTTTTGTGAGTCGTGATGTTCGATTTTTTTCAAAATTTTGTGAGTCGAGGTATTCAATTTTGAAAAATTGAATTTTGGCCAAAAATACATGAAATTTCTCAAAAAAATAAATGGCCATTTTTTAATTGGAAAAAACGTACTCTTTCGAACCGTGCTACTCAAAAAGCTGTACTACTTTTGTGAGTCGAGATATTCGATTTTTTTCAAAATTTTGTGAGTCGAGGTATTCAATTTTGAAAAATCGAATTTTGGCGAAAAATACATGAAAATTGTCAAAAAAATAAATGGCCATTTTTTAATTGGAAAAAACGTCCTCTTTCGAACCGTGCTACTCAAAAAGCTGAACTACTTTTGTGAGTCGAGATATTCGATTTTATCAAAATTTTGTGAGTCGAGGTATTCAATTTTGAAAAATCGAATTTTGGCCAAAAATACATGAAAATTTTCAAAAAAAAATAAATGGCCATTTATTAATTGGAAAAAACGTCCTCTTTCGAACCGTGCTACTCAAAAAGCTGTACTACTTTTGTGAGTCGAGATATTCGATTTTTTTCAAAATTTTGTGAGTCGAGGTATTCAATTTTGAAAAATCTAATTTTGGCCAAAAATACATGAAAATTCTCAAAAATATAAATGGCCATTTTTTAATTGGAAAAAACGTCCTCTTTCGAACCGTGCTACTCAAAAAGCTGTACTACTTTTGTGAGTCGAGATATTCGATTTTTTTCAAAATTTTGTGAGTCGAGGTATTCAATTTTGGAAAATTGAATTTTGGCCAAAAATACATGAAATTTCTCAAAAAAATAAATGGCCATTTTTTAATTGGAAAAAACGTCCTCTTTCGAACCGTGCTACTCAAAAAGCTGTACTACTTTTGTGAGTCGAAATATTCGATTTTTTTCAAAATTTTGTGTGTCAAGGTATTCAATTTTGAAAAATCGAATTTTGGCCAAAAATACATGAAAATTGTCAAAAAAATAAATGGCCATTTATTAATTGGAAAAAACGTCCTCTTTCGAACCGTGCTACTCAAAAAGCTGAACTACTTTTGTGAGTCGTGATGTTCGATTTTTTTCAAAATTTTGTGAGTCGAGGTATTCAATTTTGAAAAATTGAATTTTGGCCAAAAATACATGAAATTTCTCAAAAAAATAAATGGCCATTTTTTAATTGGAAAAAACGTACTCTTTCGAACCGTGCTACTCAAAAAGCTGTACTACTTTTCTGAGTCGAGATATTCGATTTTTTTCAAAATTTTGTGAGTCGAGGTATTCAATTTTGAAAAATTAAATTTTGGCCAAAAATACATGAAATTTCTCAAAAAAATAAATGGCCATTTTTTAATTGGAAAAAACGTACTCTTTCGAACCGTGCTACTCAAAAAGCTGTACTACTTTTGTGAGTCGAGATATCCGATTTTTTCAAAATTTTGTGAGTCGAGGTATTCAATTTTGAAAAATTGAATTTTGGCCAAAAATACATGAAATTTCTCAAAAAAATAAATGGCCATTTTTTAATTGGAAAAAACGTCCTCTTTCGAACCGTGCTACTCAAAAAGCTGTACTACTTTTGTGAGTCGAGATATTCGATTTTTTTCAAAATTTTGTGAGTCGAGGTATTCAATTTTGAAAAATTGAATTTTGGCCAAAAATACATGAAATTTCTCAAAAAAATAAATGGCCATTTTTTGATTGGAAAAAACGTACTCTTTCGAACCGTGCTACTCAAAAAGCTGTACTACTTTTGTGAGTCGAGATATTCGATTTTTTTCAAAATTTTGTGAGTCGAGGTATTCAATTTTGAAAAATCGAATTTTGGCGAAAAATACATGAAAATTGTCAAAAAAATAAATGGCCATTTTTTAATTGGAAAAAACGTCCTCTTTCGAACCGTGCTACTCAAAAAGCTGAACTACTTTTGTGAGTCGAGATATTCGATTTTTTTCAAAATTTTGTGAGTCAAGGTATTCAATTTTGAAAAATCGAATTTTGGCCAAAAATACATGAAAATTCTCAAAAAAAATAAATGGTCATTTTTTAATTGAAAAAAACGTCCTCTTTCGAACCGTGCTACTCAAAAAGCTGTACTACTTTTGTGAGTCGAGATATTCGATTTTTTTCAAAATTTTGTGAGTCAAGGTATTCAATTTTGAAAAATCGAATTTTGGCCAAAAATACATGAAAATTGTCAAAAATATAAATGGCCATTTTTTAATTGGAAAAAACGTCCTCTTTCGAACCGTGCTACTCAAAAAGCTGAACTACTTTTGTGAGTCGAGATATTCGATTTTTTTCAAAATTTTGTGAGTCGAGGTATTCAATTTTGAAAAATCGAATTTTGGCCAAAAATACATGAAAATTCTCAAAAAAGTAAATGGCGATTTTTTAATTGGAAAAAACGTCCTCTTTCGAACCGTGCTACTCAAAAAGCTGTACTACTTTTGTGAGTCGAGATATTCGATTTTTTTCAAAACTTTGTGAGTTAGGTATTCAATTTTGAAAAATTGAATTTTGGCCAAAAATACATGAAATTTCTCAAAAAAATAAATGGCCATTTTTTAATTGGAAAAAACGTACTCTTTCGAACCGTGCTACTCAAAAAGCTGTACTACTTTTCTGAGTCGAGATATTCGATTTTTTTCAAAATTTTGTGAGTCGAGGTATTCAATTTTGAAAAATCTAATTTTGGCCAAAAATACATGAAAATTCTCAAAAATATAAATGGCCATTTTTTAATTGGAAAAAACGTCCTCTTTCGAACCGTGCTACTCAAAAAGCTGTACTACTTTTGTGAGTCGAGATATTCGATTTTTTTCAAAATTTTGTGAGTCGAGGTATTCAATTTTGAAAAATCGAATTTTGGCCAAAAATACATGAAAATTCTCAAAAAAATAAATGGCCATTCTTTAATTGGAAAAAACATCCTCTTTCGAACCGTGCTACTCAAAATGCTGTACTACTTTTGTGAGTCGAGATATTTGATTTTTTTCAAAATTTTGTGAGTCGAGGTATTCAATTTTGAAAAATCTAATTTTGGCCAAAAATACATGAAAATTCTCAAAAATATAAATGGCAATTTTTTAATTGGAAAAAAACGTCCTCTTTCGAACCGTGCTACTCAAAAAGCTGTACTACTTTAGTGAGTCGAGATATTCGATTTTTTTCAAAATTTTGTGAGTCGAGGTATTCAATTTTGAAAAATCGAATTTTGGCCAAAAATACATGAAAATTTTCAAAAAAATAAATGGCCATTTATTAATTGGAAAAAACGTCCTCTTTCGAACCGTGCTACTCAAAAAGCTGTACTACTTTTGTGAGTCGAGATATTCGATTTTTTTCAAAATTTTGTGAGTCAAGGTATTCAATTTTGAAAAATCGAATTTTGGCCAAAAATACATGAAAATTGTCAAAAATATAAATGGCCATTTTTTAATTGGAAAAAACGTCCTCTTTCGAACCGTGCTACTCAAAAAGCTGAACTACTTTTGTGAGTCGAGATATTCGATTTTTTTCAAAATTTTGTGAGTCGAGGTATTCAATTTTGAAAAATCGAATTTTGGCCAAAAATACATGAAAATTGTCAAAAAAATAAATGGCCATTTTTTAATTGGAAAAAACGTCCTCTTTCGAACCGTGCTACTCAAAAAGCTGAACTACTTTTGTGAGTCGAGATATTCGATTTTTTTCAAAATTTTGTGAGTCGAGGTATTCAATTTTGAAAAATCGAATTTTGGCCAAAAATACATGAAATTTCTCAAAAAAATAAATGGCCATTTTTTAATTGGAAAAAACGTACTCTTTCGAACCGTGCTACTCAAAAAGCTGTACTACTTTTCTGAGTCGAGATATTCGATTTTTTTCAAAATTTTGTGAGTCAAGGTATTCAATTTTGAAAAATCGAATTTTGGCCAAAAATACATGAAAATTTTCAAAAAAATAAATGGCCATTTATTAATTGGAAAAAACGTCCTCTTTCGAACCGTGCTACTCAAAAAGCTGTACTACTTTTGTGAGTCGAGATATTCGATTTTTTTCAAAATTTTGTGAGTCAAGGTATTCAATTTTGAAAAATCGAATTTTGGCCAAAAATACATGAAAATTGTCAAAAATATAAATGGCCATTTTTTAATTGGAAAAAACGTCCTCTTTCGAACCGTGCTACTCAAAAAGCTGAACTACTTTTGTGAGTCGAGATATTCGATTTTTTTCAAAATTTTGTGAGTCGAGGTATTCAATTTTGAAAAATAGAATTTTGGCCAAAAATACATGAAAATTCTCAAAAAAGTAAATGGCCATTTTTTAATTGGAAAAAACGTCCTCTTTCGAACCGTGCTACTCAAAAAGCTGTACTACTTTTGTGAGTCGAGATATTCGATTTTTTTCAAAACTTTGTGAGTTAGGTATTCAATTTTGAAAAATTGAATTTTGGCCAAAAATACATGAAATTTCTCAAAAAAATAAATGGCCATTTTTTAATTGGAAAAAACGTACTCTTTCGAACCGTGCTACTCAAAAAGCTGTACTACTTTTCTGAGTCGAGATATTCGATTTTTTTCAAAATTTTGTGAGTCGAGGTATTCAATTTTGAAAAATCTAATTTTGGCCAAAAATACATGAAAATTCTCAAAAATATAAATGGCCATTTTTTAATTGGAAAAAACGTCCTCTTTCGAACCGTGCTACTCAAAAAGCTGTACTACTTTTGTGAGTCGAGATATTCGATTTTTTTCAAAATTTTGTGAGTCGAGGTATTCAATTTTGAAAAATTGAATTTTGGCCAAAAATACATGAAAATTCTCAAAAAAGTAAATGGCCATTTTTTAATTGGAAAAAACGTCCTCTTTCGAACCGTGCTACTCAAAAAGCTGTACTACTTTTGTGAGTCGAGATATTCGATTTTTTTCAAAACTTTGTGAGTTAGGTATTCAATTTTGAAAAATTGAATTTTGGCCAAAAATACATGAAATTTCTCAAAAAAATAAATGGCCATTTTTTAATTGGAAAAAACGTACTCTTTCGAACCGTGCTACTCAAAAAGCTGTACTACTTTTCTGAGTCGAGATATTCGATTTTTTTCAAAATTTTGTGAGTCGAGGTATTCAATTTTGAAAAATCTAATTTTGGCCAAAAATACATGAAAATTCTCAAAAATATAAATGGCCATTTTTTAATTGGAAAAAACGTCCTCTTTCGAACCGTGCTACTCAAAAAGCTGTACTACTTTTGTGAGTCGAGATATTCGATTTTTTTCAAAATTTTGTGAGTCGAGGTATTCAATTTTGAAAAATTGAATTTTGGCCAAAAATACATGAAATTTCTCAAAAAAATAAATGGCCATTTTTTAATTGGAAAAAACATCCTCTTTCGAACCGTGCTACTCAAAATGCTGTACTACTTTTGTGAGTCGAGATATTCGATTTTTTTCAAAATTTTGTGAGTCGAGGTATTCAATTTTGAAAAATCTAATTTTGGCCAAAAATACATGAAAATTCTCAAAAATATAAATGGCCATTTTTTAATTGGAAAAATCGTCCTCTTTCGAACCGTGCTACTCAAAAAGCTGTACTACTTTAGTGAGTCGAGATATTCGATTTTTTTCAAAATTTTGTGAGTCGAGGTATTCAATTTTGAAAAATCGAATTTTGGCCAAAAATACATGAAAATTTTCAAAAAAATAAATGGCCATTTATTAATTGGAAAAAACGTCCTCTTTCGAACCGTGCTACTCAAAAAGCTGTACTACTTTTGTGAGTCGAAATATTCGATTTTTTTCAAAATTTTGTGAGTCGAGGTATTCAATTTTGAAAAATTGAATTTTGGCCAAAAATACATGGAAATTCTCAAAAATATAAATGGCCATTTTTTAATTGGAAAAAACGTCCTCTTTCGAACCGTGCTACTCAAAAAGCTGTACTACTTTTGTGAGTCGAGATATTCGATTTTTTTCAAAATTTTGTGAGTCGAGGTATTCAATTTTGAAAAATTGAATTTTGGCCAAAAATACATGAAATTTCTCAAAAAAATAAATGGCCATTTTTGAATTGGAAAAAACATCCTCTTTCGAACCGTGCTACTCAAAAAGCTGTACTAGTTTTGTGAGTCGAGATATTCGATTTTTTTCAAAATTTTGTGAGTCGAGGTATTCAATTTTGAATAATTAAATTTTGGCCAAAAATACATGAAATTTCTCAAAAAAATAAATGGCCATTTTTTAATTGGAAAAAACGTCCTCTTTCGAACCGTGCTACTCAAAAAGCTGAACTACTTTTGTGAGTCGAGATATTCGATTTTTTTCAAAATTTTGTGAGTCGAGGTATTCAATTTTGAAAAATCGAATTTTGGCCAAAAATACATGAAATTTCTCAAAAAAATAAATGGCCATTTTTTAATTGGAAAAAACGTACTCTTTCGAACCGTGCTACTCAAAAAGCTGTACTACTTTTCTGAGTCGAGATATTCGATTTTTTTCAAAATTTTGTGAGTCAAGGTATTCAATTTTGAAAAATCTAATTTTGGCCAAAAATACATGAAAATTCTCAAAAATATAAATGGCCATTTTTTAATTGGAAAAAACGTCCTCTTTCGAACCGTGCTACTCAAAAAGCTGTACTACTTTTGTGAGTCGAGATATTCGATTTTTTTCAAAATTTTGTGAGTCGAGGTATTCAATTTTGAAAAATTGAATTTTGGCCAAAAATACATGAAAATTCTCAAAAAAATAAATGGCCATTTTTTAATTGGAAAAAACGTCCTCTTTCGAACCGTGCTACTCAAAAAGCTGTACTACTTTTGTGAGTCGAGATATTCGATTTTTTTCAAAATTTTGTGTGTCAAGGTATTCAATTTTGAAAAATCGAATTTTGGCCAAAAATACATGAAAATTGTCAAAAAAATAAATGGCCATTTTTGAATTGGAAAAAACATCCTCTTTCGAACCGTGCTACTCAAAAAGCTGTACTACTTTTGTGAGTCGAGATATTCGATTTTTTTCAAAATTTTGTGAGTCGAGGTATTCAATTTTGAATAATTAAATTTTGGCCAAAAATACATGAAATTTCTCAAAAAAATAAATGGCCATTTTTTAATTGGGAAAAACGTACTCTTTCGAACCGTGCTACTCAAAAAGCTGTAGTACTTTTGTGAGTCGAGATATTCGATTTTTTTCAAAATTTTGTGAGTCGAGGTATTCAATTTTGAAAAATCTAATTTTGGCCAAAAATACATGAAAATTCTCAAAAATATAAATGGCCATTTTTTAATTGGAAAAAACGTCCTCTTTCAAACCGTGCTACTCAAAAAGCTGTACTACTTTTGTGAGTCGAGATATTCGATTTTTTTCAAAATTTTGTGTGTCAAGGTATTCAATTTTGAAAAATCGAATTTTGGCCAAAAATACATGAAAATTGTCAAAAAAATAAATGGCCATTTATTAATTGGAAAAAACGTCCTCTTTCGAACCGTGCTACTCAAAAAGCTGAACTACTTTTGTGAGTCGTGATGTTCGATTTTTTTCAAAATTTTGTGAGTCGAGGTATTCAATTTTGAAAAATTGAATTTTGGCCAAAAATACATGAAATTTCTCAAAAAAATAAATGGCCATTTTTTAATTGGAAAAAACGTACTCTTTCGAACCGTGCTACTCAAAAAGCTGTACTACTTTTGTGAGTCGAGATATTCGATTTTTTTCAAAATTTTGTGAGTCGAGGTATTAAATTTTGAAAAATCGAATTTTGGCGAAAAATACATGAAAATTGTCAAAAAAATAAATGGCCATTTTTTAATTGGAAAAAACGTCCTCTTTCGAACCGTGCTACTCAAAAAGCTGAACTACTTTTGTGAGTCGAGATATTCGATTTTATCAAAATTTTGTGAGTCGAGGTATTCAATTTTGAAAAATCGAATTTTGGCCAAAAATACATGAAAATTTTCAAAAAAAATAAATGGCCATTTATTAATTGGAAAAAACGTCCTCTTTCGAACCGTGCTACTCAAAAAGCTGTACTACTTTTGTGAGTCGAGATATTCGATTTTTTTCAAAATTTTGTGAGTCGAGGTATTCAATTTTGGAAAATTGAATTTTGGCCAAAAATACATGAAATTTCTCAAAAAAATAAATGGCCATTTTTTAATTGGAAAAAACGTCCTCTTTCGAACCGTGCTACTCAAAAAGCTGTACTACTTTTGTGAGTCGAGATATTCGATTTTTTTCAAAATTTTGTGTGTCAAGGTATTCAATTTTGAAAAATCGAATTTTGGCCAAAAATACATGAAAATTGTCAAAAAAATAAATGGCCATTTATTAATTGGAAAAAACGTCCTCTTTCGAACCGTGCTACTCAAAAAGCTGAACTACTTTTGTGAGTCGTGATGTTCGATTTTTTTCAAAATTTTGTGAGTCGAGGTATTCAATTTTGAAAAATTGAATTTTGGCCAAAAATACATGAAATTTCTCAAAAAAATAAATGGCCATTTTTTAATTGGAAAAAACGTACTCTTTCGAACCGTGCTACTCAAAAAGCTGTACTACTTTTCTGAGTCGAGATATTCGAATTTTTTCAAAATTTTGTGAGTCGAGGTATTCAATTTTGAAAAATTAAATTTTGGCCGAAAATACATGAAATTTCTCAAAAAATAAATGGCCATTTTTTAATTGGAAAAAACGTACTCTTTCGAACCGTGCTACTCAAAAAGCTGTACTACTTTTGTGAGTCGAGATATCCGATTTTTTCAAAATTTTGTGAGTCGAGGTATTCAATTTTGAAAAATCGAATTTTGGCCAAAAATACATGAAATTTCTCAAAAAAATAAATGGCCATTTTTTAATTGGAAAAAACGTACTCTTTCGAACCGTGCTACTCAAAAAGCTGTACTACTTTTCTGAGTCGAGATATTCGATTTTTTTCAAAATTTTGTGAGTCAAGGTATTCAATTTTGAAAAATCGAATTTTGGCCAAAAATACATGAAAATTTTCAAAAAAATAAATGGCCATTTATTAATTGGAAAAAACGTACTCTTTCGAACCGTGCTACTCAAAAAGCTGTACTACTTTTGTGAGTCGAGATATTCGATTTTTTTCAAAATTTTGTGAGTCAAGGTATTCAATTTTGAAAAATCGAATTTTGGCCAAAAATACATGAAAATTGTCAAAAATATAAATGGCCATTTTTTAATTGGAAAAAACGTCCTCTTTCGAACCGTGCTACTCAAAAAGCTGAACTACTTTTGTGAGTCGAGATATTCGATTTTTTTCAAAATTTTGTGAGTCGAGGTATTCAATTTTGAAAAATAGAATTTTGGCCAAAAATACATGAAAATTCTCAAAAAAAAATAAATGTCCATTTATTAATTGGAAAAAACGTCCTCTTTCGAACCGTGCTACTCAAAAAGCTGTACTACTTTTGTGAGTCGAGATATTCGATTTTTTTCAAAACTTTGTGAGTTAGGTATTCAATTTTGAAAAATTGAATTTTGGCCAAAAATACATGAAATTTCTCAAAAAAATAAATGGCCATTTTTTAATTGGAAAAAACGTACTCTTTCGAACCGTGCTACTCAAAAAGCTGTACTACTTTTCTGAGTCGAGATATTCGATTTTTTTCAAAATTTTGTGAGTCGAGGTATTCAATTTTGAAAAATCTAATTTTGGCCAAAAATACATGAAAATTCTCAAAAATATAAATGGCCATTTTTTAATTGGAAAAAACGTCCTCTTTCGAACCGTGCTACTCAAAAAGCTGTACTACTTTTGTGAGTCGAGATATTCGATTTTTTTCAAAATTTTGTGAGTCGAGGTATTCAATTTTGAAAAATTGAATTTTGGCCAAAAATACATGAAATTTCTCAAAAAAATAAATGGCCATTTTTTAATTGGAAAAAACATCCTCTTTCGAACCGTGCTACTCAAAATGCTGTACTACTTTTGTGAGTCGAGATATTCGATTTTTTTCAAAATTTTGTGAGTCGAGGTATTCAATTTTGAAAAATCTAATTTTGGCCAAAAATACATGAAAATTCTCAAAAATATAAATGGCCATTTTTTAATTGGAAAAAAACGTCCTCTTTCGAACCGTGCTACTCAAAAAGCTGTACTACTTTAGTGAGTCGAGATATTCGATTTTTTTCAAAATTTTGTGAGTCGAGGTATTCAATTTTGAAAAATCGAATTTTGGCCAAAAATACATGAAAATTTTCAAAAAAATAAATGGCCATTTATTAATTGGAAAAAACGTCCTCTTTCGAACCGTGCTACTCAAAAAGCTGTACTACTTTTGTGAGTCGAGATATTCGATTTTTTTCAAAATTTTGTGAGTCAAGGTATTCAATTTTGAAAAATCGAATTTTGGCCAAAAATACATGAAAATTGTCAAAAATATAAATGGCCATTTTTTAATTGGAAAAAACGTCCTCTTTCGAACCGTGCTACTCAAAAAGCTGAACTACTTTTGTGAGTCGAGAAATTCGATTTTTTTCAAAATTTTGTGAGTCGAAGTATTCAATTTTGAAAAATCGAATTTTGGCCAAAAATACATGAAAATTGTCAAAAAAATAAATGGCCATTTTTTAATTGGAAAAAACGTCCTCTTTCGAACCGTGCTACTCAAAAAGCTGAACTACTTTTGTGAGTCGAGATATTCGATTTTTTTCAAAATTTTGTGAGTCGAGGTATTCAATTTTGAAAAATCGAATTTTGGCCAAAAATACATGAAAATTCTCAAAAATATAAATGGCCATTTTTTAATTGGAAAAAACGTCCTCTTTCGAACCGTGCTACTCAAAAAGCTGTACTACTTTTGTGAGTCGAGATATTCGATTTTTTTCAAAATTTTGTGAGTCGAGGTATTCAATTTTGAAAAATTGAATTTTGGCCAAAAATACATGAAAATTCTCAAAAAAATAAATGGCCATTTTTTAATTGGAAAAAACGTCCTCTTTCGAACCGTGCTACTCAAAAAGCTGTACTACTTTTGTGAGTCGAGATATTCGATTTTTTTCAAAATTTTGTGAGTCGAGGTATTCAATTTTGAAAAATTGAATTTTAGCCAAAAATACATGAAATTTCTCAAAAAAATAAATGGCCATTTTTTAATTGGAAAAAACATCCTCTTTCGAACCGTGCTACTCAAAAAGCTGTACTACTTTTGTGAGTCGAGATATTCGATTTTTTTCAAAATTTTGTGAGTCGAGGTATTAAATTTTGAAAAATCGAATTTTGGCGAAAAATACATGAAAATTGTCAAAAAAATAAATGGCCATTTTTTAATTGGAAAAAACGTCCTCTTTCGAACCGTGCTACTCAAAAAGCTGAACTACTTTTGTGAGTCGAGATATTCGATTTTATCAAAATTTTGTGAGTCGAGGTATTCAATTTTGAAAAATCGAATTTTGGCCAAAAATACATGAAAATTTTCAAAAAAAATAAATGGCCATTTATTAATTGGAAAAAACGTCCTCTTTCGAACCGTGCTACTCAAAAAGCTGTACTACTTTTGTGAGTCGAGATATTCGATTTTTTTCAAAATTTTGTGAGTCGAGGTATTCAATTTTGGAAAATTGAATTTTGGCCAAAAATACATGAAATTTCTCAAAAAAATAAATGGCCATTTTTTAATTGGAAAAAACGTCCTCTTTCGAACCGTGCTACTCAAAAAGCTGTACTACTTTTGTGAGTCGAGATATTCGATTTTTTTCAAAATTTTGTGTGTCAAGGTATTCAATTTTGAAAAATCGAATTTTGGCCAAAAATACATGAAAATTGTCAAAAAAATAAATGGCCATTTATTAATTGGAAAAAACGTCCTCTTTCGAACCGTGCTACTCAAAAAGCTGAACTACTTTTGTGAGTCGTGATGTTCGATTTTTTTCAAAATTTTGTGAGTCGAGGTATTCAATTTTGAAAAATTGAATTTTGGCCAAAAATACATGAAATTTCTCAAAAAAATAAATGGCCATTTTTTAATTGGAAAAAACGTACTCTTTCGAACCGTGCTACTCAAAAAGCTGTACTACTTTTCTGAGTCGAGATATTCGATTTTTTTCAAAATTTTGTGAGTCGAGGTATTCAATTTTGAAAAATTAAATTTTGGCCGAAAATACATGAAATTTCTCAAAAAAATAAATGGCCATTTTTTAATTGGAAAAAACGTACTCTTTCGAACCGTGCTACTCAAAAAGCTGTACTACTTTTGTGAGTCGAGATATCCGATTTTTTCAAAATTTTGTGAGTCGAGGTATTCAATTTTGAAAAATCGAATTTTGGCCAAAAATACATGAAATTTCTCAAAAAAATAAATGGCCATTTTTTAATTGGAAAAAACGTACTCTTTCGAACCGTGCTACTCAAAAAGCTGTACTACTTTTCTGAGTCGAGATATTCGATTTTTTTCAAAATTTTGTGAGTCAAGGTATTCAATTTTGAAAAATCGAATTTTGGCCAAAAATACATGAAAATTTTCAAAAAAATAAATGGCCATTTATTAATTGGAAAAAACGTACTCTTTCGAACCGTGCTACTCAAAAAGCTGTACTACTTTTGTGAGTCGAGATATTCGATTTTTTTCAAAATTTTGTGAGTCAAGGTATTCAATTTTGAAAAATCGAATTTTGGCCAAAAATACATGAAAATTGTCAAAAATATAAATGGCCATTTTTTAATTGGAAAAAACGTCCTCTTTCGAACCGTGCTACTCAAAAAGCTGAACTACTTTTGTGAGTCGAGATATTCGATTTTTTTCAAAATTTTGTGAGTCGAGGTATTCAATTTTGAAAAATAGAATTTTGGCCAAAAATACATGAAAATTCTCAAAAAAAAATAAATGTCCATTTATTAATTGGAAAAAACGTCCTCTTTCGAACCGTGCTACTCAAAAAGCTGTACTACTTTTGTGAGTCGAGATATTCGATTTTTTTCAAAACTTTGTGAGTTAGGTATTCAATTTTGAAAAATTGAATTTTGGCCAAAAATACATGAAATTTCTCAAAAAAATAAATGGCCATTTTTTAATTGGAAAAAACGTACTCTTTCGAACCGTGCTACTCAAAAAGCTGTACTACTTTTCTGAGTCGAGATATTCGATTTTTTTCAAAATTTTGTGAGTCGAGGTATTCAATTTTGAAAAATTGAATTTTGGCCAAAAATACATGAAATTTCTCAAAAAAATAAATGGCCATTTTTTAATTGGAAAAAACGTACTCTTTCGAACCGTGCTACTCAAAAAGCTGTACTACTTTTCTGAGTCGAGATATTCGATTTTTTTCAAAATTTTGTGAGTCGAGGTATTCAATTTTGAAAAATTAAATTTTGGCCGAAAATACATGAAATTTCTCAAAAAAATAAATGGCCATTTTTTAATTGGAAAAAACGTACTCTTTCGAACCGTGCTACTCAAAAAGCTGTACTACTTTTGTGAGTCGAGATATCCGATTTTTTCAAAATTTTGTGAGTCGAGGTATTCAATTTTGAAAAATCGAATTTTGGCCAAAAATACATGAAATTTCTCAAAAAAATAAATGGCCATTTTTTAATTGGAAAAAACGTACTCTTTCGAACCGTGCTACTCAAAAAGCTGTACTACTTTTCTGAGTCGAGATATTCGATTTTTTTCAAAATTTTGTGAGTCAAGGTATTCAATTTTGAAAAATCGAATTTTGGCCAAAAATACATGAAAATTTTCAAAAAAATAAATGGCCATTTATTAATTGGAAAAAACGTACTCTTTCGAACCGTGCTACTCAAAAAGCTGTACTACTTTTGTGAGTCGAGATATTCGATTTTTTTCAAAATTTTGTGAGTCAAGGTATTCAATTTTGAAAAATCGAATTTTGGCCAAAAATACATGAAAATTGTCAAAAATATAAATGGCCATTTTTTAATTGGAAAAAACGTCCTCTTTCGAACCGTGCTACTCAAAAAGCTGAACTACTTTTGTGAGTCGAGATATTCGATTTTTTTCAAAATTTTGTGAGTCGAGGTATTCAATTTTGAAAAATAGAATTTTGGCCAAAAATACATGAAAATTCTCAAAAAAAAATAAATGTCCATTTATTAATTGGAAAAAACGTCCTCTTTCGAACCGTGCTACTCAAAAAGCTGTACTACTTTTGTGAGTCGAGATATTCGATTTTTTTCAAAACTTTGTGAGTTAGGTATTCAATTTTGAAAAATTGAATTTTGGCCAAAAATACATGAAATTTCTCAAAAAAATAAATGGCCATTTTTTAATTGGAAAAAACGTACTCTTTCGAACCGTGCTACTCAAAAAGCTGTACTACTTTTCTGAGTCGAGATATTCGATTTTTTTCAAAATTTTGTGAGTCGAGGTATTCAATTTTGAAAAATCTAATTTTGGCCAAAAATACATGAAAATTCTCAAAAATATAAATGGCCATTTTTTAATTGGAAAAAACGTCCTCTTTCGAACCGTGCTACTCAAAAAGCTGTACTACTTTTGTGAGTCGAGATATTCGATTTTTTTCAAAATTTTGTGAGTCGAGGTATTCAATTTTGAAAAATTGAATTTTGGCCAAAAATACATGAAATTTCTCAAAAAAATAAATGGCCATTTTTTAATTGGAAAAAACATCCTCTTTCGAACCGTGCTACTCAAAATGCTGTACTACTTTTGTGAGTCGAGATATTCGATTTTTTTCAAAATTTTGTGAGTCGAGGTATTCAATTTTGAAAAATCTAATTTTGGCCAAAAATACATGAAAATTCTCAAAAATATAAATGGCCATTTTTTAATTGGAAAAAAACGTCCTCTTTCGAACCGTGCTACTCAAAAAGCTGTACTACTTTAGTGAGTCGAGATATTCGATTTTTTTCAAAATTTTGTGAGTCGAGGTATTCAATTTTGAAAAATCGAATTTTGGCCAAAAATACATGAAAATTTTCAAAAAAATAAATGGCCATTTATTAATTGGAAAAAACGTCCTCTTTCGAACCGTGCTACTCAAAAAGCTGTACTACTTTTGTGAGTCGAGATATTCGATTTTTTTCAAAATTTTGTGAGTCAAGGTATTCAATTTTGAAAAATCGAATTTTGGCCAAAAATACATGAAAATTGTCAAAAATATAAATGGCCATTTTTTAATTGGAAAAAACGTCCTCTTTCGAACCGTGCTACTCAAAAAGCTGAACTACTTTTGTGAGTCGAGAAATTCGATTTTTTTCAAAATTTTGTGAGTCGAAGTATTCAATTTTGAAAAATCGAATTTTGGCCAAAAATACATGAAAATTGTCAAAAAAATAAATGGCCATTTTTTAATTGGAAAAAACGTCCTCTTTCGAACCGTGCTACTCAAAAAGCTGAACTACTTTTGTGAGTCGAGATATTCGATTTTTTTCAAAATTTTGTGAGTCGAGGTATTCAATTTTGAAAAATAGAATTTTGGCCAAAAATACATGAAAATTCTCAAAAAAAAATAAATGTCCATTTATTAATTGGAAAAAACGTCCTCTTTCGAACCGTGCTACTCAAAAAGCTGTACTACTTTTGTGAGTCGAGATATTCGATTTTTTTCAAAACTTTGTGAGTTAGGTATTCAATTTTGAAAAATTGAATTTTGGCCAAAAATACATGAAATTTCTCAAAAAAATAAATGGCCATTTTTTAATTGGAAAAAACGTACTCTTTCGAACCGTGCTACTCAAAAAGCTGTACTACTTTTCTGAGTCGAGATATTCGATTTTTTTCAAAATTTTGTGAGTCGAGGTATTCAATTTTGAAAAATCTAATTTTGGCCAAAAATACATGAAAATTCTCAAAAATATAAATGGCCATTTTTTAATTGGAAAAAACGTCCTCTTTCGAACCGTGCTACTCAAAAAGCTGTACTACTTTTGTGAGTCGAGATATTCGATTTTTTTCAAAATTTTGTGAGTCGAGGTATTCAATTTTGAAAAATTGAATTTTGGCCAAAAATACATGAAATTTCTCAAAAAAATAAATGGCCATTTTTTAATTGGAAAAAACATCCTCTTTCGAACCGTGCTACTCAAAATGCTGTACTACTTTTGTGAGTCGAGATATTCGATTTTTTTCAAAATTTTGTGAGTCGAGGTATTCAATTTTGAAAAATCTAATTTTGGCCAAAAATACATGAAAATTCTCAAAAATATAAATGGCCATTTTTTAATTGGAAAAAAACGTCCTCTTTCGAACCGTGCTACTCAAAAAGCTGTACTACTTTAGTGAGTCGAGATATTCGATTTTTTTCAAAATTTTGTGAGTCGAGGTATTCAATTTTGAAAAATCGAATTTTGGCCAAAAATACATGAAAATTTTCAAAAAAATAAATGGCCATTTATTAATTGGAAAAAACGTCCTCTTTCGAACCGTGCTACTCAAAAAGCTGTACTACTTTTGTGAGTCGAGATATTCGATTTTTTTCAAAATTTTGTGAGTCAAGGTATTCAATTTTGAAAAATCGAATTTTGGCCAAAAATACATGAAAATTGTCAAAAATATAAATGGCCATTTTTTAATTGGAAAAAACGTCCTCTTTCGAACCGTGCTACTCAAAAAGCTGAACTACTTTTGTGAGTCGAGAAATTCGATTTTTTTCAAAATTTTGTGAGTCGAAGTATTCAATTTTGAAAAATCGAATTTTGGCCAAAAATACATGAAAATTGTCAAAAAAATAAATGGCCATTTTTTAATTGGAAAAAACGTCCTCTTTCGAACCGTGCTACTCAAAAAGCTGAACTACTTTTGTGAGTCGAGATATTCGATTTTTTTCAAAATTTTGTGAGTCGAGGTATTCAATTTTGAAAAATCGAATTTTGGCCAAAAATACATGAAAATTCTCAAAAATATAAATGGCCATTTTTTAATTGGAAAAAACGTCCTCTTTCGAACCGTGCTACTCAAAAAGCTGTACTACTTTTGTGAGTCGAGATATTCGATTTTTTTCAAAATTTTGTGAGTCGAGGTATTCAATTTTGAAAAATTGAATTTTGGCCAAAAATACATGAAAATTCTCAAAAAAATAAATGGCCATTTTTTAATTGGAAAAAACGTCCTCTTTCGAACCGTGCTACTCAAAAAGCTGTACTACTTTTGTGAGTCGAGATATTCGATTTTTTTCAAAATTTTGTGAGTCGAGGTATTCAATTTTGAAAAATTGAATTTTAGCCAAAAATACATGAAATTTCTCAAAAAAATAAATGGCCATTTTTTAATTGGAAAAAACATCCTCTTTCGAACCGTGCTACTCAAAAAGCTGTACTACTTTTGTGAGTCGAGATATTCGATTTTTTTCAAAATTTTGTGAGTCGAGGTATTAAATTTTGAAAAATCGAATTTTGGCGAAAAATACATGAAAATTGTCAAAAAAATAAATGGCCATTTTTTAATTGGAAAAAACGTCCTCTTTCGAACCGTGCTACTCAAAAAGCTGAACTACTTTTGTGAGTCGAGATATTCGATTTTATCAAAATTTTGTGAGTCGAGGTATTCAATTTTGAAAAATCGAATTTTGGCCAAAAATACATGAAAATTTTCAAAAAAAATAAATGGCCATTTATTAATTGGAAAAAACGTCCTCTTTCGAACCGTGCTACTCAAAAAGCTGTACTACTTTTGTGAGTCGAGATATTCGATTTTTTTCAAAATTTTGTGAGTCGAGGTATTCAATTTTGGAAAATTGAATTTTGGCCAAAAATACATGAAATTTCTCAAAAAAATAAATGGCCATTTTTTAATTGGAAAAAACGTCCTCTTTCGAACCGTGCTACTCAAAAAGCTGTACTACTTTTGTGAGTCGAGATATTCGATTTTTTTCAAAATTTTGTGTGTCAAGGTATTCAATTTTGAAAAATCGAATTTTGGCCAAAAATACATGAAAATTGTCAAAAAAATAAATGGCCATTTATTAATTGGAAAAAACGTCCTCTTTCGAACCGTGCTACTCAAAAAGCTGAACTACTTTTGTGAGTCGTGATGTTCGATTTTTTTCAAAATTTTGTGAGTCGAGGTATTCAATTTTGAAAAATTGAATTTTGGCCAAAAATACATGAAATTTCTCAAAAAAATAAATGGCCATTTTTTAATTGGAAAAAACGTACTCTTTCGAACCGTGCTACTCAAAAAGCTGTACTACTTTTCTGAGTCGAGATATTCGATTTTTTTCAAAATTTTGTGAGTCGAGGTATTCAATTTTGAAAAATTAAATTTTGGCCGAAAATACATGAAATTTCTCAAAAAAATAAATGGCCATTTTTTAATTGGAAAAAACGTACTCTTTCGAACCGTGCTACTCAAAAAGCTGTACTACTTTTGTGAGTCGAGATATCCGATTTTTTCAAAATTTTGTGAGTCGAGGTATTCAATTTTGAAAAATCGAATTTTGGCCAAAAATACATGAAATTTCTCAAAAAAATAAATGGCCATTTTTTAATTGGAAAAAACGTACTCTTTCGAACCGTGCTACTCAAAAAGCTGTACTACTTTTCTGAGTCGAGATATTCGATTTTTTTCAAAATTTTGTGAGTCAAGGTATTCAATTTTGAAAAATCGAATTTTGGCCAAAAATACATGAAAATTTTCAAAAAAATAAATGGCCATTTATTAATTGGAAAAAACGTACTCTTTCGAACCGTGCTACTCAAAAAGCTGTACTACTTTTGTGAGTCGAGATATTCGATTTTTTTCAAAATTTTGTGAGTCAAGGTATTCAATTTTGAAAAATCGAATTTTGGCCAAAAATACATGAAAATTGTCAAAAATATAAATGGCCATTTTTTAATTGGAAAAAACGTCCTCTTTCGAACCGTGCTACTCAAAAAGCTGAACTACTTTTGTGAGTCGAGATATTCGATTTTTTTCAAAATTTTGTGAGTCGAGGTATTCAATTTTGAAAAATAGAATTTTGGCCAAAAATACATGAAAATTCTCAAAAAAAAATAAATGTCCATTTATTAATTGGAAAAAACGTCCTCTTTCGAACCGTGCTACTCAAAAAGCTGTACTACTTTTGTGAGTCGAGATATTCGATTTTTTTCAAAACTTTGTGAGTTAGGTATTCAATTTTGAAAAATTGAATTTTGGCCAAAAATACATGAAATTTCTCAAAAAAATAAATGGCCATTTTTTAATTGGAAAAAACGTACTCTTTCGAACCGTGCTACTCAAAAAGCTGTACTACTTTTCTGAGTCGAGATATTCGATTTTTTTCAAAATTTTGTGAGTCGAGGTATTCAATTTTGAAAAATCTAATTTTGGCCAAAAATACATGAAAATTCTCAAAAATATAAATGGCCATTTTTTAATTGGAAAAAACGTCCTCTTTCGAACCGTGCTACTCAAAAAGCTGTACTACTTTTGTGAGTCGAGATATTCGATTTTTTTCAAAATTTTGTGAGTCGAGGTATTCAATTTTGAAAAATTGAATTTTGGCCAAAAATACATGAAATTTCTCAAAAAAATAAATGGCCATTTTTTAATTGGAAAAAACATCCTCTTTCGAACCGTGCTACTCAAAATGCTGTACTACTTTTGTGAGTCGAGATATTCGATTTTTTTCAAAATTTTGTGAGTCGAGGTATTCAATTTTGAAAAATCTAATTTTGGCCAAAAATACATGAAAATTCTCAAAAATATAAATGGCCATTTTTTAATTGGAAAAAAACGTCCTCTTTCGAACCGTGCTACTCAAAAAGCTGTACTACTTTAGTGAGTCGAGATATTCGATTTTTTTCAAAATTTTGTGAGTCGAGGTATTCAATTTTGAAAAATCGAATTTTGGCCAAAAATACATGAAAATTTTCAAAAAAATAAATGGCCATTTATTAATTGGAAAAAACGTCCTCTTTCGAACCGTGCTACTCAAAAAGCTGTACTACTTTTGTGAGTCGAGATATTCGATTTTTTTCAAAATTTTGTGAGTCAAGGTATTCAATTTTGAAAAATCGAATTTTGGCCAAAAATACATGAAAATTGTCAAAAATATAAATGGCCATTTTTTAATTGGAAAAAACGTCCTCTTTCGAACCGTGCTACTCAAAAAGCTGAACTACTTTTGTGAGTCGAGAAATTCGATTTTTTTCAAAATTTTGTGAGTCGAAGTATTCAATTTTGAAAAATCGAATTTTGGCCAAAAATACATGAAAATTGTCAAAAAAATAAATGGCCATTTTTTAATTGGAAAAAACGTCCTCTTTCGAACCGTGCTACTCAAAAAGCTGAACTACTTTTGTGAGTCGAGATATTCGATTTTTTTCAAAATTTTGTGAGTCGAGGTATTCAATTTTGAAAAATCGAATTTTGGCCAAAAATACATGAAAATTCTCAAAAATATAAATGGCCATTTTTTAATTGGAAAAAACGTCCTCTTTCGAACCGTGCTACTCAAAAAGCTGTACTACTTTTGTGAGTCGAGATATTCGATTTTTTTCAAAATTTTGTGAGTCGAGGTATTCAATTTTGAAAAATTGAATTTTGGCCAAAAATACATGAAAATTCTCAAAAAAATAAATGGCCATTTTTTAATTGGAAAAAACGTCCTCTTTCGAACCGTGCTACTCAAAAAGCTGTACTACTTTTGTGAGTCGAGATATTCGATTTTTTTCAAAATTTTGTGAGTCGAGGTATTCAATTTTGAAAAATTGAATTTTAGCCAAAAATACATGAAATTTCTCAAAAAAATAAATGGCCATTTTTTAATTGGAAAAAACATCCTCTTTCGAACCGTGCTACTCAAAAAGCTGTACTACTTTTGTGAGTCGAGATATTCGATTTTTTTCAAAATTTTGTGAGTCGAGGTATTCAATTTTGAATAATTAAATTTTGGCCAAAAATACATGAAATTTCTCAAAAAAATAAATGGCCATTTTTTAATTGGAAAAAACGTCCTCTTTCGAACCGTGCTACTCAAAAAGCTGTACTACTTTTGTGAGTTGAGATATTCGATTTTTTCAAAATTTTGTGAGTCGAGGTATTCAATTTTGAAAAATTGAATTTTGGCCAAAAATACATGAAATTTCTCAAAAAAATAAATGGCCATTTTTTAATTGGAAAAAACGTCCTCTTTCGAACCGTGCTACTCAAAAAGCTGTACTACTTTTCTGAGTCGAGATATGCGATTTTTTTCAAAATTTTGTGAGTCGATGTATTCAATTTTGAAAAATTGAATTTTGGCCAAAAATACATGAAATTTCTCAAAAAAATAAATGGCCATTTTTTAATTGGAAAAAACGTACTCTTTCGAACCGTGCTACTCAAAAAGCTGTACTACTTTTGTGAGTCGAGATATTCGATTTTTTTCAAAATTTTGTGAGTCGAGGTATTCAATTTTGAAAAATTGAATTTTGGCCAAAAATACATGAAATTTCTCAAAAAAATAAATGGCCATTTTTTAATTGGAAAAAACATCCTCTTTCGAACCGTGCTACTCAAAAAGCTGAACTACTTTTGTGAGTCGAGATATTCGATTTTATCAAAATTTTGTGAGTCGAGGTATTCAATTTTGAAAAATCGAATTTTGGCCAAAAATACATGAAATTTCTCAAAAAAATAAATGGCCATTTTTTAATTGGAAAAAACGTACTCTTTCGAACCGTGCTACTCAAAAAGCTGTACTACTTTTGTGAGTCGAGATATTCGATTTTTTTCAAAATTTTGTGAGTCGAGGTATTCAATTTTGAAAAATCGAATTTTGGCCAAAAATACATGAAAATTTTCAAAAAAATAAATGGCCATTTATTAATTGGAAAAAACGTCCTCTTTCGAACCGTGCTACTCAAAAAGCTGTACTACTTTTGTGAGTCGAGATATTCGATTTTTTTCAAAATTTTGTGAGTCGAGGTATTCAATTTTGAAAAATTGAATTTTGGCCAAAAATACATGAAAATTCTCAAAAAAATAAATGGCCATTTTTTAATTGGAAAAAAACGTACTCTTTCGAACCGTGCTACTCAAAAAGCTGTACTACTTTTGTGAGTCGAGATATTCGATTTTTTTCAAAATTTTGTGAGTCGAGGTATTCAATTTTGAAAAATCGAATTTTGGCCAAAAATACATGAAAATTTTCAAAAAAATAAATGGCCATTTATTAATTGGAAAAAACGTCCTCTTTCGAACCGTGCTACTCAAAAAGCTGTACTACTTTTGTGAGTCGAGATATTCGATTTTTTTCAAAATTTTGTGAGTCAAGGTATTCAATTTTGAAAAATCGAATTTTGGCCAAAAATACATGAAAATTGTCAAAAATATAAATGGCCATTTTTTAATTGGAAAAAACGTCCTCTTTCGAACCGTGCTACTCAAAAAGCTGAACTACTTTTGTGAGTCGAGAAATTCGATTTTTTTCAAAATTTTGTGAGTCGAAGTATTCAATTTTGAAAAATCGAATTTTGGCCAAAAATACATGAAAATTGTCAAAAAAATAAATGGCCATTTTTTAATTGGAAAAAACGTCCTCTTTCGAACCGTGCTACTCAAAAAGCTGAACTACTTTTGTGAGTCGAGATATTCGATTTTTTTCAAAATTTTGTGAGTCGAGGTATTCAATTTTGAAAAATCGAATTTTGGCCAAAAATACATGAAAATTCTCAAAAATATAAATGGCCATTTTTTAATTGGAAAAAACGTCCTCTTTCGAACCGTGCTACTCAAAAAGCTGTACTACTTTTGTGAGTCGAGATATTCGATTTTTTTCAAAATTTTGTGAGTCGAGGTATTCAATTTTGAAAAATTGAATTTTGGCCAAAAATACATGAAAATTCTCAAAAAAATAAATGGCCATTTTTTAATTGGAAAAAACGTCCTCTTTCGAACCGTGCTACTCAAAAAGCTGTACTACTTTTGTGAGTCGAGATATTCGATTTTTTTCAAAATTTTGTGAGTCGAGGTATTCAATTTTGAAAAATTGAATTTTAGCCAAAAATACATGAAATTTCTCAAAAAAATAAATGGCCATTTTTTAATTGGAAAAAACATCCTCTTTCGAACCGTGCTACTCAAAAAGCTGTACTACTTTTGTGAGTCGAGATATTCGATTTTTTTCAAAATTTTGTGAGTCGAGGTATTCAATTTTGAATAATTAAATTTTGGCCAAAAATACATGAAATTTCTCAAAAAAATAAATGGCCATTTTTTAATTGGAAAAAACGTCCTCTTTCGAACCGTGCTACTCAAAAAGCTGTACTACTTTTGTGAGTTGAGATATTCGATTTTTTCAAAATTTTGTGAGTCGAGGTATTCAATTTTGAAAAATTGAATTTTGGTTAAAAATACATGAAATTTCTCAAAAAAATAAATGGCCATTTTTTAATTGGAAAAAACGTCCTCTTTCGAACCGTGCTACTCAAAAAGCTGTACAACTTTTGTGAGTCGAGATATGCGATTTTTTTCAAAATTTTGTGAGTCGATGTATTCAATTTTGAAAAATTGAATTTTGGCCAAAAATACATGAAATTTCTCAAAAAAATAAATGGCCATTTTTTAATTGGAAAAAACGTACTCTTTCGAACCGTGCTACTCAAAAAGCTGTACTACTTTTGTGAGTCGAGATATTCGATTTTTTTCAAAATTTTGTGAGTCGAGGTATTCAATTTTGAAAAATCGAATTTTGGCGAAAAATACATGAAAATTGTCAAAAAAATAAATGGCCATTTTTTAATTGGAAAAAACGTCCTCTTTCGAACCGTGCTACTCAAAAAGCTGAACTACTTTTGTGAGTCGAGATATTCGATTTTATCAAAATTTTGTGAGTCGAGGTATTCAATTTTGAAAAATCGAATTTTGGCCAAAAATACATGAAATTTCTCAAAAAAATAAATGGCCATTTTTTAATTGGAAAAAACGTACTCTTTCGAACCGTGCTACTCAAAAAGCTGTACTACTTTTGTGAGTCGAGATATTCGATTTTTTTCAAAATTTTGTGAGTCGAGGTATTCAATTTTGAAAAATCGAATTTTGGCGAAAAATACATGAAAATTGTCAAAAAAATAAATGGCCATTTTTTAATTGGAAAAAACGTCCTCTTTCGAACCGTGCTACTCAAAAAGCTGAACTACTTTTGTGAGTCGAGATATTCGATTTTATCAAAATTTTGTGAGTCGAGGTATTCAATTTTGAAAAATCGAATTTTGGCCAAAAATACATGAAAATTTTCAAAAAAAAATAAATGGCCATTTATTAATTGGAAAAAACGTCCTCTTTCGAACCGTGCTACTCAAAAAGCTGTACTACTTTTGTGAGTCGAGATATTCGATTTTTTTCAAAATTTTGTGAGTCGAGGTATTCAATTTTGAAAAATCTAATTTTGGCCAAAAATACATGAAAATTCTCAAAAATATAAATGGCCATTTTTTAATTGGAAAAAACGTCCTCTTTCGAACCGTGCTACTCAAAAACCTGTACTACTTTTGTGAGTCGAGATATTCGATTTTTTTCAAAATTTTGTGAGTCGAGGTATTCAATTTTGGAAAATTGAATTTTGGCCAAAAATACATGAAATTTCTCAAAAAAATAAATGGCCATTTTTTAATTGGAAAAAACGTCCTCTTTCGAACCGTGCTACTCAAAAAGCTGTACTACTTTTGTGAGTCGAGATATTCGATTTTTTTCAAAATTTTGTGAGTCGAGGTATTCAATTTTGGAAAATTGAATTTTGGCCAAAAATACATGAAATTTCTCAAAAAAATAAATGGCCATTTATTAATTGGAAAAAACGTCCTCTTTCGAACCGTGCTACTCAAAAAGCTGAACTACTTTTGTGAGTCGTGATGTTCGATTTTTTTCAAAATTTTGTGAGTCGAGGTATTCAATTTTGAAAAATTGAATTTTGGCCAAAAATACATGAAATTTCTCAAAAAAATAAATGGCCATTTTTTAATTGGAAAAAACGTACTCTTTCGAACCGTGCTACTCAAAAAGCTGTACTACTTTTCTGAGTCGAGATATTCGATTTTTTTCAAAATTTTGTGAGTCGAGGTATTCAATTTTGAAAAATTGAATTTTGGCCAAAAATACATGAAATTTCTCAAAAAAATAAATGGCCATTTTTTAATTGGAAAAAACGTCCTCTTTCGAACCGTGCTACTCAAAAAGCTGTACTACTTTTGTGAGTCGAGATATTCGATTTTTTTCAAAATTTTGTGAGTCAAGGTATTCAATTTTGAAAAATCGAATTTTGGCCAAAAATACATGAAAATTCTCAAAAAAAATAAATGGCCATTTTTTAATTGGAAAAAACGTCCTCTTTCGAACCGTGCTACTCAAAAAGCTGTACTACTTTTGTGAGTCGAGATATTCGATTTTTTTCAAAATTTTGTGAGTCGAGGTATTCAATTTTGAAAAATCGAATTTTGGCCAAAAATACATGAAAATTTTCAAAAAAAAATAAATGTCCATTTATTAATTGGAAAAAACGTCCTCTTTCGAACCGTGCTACTCAAAAAGCTGTACTACTTTTGCGAGTCGAGATATTCGATTTTTTTCAAAATTTTGTGAGTCGAGGTATTCAATTTTGAAAAATCTAATTTTGGCCAAAAATACATGAAAATTCTCAAAAATATAAATGGCCATTTTTTAATTGGAAAAAACGTCCTCTTTCGAACCGTGCTACTCAAAAAGCTGTACTACTTTAGTGAGTCGAGATATTCGATTTTTTTCAAAATTTTGTGAGTCGAGGTATTCAATTTTGAAAAATCGAATTTTGGCCAAAAATACATGAAAATTTTCAAAAAAATAAATGGCCATTTATTAATTGGAAAAAACGTCCTCTTTCGAACCGTGCTACTCAAAAAGCTGTACTACTTTTGTGAGTCGAGATATTCGATTTTTTCAAAATTTTGTGAGTCAAGGTATTCAATTTTGAAAAATCGAATTTTGGCCAAAAATACATGAAAATTGTCAAAAATATAAATGGCCATTTTTTAATTGGAAAAAACGTCCTCTTTCGAACCGTGCTACTCAAAAAGCTGAACTACTTTTCTGAGTCGAGATATTCGATTTTTTTCAAAATTTTGTGAGTCGAGGTATTCAATTTTGAAAAATCTAATTTTGGCCAAAAATACATGAAAATTCTCAAAAATATAAATGGCCATTTTTTAATTGGAAAAAACGTCCTCTTTCGAACCGTGCTACTCAAAAAGCTGTACTACTTTTGTGAGTCGAGATATTCGATTTTTTTCAAAATTTTGTGAGTCGAGGTATTCAATTTTGAAAAATCGAATTTTGGCCAAAAATACATGAAAATTCTCAAAAAAATAAATGGCCATTCTTTAATTGGAAAAAACATCCTCTTTCGAACCGTGCTACTCAAAATGCTGTACTACTTTTGTGAGTCGAGATATTCGATTTTTTTCAAAATTTTGTGAGTCGAGGTATTCAATTTTGAAAAATCGAATTTTGGCCAAAAATACATGAAAATTCTCAAAAATATAAATGGCCATTTTTTAATTGGAAAAAACGTCCTCTTTCGAACCGTGCTACTCAAAAAGCTGAACTACTTTTGTGAGTCGAGATATTCGATTTTTTTCAAAATTTTGTGAGTCAAGGTATTCAATTTTGAAAAATCGAATTTTGGCCAAAAATACATGAAAATTGTCAAAAATATAAATGGCCATTTTTTAATTGGAAAAAACGTCCTCTTTCGAACCGTGCTACTCAAAAAGCTGAACTACTTTTGTGAGTCGAGATATTCGATTTTTTTCAAAATTTTGTGAGTCGAGGTATTCAATTTTGAAAAATAGAATTTTGGCCAAAAATACATGAAAATTGTCAAAAAAATAAATGGCCATTTTTTAATTGGAAAAAACGTCCTCTTTCGAACCGTGCTACTCAAAAAGCTGAACTACTTTTGTGAGTCGAGATATTCGATTTTTTTCAAAATTTTGTGAGTCGAGGTATTCAATTTTGAAAAATCGAATTTTGGCCAAAAATACATGAAATTTCTCAAAAAAATAAATGGCCATTTTTTAATTGGAAAAAACGTACTCTTTCGAACCGTGCTACTAAAAAAGCTGTACTACTTTTCTGAGTCGAGATATTCGATTTTTTTCAAAATTTTGTGAGTCAAGGTATTCAATTTTGAAAAATCGAATTTTGGCCAAAAATACATGAAAATTTTCAAAAAAATAAATGGCCATTTATTAATTGGAAAAAACGTCCTCTTTCGAACCGTGCTACTCAAAAAGCTGTACTACTTTTGTGAGTCGAGATATTCGATTTTTTTCAAAATTTTGTGAGTCAAGGTATTCAATTTTGAAAAATCGAATTTTGGCCAAAATTACATGAAAATTGTCAAAAATATAAATGGCCATTTTTTAATTGGAAAAAACGTCCTCTTTCGAACCGTGCTACTCAAAAAGCTGAACTACTTTTGTGAGTCGAGATATTCGATTTTTTTCAAAATTTTGTGAGTCGAGGTATTCAATTTTGAAAAATAGAATTTTGGCCAAAAATACATGAAAATTCTCAAAAAAGTAAATGGCCATTTTTTAATTGGAAAAAACGCCCTCTTTCGAACCGTGCTACTCAAAAAGCTGTACTACTTTTGTGAGTCGAGATATTCGATTTTTTTCAAAATTTTGTGAGTCAAGGTATTCAATTTTGAAAAATCGAATTTTGGCCAAAAATACATGAAAATTGTCAAAAATATAAATGGCCATTTTTTAATTGGAAAAAACGTCCTCTTTCGAACCGTGCTACTCAAAAAGCTGAACTACTTTTGTGAGTCGAGATATTCGATTTTTTTCAAAATTTTGTGAGTCGAGGTATTCAATTTTGAAAAATCGAATTTTGGCCAAAAATACATGAAAATTGTCAAAAAAATAAATGGCCATTTTTTAATTGGAAAAAACGTCCTCTTTCGAACCGTGCTACTCAAAAAGCTGAACTACTTTTGTGAGTCGAGATATTCGATTTTTTTCAAAATTTTGTGAGTCGAGGTATTCAATTTTGAAAAATCGAATTTTGGCCAAAAATACATGAAATTTCTCAAAAAAATAAATGGCCATTTTTTAATTGGAAAAAACGTACTCTTTCGAACCGTGCTACTAAAAAAGCTGTACTACTTTTCTGAGTCGAGATATTCGATTTTTTCAAAATTTTGTGAGTCAAGGTATTCAATTTTGAAAAATCGAATTTTGGCCAAAAATACATGAAAATTTTCAAAAAAATAAATGGCCATTTATTAATTGGAAAAAACGTCCTCTTTCGAACCGTGCTACTCAAAAAGCTGTACTACTTTTGTGAGTCGAGATATTCGATTTTTTTCAAAATTTTGTGAGTCAAGGTATTCAATTTTGAAAAATCGAATTTTGGCCAAAATTACATGAAAATTGTCAAAAATATAAATGGCCATTTTTTAATTGGAAAAAACGTCCTCTTTCGAACCGTGCTACTCAAAAAGCTGAACTACTTTTGTGAGTCGAGATATTCGATTTTTTTCAAAATTTTGTGAGTCGAGGTATTCAATTTTGAAAAATAGAATTTTGGCCAAAAATACATGAAAATTCTCAAAAAAGTAAATGGCCATTTTTTAATTGGAAAAAACGTCCTCTTTCGAACCGTGCTACTCAAAAAGCTGTACTACTTTTGTGAGTCGAGATATTCGATTTTTTTCAAAACTTTGTGAGTTAGGTATTCAATTTTGAAAAATTGAATTTTGGCCAAAAATACATGAAATTTCTCAAAAAAATAAATGGCCATTTTTTAATTGGAAAAAACGTACTCTTTCGAACCGTGCTACTCAAAAAGCTGTACTACTTTTCTGAGTCGAGATATTCGATTTTTTTCAAAATTTTGTGAGTCGAGGTATTCAATTTTGAAAAATCTAATTTTGGCCAAAAATACATGAAAATTCTCAAAAATATAAATGGCCATTTTTTAATTGGAAAAAACGTCCTCTTTCGAACCGTGCTACTCAAAAAGCTGTACTACTTTTGTGAGTCGAGATATTCGATTTTTTTCAAAATTTTGTGAGTCGAGGTATTCAATTTTGAAAAATTGAATTTTGGCCAAAAATACATGAAATTTCTCAAAAAAATAAATGGCCATTTTTTAATTGGAAAAAACATCCTCTTTCGAACCGTGCTACTCAAAATGCTGTACTACTTTTGTGAGTCGAGATATTCGATTTTTTTCAAAATTTTGTGAGTCGAGGTATTCAATTTTGAAAAATCTAATTTTGGCCAAAAATACATGAAAATTCTCAAAAATATAAATGGCCATTTTTTAATTGGAAAAAACGTCCTCTTTCGAACCGTGCTACTCAAAAAGCTGTACTACTTTAGTGAGTCGAGATATTCGATTTTTTTCAAAATTTTGTGAGTCGAGGTATTCAATTTTGAAAAATCGAATTTTGGCCAAAAATACATGAAAATTTTCAAAAAAATAAATGGCCATTTATTAATTGGAAAAAACGTCCTCTTTCGAACCGTGCTACTCAAAAAGCTGTACTACTTTAGTGAGTCGAGATATTCGATTTTTTTCAAAATTTTGTGAGTCGAGGTATTCAATTTTGAAAAATCGAATTTTGGCCAAAAATACATGGAAATTCTCAAAAATATAAATGGCCATTTTTTAATTGGAAAAAACGTCCTCTTTCGAACCGTGCTACTCAAAAAGCTGTACTACTTTTGTGAGTCGAGATATTCGATTTTTTTCAAAATTTTGTGAGTCGAGGTATTCAATTTTGAAAAATTGAATTTTGGCCAAAAATACATGAAAATTCTCAAAAAAATAAATGGCCATTTTTTAATTGGAAAAAACGTCCTCTTTCGAACCGTGCTACTCAAAAAGCTGTACTACTTTTGTGAGTCGAGATATTCGATTTTTTTCAAAATTTTGTGAGTCGAGGTATTCAATTTTGAAAAATTGAATTTTGGCCAAAAATACATGAAATTTCTCAAAAACATAAATGGCCATTTTTGAATTGGAAAAAACATCCTCTTTCGAACCGTGCTACTCAAAAAGCTGTACTAGTTTTGTGAGTCGAGATATTCGATTTTTTTCAAAATTTTGTGAGTCGAGGTATTCAATTTTGAATAATTAAATTTTGGCCAAAAATACATGAAATTTCTCAAAAAAATAAATGGCCATTTTTTAATTGGAAAAAACGTCCTCTTTCGAACCGTGCTACTCAAAAAGCTGAACTACTTTTGTGAGTCGAGATATTCGATTTTTTTCAAAATTTTGTGAGTCGAGGTATTCAATTTTGAAAAATCGAATTTTGGCCAAAAATACATGAAATTTCTCAAAAAAATAAATGGCCATTTTTTAATTGGAAAAAACGTACTCTTTCGAACCGTGCTACTCAAAAAGCTGTACTACTTTTCTGAGTCGAGATATTCGATTTTTTTCAAAATTTTGTGAGTCAAGGTATTCAATTTTGAAAAATCTAATTTTGGCCAAAAATACATGAAAATTCTCAAAAATATAAATGGCCATTTTTTAATTGGAAAAAACGTCCTCTTTCGAACCGTGCTACTCAAAAAGCTGTACTACTTTTGTGAGTCGAGATATTCGATTTTTTTCAAAATTTTGTGAGTCGAGGTATTCAATTTTGAAAAATTGAATTTTGGCCAAAAATACATGAAAATTCTCAAAAAAATAAATGGCCATTTTTTAATTGGAAAAAACGTCCTCTTTCGAACCGTGCTACTCAAAAAGCTGTACTACTTTTGTGAGTCGAGATATTCGATTTTTTTCAAAATTTTGTGTGTCAAGGTATTCAATTTTGAAAAATCGAATTTTGGCCAAAAATACATGAAAATTGTCAAAAAAATAAATGGCCATTTTTGAATTGGAAAAAACATCCTCTTTCGAACCGTGCTACTCAAAAAGCTGTACTACTTTTGTGAGTCGAGATTTTCGATTTTTTTCAAAATTTTGTGAGTCGAGGTATTCAATTTTGAATAATTAAATTTTGGCCAAAAATACATGAAATTTCTCAAAAAAATAAATGGCCATTTTTTAATTGGAAAAAACGTCCTCTTTCGAACCGTGCTACTCAAAAAGCTGTACTACTTTTGTGAGTTGAGATATTCGATTTTTTCAAAATTTTGTGAGTCGAGGTATTCAATTTTGAAAAATTGAATTTTGGCCAAAAATACATGAAATTTCTCAAAAAAATAAATGGCCATTTTTTAATTGGAAAAAACGTCCTCTTTCGAACCGTGCTACTCAAAAAGCTGTACTACTTTTGTGAGTCGAGATGTGCGATTTTTTTCAAAATTTTGTGAGTCGAGGTATTCAATTTTGAAAAATTGAATTTTGGCCAAAAATACATGAAATTTCTCAAAAAAATAAATGGCCATTTTTTAATTGGGAAAAACGTACTCTTTCGAACCGTGCTACTCAAAAAGCTGTACTACTTTTGTGAGTCGAGATATTCGATTTTTTTCAAAATTTTGTGAGTCGAGGTATTCAATTTTGAAAAATCTAATTTTGGCCAAAAATACATGAAAATTCTCAAAAATATAAATGGCCATTTTTTAATTGGAAAAAACGTCCTCTTTCGAACCGTGCTACTCAAAAAGCTGTACTACTTTTGTGAGTCGAGATATTCGATTTTTTTCAAAATTTTGTGTGTCAAGGTATTCAATTTTGAAAAATCGAATTTTGGCCAAAAATACATGAAAATTGTCAAAAAAATAAATGGCCATTTATTAATTGGAAAAAACGTCCTCTTTCGAACCGTGCTACTCAAAAAGCTGAACTACTTTTGTGAGTCGTGATGTTCGATTTTTTTCAAAATTTTGTGAGTCGAGGTATTCAATTTTGAAAAATTGAATTTTGGCCAAAAATACATGAAATTTCTCAAAAAAATAAATGGCCATTTTTTAATTGGAAAAAACGTACTCTTTCGAACCGTGCTACTCAAAAAGCTGTACTACTTTTGTGAGTCGAGATATTCGATTTTTTTCAAAATTTTGTGAGTCGAGGTATTAAATTTTGAAAAATCGAATTTTGGCGAAAAATACATGAAAATTGTCAAAAAAATAAATGGCCATTTTTTAATTGGAAAAAACGTCCTCTTTCGAACCGTGCTACTCAAAAAGCTGAACTACTTTTGTGAGTCGAGATATTCGATTTTATCAAAATTTTGTGAGTCGAGGTATTCAATTTTGAAAAATCGAATTTTGGCCAAAAATACATGAAAATTTTCAAAAAAAATAAATGGCCATTTATTAATTGGAAAAAACGTCCTCTTTCGAACCGTGCTACTCAAAAAGCTGTACTACTTTTGTGAGTCGAGATATTCGATTTTTTTCAAAATTTTGTGAGTCGAGGTATTCAATTTTGAAAAATCTAATTTTGGCCAAAAATACATGAAAATTCTCAAAAATATAAATGGCCATTTTTTAATTGGAAAAAACGTCCTCTTTCGAACCGTGCTACTCAAAAAGCTGTACTACTTTTGTGAGTCGAGATATTCGATTTTTTTCAAAATTTTGTGAGTCGAGGTATTCAATTTTGGAAAATTGAATTTTGGCCAAAAATACATGAAATTTCTCAAAAAAATAAATGGCCATTTTTTAATTGGAAAAAACGTCCTCTTTCGAACCGTGCTACTCAAAAAGCTGTACTACTTTTGTGAGTCGAGATATTCGATTTTTTTCAAAATTTTGTGTGTCAAGGTATTCAATTTTGAAAAATCGAATTTTGGCCAAAAATACATGAAAATTGTCAAAAAAATAAATGGCCATTTATTAATTGGAAAAAACGTCCTCTTTCGAACCGTGCTACTCAAAAAGCTGAACTACTTTTGTGAGTCGTGATGTTCGATTTTTTTCAAAATTTTGTGAGTCGAGGTATTCAATTTTGAAAAATTGAATTTTGGCCAAAAATACATGAAATTTCTCAAAAAAATAAATGGCCATTTTTTAATTGGAAAAAACGTACTCTTTCGAACCGTGCTACTCAAAAAGCTGTACTACTTTTCTGAGTCGAGATATTCGATTTTTTTCAAAATTTTGTGAGTCGAGGTATTCAATTTTGAAAAATTAAATTTTGGCCGAAAATACATGAAATTTCTCAAAAAAATAAATGGCCATTTTTTAATTGGAAAAAACGTACTCTTTCGAACCGTGCTACTCAAAAAGCTGTACTACTTTTGTGAGTCGAGATATCCGATTTTTTCAAAATTTTGTGAGTCGAGGTATTCAATTTTGAAAAATTGAATTTTGGCCAAAAATACATGAAATTTCTCAAAAAAATAAATGGCCATTTTTTAATTGGAAAAAACGTCCTCTTTCGAACCGTGCTACTCAAAAAGCTGTACTACTTTTGTGAGTCGAGATATTCGATTTTTTTCAAAATTTTGTGAGTCGAGGTATTCAATTTTGAAAAATTGAATTTTGGCCAAAAATACATGAAATTTCTCAAAAAAATAAATGGCCATTTTTTGATTGGAAAAAACGTACTCTTTCGAACCGTGCTACTCAAAAAGCTGTACTACTTTTGTGAGTCGAGATATTCGATTTTTTTCAAAATTTTGTGAGTCGAGGTATTCAATTTTGAAAAATCGAATTTTGGCGAAAAATACATGAAAATTGTCAAAAAAATAAATGGCCATTTTTTAATTGGAAAAAACGTCCTCTTTCGAACCGTGCTACTCAAAAAGCTGAACTACTTTTGTGAGTCGAGATATTCGATTTTTTTCAAAATTTTGTGAGTCAAGGTATTCAATTTTGAAAAATCGAATTTTGGCCAAAAATACATGAAAATTCTCAAAAAAAATAAATGGTCATTTTTTAATTGAAAAAAACGTCCTCTTTCGAACCGTGCTACTCAAAAAGCTGTACTACTTTTGTGAGTCGAGATATTCGATTTTTTTCAAAATTTTGTGAGTCAAGGTATTCAATTTTGAATAATCGAATTTTGGCCAAAAATACACGAAATTTCTCAAAAAAATAAATGGCCATTTTTTTAATTGGAAAAAACGTCCTCTTTCGAACCGTGCTACTCAAAAAGCTGTACTACTTTTGTGAGTCGAGATATTCGATTTTATTCAAAATTTTGTGAGTCGAGGTATTCAATTTTGAAAAATCGAATTTTGGCCAAAAATACATGAAAATTCTCAAAAAAATAAATGGCCATTTATTAATTGGAAAAAACGTCCTCTTTCGAACCGTGCTACTCAAAAAGCTGTACTACTTTTCTGAGTCGAGATATTCGATTTTTTTCAAAATTTTGTGAGTCAAGGTATTCAATTTTGAAAAAACGAATTTTGGCCAAAAATACATGAAAATTCTCAAAAAAAATAAATGGCCATTTTTTAATTGGAAAAAACGTCCTCTTTCGAACCGTGCTACTCAAAAAGCTGTACTACTTTTGTGAGTCGAGATATTCGATTTTTTTCAAAATTTTGTGAGTCGAGGTATTCTATTTTGAAAAATCGAATTTTGCCCAAAAATACATGAAAATTCTCAAAAAAATAAATGGCCATTTTTTAATTGGAAAAAACGTCCTCTTTCGAACAGTGCTACTCAAAAAGCTGTACTACTTTTGTGAGTCGAGATATTAGATTTTTTTCAAAATTTTGTGAGTCGAGGTATTCAGTTTTGAAAAATTGAAATTTGGCCAAAAATACATGAAATTTCTCAAAAAAATAAATGGCCATTTTTTAATTGGAAAAAACGTCCTCTTTCGAACCGTGCTACTCAAAAAGCCGAACTAGTTCTGTGAGTCGAGATATTCGATTTTTTTCAAAATTTTGTGAGTCGAGGTATTCAGTTTTGAAAAATTGAATTTTGGCCAAAAATACATGAAATATCTCAAAAAAATAAATGGCCATTTTTTAATTGGAAAAAACGTCCTCTTTCGAACCGTGCTACTCAAAAAGCTGTACTACTTTTGTGAGTCGAGATATTAGATTTTTTTCAAAATTTTGTGAGTCGAGGTATTCAATTTTGAAAAATCGAATTTTGGCCAAAAATACATGAAAATTCTCAAAAAATAAATGGCCATTTTTTAATTGGAAAAAACGTCCTCTTTCGAACCGTGCTAATCAAAAAGCTGTACTACTTTTGTGAGTCGAGATATTAGATTTTTTTCAAAATTTTGTGAGTCGAGGTATTCAATTTTGAAAAATTGAATTTTGGCCAAAAATACATGAAAATCCTCAAAAAAATAAAAGGCCATTTATTAATTGGAAAAAAACGTCCTCTTTCGATCCGTTCTACTCAAAAACCTGTACTACTTTTGTGAGTCGAGATATTCGATTTTTTTCAAAATTTTGTGAGTCAAGGTATTCAATTTTGAAAAATCGAATTTTGGCCAAAAATACATGAAAATTCTCAAAAAAAATAAATGGCCATTTTTTAATTGAAAAAAACGTCCTCTTTCGAACCGTGCTACTCAAAAAGCTGTACTACTTTTGTGAGTCGAGATATTCGATTTTTTTCAAAATTTTGTGAGTCGAGGTATTCAATTTTGAAAAATCGAATTTTGGCCAAAAATACATGAAAATTCTCAAAAAAATAAATGGCAATTTTTTAATTGGAAAAAACGTCCTCTTTCGAACCGTGCTACTCAAAAAGCTGTACTACTTTTGTGAGTCGAGATATTCGATTTTTTTCAAAATTTTGTGAGTCAAGGTATTCAATTTTGAATAATCGAATTTTGGCCAAAAATACATGAAATTTCTCAAAAAAATAAATGGCCATTTTTTAATTGGAAAAAACGTCCTCTTTCGAACCGTGCTACTCAAAAAGCTGTACTACTTTTGTGAGTCGAGATATTAGATTTTTTTCAAAATTTTGTGAGTCGAGGTATTCAATTTTGAAAAATTGAATTTTGGCCAAAAATACATGAAAATTCTCAAAAAAATAAATGGCCATTTATTAATTGGAAAAAACGTCCTCTTTCGATCCGTGCTACTCAAAAACCTGTACTACTTTTGTGAGTCGAGATATTCGATTTTTTTCAAAATTTTGTGAGTCAAGGTATTCAATTTTGAAAAATCGAATTTTGGCCAAAAATACATGAAAATTCTCAAAAAAAATAAATGGCCATTTTTTAATTTAAAATAAACGTCCTCTTTCGAACCGTGCTACTCAAAAAGCTGTACTACTTTTGTGAGTCGAGATATTCGATTTTTTTCAAAATTTTGTGAGTCGAGGTATTCAATTTTGAAAAATTGAATTTTGGCCAAAAATACATGAAAATTCTCAAAAAAATAAATGGCAATTTTTTAATTGGAAAAATGTCCTCGTTCGAACCGTGCTACTCAAAAAGCTGTACTACTTTTGTGAGTCGAGATATTCGATTTTTTTCAAAATTTTGTGAGTCGAGGTATTCAATTTTGAAAAATTGAATTTTGGCCAAAAATACATGAAAATTCTCAAAAAAATAAATGGCAATTTTTTAATTGGAAAAAATGTCCTCTTTCGAACCGTGCTACTCAAAAAGCTGTACTACTTTTGTGAGTCGAGATATTCGATTTTTTTCAAAATTTTGTGAGTCGAGGTATTCAATTTTGAAAAATCGAATTTTGGCCAAAAATACATGAAAATTCTCAAAAAAATAAATGGCCATTTTTTAATTGGAAAAAACGTCCTCTTTCGAACCGTGCTACTCAAAAAGCTGTACTACTTTTGTGAGTCGAGATATTCGAATTTTTTCAAAATTTTGTGAGTCAAGGTATTCAATTTTGAATAATCGAATTTTGGCCAAAAATACATGAAAATTCTCAAAAAAATAAATGGCCATTTTTTAATTGGAAAAAACGTCCTCTTTCGAACCGTGCTACTCAAAAAGCTGTACTACTTTTGTGAGTCGAGATATTAGATTTTTTTCAAAATTTTGTGAGTCGAGGTATTCAATTTTGAAAAATCGAATTTTGGCCAAAAATACATGAAAATTCTCAAAAAATAAATGGCCATTTTTAATTGGAAAAAACGTCGTCTTTCGAACCGTGCTACTCAAAAAGCTGTACTACTTTTGTGAGTCGAGATATTCGATTTTATTCAAAATTTTGTGAGTCGAGGTATTCAATTTTGAAAAATCGAATTTTGGCCAAAAATACATGAAAATTCTCAAAAAAATAAATGGCCATTTATTAATTGGAAAAAACGTCCTCTTTCGAACCGTGCTACTCAAAAAGCTGTACTACTTTTGTGAGTCGAGATATTCGATTTTTTTCAAAATTTTGTGAGTCACGGTATTCAATTTTGAAAAATCGAATTTTGGCCAAAAATACATGCAAATTCTCAAAAAAAAATAAATGGCCATTTTTTAATTGGAAAAAACGTCCTCTTTCGAACCGTGCTACTCAAAAAGCTGTACTACTTTTGTGAGTCGAGATATTCGATTTTTTTCAAAATTTTGTGAGTCGAGGTATTCAGTTTTGAAAAATTGAATTTTGGCCAAAAATACATGAAATTTCTCAAAAAAATAAATGGCCATTTTTTAATTGGAAAAAACGTCCTCTTTCGAACCGTGCTACTCAAAAAGCCGAACTAGTTTTGTGAGTCGAGATATTCGATTTTTTTCAAAATTTTGTGAGTCGAGGTATTCAGTTTTGAAAAATTGAATTTTGGCCAAAAATACATGAAATTTCTCAAAAAAATAAATGGCCATTTTTTAATTGGAAAAAACGTCCTCTTTCGAACCGTGCTACTCAAAAAGCTGTACTACTTTTGTGAGTCGAGATATTAGATTTTTTGCAAAATTTTGTGAGTCGAGGTATTCAATTTTGAAAAATAGAATTTTGGCCAAAAATACATGAAATTTCTCAAAAAAATAAATGGCCATTAATTAATTGGAAAAAACGTCCTCTTTCGAACCGTGCTAATCAAAAAGCTGTACTACTTTTGTGAGTCGAGATATTAGATTTTTTTCAAAATTTTGTGAGTCGAGGTATTCAATTTTGAAAAATTGAATTTTGGCCAAAAATACATGAAAATCCTCAAAAAAATAAATGGCCATTTATTAATTGGAAAAAAACGTCCTCTTTCGATCCGTGCTACTCAAAAACCTGTACTACTTTTGTGAGTCGAGATATTCGATTTTTTTCAAAATTTTGTGAGTCAAGGTATTCAATTTTGAAAAATCGAATTTTGGCCAAAAATACATGAAAATTCTCAAAAAAAATAAATGGCCATTTTTTAATTGAAAAAAACGTCCTCTTTCGAACCGTGCTACTCAAAAAGCTGTACTACTTTTGTGAGTCAAGATATTCGATTTTTTTCAAAATTTTGTGAGTCGAGGTATTCAGTTTTGAAAAATTGAATTTTGGCCAAAAATACATGAAATTTCTCAAAAAAATAAATGGCCATTTTTTAATTGGAAAAAACGTCCTCTTTCGAACCGTGCTACTCAAAAAGCTGTACTACTTTTGTGAGTCGAGATATTAGATTTTTTGCAAAATTTTGTGAGTCGAGGTATTCAATTTTGAAAAATAGAATTTTGGCCAAAAATACATGAAATTTCTCAAAAAAATAAATGGCCATTAATTAATTGGAAAAAACGTCCTCTTTCGAACCGTGCTAATCAAAAAGCTGTACTACTTTTGTGAGTCGAGATATTAGATTTTTTTCAAAATTTTGTGAGTCGAGGTATTCAATTTTGAAAAATTGAATTTTGGCCAAAAATACATGAAAATCCTCAAAAAAATAAATGGCCATTTATTAATTGGAAAAAAACGTCCTCTTTCGATCCGTGCTACTCAAAAACCTGTACTACTTTTGTGAGTCGAGATATTCGATTTTTTTCAAAATTTTGTGAGTCAAGGTATTCAATTTTGAAAAATCGAATTTTGGCCAAAAATACATGAAAATTCTCAAAAAAAATAAATGGCCATTTTTTAATTGAAAAAAACGTCCTCTTTCGAACCGTGCTACTCAAAAAGCTGTACTACTTTTGTGAGTCAAGATATTCGATTTTTTTCAAAATTTTGTGAGTCGAGGTATTCAATTTTGAAAAATCGAATTTTGGCCAAAAATACATGAAATTTCTCAAAAAAATAAATGGCCAGTTTTTAATTGGAAAAAACGTCCTCTTTCGAACCGTGCTACTCAAAAAGCTGTACTACTTTTGTGAGTCGAGATATTGGATTTTTTTCAAAATTTTGTGAGTCGAGGTATTCAATTTTGAAAAATTGTATTTTGGCCAAAAATACATGAAAATTCTCAAAAAAATAAATGGCCATTTATTAATTGGAAAAAACGTCCTCTTTCGATCCGTGCTACTCAAAAACCTGTACTACTTTTGTGAGTCGAGATATTCGATTTTTTTCAAAATTTTGTGAGTCGAGGTATTCAATTTTGAAAAATCGAATTTTGGCCAAAAATACATGAAAATTCTCAAAAAAATAAATGGCCATTTTTTAATTGGAAAAAACGTCCTCTTTCGAACCGTGCTACTCAAAAAGCTGTACTACTTTTGTGAGTCGAGATATTCGATTTTTTTCAAAATTTTGTGAGTCGAGGTATTCAATTTTGAAAAATTGAATTTTGGCCAAAAATACATGAAAATTCTCAAAAAAATAAATGGCAATTTTTTAATTGGAAAAAATGTCCTCTTTCGAACCGTGCTACTCAAAAAGCTGTACTACTTTTGTGAGTCGAGATATTCGATTTTTTTCAAAATTTTGTGAGTCGAGGTATTCAATTTTGAAAAATCGAAATTTGGCCAAAAATACATGAAAATTCTCAAAAAAATAAATGGCCATTTTTTAATTGGAAAAAACGTCCTCTTTCGAACCGTGCTACTCAAAAAGCTGTACTACTTTTGTGAGTCGAGATATTCGATTTTTTTCAAAATTTTGTGAGTCAAGGTATTCAATTTTGAATAATCGAATTTTGGCCAAAAATACATGAAAATTCTCAAAAAAAATAAATGGCCATATTTTAATTGGAAAAAACGTCCTCTTTCGAACCGTGCTACTCAAAAAGCCGAACTAGTTTTGTGAGTCGAGATATTCGATTTTTTCAAAATTTTGTGAGTCGAGGTATTCAGTTTTGAAAAATTGAATTTTGGCCAAAAATACATGAAATTTCTCAAAAAAATAAATGGCCATTTTTTAATTGGAAAAAACGTCCTCTTTCGAACCGTGCTACTCAAAAAGCTGGACTACTTTTGTGAGTCGAGATATTAGATTTTTTTCAAAATTTTGTGAGTCGTGGTATTCAATTTTGAAAAATAGAATTTTGGCCAAAAATACATGAAATTTCTCAAAAAAATAAATGGCCATTAATTAATTGGAAAAAACGTCCTCTTTCGAACCGTGCTACTCAAAAAGCTGTACTACTTTTGTGAGTCGAGACATTAGATTTTTTTCAAAATTTTGTGAGTCGAGGTATTCAATTTTGAAAAATTGAATTTTGGCCAAAAATACATGAAAATCCTCAAAAAAATAAATGGCCATTTATTAATTGGAAAAAACGTCCTCTTTCGATCCGTGCTACTCAAAAACCTGTACTACTTTTGTGAGTCGAGATATTCGATTTTTTTCAAAATTTTGTGAGTCAAGGTATTCAATTTTGAAAAATCGAATTTTGGCCCAAAATACATGAAAATTCTCAAAAAAAAATAAATGGCCATTTTTTAATTGAAAAAAACGTCCTCTTTCGAACCGTGCTACTCAAAAAGCTGTACTACTTTTGTGAGTCGAGATATTCGAATTTTTTTCAAAATTTTGTGAGTCGAGGTATTCAATTTTGAAAAATCGAATTTTGGCCAAAAATACATGAAAATTCTCAAAAAAATAAATGGCCATTTTTTAATTGGAAAAAACGTCCTCTTTCGAACCGTGCTACTCAAAAAGCTGTACTACTTTTGTGAGTCGAGATATTCGATTTTTTTCAAAATTTTGTGAGTCAAGGTATTCAATTTTGAATAATCGAATTTTGGCCAAAAATACATGAAATTTCTCAAAAAAATAAATGGCCATTTTTTAATTGGAAAGAACGTCCTCTTTCGAACCGTGCTACTCAAAAAGCTGTACTACTTTTGTGAGTCGAGATATTCGATTTTATTCAAAATTTTGTGAGTCGAGATATTCGATTTTATTCAAAATTTTGTGAGTCGAGGTATTCAATTTTGAAAAATCGAATTTTGGCCAAAAATACATGAAAATTCTCAAAAAATAAATGGCCATTTATTAATTGGAAAAAACGTCCTCTTTCGAACCGTGCTACTCAAAAAGCTGTACTACTTTTGTGAGTCGAGATATTCGATTTTTTTCAAAATTTTGTGAGTCAAGGTATTCAATTTTGAAAAATCGAATTTTGGCCAAAAATACATGAAAATTCTCAAAAAAAATAAATGGCCATTTTTTAATTGGAAAAAACGTCCTCTTTCGAACCGTGCTACTCAAAAAGCTGTACTACTTTTGTGAGTCGAGATATTCGATTTTTTTCAAAATTTTGTGAGTCGAGGTATAAAATCGAATTTTGCCCAAAAATACATGAAAATTCTCAAAAAAATAAATGGCCATTTTTTAATTGGAAAAAACGTCCTCTTTCGAACAGTGCTACTCAAAAAGCTGTACTACTTTTGTGAGTCGAGATATTAGATTTTTTTCAAAATTTTGTGAGTCGAGGTATTCAGTTTTGAAAAATGGAATTTTGGCCAAAAATACATGAAATTTCTCAAAAAAATAAATGGCCATTTTTTAATTGGAAAAAACATCCTCTTTCGAACCGTGCTACTCAAAAAGCCGAACTAGTTTTGTGTGTCGAGATATTCGATTTTTTCAAAATTTTGTGAGTCGTGGTATTCAATTTTGAAAAATAGAATTTTGGCCAAAAATACATGAAATTTCTCAAAAAAATAAATGGCCATTAATTAATTGGAAAAAACGTCCTCTTTCGAACCGTGCTACTCAAAAAGCTGTACTACTTTTGTGAGTCGAGACATTAGATTTTTTTCAAAATTTTGTGAGTCGAGGTATTCAATTTTGAAAAATTGAATTTTGGCCAAAAATACATGAAAATCCTCAAAAAAATAAATGGCCATTTATTAATTGGAAAAAACGTCCTCTTTCGATCCGTGCTACTCAAAAACCTGTACTACTTTTGTGAGTCGAGATATTCGATTTTTTTCAAAATTTTGTGAGTCAAGGTATTCAATTTTGAAAAATCGAATTTTGGCCCAAAATACATGAAAATTCTCAAAAAAAAATAAATGGCCATTTTTTAATTGAAAAAAACGTCCTCTTTCGAACCGTGCTACTCAAAAAGCTGTACTACTTTTGTGAGTCGAGATATTCGAATTTTTTTCAAAATTTTGTGAGTCGAGGTATTCAATTTTGAAAAATCGAATTTTGGCCAAAAATACATGAAAATTCTCAAAAAAATAAATGGCCATTTTTTAATTGGAAAAAACGTCCTCTTTCGAACCGTGCTACTCAAAAAGCTGTACTACTTTTGTGAGTCGAGATATTCGATTTTTTTCAAAATTTTGTGAGTCAAGGTATTCAATTTTGAATAATCGAATTTTGGCCAAAAATACATGAAATTTCTCAAAAAAATAAATGGCCATTTTTTAATTGGAAAGAACGTCCTCTTTCGAACCGTGCTACTCAAAAAGCTGTACTACTTTTGTGAGTCGAGATATTCGATTTTATTCAAAATTTTGTGAGTCGAGATATTCGATTTTATTCAAAATTTTGTGAGTCGAGGTATTCAATTTTGAAAAATCGAATTTTGGCCAAAAATACATGAAAATTCTCAAAAAATAAATGGCCATTTATTAATTGGAAAAAACGTCCTCTTTCGAACCGTGCTACTCAAAAAGCTGTACTACTTTTGTGAGTCGAGATATTCGATTTTTTTCAAAATTTTGTGAGTCAAGGTATTCAATTTTGAAAAATCGAATTTTGGCCAAAAATACATGAAAATTCTCAAAAAAAATAAATGGCCATTTTTTAATTGGAAAAAACGTCCTCTTTCGAACCGTGCTACTCAAAAAGCTGTACTACTTTTGTGAGTCGAGATATTCGATTTTTTTCAAAATTTTGTGAGTCGAGGTATAAAATCGAATTTTGCCCAAAAATACATGAAAATTCTCAAAAAAATAAATGGCCATTTTTTAATTGGAAAAAACGTCCTCTTTCGAACAGTGCTACTCAAAAAGCTGTACTACTTTTGTGAGTCGAGATATTAGATTTTTTTCAAAATTTTGTGAGTCGAGGTATTCAGTTTTGAAAAATGGAATTTTGGCCAAAAATACATGAAATTTCTCAAAAAAATAAATGGCCATTTTTTAATTGGAAAAAACATCCTCTTTCGAACCGTGCTACTCAAAAAGCCGAACTAGTTTTGTGTGTCGAGATATTCGATTTTTTCAAAATTTTGTGAGTCGAGGTATTCAGTTTTGAAAAATTGAATTTTGGCCAAAAATACATGAAATTTCTCAAAAAAATAAATGGCCATTTTTTAATTGGAAAAAACGTCCTCTTTCGAACCGTGCTACTCAAAAAGCTGTACTACTTTTGTGAGTCGAGATATTAGATTTTTTTCAAAATTTTGTGAGTCGAGGTATTCAATTTTGAAAAATAGAATTTTGGCCAAAAATACATGAAATTTCTCAAAAAAACAAATGGCCATTAATTAATTGGAAAAAACGTCCTCTTTCGAACCGTGCTACTCAAAAAGCTGTACTACTTTTGTGAGTCGAGATATTCGATTTTTTTCAAAATTTTGTGAGTCGAGGTATTCAATTTTGAAAAATTGAATTTTGGCCAAAAATACATGAAAATCCTCAAAAAAATAAATGGCCGTTTATTAATTGGAAAAAACGTCCTCTTTCGATCCGTGCTACTCAAAAACCTGTACTACTTTTGTGAGCCGAGATATTCGATTTTTTTCAAAATTTTGTGAGTCGAGGTATTCAATTTTGAAAAATTGAATTTTGGCCAAAAATACATGAAAATTCTCAAAAAAATAACTGGCAATTTTTTAATTGGAAAAAATGTCCTCTTTCGAACCGTGCTACTCAAAAAGCTGTACTACTTTTGTGAGTCGAGATATTCGATTTTTTTCAAAATTTTGTGAGTCGAGGTATTCAATTTTGAAAAATCGAAATTTGGCCAAAAATACATGAAAATTCTCAAAAAAAATAAATGGCCATATTTTAATTGGAAAAAACGTCCTCTTTCGAACCGTGCTACTCAAAAAGCCGAACTAGTTTTGTGAGTCGAGATATTCGATTTTTTCAAAATTTTGTGAGTCGAGGTATTCAGTTTTGAAAAATTGAATTTTGGCCAAAAATACATGAAATTTCTCAAAAAAATAAATGGCCATTTTTTAATTGGAAAAAACGTCCTCTTTCGAACCGTGCTACTCAAAAAGCTGGACTACTTTTGTGAGTCGAGATATTAGATTTTTTTCAAAATTTTGTGAGTCGTGGTATTCAATTTTGAAAAATAGAATTTTGGCCAAAAATACATGAAATTTCTCAAAAAAATAAATGGCCATTAATTAATTGGAAAAAACGTCCTCTTTCGAACCGTGCTACTCAAAAAGCTGTACTACTTTTGTGAGTCGAGATATTAGATTTTTTTCAAAATTTTGTGAGTCGAGGTATTCAATTTTGAAAAATTGAATTTTGGCCAAAAATACATGAAAATCCTCAAAAAAAATAAATGGCCATTTATTAATTGGAAAAAACGTCCTCTTTCGATCCGTGCTACTCAAAAACCTGTACTACTTTTGTGAGTCGAGATATTCGATTTTTTTCAAAATTTTATGAGTCAAGGTATTCAATTTTGAAAAATCGAATTTTGGCCCAAAATACATGAAAATTCTCAAAAAAAAATAAATGGCCATTTTTTAATTGAAAAAAACGTCCTCTTTCGAACCGTGCTACTCAAAAAGCTGTACTACTTTTGTGAGTCGAGATATTCGAATTTTTTTCAAAATTTTGTGAGTCGAGGTATTCAATTTTGAAAAATCGAATTTTGGCCAAAAATACATGAAAATTCTCAAAAAAATAAATGGCCATTTTTTAATTGGAAAAAACGTCCTCTTTCGAACCGTGCTACTCAAAAAGCTGTACTACTTTTGTGAGTCGAGATATTCGATTTTTTTCAAAATTTTGTGAGTCAAGGTATTCAATTTTGAATAATCGAATTTTGGCCAAAAATACATGAAATTTCTCAAAAAAATAAATGGCCATTTTTTAATTGGAAAGAACGTCCTCTTTCGAACCGTGCTACTCAAAAAGCTGTACTACTTTTGTGAGTCGAGATATTAGATTTTTTTCAAAATTTTGTGAGTCGAGGTATTCAATATTGAAAAATTGAATTTTGGCCAAAAATACATGAAAATTCTCAAAAAAATAAATGGCCATTTTTTAATTGGAAAAAACGTCGTCTTTCGAACAGTGCTACTCAAAAAGCTGTACTACTTTTGTGAGTCGAGATATTAGATTTTTTTCAAAATTTTGTGAGTCGAGGTATTCAGTTTTGAAAAATTGAATTTTGGCCAAAAATACATGAAATTTCTCAAAAAAATAAATGGCCATTTTTTAATTGGAAAAAACGTCCTCTTTCAAACCGTGCTACTCAAAAAGCCGAACTAGTTTTGTGAGTCGAGATATTCGATTTTTTCAAAATTTTGTGAGTCGAGGTATTCAGTTTTGAAAAATTGAATTTTGGCCAAAAATACATGAAATTTCTCAAAAAAATAAATGGCCATTTTTTAATTGGAAAAAACGTCCTCTTTCGAACCGTGCTACTCAAAAAGCTGGACTACTTTTGTGAGTCGAGATATTAGATTTTTTTCAAAATTTTGTGAGTCGAGGTATTCAATTTTGAAAAATCGAATTTTGGCCAAAAATACATGAAATTTCTCAAAAAAATAAATGGCCATTAATTAATTGGAAAAAACGTCCTCTTTCGAACCGTGCTACTCAAAAAGCTGTACTACTTTTGTGAGTCGAGATATTAGATTTTTTTCAAAATTTTGTGAGTCGAGGTATTCAATTTTGAAAAATTGAATTTTGGCCAAAAATACATGAAAATCCTCAAAAAAATAAATGGCCATTTATTAATTGGAAAAAACGTCCTCTTTCGATCCGTGCTACTCAAAAACCTGTACTACTTTTGTGAGTCGAGATATTCGATTTTTTTCAAAATTTTGTGAGCCAAGGTATTCAATTTTGAAAAATCGAATTTTGGCCAAAAATACATGAAAATTCTCAAAAAAAATAAATGGCCATTTTTTAATTGAAAAAAACGTCCTCTTTCGAACCGTGCTACTCAAAAAGCTGTACTACTTTTGTGAATCGAGATATTCGATTTTTTTCAAAATTTTGTGAGTCGAGGTATTCAATTTTGAAAAATCGAATTTTGGCCAAAAATACATGAAAATTCTCAAAAAAATAAATGGCCATTTTTTAATTGGAAAAAACGTCCTCTTTCGAACCGTCTACTCAAAAAGCTGTACTACTTTTGTGAGTCGAGATATTCGATTTTTTTCAAAATTTTGTGAGTCAAGGTATTCAATTTTGAATAATCGAATTTTGGCCAAAAATACATGAAATTTCTCAAAAAAATAAATGGCCATTTTTTAATTGGAAAAAACGTCCTCTTTCGAACCGTGCTACTCAAACAGCTGTACTACTTTTGTGAGTCGAGATATTAGATTTTTTTCAAAATTTTGTGAGTCGAGGTATTCAATTTTGAAAAATTGAATTTTGGCCAAAAATACATGAAAATTCTCAAAAAAATAAATGGCCATTTATTAATTGGAAAAAACGTCCTCTTTCGATCCGTGCTACTCAAAAACCTGTACTACTTTTGTGAGTCGAGATATTCGATTTTTTTCAAAATTTTGTGAGTCAAGGTATTCAATTTTGAAAAATCGAATTTTGGCCAAAAATACATGAAAATTCTCAAAAAAAATAAATGGCCATTTTTTAATTGAAAAAAAACGTCCTCTTTCGAACCGTGCTACTCAAAAAGCTGTACTACTTTTGTGAGTCGAGATATTAGATTTTTTTCAAAATTTTGTGAGTCGAGGTATTCAATTTTGAAAAATTGAATTTTGGCCAAAAATACATGAAAATCCTCAAAAAAATAAATGGCCATTTATTAATTGGAAAAAACGTCCTCTTTCGATCCGTGCTACTCAAAAACCTGTACTACTTTTGTGAGTCGAGATATTCGATTTTTTTCAAAATTTTGTGAGTCAAGGTATTCAATTTTGAAAAATCGAATTTTGGCCAAAAATACATGAAAATTCTCAAAAAAAATAAATGGCCATTTTTTAATTGAAAAAAACGTCCTCTTTCGAACCGTGCTACTCAAAAAGCTTTACTACTTTTGTGAGTCGAGATATTCGATTTTTTTCAAAATTTTGTGAGTCGAGGTATTCAATTTTGAAAAATCGAATTTTGGCCAAAAATACATGAAAATTCTCAAAAAAATAAATGGCCATTTTTTAATTGGAAAAAACGTCCTCTTTCGAACCGTCTACTCAAAAAGCTGTACTACTTTTGTGAGTCGAGATATTCGATTTTTTTCAAAATTTTGTGAGTCAAGGTATTCAATTTTGAATAATCGAATTTTGGCCAAAAATACATGAAAATTCTCAAAAAAATAAATGGCCATTTTTTAATTGGAAAAAACGTCCTCTTTCGAACCGTCTACTCAAAAAGCTGTACTACTTTTGTGAGTCGAGATATTCGATTTTTTCAAAATTTTGTGAGTCAAGGTATTCAATTTTGAATAATCGAATTTTGGCCAAAAATACATGAAATTTCTCAAAAAAATAAATGGCCATTTTTTAATTGGAAAAAACGTCCTCTTTCGAACCGTGCTACTCAAAAAGCTGTACTACTTTTGTGAGTCGAGATATTAGATTTTTTTCAAAATTTTGTGAGTCGAGGTATTCAATTTTGAAAAATTGAATTTTGGCCAAAAATACATGAAAATTCTCAAAAAAATAAATGGCCATTTATTAATTGGAAAAAACGTCCTCTTTCGATCCGTGCTACTCAAAAACCTGTACTACTTTTGTGAGTCGAGATATTCGATTTTTTTCAAAATTTTGTGAGTCAAGGTATTCAATTTTGAAAAATCGAATTTTGGCCAAAAATACATGAAAATTCTCAAAAAAAATAAATGGCCATTTTTTAATTGAAAAAAAACGTCCTCTTTCGAACCGTGCTACTCAAAAAGCTGTACTACTTTTGTGAGTCGAGATATTAAATTTTTTTCAAAATTTTGTGAGTCGAGGTATTCAATTTTGAAAAATTGAATTTTGGCCAAAAATACATGAAAATCCTCAAAAAAATAAATGGCCATTTATTAATTGGAAAAAACGTCCTCTTTCGATCCGTGCTACTCAAAAACCTGTACTACTTTTGTGAGTCGAGATATTCGATTTTTTTCAAAATTTTGTGAGTCAAGGTATTCAATTTTGAAAAATCGAAATTTGGCCAAAAATACATGAAAATTCTCAAAAAAATAAATGGCCATTTTTTAATTGGAAAAAACGTCCTCTTTCGAACCGTGCTACTCAAAAAGCTGTACTACTTTTGTGAGTCGAGATATTCGATTTTTTTCAAAATTTTGTGAGTCAAGGTATTCAATTTTGAATAATCGAATTTTGGCCAAAAATACATGAAAATTCTCAAAAAAATAAATGGCCATTTTTTAATTGGAAAAAACGTCCTCTTTCGAACCGTGGTACTCAAAAAGCTGTACTACTTTTGTGAGTCGAGATATTAGATTTTTTTTCAAAATTTTGTGAGTCGAGGTATTCAATTTTGAAAAATCGAATTTTGGCCAAAAATACATGAAATTTCTCAAAAAAATAAATGGCCATTTTTTAATTGGAAAAAACGTCCTCTTTCGAACCGTGCTACTCAAAAAGCCGAACTAGTTTTGTGAGTCGAGATATTCGATTTTTTTCAAAATTTTGTGAGTCGAGGTATTCAGTTTTGAAAAATTGAATTTTGGCCAAAAATACATGAAATTTCTCAAAAAAATAAATGGACATTTTTTATTTGGAAAAAACGTCCTTTTTCGAACCGTGCTACTCAAAAAGCTGTACTACTTTTGTGAGTCGAGATATTAGATTTTTTTCAAAATTTTGTGAGTCGAGGTATTCAATTTTGAAAAATCGAATTTTGGCCAAAAATACATGAAAATTCTCAAAAAATAAATGGCCATTTTTTAATTGGAAAAAACGTCCTCTTTCGAACCGTGCTACTCAAAAAGCTGTACTACTTTTGTGAGTCGAGATATTCGATTTTATTCAAAATTTTGTGAGTCGAGGTATTCAATTTTGAAAAATCGAATTTTGGCCAAAAATACATGAAAATTCTCAAAAAAATAAATGGCCATTTATTAATTGGAAAAAACGTCCTCTTTCGAACCGTGCTACTCAAAAAGCTGTACTACTTTTGTGAGTCGAGATATTCGATTTTTTTCAAAATTTTGTGATTCAAGGTATTCAATTTTGAAAAATCGAATTTTGACCAAAAATACATGAAAATTCTCAAAAAAAATAAATGGCCATTTTTTAATTGGAAAAAACGTCCTCTTTCGAACCGTGCTACTCAAAAAGCTGTACTACTTTTGTGAGTCGAGATATTCGATTTTTTTCAAAATTTTGTGAGTCGAGGTATTCTATTTTGAAAAATCGAATTTTGCCCAAAAATACATGAAAATTCTCAAAAAAATAAATGGCCTTTTTTTAATTGGAAAAATCGTCCTCTTTCGAACCGTGCTACTCAAAAAGCTGTACTACTTTTGTGAGTCGAGATATTAGATTTTTTTCAAAATTTTGTGAGTCGGGGTATTCAATTTTGAAAAATCGAATTTTGGCCAAAAATACATGAAATTTCTCAAAAAAATAAATGGCCATTTTTTGATTGGAAAAAACGTCCTCTTTCGAACCGTGCTACTCAAAAAGCCGAACTAGTTTTGTGAGTCGAGATATTTGATTTTTTTCAAAATTTTGTGAGTCGAGGTATTCAGTTTTGAAAAATTGAATTTTGGCCAAAAATACATGAAATTTCTCAAAAAAATAAATGGCCATTTTTTAATTGGAAAAAACGTCCTTTTTCGAACCGTGCTACTCAAAAAGCTTTACTACTTTTGTGAGTCGAGATATTAGATTTTTTTCAAAATTTTGTGAGTCGAGGTATTCAATTTTGAAAAATAGAATTTTGGCCAAAAATACATGAAATTTCTCAAAAAAATAAATGGCCATTAATTAATTGGAAAAAACGTCCTCTTTCGAACCGTGCTACTCAAAAAGCTGTACTACTTTTGTGAGTCGAGATATTAGATTTTTTTCAAAATTTTGTGAGTCGAGGTATTCAATTTTGAAAAATTGAATTTTGGCCAAAAATACATGAAAATCCTCAAAAAAATAAATGGCCATTTATTAATTGGAAAAAACGTCCTCTTTCGATCCGTGCTACTCAAAAACCTGTACTACTTTTGTGAGTCGAGATATTCGATTTTTTTCAAAATTTTGTGAGTCAAGGTATTCAATTTTGAAAAATCGAATTTTGGCCAAAAATACATGAAAATTCTCAAAAAAAATAAATGGCCATTTTTTAATTGAAAAAAACGTCCTCTTTCGACCCGTGCTACTCAAAAAGCTGTACTACTTTTGTGAGTCGAGATATTCGATTTTTTTCAAAATTTTGTGAGTCGGGGTATTCAATTTTGAAAAATCGAATTTTGGCCAAAAATACATGAAAATTCTCAAAAAAATAAATGGCCATTTTTTAATTGGAAAAAATGTCCTCTTTCGAACCGTGCTACTCAAAAAGCTGTACTACTTTTGTGAGTCGAGATATTAGATTTTTTTTCAAAATTTTGTGAGTCGAGGTATTCAATTTTGAAAAATCGAAATTTGGCCAAAAATACATGAAAATTCTCAAAAAAATAAATGGCCATTTTTTAATTGGAAAAAACGTCCTCTTCCGAACCGTGCTACTCAAAAAGCCGAACTAGTTTTGTGAGTCGAGATATTCGATTTTTTCAAAATTTTGTGAGTCGAGGTATTCAGTTTTGAAAAATTGAATTTTGGCCAAAAATACATGAAATTTCTCAAAAAAATAAATGGCAATTTTTTAATTGGAAAAAATGTCCTCTTTCGAACCGTGCTACTCAAAAAGCTGTACTACTTTTGTGAGTCGAGATATTAGATTTTTTTCAAAATTTTGTGAGTCGAGGTATTCAGTTTTGAAAAATTGAATTTTGGCCAAAAATACATGAAATTTCTCATAAAAATAAATGGCCATTTTTTAATTGGAAAAACATCCTCTTTCGAACCGTGCTACTCAAAAAGCTGGACTACTTTTGTGAGTCGAGATATTAGATTTTTTTCAAAATTTTGTGAGTCGAGGTATTCAATTTTGAAAAATAGAATTTTAGCCAAAAATACATGAAATTTCTCAAAAAAATAAATGGCCATTAATTAATTGGAAAAAACGTCCTCTTTCGAACCGTGCTACTCAAAAACCTGTACTACTTTTGTGAGTCGAGATATTCGATTTTTTTCAAAATTTTGTGAGTCAAGGTATTCAATTTTGAAAAATCGAATTTTGGCCAAAAATACATGAAAATTCTCAAAAAAAATAAATGGCCATTTTTTAATTGAAAAAAACGTCCTCTTTCGAACCGTGCTACTCAAAAAGCTGTACTACTTTTGTGAGTCGAGATATTCGATTTTTTTCAAAATTTTGTGAGTCGAGGTATTCAATTTTGAAAAATCGAATTTTGGCCAAAAATACATGAAAATTCTCAAAAAAATAAATGGCCATTTTTTAATTGGAAAAAACGTCCTCTTTCGAACCGTCTACTCAAAAAGCTGTACTACTTTTGTGAGTCGAGATATTCGATTTTTTTCAAAATTTTGTGAGTCAAGGTATTCAATTTTGAATAATCGAATTTTGGCCAAAAATACATGAAATTTCTCAAAAAAATAAATGGCCATTTTTTAATTGGAAAAAACATCCTCTTTCGAACCGTGCTACTCAAAAAGCTGTACTACTTTTGTGAGTCGAGATATTCGATTTTTTTCAAAATTTTGTGAGTCGAGGTATTCAATTTTGAAAAATCGAATTTTGGCCAAAAATACATGAAAATTCTCCAAAAAATTGATGGCCATTTTTTAATTGGAAAAAACGTCCTCTTTCGAACCGTGCTACTCAAAAAGCTGTACTACTTTTGTGAGTCGAGATATTCGATTTTTTTCAAAATTTTGTGAGTCAAGGTATTCAATTTTGAATAATCAAATTTTGGCCAAAAATACATGAAAATTCTCAAAAAAATAAATGGCCATTTTTTAATTGGAAAAAACGTCCTCTTTCGAACCGTGCTACTCAAAAAGCTGTACTACTTTTGTGAGTCGAGATATTAGATTTTTTTCAAAATTTTGTGAGTCGAGGTATTCAATTTTGAAAAATCGAATTTTGGCCAAAAATACATGAAAATTCTCAAAAAATAAATGGCCATTTTTTAATTGGAAAAAACGTCCTCTTTCGAACCGTGCTACTCAAAAAGCTGTACTACTTTTGTGAGTCGAGATATTCGATTTTATTCAAAATTTTGTGAGTCGAGGTATTCAATTTTGAAAAATCGAATTTTGGCCAAAAATACATGAAAATTCTCAAAAAAATAAATGGCCATTTATTAATTGGAAAAAACGTCCTCTTTCGAACCGTGCTACTCAAAAAGCTGTACTACTTTTGTGAGTCGAGATATTCGATTTTTTTCAAAATTTTGTGAGTCAAGGTATTCAATTTTGAAAAATCGAATTTTGGCCAAAAATACATGAAAATTCTCAAAAAAAATAAATGGCCATTTTTTAATTGGAAAAAACGTCCTCTTTCGAACCGTGCTACTCAAAAAGCTGTACTACTTTTGTGAGTCGAGATATTCGATTTTTTTCAAAATTTTGTGAGTCGAGGTATTCTATTTTGAAAAATCGAATTTTGCCCAAAAATACATGAAAATTCTCAAAAAAATAAATGGCCTTTTTTAATTGGAAAAATCGTCCTCTTTCGAACCGTGCTACTCAAAAAGCTGTACTACTTTTGTGAGTCGAGATATTAGATTTTTTTCAAAATTTTGTGAGTCGAGGTATTCAATTTTGAAAAATCGAATTTTGGCCAAAAATACATGAAATTTCTCAAAAAAATAAATGGCCATTTTTTAATTGGAAAAAACGTCCTCTTTCGAACCGTGCTACTCAAAAAGCCGAACTAGTTTTGTGAGTCGAGATATTCGATTTTTTTCAAAATTTTGTGAGTCGAGGTATTCAGTTTTGAAAAATTGAATTTTGGCCAAAAATACATGAAATTTCTCAAAAAAATAAATGGCCATTTTTTAATTGGAAAAAACGTCCTTTTTCGAACCGTGCTACTCAAAAAGCTGTACTACTTTTGTGAGTCGAGATATTAGATTTTTTTCAAAATTTTGTGAGTCGAGGTATTCAATTTTGAAAAATAGAATTTTGGCCAAAAATACATGAAATTTCTCAAAAAAATAAATGGCCATTAATTAATTGGAAAAAACGTCCTCTTTCGAACCGTGCTACTCAAAAAGCTGTACTACTTTTGTGAGTCGAGATATTAGATTTTTTTCAAAATTTTGTGAGTCGAGGTATTCAATTTTGAAAAATTGAATTTTGGCCAAAAATACATGAAAATCCTCAAAAAAATAAATGGCCATTTATTAATTGGAAAAAACGTCCTCTTTCGATCCGTGCTACTCAAAAACCTGTACTACTTTTGTGAGTCGAGATATTCGATTTTTTTCAAAATTTTGTGAGTCAAGGTATTCAATTTTGAAAAATCGAATTTTGGCCAAAAATACATGAAAATTCTCAAAAAAAATAAATGGCCATTTTTTAATTGAAAAAAACGTCCTCTTTCGAACCGTGCTACTCAAAAAGCTGTACTACTTTTGTGAGTCGAGATATTCGATTTTTTTCAAAATTTTGTGAGTCGAGGTATTCAATTTTGAAAAATCGAATTTTGGCCAAAAATACATGAAAATTCTCAAAAAAATAAATGGCCATTTTTTAATTGGAAAAAACGTCCTCTTTCGAACCGTGCTACTCAAAAAGCTGTACTACTTTTGTGAGTCGAGATATTCGTTTTTTTTCAAAATTTTGTGAGTCAAGGTATTCAATTTTGAAAAATCGAATTTTGGCCAAAAATACATGAAAATTCTCAAAAAAAATAAATGGCCATTTTTTAATTGAAAAAAAACGTCCTCTTTCGAACCGTGCTACTCAAAAAGCTGTACTACTTTTGTGAGTCGAGATATTCGACTTTTTTCAAAATTTTGTGAGTCGAGGTATTCAATTTTGAAAAATTGAATTTTGGCCAAAAATACATGAAAATTCTCAAAAAAATAAATGGCAATTTTTTAATTGGAAAAAATGTCCTCTTTCGATCCGTGCTACTCAAAAAGCTGTACTACTTTTGTGAGTCGAGATATTCGATTTTTTTCAAAATTTTGTGAGTCAAGGTATTCAATTTTGAAAAATCGAATTTTGGCCAAAAATACATGAAAATTCTCAAAAAAAATAAATGGCCATTTTTTAATTGAAAAAAACGTCCTCTTTCGAACCGTGCTACTCAAAAAGCTGTACTACTTTTGCGAGTCGAGATATTCGATTTTTTTCAAAATTTTGTGAGTCGAGGTATTCAGTTTTGAAAAATCGATTTTTGGCCAAAAATACATGAAAATTCTCAAAAAAATAAATGGCCATTTTTTAATTGGAAAAAACGTCCTCTTTCGAACCGTGCTACTCAAAAAGCTGTACTACTTTTGTGAGTCGAGATATTCGTTTTTTTTCAAAATTTTGTGAGTCAAGGTATTCAATTTTGAAAAATCGAATTTTGGCCAAAAATACATGAAAATTCTCAAAAAAAATAAATGGCCATTTTTTAATTGAAAAAAAAAAAACGTCCTCTTTCGAACCGTGCTACTCAAAAAGCTGTACTACTTTTGTGAGTCCAGATATTCGATTTTTTTCAAAATTTTGTGAGTCGAGGTATTCAATTTTGAAAAATTGAATTTTGGCCAAAAATACATGAAAATTCTCAAAAAAATAAATGGCAATTTTTTAATTGGAAAAAATGTCCTCTTTCGAACCGTGCTACTCAAAAAGCTGTACTACTTTTGTGAGTCGAGATATTCGATTTTTTTCAAAATTTTGTGAGTCGAGGTATTCAATTTTGAAAAATCGAAATTTGGCCAAAAATACATGAAAATTCTCAAAAAAATAAATGGCCATTTTTTAATTGGAAAAAACGTCCTCTTTCGAACCGTGCTACTCAAAAAGCTGTACTACTTTTGGGAGTCGAGATATTCGATTTTTTTCAAAATTTTGTGAGTCAAGGTATTCAATTTTGAATAATCGAATTTTGGCCAAAAATACATGAAAATTCTCAAAAAAATAAATGGCCATTTTTTAATTGGAAAAAACGTCCTCTTTCGAACCGTGCTACTCAAAAAGCTGTACTACTTTTGTGAGTCGAGATATTCGATTTTTTTCAAAATTTTGTGAGTCGAGGTATTCAATTTTGAAAAATCGATTTTTGGCCAAAAATACATGAAAGTTCTCAAAAAAATAAATGGCCATTTTTTAATTGGAAAAAACGTCCTCTTTCGAAACGAGCTACTCAAAAAGCTGTACTCTTTTGTGAGTCGAGATATTAGATTTTTTTCAAAATTTTGTGAGTCGAGGTATTCAATTTTGAAAAATTGAATTTTGGCCAAAAATACATGAAATTTCTCAAAAAAATAAATGGCCATTTATTAATTGGAAAAAAACGTCCTCTTTCGAACCGTGCTACTCAAAAAACTGTACTACTTCTGTGAGTCGATATATTCGATTTTTTTTAAAATTTTGTGAGTCAAGGTATTCAATTTTGAAAAATCGAATTTTGCCCAAAAATACATGAAAATTCTCAAAAAAATAAATGGCCATTTTTTAATTGGAAAAAACGTCCTCTTTCGAACAGTGCTACTCAAAAAGCTGTACTACTTTTGTGAGTCGAGATAATAGATTTTTTTCAAAATTTTGTGAGTCGAGGTATTCAGTTTTGAAAAATTGAATTTTGGCCAAAAATACATGAAATTTCTCAAAACAATAAATGGCCATTTTTTAATTGGAAAAAACGTCCTCTTTCGAACCGTGCTACTCAAAAAGCTGTACTACTTTTGTGAGTCGAGATATTCGATTTTTTTCAAAATTTTGTGAGTCGAGGTATTCAATTTTGAAAAATTGAATTTTGGCCAAAAATACATGAAATTTCTCAAAAAAATAAATGGCCATTTATTAATTGGAAAAAACGTCCTCTTTCGAACCGTGCTACTCAAAAAGCTGTACTACTTTTGTGAGTCGAGATATTCGATTTTTTTTAAATTTTGTGAGTCAAGGTATTCAATTTTGAAAAATCGAATTTTGGCCAAAAATACATGAAAATTCTCAGAAAAATAAATGGCCATTTTTTAATTGGAAAAAACGTCCTCTTTCGAACCGTGCTACTCAAAAAGCTGTACTACTTTTGTGAGTCGAGATATTAGATTTTTTTCAAAATTTTGTGAGTCGAGGTATTCAATTTTGAAAAATTGAAATTTGGCCAAAAATACATGAAAATTCTCAAAAAAATAAATGGCCATTTTTTAATTGGAAAAAACGTCCTCTTTCGAACCGTGCTACTCAAAAAGCCGAACTACTTTTGTGAGTCGAGATATTCGATTTTTTTCAAAATTTTGTGAGTCGAGGTATTCAGTTTTGAAAAATTGAATTTTGGCCAAAAATACATGAAATTTCTCAAAAAAATAAATGGCCATTTTTTAATTGGAAAAAACGTCCTCTTTCGAACCGTGCTACTCAAAAAGCTGTACTACTTTCGTGAGGCGAGATATTAGATTTTTTTCAAAATTTTGTGAGTCAAGGTATTCAATTTTGAAAAATCGATTTTTGGCCAAAAATACATGAAAATTCTCAAAAAAATAAATGGCCATTTTTTAATTGGAAAAAACGTCCTCTTTCGAACCGTGCTACTCAAAAAGCTGAACTACTTTTGTGAGTCGAGATATTCGATTTTTTTCAAAATTTTGTGAGTCGAGGTATTCAACTTTGAAAAATCGAATTTTGGCCAAAAATACATGAAAATTCTCAAAAAAATAAATGGCCTTTTTTTAATTGGAAAAAACATCCTCTTTCGAACCGTGATACTCAAAAAGCTGTACTACTTTTGTGAGTCGAGATATTCGATTTTTTTCAAAATTTTGTGAGTCGAGGTATTCAATTTTGAAAAATTGAATTTTGGCCAAAAATACATGAAAATTCTCAAAAAAATAAATGGCCTTTTTTTAATTGGAAAAAACATCCTCTTTCGAACCGTGATACTCAAAAAGCTGTACTACTTTTGTGAGTCGAGATATTCGATTTTTTTCAAAATTTTGTGAGTCGAGGTATTCAATTTTGAAAAATCGAATTGTGGCCAAAAATACATGAAAATTCTCCAAAAAATTAATGGCCATTTTTTAATTGGAAAAAACGTCCTCTTTCGAACCGTGCTACTCAAAAAGCTGTACTACTTTTGTGAGTCGAGATATTAGATTTTTTTCAAAATTTTGTGAGTAGAGGTATTCAATTTTGAAAAATCGAATTTTGGCCAAAAATACATGAAAATTCTCAAAAAAATAAATGGCCTTTTTTTAATTGGAAAAAACATCCTCTTTCGAACCGTGATACTCAAAAAGCTGTACTACTTTTGTGAGTCGAGATATTCGATTTTTTTCAAAATTTTGTGAGTCGAGGTATTCAATTTTGAAAAATTGAATTTTGGCCAAAAATACATGAAAATTCTCAAAAAAATAAATGGCCATTTTTTAATTGGAAAAAACGTCCTCTTTCGAACCGTGCTACTCAAAAAGCTGTACTACTTTTGTGAGTCGAGATATTCGATTTTTTTCAAAATTTTGTGAGTCTAGGTATTCAATTTTGAAAAATCGAATTTTGGCCAAAAATACATGAAAATTCTCAAAAAAATAAATGGCCTTTTTTAATTGGAAAAAACATCCTCTTTCGAACCGTGATACTCAAAAAGCTGTACTACTTTTGTGAGTCGAGATATTCGATTTTTTTCAAAATTTTGTGAGTCGAGGTATTCAATTTTGAAAAATTGAATTTTGGCCAAAAATACATGAAAATTCTCAAAAAAATAAATGGTCATTTTTTAATTGGAAAAAACGTCCTCTTTCGAACCGTGCTACTCAAAAAGCTGTACTACTTTTGTGAGTCGAGATATTCGATTTTTTTCAAAATTTTGTGAGTCTAGGTATTCAATTTTGAAAAATCGAATTTTGGCCAAAAATACATGAAAATTCTCAAAAAAATAAATGGCCATTTATTAATTGGAAAAAACGTCCTCTTTCGAACCGTGCTACTCAAAAAGCCGTACTACTTTTGTGAGTCGAGATATTCGATTTTTTTCAAAATTTTGTGAGTCGAAGTATTCAATTTTGAAAAATCGAATTTTGGCCAAAAATACATGAAAATTCTCAAAAAAAATAAATGGCCTTTTTTTAATTGGAAAAAACGTCCTCTTTTGAACCGTGCTACTCAAAAACCTGAACTACTTTTGTGAGTCGAGATATTCGATTTTTTTTAAAATTTTGTGAGTCAAGGTATTCAATTTTGAAAAATTGAATTTTGGCCAAAAATACATGAAAATTCTCAAAAAAATATATGGCCATTTTTTAATTGGAAAAAACGTCCTCTTTCGAACCGTGCTACTCAAAAAGCTGAACTACTTTTGTGAGTCGAGATATTCGATTTTTTCAAAATTTTGTGAGTCGAGGTATTCAATTTTGAAAAATCGAATTTTGGCCAAAAATACATGAAAATTCTCAAAAAAATAAATGGCATTTTTTAATTAGAAAAAACGTCCTCTTTCGAACCGTGATACTCAAAAAGCTGTACTGCTTTTTTGAGTCGAGGTATTCGATTTTTTTCAAAATTTTGTGAGTCTAGGTATTCAATTTTGAAAAATCGAATTTTTGCCAAAAATACATGAAAATTCTCAAAAAAATAAATGGCCATTTTTTAATTGGAAAAAACGTCCTCTTTCGAACCGTGCTACTCAAAAAGCTGTACTACTTTTGTGAGTAGAGATATTCGATTTTATTCAAAATTTTGTGAGTCGAGGTATTCAATTTTGAAAAATCGAATTTTGGCCAAAAATACATGAAAATTCTCAAAAAAATAAATGGCCTTTTTTTATTTGGAAAAAACATCCTCTTTCGAACCGTGATACTCAAAAAGCTGTACTACTTTTGTGAGTCGAGATATTCGATTTTTTTCAAAATTTTGTGAGTCGAGGTATTCAATTTTGAAAAATTGAATTTTGGCCAAAAATACATGAAAATTCTCAAAAAAATAAATGGCCATTTTTTAATTGGAAAAAACGTCCTCTTTCGAACCGTGCTACTCAAAAAGCTGTACTACTTTTGTGAGTCGAGATATTAGATTTTTTTCAAAATTTTGTGAGTAGAGGTATTCAATTTTGAAAAATCTAATTTTGGCCAAAAATACATGAAAATTCTCAAAAAAATAAATGGCCATTTTTTAATTGGAAAAAACGTCCTCTTTCGAATCGTGCTATTCAAAAAGCTGTACTACTTTTGTGAGTCGAGAAATTCGATTTTTTTCAAAATTTTGTGAGTCGAGGTATTCAATTTTGAAAAATTGAATTTTGGCCAAAAATACCTGAAATTTCTCAAAAAAATAAATGGCCATTTTTTAATTGGAAAAAACGTCCTCTTTCGAACCGTGCTACTCAAAAAGCTGTACTACTTTTGTGAATCGAGATATTAGATTTTTTTCAAAATTTTGTGAGTCGAGGTATTCAATTTTGAAAAATCGAATTTTGGCCAAAAATACATGAAAATTCTCAAAAAAATAAATGGCCTTTTTTAATTAGAAAAAACGTCCTCTTTCGAACCGTGATACTCAAAAAGCTGTACTGCTTTTTTGAGTCGAGGTATTCGATTTTTTTCAAAATTTTGTGAGTCTAGGTATTCAATTTTGAAAAATCGAATTTTGGCCAAAAATACATGAAAATTCTCAAAAAAATAAATGGCCATTTTTTAATTGGAAAAAACGTCCTCTTTCGAACCGTGCTACTCAAAAAGCTGTACTACTTTTGTGAATCGAGATATTCGATTTTATTCAAAATTTTGTGAGTCGAGGTATTCAATTTTGAAAAATCGAATTTTGGCCAAAAATACATGAAAATTCTCAAAAAAATAAATGGCCATTTATTAATTGGAAAAAACGTCCTCTTTCGAACCGTGCTACTCAAAAACCTGTACTACTTTTGTGAGTCGAGATATTCGATTTTTTTAAAAATTTTGTGAGTCAAGGTATTCAATTTTGAAAAATCGAATTTTGGCCAAAAATACATGAAAATTCTCAAAAAAAATAAATGGCCATTTTTTAATTGAAAAAAACGTCCTCTTTCGAACCGTGCTACTCAAAAAGCTGTACTACTTTTGTGAGTCGAGATATTCGATTTTTTTCAAAATTTTGTGAGTCGAGGTATTCAATTTTGAAAAATCGAATTTTGGCCAAAAATACATGAAAATTCTCAAAAAAATAAATGCCCATTTTTTAATTGGAAAAAACGTCCTCTTTCGAACCGTGCTACTCAAAAAGCTGTACTACTTTTGTGAGTCGAGATATTCGATTTTTTTCAAAATTTTGTGAGTCAAGGTATTCAATTTTGAATAATCGAATTTTGGCCAAAAATACATGAAATTTCTCAAAAAAATAAATGGCCATTTTTTAATTGGAAAAAACGTCCTCTTTCGAACCGTGCTACTCAAAAAGCTGTACTACTTTTGTGAGTCGAGATATTCGATTTTTTTCAAAATTTTGTGAGTCGAGGTATTCAATTTTGAAAAATTGAATTTTGGCCAAAAATACATGAAAATTCTCAAAAAAATAAATGGCCATTTATTAATTGGAAAAAACGTCCTCTTTCGATCCGTGCTACTCAAAAAGCTGTACTACTTTTGTGAGTCGAGATATTCGATTTTTTTCAAAATTTTGTGAGTCAAGGTATTCAATTTTGAAAAATCGAATTTTGGCCAAAAATACATGAAAATTCTCAAAAAAATAAATGGCCATTTTTTAATTGAAAAAAAACGTCCTCTTTCGAACCGTGCTACTCAAAAAGCTGTACTACTTTTGTGAGTCGAGATATTAGATTTTTTTCAAAATTTTGTGAGTCGAGGTATTCAATTTTGAAAAATCGAATTTTGGCCAAAAATACATGAAAATTCTCAAAAAAATAAATGGCCTTTTTTATTTGGAAAAAACATCCTCTTTCGAACCGTGATACTCAAAAAGCTGTACTACTTTTGTGAGTCGAGATATTCGATTTTTTTCAAAATTTTGTGAGTCGAGGTATTCAATTTTGAAAAATTGAATTTTGGCCAAAAATACATGAAAATTCTCAAAAAAATAAATGGCCATTTTTTAATTGGAAAAAACGTCCTCTTTCGAACCGTGCTACTCAAAAAGCTGTACTACTTTTGTGAGTCGAGATATTAGATTTTTTTCAAAATTTTGTGAGTAGAGGTATTCAATTTTGAAAAATCTAATTTTGGCCAAAAATACATGAAAATTCTCAAAAAAATAAATGGCCATTTTTTAATTGGAAAAAACGTCCTCTTTCGAATCGTGCTATTCAAAAAGCTGTACTACTTTTGTGAGTCGAGATATTCGATTTTTTTCAAAATTTTGTGAGTCGAGGTATTCAATTTTGAAAAATTGAATTTTGGCCAAAAATACCTGAAATTTCTCAAAAAAATAAATGGCCATTTTTTAATTGGAAAAAACGTCCTCTTTCGAACCGTGCTACTCAAAAAGCTGTACTACTTTTGTGAATCGAGATATTAGATTTTTTTCAAAATTTTGTGAGTCGAGGTATTCATTTTGAAAAATCGAATTTTTGCCAAAAATACATGAAAATTCTCAAAAAAAAAAATGGTATATTTTTAATTGGAAAAAACGTCCTCTTTCGAACCGTGCTACTCAAAAAGCTGAACTACTTTTGTGAGTCGAGATATTCGATTTTTTCAAAATTTTGTGAGTCGAGGTATTCAATTTTGAAAAATCGAATTTTGGCCAAAAATACATGAAAATTCTCAAAAAAATAAATGGCCTTTTTTAATTAGAAAAAACGTCCTCTTTCGAACCGTGATACTCAAAAAGCTGTACTGCTTTTTTGAGTCGAGGTATTCGATTTTTTTCAAAATTTTGTGAGTCTAGGTATTCAATTTTGAAAAATCGAATTTTGGCCAAAAATACATGAAAATTCTCAAAAAAATAAATGGCCATTTTTTAATTGGAAAAAACGTCCTCTTTCGAACCGTGCTACTCAAAAAGCTGTACTACTTTTGTGAATCGAGATATTCGATTTTATTCAAAATTTTGTGAGTCGAGGTATTCAATTTTGAAAAATCGAATTTTGGCCAAAAATACATGAAAATTCTCAAAAAAATAAATGGCCATTTATTAATTGGAAAAAACGTCCTCTTTCGAACCGTGCTACTCAAAAACCTGTACTACTTTTGTGAGTCGAGATATTCGATTTTTTTAAAAATTTTGTGAGTCAAGGTATTCAATTTTGAAAAATCGAATTTTGGCCAAAAATACATGAAAATTCTCAAAAAAAATAAATGGCCATTTTTTAATTGAAAAAAACGTCCTCTTTCGAACCGTGCTACTCAAAAAGCTGTACTACTTTTGTGAGTCGAGATATTCGATTTTTTTCAAAATTTTGTGAGTCGAGGTATTCAATTTTGAAAAATTGAATTTTGGCCAAAAATACATGAAAATTCTCAAAAAAATAAATGCCCATTTTTTAATTGGAAAAAACGTCCTCTTTCGAACCGTGCTACTCAAAAAGCTGTACTACTTTTGTGAGTCGAGATATTCGATTTTTTTCAAAATTTTGTGAGTCAAGGTATTCAATTTTGAATAATCGAATTTTGGCCAAAAATACATGAAATTTCTCAAAAAAATAAATGGCCATTTTTTAATTGGAAAAAACGTCCTCTTTCGAACCGTGCTACTCAAAAAGCTGTACTACTTTTGTGAGTCGAGATATTAGATTTTTTTCAAAATTTTGTGAGTCGAGGTATTCAATTTTGAAAAATCTAATTTTGGCCAAAAATACATGAAAATTCTCAAAAAAATAAATGGCCATTTTTTAATTGGAAAAAACGTCCTCTTTCGAATCGAGCTATTCAAAAAGCTGTACTACTTTTGTGAGTCGAGATATTCGATTTTTTTCAAAATTTTGTGAGTCGAGGTATTCAATTTTGAAAAATTGAATTTTGGCCAAAAATACCTGAAATTTCTCAAAAAAATAAATGGCCATTTTTTAATTGGAAAAAACGTCCTCTTTCGAACCGTGCTACTCAAAAAGCTGTACTACTTTTGTGAATCGAGATATTAGATTTTTTTCAAAATTTTGTGAGTCGAGGTATTCATTTTGAAAAATCGAATTTTTGCCAAAAATACATGAAAATCCTCAAAAAAAAAAATGGTAATTTTTTAATTGGAAAAAACGTCCTCTTTCGAACCGTGCTACTCAAAAAGCTGAACTACTTTTGTGAGTCGAGATATTCGATTTTTTCAAAATTTTGTGAGTCGAGGTATTCAATTTTGAAAAATCGAATTTTGGCCAAAAATACATGAAAATTCTCAAAAAAATAAATGGCCTTTTTTAATTAGAAAAAACGTCCTCTTTCGAACCGTGATACTCAAAAAGCTGTACTGCTTTTTTGAGTCGAGGTATTCGATTTTTTTCAAAATTTTGTGAGTCTAGGTATACAATTTTGAAAAATCGAATTTTGGCCAAAAATACATGAAAATTCTCAAAAAAATAAATGGCCATTTTTTAATTGGAAAAAACGTCCTCTTTCGAACCGTGCTACTCAAAAAGCTGTACTACTTTTGTGAATCGAGATATTCGATTTTATTCAAAATTTTGTGAGTCGAGGTATTCAATTTTGAAAAATCGAATTTTGGCCAAAAATACATGAAAATTCTCAAAAAAATAAATGGCCATTTATTAATTGGAAAAAACGTCCTCTTTCGAACCGTGCTACTCAAAAACCTGTACTACTTTTGTGAGTCGAGATATTCGATTTTTTTTAAAATTTTGTGAGTCAAGGTATTCAATTTTGAAAAATCGAATTTTGGCCAAAAATACATGAAAATTCTCAAAAAAAATAAATGGCCATTTTTTAATTGAAAAAAACGTCCTCTTTCGAACCGTGCTACTCAAAAAGCTGTACTACTTTTGTGAGTCGAGATATTCGATTTTTTTCAAAATTTTGTGAGTCGAGGTATTCAATTTTGAAAAATCGAATTTTGGCCAAAAATACATGAAAATTCTCAAAAAAATAAATGCCCATTTTTTAATTGGAAAAAACGTCCTCTTTCGAACCGTGCTACTCACAAAGCTGTACTACTTTTGTGAGTCGAGATATTCGATTTTTTTCAAAATTTTGTGAGTCAAGGTATTCAATTTTGAATAATCGAATTTTGGCCAAAAATACATGAAATTTCTCAAAAAAATAAATGGCCATTTTTTAATTGGAAAAAACGTCCTCTTTCGAACCGTGCTACTCAAAAACCTGTACTACTTTTGTGAGTCGAGATATTCGATTTCTTTCAAAATTTTGTGAGTCAAGGTATTCAATTTTGAAAAATCGAATTTTGGCCAAAAATACATGAAAATTCTCAAAAAAAATAAATGGCCATTTTTTAATTGAAAAAAACGTCCTCTTTCGAACCGTGCTACTCAAAAAGCTGTACTACTTTTGTGAGTCGAGATATTAGATTTTTTTCAAAATTTTGTGAGTCGAGGTATTCAATTTTGAAAAATCGAATTTTGGCCAAAAATAAATGAAAATTCTCAAAAAAATAAATGGCCATTTTTTAATTGGAAAAAACGTCCTCTTTCGAACCGTGCTACTCAAAAAGCTGTACTACTTTTGTGAGTCGAGACATTCGATTTTTTTCAAAATTTTGTGAGTCAAGGTATTCAATTTTGAAAAATTGAATTTTGGCCAAAAATACATGAAATTTCTCAAAAAAATAAATGGCCATTTTTTAATTGGAAAAAACGTCCTCTTTCGAACCGTGCTACTCAAAAAGCTGTACTACTTTTGTGAGTCGAGATATTCGATTTTTTTCAAAATTTTGTGAGTCGAGGTATTCAATTTTGAAAAATCGAAATTTGGCCAAAAATACATGAAAATTCTCAAAAAAATAAATGGCCATTTTTTAATTGAAAAAAAACGTCCTCTTTCGAACCGTGCTACTCAAAAAGCTGTACTACTTTTGTGAGTCGAGATATTTGATTTTATTCAAAATTTTGTGAGTCGAGGTATTCAATTTTGAAAAATCGAATTTTGGCCAAAAATACATGAAAATTCTCAAAAAAATAAATGGCCATTTTTTAATTGGAAAAACGTCCTCTTTCGAACCGTGCTACTCAAAAAGCTGTACTACTTTTGTGAGTCGAGATATTAGATTTTTTTCAAAATTTTGTGAGTCGAGGTATTCAATTTTGAAAAATCGAAATTTGGCCAAAAATACATGAAAATTCTCAAAAAAATAAATGGCCATTTATTAATTGGAAAAAACGTCCTCTTTCGAACCGTGCTACTCAAAAAGCTGTACTACTTTTGTGAGTCGAGATATTCGATTTTATTCAAAATTTTGTGAGTCGAGGTATTCAATTTTGAAAAATCGAATTTTGGCCAAAAATACATGAAAATTCTCAAAAAAATAAATGGCCATTTTTTAATTGGAAAAAACGTCCTCTTTCGAACCGTGCTACTCAAAAAGCTGTACTACTTTTGTGAGTCGAGATATTCGATTTTTTTCAAAATTTTGTGAGTCAAGGTATTCAATTTTGAATAATCGAATTTTGGCCAAAAATACATGAAAATTCTCAAAAAAATAAATGGCCATTTTTTAATTGGAAAAAACGTCCTCTTTCGAACCGTGCTACTCAAAAAGCTGTACTACTTTTGTGAGTCGAGATATTCGATTTTTTTCAAAATTTTGTGAGTCTAGGTATTCAATTTTGAAAAATCGAATTTTGGCCAAAAATACATGAAAATTCTCAAAAAAAATAAATGGCCATTTTTTAATTGAAAAAAACGTCCTCTTTCGAACCGTGCTACTCAAAAAGCTGTACTACTTTTGTGAGTCGAGATATTCGATTTTTTTCAAAATTTTGTGAGTCGAGGTATTCAATTTTGAAAAATCGAATTTTGGCCAAAAATACATGAAAATTCTCAAAAAAATAAATGGCCATTCTTTAATTGGAAAAAACGTCCTCTTTCGAACCGTGCTACTCAAAAAGCTGTACTACTTTTGTGAGTCGAGATATTCGATTTTTTTCAAAATTTTGTGAGTCAAGGTATTCAATTTTGAAAAATCGAATTTTGGCCAAAAATACATGAAAATTCTCAAAAAAATAAATGGCCATTTTTTAATTGGAAAAAACGTCCTCTTTCGAACCGTGCTACTCAAAAAGCTGTACTACTTTTGTGAGTCGAGATATTCGATTTTATTCAAAATTTTGTGAGTCGAGGTATTCAATTTTGAAAAATCGAATTTTGGCCAAAAATACATGAAAATTCTCAAAAAAATAAATGGCCATTTATTAATTGGAAAAAACGTCCTCTTTCGAACCGTGCTACTCAAAAAGCTGTACTACTTTTGTGAGTCGAGATATTAGATTTTTTTCAAAATTTTGTGAGTCAAGGTATTCAATTTTGAAAAATCGAATTTTGGCCAAAAATACATGAAAATTCTCAAAAAAATAAATGGCCATTTTTTAATTTGAAAAAACGTCCTCTTTCGAACCGTGCTACTCAAAAAGCTGTACTACTTTTGTGAGTCGAGATATTCGATTTTTTTCAAAATTTTGTGAGTCGAGGTATTCAATTTTGAAAAATCGAATTTTGGCCAAAAATACATGAAAATTCTCAAAAAAATAAATGGCCATTTTTTAATTGGAAAAAACGTCCTCTTTCGAACCGTGCTACTCAAAAAGCTGTACTACTTTTGTGAGTCGAGATATTCGATTTTTTTCAAAATTTTGTGAGTCAAGGTATTCAATTTTGAATAATCGAATTTTGGCCAAAAATACATGAAATTTCTCAAAAAAATAAATGACCATTTTTTAATTGGAAAAAACGTCCTCTTTCGAACCGTGCTACTCAAAAAGCTGTACTACTTTTGTGAGTCGAGATATTAGATTTTTTTCAAAATTTTGTGAGTCTAGGTATTCAATTTTGAAAAATCGAATTTTGGCCAAAAATACATGAAAATGCTCAAAAAAATAAATGGTCATTTTTTAATTGGAAAAAACGTCCTCTTTCGAACCGTGCTACTCAAAAAGCTGTAATACTTTTGTGAGTCGAGATATTAGATTTTTTTCAAAATTTTGTGAGTCGAGGTATTCAATTTTGAAAAATCGAATTTTGGCCAAAAATACATGAAAATTCTCAAAAAAATAAATGGCCATTTTTTAATTGGAAAAAACGTCCTCTTTCGAACCGTGCTATTCAAAAAGCTGTACTACTTTTGTGAGTCGAGATATTCGATTTTTTTCAAAATTTTGTGAGTCGAGGTATTCAATTTTGAAAAATTGAATTTTGGCCAAAAATACCTAAAATTTCTCAAAAAAATAAATGGCCATTTTTTAATTGGAAAAAACGTCCTCTTTCGAACCGTGCTACTCAAAAAGCTGTACTACTTTTGTGAATCGAGATATTAGAATTTTTTCAAAAATTTGTGAGTCGAGGTATTCAATTTTGAAAAATCGAATTTTGGCCAGAAATACACGAAAATTCTCAAAAAAATAAATGGTCATTTTTTAATTGGAAAAAACGTCCTCTTTCGAACCGTGCTACTCAAAAAGCTGTACTACTTTTGTGAGTCGAGATATTAGATTTTTTTCAAAATTTTGTGAGTCGAGGTATTCAATTTTGAAAAATCGAATTTTGGCCAAAAATACATGAAAATTCTCAAAAAAAATAAATGGCCATTTTTTAATTGGAAAAAACGTCCTCTTTTGAACCGTGCTACTCAAAAACCTGAACTACTTTTGTGAGTCGAGATATTCGATTTTTTCAAAATTTTGTGAGTCGAGGTATTCAGTTTTCAAAAATTGAATTTTGGCCAAAAATACATGAAATTTCTCAAAAAAATAAATGGCCATTTTTTAATTGGAAAAAACGTCCTCTTTCGAACCGTGCTACTCAAAAACCTGTACTACTTTTGTGAGTCGAGATATTCGATTTCTTTCAAAATTTTGTGAGTCAAGGTATTCAATTTTGAAAAATCGAATTTTGGCCAAAAATACATGAAAATTCTCAAAAAAAATAAATGGCCATTTTTTAATTGAAAAAAACGTCCTCTTTCGAACCGTGCTACTCAAAAAGCTGTACTACTTTTGTGAGTCGAGATATTAGATTTTTTTCAAAATTTTGTGAGTCGAGGTATTCAATTTTGAAAAATCGAATTTTGGCCAAAAATAAATGAAAATTCTCAAAAAAATAAATGGCCATTTTTTAATTGGAAAAAACGTCCTCTTTCGAACCGTGCTACTCAAAAAGCTGTACTACTTTTGTGAGTCGAGACATTCGATTTTTTTCAAAATTTTGTGAGTCAAGGTATTCAATTTTGAATAATCGAATTTTGGCCAAAAATACATGAAATTTCTCAAAAAAATAAATGGCCATTTTTTAATTGGAAAAAACGTCCTCTTTCGAACCGTGCTACTCAAAAAGCTGTACTACTTTTGTGAGTCGAGATATTAGATTTTTTTCAAAATTTTGTGAGTCGAGGTATTCAATTTTGAAAAATTGAATTTTGGCCAAAAATACATGAAAATTCTCAAAAAAAACAAATGGCCATTTTTTAATTGAAAAAAAAACGTCCTCTTTCGAACCGTGCTACTCAAAAAGCTGTACTACTTTTGTGAGTCGAGATATTCGATTTTTTTCAAAATTTTGTGAGTCAAGGTATTCAATTTTGAAAAATCGAATTTTGGCCAAAAATACATGAAAATTCTCAAAAAAATAAATGGCCATTTTTTAATTGAAAAAAAAACGTCCTCTTTCGAACCGTGCTACTCAAAAAGCTGTACTACTTTTTTGAGTCGAGATATTAGATTTTTTTCGAAATTTTGTGAGTCGAGGTATTCAATTTTGAAAAATCGAATTTTGGCCAAAAATACATGAAAATTCTCAAAAAAAATAAATGGCCATTTTTTAATTGGAAAAAACGTCCTCTTTTGAACCGTGCTACTCAAAAACCTGAACTACTTTTCTGAGTCGAGATATTCGATTTTTTCAAAATTTTGTGAGTCGAGGTATTCAGTTTTGAAAAATTGAATTTTGGCCAAAAATACATGAAATTTCTCAAAAAAATAAATGGCCATTAATTAATTGGAAAAAACGTCCTCTTTCGAACCGTGCTACTCAAAAAGCTGTACTACTTTTGTGAGTCGAGATATTAGATTTTTTTCAAAATTTTGTGAGTCGAGGTATTAAATTTTGAAAAATTGAATTTTGGCCAAAAATACATGAAAATCCTCAAAAAAATAAATGGCCATTAATTAATTGGAAAAAACGTCCTCTTTCGAACCGTGCTACTCAAAAAGCTGTACTACTTTTGTGAGTCGAGATATTAGATTTTTTTCAAAATTTTGTGAGTCGAGGTATTAAATTTTGAAAAATTGAATTTTGGCCAAAAATACATGAAAATCCTCAAAAAAATAAATGGCCATTTATTAATTGGAAAAAACGTCCTCTTTCGATCCGTGCTACTCAAAAACCTGTACTACTTTTGTGAGTCGAGATATTCGATTTTTTTCAAAATTTTGTGAGTCAAGGTATTCAATTTTGAAAAATCGAATTTTGGCCAAAAATACATGAAATTTCTCAAAAAAATAAATGGCCATTTTTTAATTGGAAAAAACGTCCTCTTTCGAACCGTGCTACTCAAAAAGCTGTACTACTTTTGTGAGTCGAGATATTAGATTTTTTTCAAAATTTTGTGAGTCGAGGTATTCAATTTTGAAAAATTGAATTTTGGCCAAAAATACATGAAAATTCTCAAAAAAATAAATGGCCATTTATTAATTGGAAAAAACGTCCTCTTTCGATCCGTGCTACTCAAAAAGCTGTACTACTTTTGTGAGTCGAGATATTCGATTTTTTTCAAAATTTTGTGAGTCAAGGTATTCAATTTTGAAAAATCGAATTTTGGCCAAAAATACATGAAAATTCTCAAAAAAATAAATGGCCATTTTTTAATTGAAAAAAAACGTCCTCTTTCGAACCGTGCTACTCAAAAAGCTGTACTACTTTTGTGAGTCGAGATATTAGATTTTTTTCAAAATTTTGTGAGTCGAGGTATTCAATTTTGAAAAATTGAATTTTGGCCAAAAATACATGAAAATTCTCAAAAAAATAAATGGCAATTTTTTAATTGGAAAAAATGTCCTCTTTCGAACCGTGCTACTCAAAAAGCTGTACTACTTTTGTGAGTCGAGATATTCGATTTTTTTCAAAATTTTGTGAGTCGAGGTATTCAATTTTGGAAAATCGAAATTTGGCCAAAAAATACATGAAAATTCTCAAAAAAATAAATGGCCATTTTTTAATTGGAAAAAACGTCCTCTTTCGAACCGTGCTACTCAAAAAGCTGTACTACTTTTGTGAGTCGAGATATTCGATTTTTTTCAAAATTTTGTGAGTCAAGGTATTCAATTTTGAATAATCGAATTTTGGCCAAAAATACATGAAATTTCTCAAAAAAATAAATGACCATTTTTTAATTGGAAAAAACGTCCTCTTTCGAACCGTGCTACTCAAAAAGCTGTACTACTTTTGTGAGTCGAGATATTAGATTTTTTTCAAAATTTTGTGAGTCTAGGTATTCAATTTTGAAAAATCGAATTTTGGCCAAAAATACATGAAAATGCTCAAAAAAATAAATGGTCATTTTTTAATTGGAAAAAACGTCCTCTTTCGAACCGTGCTACTCAAAAAGCTGTAATACTTTTGTGAGTCGAGATATTAGATTTTTTTCAAAATTTTGTGAGTCGAGGTATTCAATTTTGAAAAATCGAATTTTGGCCAAAAATACATGAAAATTCTCAAAAAAATAAATGGCCATTTTTTAATTGGAAAAAACGTCCTCTTTCGAACCGTGCTATTCAAAAAGCTGTACTACTTTTGTGAGTCGAGATATTCGATTTTTTTCAAAATTTTGTGAGTCGAGGTATTCAATTTTGAAAAATTGAATTTTGGCCAAAAATACCTAAAATTTCTCAAAAAATAAATGGCCATTTTTTAATTGGAAAAAACGTCCTCTTTCGAACCGTGCTACTCAAAAGGCTGTACTACTTTTGTGAGTCGAGATATTAGATTTTTTTCAAAATTTTGTGAGTCGAGGTATTCAATTTTGAAAAATCGAATTTTGGCCAAAAATACATGAAAATTCTCAAAAAAAATAAATGGCCATTTTTTAATTGGAAAAAACGTCCTCTTTTGAACCGTGCTACTCAAAAACCTGAACTACTTTTGTGAGTCGAGATATTCGATTTTTTCAAAATTTTGTGAGTCGAGGTATTCAGTTTTCAAAAATTGAATTTTGGCCAAAAATACATGAAATTTCTCAAAAAAATAAATGGCCATTTTTTAATTGGAAAAAACGTCCTCTTTCGAACCGTGCTACTCAAAAACCTGTACTACTTTTGTGAGTCGAGATATTCGATTTCTTTCAAAATTTTGTGAGTCAAGGTATTCAATTTTGAAAAATCGAATTTTGGCCAAAAATACATGAAAATTCTCAAAAAAAATAAATGGCCATTTTTTAATTGAAAAAAACGTCCTCTTTCGAACCGTGCTACTCAAAAAGCTGTACTACTTTTGTGAGTCGAGATATTAGATTTTTTTCAAAATTTTGTGAGTCGAGGTATTCAATTTTGAAAAATCGAATTTTGGCCAAAAATAAATGAAAATTCTCAAAAAAATAAATGGCCATTTTTTAATTGGAAAAAACGTCCTCTTTCGAACCGTGCTACTCAAAAAGCTGTACTACTTTTGTGAGTCGAGACATTCGATTTTTTTCAAAATTTTGTGAGTCAAGGTATTCAATTTTGAATAATCGAATTTTGGCCAAAAATACATGAAATTTCTCAAAAAAATAAATGGCCATTTTTTAATTGGAAAAAACGTCCTCTTTCGAACCGTGCTACTCAAAAAGCTGTACTACTTTTGTGAGTCGAGATATTAGATTTTTTTCAAAATTTTGTGAGTCGAGATATTCAATTTTGAAAAATTGAATTTTGGCCAAAAATACATGAAAATTTTAAAAAAAATAAATGGCCATTTATTAATTGGAAAAAACGTCCTCTTTCGATCCGTGCTACTCAAAAAGCTGTACTACTTTTGTGAGTCGAGATATTCGATTTTTTTCAAAATTTTGTGAGTCAAGGTATTCAATTTTGAAAAATCGAATTTTGGCCAAAAATACATGAAAATTCTCAAAAAAATAAATGGCCATTTTTTAATTGAAAAAAAACGTCCTCTTTCGAACCGTGCTACTCAAAAAGCTGTACTACTTTTGTGAGTCGAGATATTAGATTTTTTTCGAAATTTTGTGAGTCGAGGTATTCAATTTTGAAAAATCGAATTTTGGCCAAAAATACATGAAAATTCTCAAAAAAAATAAATGGCCATTTTTTAATTGGAAAAAACGTCCTCTTTTGAACCGTGCTACTCAAAAACCTGAACTACTTTTCTGAGTCGAGATATTCGATTTTTTCAAAATTTTGTGAGTCGAGGTATTCAGTTTTGAAAAATTGAATTTTGGCCAAAAATACATGAAATTTCTCAAAAAAATAAATGGCCATTAATTAATTGGAAAAAACGTCCTCTTTCGAACCGTGCTACTCAAAAAGCTGTACTACTTTTGTGAGTCGAGATATTAGATTTTTTTCAAAATTTTGTGAGTCGAGGTATTAAATTTTGAAAAATTGAATTTTGGCCAAAAATACATGAAAATCCTCAAAAAAATAAATGGCCATTAATTAATTGGAAAAAACGTCCTCTTTCGAACCGTGCTACTCAAAAAGCTGTACTACTTTTGTGAGTCGAGATATTAGATTTTTTTCAAAATTTTGTGAGTCGAGGTATTAAATTTTGAAAAATTGAATTTTGGCCAAAAATACATGAAAATCCTCAAAAAAATAAATGGCCATTTATTAATTGGAAAAAACGTCCTCTTTCGATCCGTGCTACTCAAAAACCTGTACTACTTTTGTGAGTCGAGATATTCGATTTTTTTCAAAATTTTGTGAGTCAAGGTATTCAATTTTGAAAAATCGAATTTTGGCCAAAAATACATGAAATTTCTCAAAAAAATAAATGGCCATTTTTTAATTGGAAAAAACGTCCTCTTTCGAACCGTGCTACTCAAAAAGCTGTACTACTTTTGTGAGTCGAGATATTAGATTTTTTTCAAAATTTTGTGAGTCGAGGTATTCAATTTTGAAAAATTGAATTTTGGCCAAAAATACATGAAAATTCTCAAAAAAATAAATGGCCATTTATTAATTGGAAAAAACGTCCTCTTTCGATCCGTGCTACTCAAAAAGCTGTACTACTTTTGTGAGTCGAGATATTCGATTTTTTTCAAAATTTTGTGAGTCAAGGTATTCAATTTTGAAAAATCGAATTTTGGCCAAAAATACATGAAAATTCTCAAAAAAATAAATGGCCATTTTTTAATTGAAAAAAAACGTCCTCTTTCGAACCGTGCTACTCAAAAAGCTGTACTACTTTTGTGAGTCGAGATATTAGATTTTTTTCAAAATTTTGTGAGTCGAGGTATTCAATTTTGAAAAATTGAATTTTGGCCAAAAATACATGAAAATTCTCAAAAAAATAAATGGCAATTTTTTAATTGGAAAAAATGTCCTCTTTCGAACCGTGCTACTCAAAAAGCTGTACTACTTTTGTGAGTCGAGATATTCGATTTTTTTCAAAATTTTGTGAGTCGAGGTATTCAATTTTGAAAAATCGAAATTTGGCCAAAAATACATGAAAATTCTCAAAAAAATAAATGGCCATTTATTAATTGGAAAAAACGTCCTCTTTCGATCCGTGCTACTCAAAAAGCTGTACTACTTTTGTGAGTCGAGATATTCGATTTTTTTCAAAATTTTGTGAGTCAAGGTATTCAATTTTGAAAAATCGAATTTTGGCCAAAAATACATGAAAATTCTCAAAAAAATAAATGGCCATTTTTTAATTGAAAAAAAAACGTCCTCTTTCGAACCGTGCTACTCAAAAAGCTGTACTACTTTTGTGAGTCGAGATATTAGATTTTTTTCAAAATTTTGTGAGTCGAGGTATTCAATTTTGAAAAATCGAAATTTGGCCAAAAATTCATGAAAATTCTCAAAAAAATAAATGGCAATTTTTTAATTGGAAAAAATGTCCTCTTTCGAACCGTGCTACTCAAAAAGCTGTACTACTTTTGTGAGTCGAGATATTAGATTTTTTTCAAAATTTTGTGAGTCGAGGTATTCAATTTTGAAAAATCGAATTTTGGCCAAAAATACATGAAAATTCTCAAAAAAATAAATGGCCATTTTTTAATTGGAAAAAACGTCCTCTTTCGAACCGTGCTATTCAAAAAGCTGTACTACTTTTGTGAGTCGAGATATTCGATTTTTTTCAAAATTTTGTGAGTCGAGGTATTAAATTTTGAAAAATTGAATTTTGGCCAAAAATACATGAAAATCCTCAAAAAAATAAATGGCCATTAATTAATTGGAAAAAACGTCCTCTTTCGAACCGTGCTACTCAAAAAGCTGTACTACTTTTGTGAGTCGAGATATTAGATTTTTTTCAAAATTTTGTGAGTCGAGGTATTAAATTTTGAAAAATTGAATTTTGGCCAAAAATACATGAAAATCCTCAAAAAAATAAATGGCCATTTATTAATTGGAAAAAACGTCCTCTTTCGATCCGTGCTACTCAAAAACCTGTACTACTTTTGTGAGTCGAGATATTCGATTTTTTTCAAAATTTTGTGAGTCAAGGTATTCAATTTTGAAAAATCGAATTTTGGCCAAAAATACATGAAATTTCTCAAAAAAATAAATGGCCATTTTTTAATTGGAAAAAACGTCCTCTTTCGAACCGTGCTACTCAAAAAGCTGTACTACTTTTGTGAGTCGAGATATTAGATTTTTTTCAAAATTTTGTGAGTCGAGGTATTCAATTTTGAAAAATTGAATTTTGGCCAAAAATACATGAAAATTCTCAAAAAAATAAATGGCCATTTATTAATTGGAAAAAACGTCCTCTTTCGATCCGTGCTACTCAAAAAGCTGTACTACTTTTGTGAGTCGAGATATTCGATTTTTTTCAAAATTTTGTGAGTCAAGGTATTCAATTTTGAAAAATCGAATTTTGGCCAAAAATACATGAAAATTCTCAAAAAAATAAATGGCCATTTTTTAATTGAAAAAAAACGTCCTCTTTCGAACCGTGCTACTCAAAAAGCTGTACTACTTTTGTGAGTCGAGATATTAGATTTTTTTCAAAATTTTGTGAGTCGAGGTATTCAATTTTGAAAAATTGAATTTTGGCCAAAAATACATGAAAATTCTCAAAAAAATAAATGGCAATTTTTTAATTGGAAAAATGTCCTCTTTCGAACCGTGCTACTCAAAAAGCTGTACTACTTTTGTGAGTCGAGATATTAGATTTTTTTCAAAATTTTGTGAGTCGAGGTATTCAATTTTGAAAAATCGAAATTTGGCCAAAAATACATGAAAATTCTCAAAAAAATAAATGGTCATTTTTTAATTGGAAAAAACGTCCTCTTTCGAACCGTGCTACTCAAAAAGCTGTACTACTTTTGTGAATCGAGATATTAGATTTTTTTCAAAATTTTGTGAGTCGAGGTATTCAATTTTGAAAAATCGAATTTTGGCCAAAAATACATGAAAATTCTCAAAAAAATAAATGGCCATTTTTTAATTGAAAAAAAAACGTCCTCTTTCGAACCGTGCTACTCAAAAAGCTGTACTACTTTTGTGAGTCGAGATATTAGATTTTTTTCAAAATTTTGTGAGTCGAGGTATTCAATTTTGAAAAATCGAATTTTGGCCAAAAATACATGAAAATTCTCAAAAAAAATAAATGGCCATTTTTTAATTGGAAAAAACGTCCTCTTTTGAACCGTGCTACTCAAAAACCTGAACTACTTTTGTGAGTCGAGATATTCGATTTTTTCAAAATTTTGTGAGTCGAGGTATTCAGTTTTCAAAAATTGAATTTTGGCCAAAAATACATGAAATTTCTCAAAAAAATAAATGGCCATTTTTTAATTGGAAAAAACGTCCTCTTTCGAACCGTGCTACTCAAAAACCTGTACTACTTTTGTGAGTCGAGATATTCGATTTCTTTCAAAATTTTGTGAGTCAAGGTATTCAATTTTGAAAAATCGAATTTTGGCCAAAAATACATGAAATTTCTCAAAAAAATAAATGGCCATTTTTTAATTGGAAAAAACGTCCTCTTTCGAACCGTGCTACTCAAAAAGCTGTACTACTTTTGTGAGTCGAGATATTAGATTTTTTTCAAAATTTTGTGAGTCAAGGTATTCAATTTTGAAAAATCGAATTTTGGCCAAAAATACATGAAATTTCTCAAAAAAATAAATGGCCATTTTTTAATTGGAAAAAACGTCCTCTTTCGAACCGTGCTACTCAAAAAGCTGTACTACTTTTGTGAGTCGAGATATTAGATTTTTTTCAAAATTTTGTGAGTCGAGGTATTCAATTTTGAAAAATTGAATTTTGGCCAAAAATACATGAAAATTTTAAAAAAAATAAATGGCCATTTATTAATTGGAAAAAACGTCCTCTTTCGATCCGTGCTACTCAAAAAGCTGTACTACTTTTGTGAGTCGAGATATTCGATTTTTTTCAAAATTTTGTGAGTCAAGGTATTCAATTTTGAAAAATCGAATTTTGGCCAAAAATACATGAAAATTCTCAAAAAAATAAATGGCCATTTTTTAATTGAAAAAAAACGTCCTCTTTCGAACCGTGCTACTCAAAAAGCTGTACTACTTTTGTGAGTCGAGATATTAGATTTTTTTCGAAATTTTGTGAGTCGAGGTATTCAATTTTGAAAAATCGAATTTTGGCCAAAAATACATGAAAATTCTCAAAAAAAATAAATGGCCATTTTTTAATTGGAAAAAACGTCCTCTTTTGAACCGTGCTACTCAAAAACCTGAACTACTTTTCTGAGTCGAGATATTCGATTTTTTCAAAATTTTGTGAGTCGAGGTATTCAATTTTGAAAAATCGAATTTTGGCCAAAAATACATGAAAATTCTCAAAAAAATAAATGGCCATTTATTAATTGGAAAAAACGTCCTCTTTCGAACCGTGCTACTCAAAAAGCTGTACTACTTTTGTGAGTCGAGATATTCGATTTTTTTCAAAATTTTGTGAGTCGAGGTATTCAATTTTGAAAAATCGAATTTTGACCAAAAATACATGAAAATTCTCAAAAAAATAAATGGCCATTTTTTAATTGGAAAAAACGTCCTCTTTCGAACCGTGCTACTCAAAAACCTGTACTACTTTTGTGAGTCGAGATATTCGATTTCTTTCAAAATTTTGTGAGTCAAGGTATTCAATTTTGAAAAATCGAATTTTGGCCAAAAATACATGAAAATTCTCAAAAAAAATAAATGGCCATTTTTTAATTGAAAAAAACGTCATCTTTCGAACCGTGCTACTCAAAAAGCTGTACTACTTTTGTGAGTCGAGATATTCGATTTTTTTCAAAATTTTGTGAGTCGAGGTATTCAATTTTGAAAAATCGAATTTTGGCCAAAAATAAATGAAAATTCTCAAAAAAATAAATGGCCATTTTTTAATTGGAAAAAACGTCCTCTTTCGAACCGTGCTACTCAAAAAGCTGTACTACTTTTGTGAGTCGAGACATTCGATTTTTTTCAAAATTTTGTGAGTCAAGGTATTCAATTTTGAATAATCGAATTTTGGCCAAAAATACATGAAATTTCTCAAAAAAATAAATGGCCATTTTTTAATTGGAAAAAACGTCCTCTTTCGAACCGTGCTACTCAAAAAGCTGTACTACTTTTGTGAGTCGAGATATTAGATTTTTTTCAAAATTTTGTGAGTCGAGGTATTCAATTTTGAAAAATTGAATTTTGGCCAAAAATACATGAAAATTTAAAAAAAAATAAATGGCCATTTATTAATTGGAAAAAACGTCCTCTTTCGATCCGTGCTACTCAAAAAGCTGTACTACTTTTGTGAGTCGAGATATTCGATTTTTTTCAAAATTTTGTGAGTCAAGGTATTCAATTTTGAAAAATCGAATTTTGGCCAAAAATACATGAAAATTCTCAAAAAAATAAATGGCCATTTTTTAATTGAAAAAAAAACGTCCTCTTTCGAACCGTGCTACTCAAAAAGCTGTACTACTTTTGTGAGTCGAGATATTAGATTTTTTTCGAAATTTTGTGAGTCGAGGTATTCAATTTTGAAAAATCGAATTTTGGCCAAAAATACATGAAAATTCTCAAAAAAAATAAATGGCCATTTTTTAATTGGAAAAAACGTCCTCTTTTGAACCGTGCTACTCAAAAACCTGAACTACTTTTCTGAGTCGAGATATTCGATTTTTTCAAAATTTTGTGAGTCGAGGTATTCAGTTTTGAAAAATTGAATTTTGGCCAAAAATACATGAAATTTCTCAAAAAAATAAATGGCCATTAATTAATTGGAAAAAACGTCCTCTTTCGAACCGTGCTACTCAAAAAGCTGTACTACTTTTGTGAGTCGAGATATTAGATTTTTTTCAAAATTTTGTGAGTCGAGGTATTAAATTTTGAAAAATTGAATTTTGGCCAAAAATACATGAAAATCCTCAAAAAAATAAATGGCCATTTATTAATTGGAAAAAACGTCCTCTTTCGATCCGTGCTACTCAAAAACCTGTACTACTTTTGTGAGTCGAGATATTCGATTTTTTTCAAAATTTTGTGAGTCAAGGTATTCAATTTTGAAAAATCGAATTTTGGCCAAAAATACATGAAATTTCTCAAAAAAATAAATGGCCATTTTTTAATTGGAAAAAACGTCCTCTTTCGAACCGTGCTGCTCAAAAAGCTTTTGTGAGTCGAGATATTAGATTTTTTTCAAAATTTTGTGAGTCGAGGTATTCAATTTTGAAAAATTGAATTTTGGCCAAAAATACATGAAAATTCTCAAAAAAATAAATGGCCATTTATTAATTGGAAAAAACGTCCTCTTTCGATCCGTGCTACTCAAAAAGCTGTACTACTTTTGTGAGTCGAGATATTCGATTTTTTTCAAAATTTTGTGAGTCAAGGTATTCAATTTTGAAAAATCGAATTTTGGCCAAAAATACATGAAAATTCTCAAAAAAATAAATGGCCATTTTTTAATTGAAAAAAAACGTCCTCTTTCGAACCGTGCTACTCAAAAAGCTGTACTACTTTTGTGAGTCGAGATATTAGATTTTTTTCAAAATTTTGTGAGTCGAGGTATTCAATTTTGAAAAATTGAATTTTGGCCAAAAATACATGAAAATTCTCAAAAAAATAAATGGCAATTTTTTAATTGGAAAAAATGTCCTCTTTCGAACCGTGCTACTCAAAAAGCTGTACTACTTTTGTGAGTCGAGATATTCGATTTTTTTCAAAATTTTGTGAGTCGAGGTATTCAATTTTGAAAAATCGAAATTTGGCCAAAAATACATGAAAATTCTCAAAAAATAAATGGCCATTTATTAATTGGAAAAAACGTCCTCTTTCGATCCGTGCTACTCAAAAAGCTGTACTACTTTTGTGAGTCGAGATATTCGATTTTTTTCAAAATTTTGTGAGTCAAGGTATTCAATTTTGAAAAATCGAATTTTGGCCAAAAATACATGAAAATTCTCAAAAAAATAAATGGCCATTTTTTAATTGAAAAAAAAACGTCCTCTTTCGAACCGTGCTACTCAAAAAGCTGTACTACTTTTGTGAGTCGAGATATTAGATTTTTTTCAAAATTTTGTGAGTCGAGGTATTCAATTTTGAAAAATCGAAATTTGGCCAAAAATTCATGAAAATTCTCAAAAAAATAAATGGCAATTTTTTAATTGGAAAAAATGTCCTCTTTCGAACCGTGCTACTCAAAAAGCTGTACTACTTTTGTGAGTCGAGATATTAGATTTTTTTCAAAATTTTGTGAGTCGAGGTATTCAATTTTGAAAAATCGAATTTTGGCCAAAAATACATGGAAATTCTCAAAAAAATAAATGGCCATTTTTTAATTGGAAAAAACGTCCTCTTTCGAACCGTGCTATTCAAAAAGCTGTACTACTTTTGTGAGTCGAGATATTCGATTTTTTTCAAAATTTTGTGAGTCGAGGTATTCAATTTTGAAAAATTGAATTTTGGCCAAAAATACCTGAAATTTCTCAAAAAAATAAATGGCCATTTTTTAATTGGAAAAAACGTCCTCTTTCGAACCGTGCTACTCAAAAAGCTGTACTACTTTTGTGAGTCGAGATATTCGATTTTTTTCAAAATTTTGTGAGTCAAGGTATTCAATTTTGAAAAATCGAATTTTGGCCAAAAATACATGAAAATTCTCAAAAAAATAAATGGCCATTTTTTAATTGAAAAAAAACGTCCTCTTTCGAACCGTGCTACTCAAAAAGCTGTACTACTTTTGTGAGTCGAGATATTAGATTTTTTTCAAAATTTTGTGAGTCGAGGTATTCAATTTTGAAAAATTGAATTTTGGCCAAAAATACATGAAAATTCTCAAAAAAATAAATGGCAATTTTTTAATTGGAAAAAATGTCCTCTTTCGAACCGTGCTACTCAAAAAGCTGTACTACTTTTGTGAGTCGAGATATTCGATTTTTTTCAAAATTTTGTGAGTCGAGGTATTCAATTTTGAAAAATCGAAATTTGGCCAAAAATACATGAAAATTCTCAAAAAATAAATGGCCATTTATTAATTGGAAAAAACGTCCTCTTTCGATCCGTGCTACTCAAAAAGCTGTACTACTTTTGTGAGTCGAGATATTCGATTTTTTTCAAAATTTTGTGAGTCAAGGTATTCAATTTTGAAAAATCGAATTTTGGCCAAAAATACATGAAAATTCTCAAAAAAATAAATGGCCATTTTTTAATTGAAAAAAAAACGTCCTCTTTCGAACCGTGCTACTCAAAAAGCTGTACTACTTTTGTGAGTCGAGATATTAGATTTTTTTCAAAATTTTGTGAGTCGAGGTATTCAATTTTGAAAAATCGAAATTTGGCCAAAAATTCATGAAAATTCTCAAAAAAATAAATGGCAATTTTTTAATTGGAAAAAATGTCCTCTTTCGAACCGTGCTACTCAAAAAGCTGTACTACTTTTGTGAGTCGAGATATTAGATTTTTTTCAAAATTTTGTGAGTCGAGGTATTCAATTTTGAAAAATCGAATTTTGGCCAAAAATACATGAAAATTCTCAAAAAAATAAATGGCCATTTTTTAATTGGAAAAAACGTCCTCTTTCGAACCGTGCTATTCAAAAAGCTGTACTACTTTTGTGAGTCGAGATATTCGATTTTTTTCAAAATTTTGTGAGTCGAGGTATTCAATTTTGAAAAATTGAATTTTGGCCAAAAATACCTGAAATTTCTCAAAAAAATAAATGGCCATTTTTTAATTGGAAAAAACGTCCTCTTTCGAACCGTGCTACTCAAAAAGCTGTACTACTTTTGTGAATCGAGATATTAGATTTTTTTCAAAATTTTGTGAGTCGAGGTATTCAATTTTGAAAAATCGAATTTTGGCCAGAAATACACGAAAATTCTCAAAAAAATAAATGGTCATTTTTTAATTGGAAAAAACGTCCTCTTTCGAACCGTGCTACTCAAAAAGCTGTACTACTTTTGTGAGTCGAGATATTAGATTTTTTTCAAAATTTTGTGAGTCGAGGTATTCAATTTTGAAAAATCGAATTTTGGCCAAAAATACATGAAAATTCTCAAAAAAAATAAATGGCCATTTTTTAATTGGAAAAAACGTCCTCTTTTGAACCGTGCTACTCAAAAACCTGAACTACTTTTGTGAGTCGAGATATTCGATTTTTTCAAAATTTTGTGAGTCGAGGTATTCAGTTTTCAAAAATTGAATTTTGGCCAAAAATACATGAAATTTCTCAAAAAAAATAAATGGCCATTTTTTAATTGGAAAAAACGTCCTCTTTCGAACCGTGCTACTCAAAAACCTGTACTACTTTTGTGAGTCGAGATATTCGATTTCTTTCAAAATTTTGTGAGTCAAGGTATTCAATTTTGAAAAATCGAATTTTGGCCAAAAATACATGAAAATTCTCAAAAAAAAATAAATGGCCATTTTTTAATTGAAAAAAAACGTCCTCTTTCGAACCGTGCTACTCAAAAAGCTGTACTACTTTTGTGAGTCGAGATATTCGATTTTTTTCAAAATTTTGTGAGTCGAGGTATTCAATTTTGAAAAATCGAATTTTGGCCAAAAATAAATGGAAATTCTCAAAAAAATAAATGGCCATTTTTTAATTGGAAAAAACGTCCTCTTTCGAACCGTGCTACTCAAAAAGCTGTACTACTTTTGTGAGTCGAGATATTCGATTTTTTTCAAAATTTTGTGAGTCAAGGTATTCAATTTTGAATAATCGAATTTTGGCCAAAAATACATGAAATTTCTCAAAAAAATAAATGGCCATTTTTTAATTGGAAAAAACGTCCTCTTTCGAACCGTGCTACTCAAAAAGCTGTACTACTTTTGTGAGTCGAGATATTCGATTTTTTTCAAAATTTTGTGAGTCAAGGTATTCAATTTTGAAAAATCGAATTTTGGCCAAAAATACATGAAAATTCTCAAAAAAATAAATGGCCATTTTTTAATTGAAAAAAAACGTCCTCTTTCGAACCGTGCTACTCAAAAAGCTGTACTACTTTTGTGAGTCGAGATATTAGATTTTTTTCAAAATTTTGTGAGTCGAGGTATTCAATTTTGAAAAATTGAATTTTGGCCAAAAATACATGAAAATTCTCAAAAAAATAAATGGCAATTTTTTAATTGGAAAAAATGTCCTCTTTCGAACCGTGCTACTCAAAAAGCTGTACTACTTTTGTGAGTCGAGATATTCGATTTTTTTCAAAATTTTGTGAGTCGAGGTATTCAATTTTGAAAAATCGAAATTTGGCCAAAAATACATGAAAATTCTCAAAAAATAAATGGCCATTTATTAATTGGAAAAAACGTCCTCTTTCGATCCGTGCTACTCAAAAAGCTGTACTACTTTTGTGAGTCGAGATATTCGATTTTTTTCAAAATTTTGTGAGTCAAGGTATTCAATTTTGAAAAATCGAATTTTGGCCAAAAATACATGAAAATTCTCAAAAAAATAAATGGCCATTTTTTAATTGAAAAAAAAACGTCCTCTTTCGAACCGTGCTACTCAAAAAGCTGTACTACTTTTGTGAGTCGAGATATTAGATTTTTTTCAAAATTTTGTGAGTCGAGGTATTCAATTTTGAAAAATTGAATTTTGGCCAAAAATACATGAAAATTCTCAAAAAAATAAATGGCCATTTTTTAATTGGAAAAAACGTCCTCTTTCGAACCGTGCTACTCAAAAAGCTGTACTACTTTTGTGAGTCGAGATATTAGATTTTTTTCAAAATTTTGTGAGTCGAGGTATTCAATTTTGAAAAATTGAATTTTGGCCAAAAATACATGAAAATTTTAAAAAAAATAAATGGCCATTTATTAATTGGAAAAAACGTCCTCTTTCGATCCGTGCTACTCAAAAAGCTGTACTACTTTTGTGAGTCGAGATATTCGATTTTTTTCAAAATTTTGTGAGTCAAGGTATTCAATTTTGAAAAATCGAATTTTGGCCAAAAATACATGAAAATTCTCAAAAAAATAAATGGCCATTTTTTAATTGAAAAAAAAACGTCCTCTTTCGAACCGTGCTACTCACAAAGCTGTACTACTTTTGTGAGTCGAAATATTAGATTTTTTTCGAAATTTTGTGAGTCGAGGTATTCAATTTTGAAAAATCGAATTTTGGCCAAAAATACATGAAAATTCTCAAAAAAAATAAATGGCCATTTTTTAATTGGAAAAAACGTCCTCTTTTGAACCGTGCTACTCAAAAACCTGAACTACTTTTCTGAGTCGAGATATTCGATTTTTTCAAAATTTTGTGAGTCGAGGTATTCAATTTTGAAAAATCGAATTTTGGCCAAAAATACATGAAAATTCTCAAAAAAATAAATGGCCATTTATTAATTGGAAAAAACGTCCTCTTTCGAACCGTGCTACTCAAAAAGCTGTACTACTTTTGTGAGTCGAGATATTCGATTTTTTTCAAAATTTTGTGAGTCGAGGTATTCAATTTTGAAAAATCGAATTTTGACCAAAAATACATGAAAATTCTCAAAAAAATAAATGGCCATTTTTTAATTGGAAAAAACGTCCTCTTTCGAACCGTGCTACTCAAAAAGCTGTACTACTTTTGTGAGTCGAGATATTCGATTTTTTTCAAAATTTTGTGAGTCTAGGTATTCAATTTTGAAAAATCGAATTTTGGCCAAAAATACATGAAAATTCTCAAAAAAAATAAATGGCCATTTTTTAATTGAAAAAAACGTCCTCTTTCGAACCGTGCTACTCAAAAAGCTGTACTACTTTTGTGAGTCGAGATATTAGATTTTTTTCAAAATTTTGTGAGTCGAGGTATTCAATTTTGAAAAATCGAATTTTGGCCAAAAATACATGAAAATTCTCAAAAAAATAAATGGCCATTTTTTAATTGGAAAAAACGTCCTCTTTCGAACCGTGCTATTCAAAAAGCTGTACTACTTTTGTGAGTCGAGATATTCGATTTTTTTCAAAATTTTGTGAGTCGAGGTATTCAATTTTGAAAAATTGAATTTTGGCCAAAAATACCTGAAATTTCTCAAAAAAATAAATGGCCATTTTTTAATTGGAAAAAACGTCCTCTTTCGAACCGTGCTACTCAAAAAGCTGTACTACTTTTGTGAATCGAGATATTAGATTTTTTTCAAAATTTTGTGAGTCGAGGTATTCAATTTTGAAAAATCGAATTTTGGCCAGAAATACACGAAAATTCTCAAAAAAATAAATGGTCATTTTTTAATTGGAAAAAACGTCCTCTTTCGAACCGTGCTACTCAAAAAGCTGTACTACTTTTGTGAGTCGAGATATTCGATTTCTTTCAAAATTTTGTGAGTCAAGGTATTCAATTTTGAAAAATCGAATTTTGGCCAAAAATACATGAAAATTCTCAAAAAAAAATAAATGGCCATTTTTTAATTGAAAAAAAACGTCCTCTTTCGAACCGTGCTACTCAAAAAGCTGTACTACTTTTGTGAGTCGAGATATTCGATTTTTTTCAAAATTTTGTGAGTCGAGGTATTCAATTTTGAAAAATCGAATTTTGGCCAAAAATAAATGGAAATTCTCAAAAAAATAAATGGCCATTTTTTAATTGGAAAAAACGTCCTCTTTCGAACCGTGCTACTCAAAAAGCTGTACTACTTTTGTGAGTCGAGATATTCGATTTTTTTCAAAATTTTGTGAGTCAAGGTATTCAATTTTGAATAATCGAATTTTGGCCAAAAATACATGAAATTTCTCAAAAAAATAAATGGCCATTTTTTAATTGGAAAAAACGTCCTCTTTCGAACCGTGCTACTCAAAAAGCTGTACTACTTTTGTGAGTCGAGATATTAGATTTTTTTCAAAATTTTGTGAGTCGAGGTATTCAATTTTGAAAAATTGAATTTTGGCCAAAAATACATGAAAATTCTCAAAAAAATAAATGGCCATTTATTAATTGGAAAAAACGTCCTCTTTCGATCCGTGCTACTCAAAAAGCTGTACTACTTTTGTGAGTCGAGATATTCGATTTTTTTCAAAATTTTGTGAGTCAAGGTATTCAATTTTGAAAAATCGAATTTTGGCCAAAAATACATGAAATTTCTCAAAAAAATAAATGGCCATTTTTTAATTGGAAAAAACGTCCTCTTTCGAACCGTGCTACTCAAAAAGCTGTACTACTTTTGTGAGTCGAGATATTAGATTTTTTTCAAAATTTTGTGAGTCGAGGTATTCAATTTTGAAAAATTGAATTTTGGCCAAAAATACATGAAAATTTTAAAAAAAATAAATGGCCATTTATTAATTGGAAAAAACGTCCTCTTTCGATCCGTGCTACTCAAAAAGCTGTACTACTTTTGTGAGTCGAGATATTCGATTTTTTTCAAAATTTTGTGAGTCAAGGTATTCAATTTTGAAAAATCGAATTTTGGCCAAAAATACATGAAAATTCTCAAAAAAATAAATGGCCATTTTTTAATTGAAAAAAAAACGTCCTCTTTCGAACCGTGCTACTCAAAAAGCTGTACTACTTTTGTGAGTCGAAATATTAGATTTTTTTCGAAATTTTGTGAGTCGAGGTATTCAATTTTGAAAAATCGAATTTTGGCCAAAAATACATGAAAATTCTCAAAAAAAATAAATGGCCATTTTTTAATTGGAAAAAACGTCCTCTTTTGAACCGTGCTACTCAAAAACCTGAACTACTTTTCTGAGTCGAGATATTCGATTTTTTCAAAATTTTGTGAGTCGAGGTATTCAATTTTGAAAAATCGAATTTTGGCCAAAAATACATGAAAATTCTCAAAAAAATAAATGGCCATTTATTAATTGGAAAAAACGTCCTCTTTCGAACCGTGCTACTCAAAAAGCTGTACTACTTTTGTGAGTCGAGATATTCGATTTTTTTCAAAATTTTGTGAGTCGAGGTATTCAATTTTGAAAAATCGAATTTTGACCAAAAATACATGAAAATTCTCAAAAAAATAAATGGCCATTTTTTAATTGGAAAAAACGTCCTCTTTCGAACCGTGCTACTCAAAAAGCTGTACTACTTTTGTGAGTCGAGATATTCGATTTTTTTCAAAATTTTGTGAGTCTAGGTATTCAATTTTGAAAAATCGAATTTTACCAAAAATACATGAAAATTCTCAAAAAAAATAAATGGCCATTTTTTAATTGAAAAAAACGTCCTCTTTCGAACCGTGCTACTCAAAAAGCTGTACTACTTTTGTGAGTCGAGATATTCGATTTTTTTCAAAATTTTGTGAGTCGAGGTATTCAATTTTGAAAAATCGAATTTTGGCCAAAAATACATGAAAATTCTCAAAAAAATAAATGGCCATTCTTTAATTGGAAAAAACGTCCTCTTTCGAACCGTGCTACTCAAAAAGCTGTACTACTTTTGTGAGTCGAGATATTAGATTTTTTTCAAAATTTTGTGAGTCAAGGTATTCAATTTTGAAAAATCGAATTTTGGCCAAAAATACATGAAAATTCTCAAAAAAAATAAATGGCCATTTTTTAATTGGAAAAAACGTCCTCTTTTGAACCGTGCTACTCAAAAACCTGAACTACTTTTGTGAGTCGAGATATTCGATTTTTTCAAAATTTTGTGAGTCGAGGTATTCAGTTTTCAAAAATTGAATTTTGGCCAAAAATACATGAAATTTCTCAAAAAAAATAAATGGCCATTTTTTAATTGGAAAAAACGTCCTCTTTCGAACCGTGCTACTCAAAAATCTGTACTACTTTTGTGAGTCGAGATATTCGATTTCTTTCAAAATTTTGTGAGTCAAGGTATTCAATTTTGAAAAATCGAATTTTGGCCAAAAATACATGAAAATTCTCAAAAAAAAATAAATGGCCATTTTTTAATTGAAAAAAAACGTCCTCTTTCGAACCGTGCTACTCAAAAAGCTGTACTACTTTTGTGAGTCGAGATATTCGATTTTTTTCAAAATTTTGTGAGTCGAGGTATTCAATTTTGAAAAATCGAATTTTGGCCAAAAATAAATGGAAATTCTCAAAAAAATAAATGGCCATTTTTTAATTGGAAAAAACGTCCTCTTTCGAACCGTGCTACTCAAAAAGCTGTACTACTTTTGTGAGTCGAGATATTCGATTTTTTTCAAAATTTTGTGAGTCAAGGTATTCAATTTTGAATAATCGAATTTTGGCCAAAAATACATGAAATTTCTCAAAAAAATAAATGGCCATTTTTTAATTGGAAAAAACGTCCTCTTTCGAACCGTGCTACTCAAAAAGCTGTACTACTTTTGTGAGTCGAGATATTAGATTTTTTTCAAAATTTTGTGAGTCGAGGTATTCAATTTTGAAAAATTGAATTTTGGCCAAAAATACATGAAAATTCTCAAAAAAATAAATGGCCATTTATTAATTGGAAAAAACGTCCTCTTTCGATCCGTGCTACTCAAAAAGCTGTACTACTTTTGTGAGTCGAGATATTCGATTTTTTTCAAAATTTTGTGAGTCAAGGTATTCAATTTTGAAAAATCGAATTTTGGCCAAAAATACATGAAATTTCTCAAAAAAATAAATGGCCATTTTTTAATTGGAAAAAACGTCCTCTTTCGAACCGTGCTACTCAAAAAGCTGTACTACTTTTGTGAGTCGAGATATTAGATTTTTTTCAAAATTTTGTGAGTCGAGGTATTCAATTTTGAAAAATTGAATTTTGGCCAAAAATACATGAAAATTTTAAAAAAAATAAATGGCCATTTATTAATTGGAAAAAACGTCCTCTTTCGATCCGTGCTACTCAAAAAGCTGTACTACTTTTGTGAGTCGAGATATTCGATTTTTTTCAAAATTTTGTGAGTCAAGGTATTCAATTTTGAAAAATCGAATTTTGGCCAAAAATACATGAAAATTCTCAAAAAAATAAATGGCCATTTTTTAATTGAAAAAAAAACGTCCTCTTTCGAACCGTGCTACTCAAAAAGCTGTACTACTTTTGTGAGTCGAAATATTAGATTTTTTTCGAAATTTTGTGAGTCGAGGTATTCAATTTTGAAAAATCGAATTTTGGCCAAAAATACATGAAAATTCTCAAAAAAAATAAATGGCCATTTTTTAATTGGAAAAAACGTCCTCTTTTGAACCGTGCTACTCAAAAACCTGAACTACTTTTCTGAGTCGAGATATTCGATTTTTTCAAAATTTTGTGAGTCGAGGTATTCAATTTTGAAAAATCGAATTTTGGCCAAAAATACATGAAAATTCTCAAAAAAATAAATGGCCATTTATTAATTGGAAAAAATGTCCTCTTTCGAACCGTGCTACTCAAAAAGCTGTACTACTTTTGTGAGTCGAGATATTCGATTTTTTTCAAAATTTTGTGAGTCGAGGTATTCAATTTTGAAAAATCGAATTTTGACCAAAAATACATGAAAATTCTCAAAAAAATAAATGGCCATTTTTTAATTGGAAAAAACGTCCTCTTTCGAACCGTGCTACTCAAAAAGCTGTACTACTTTTGTGAGTCGAGATATTCGATTTTTTTCAAAATTTTGTGAGTCTAGGTATTCAATTTTGAAAAATCGAATTTTGGCCAAAAATACATGAAAATTCTCAAAAAAAATAAATGGCCATTTTTTAATTGAAAAAAACGTCCTCTTTCGAACCTTGCTACTCAAAAAGCTGTACTACTTTTGTGAGTCGAGATATTCGATTTTTTTCAAAATTTTGTGAGTCGAGGTATTCAATTTTGAAAAATCGAATTTTGGCCAAAAATACATGAAAATTCTCAAAAAAATAAATGGCCATTCTTTAATTGGAAAAAACGTCCTCTTTCGAACCGTGCTACTCAAAAAGCTGTACTACTTTTGTGAGTCGAGATATTCGATTTTTTTCAAAATTTTGTGAGTCAAGGTATTCAATTTTGAAAAATCGAATTTTGGCCAAAAATACATGAAAATTCTCAAAAAAAATAAATGGCCATTTTTTAATTGAAAAAAAACGTCCTCTTTCGAACCGTGCTACTCAAAAAGCTGTACTACTTTTGTGAGTCGAGATATTCGATTTTTTTCAAAATTTTGTGAGTCGAGGTATTCAATTTTGAAAAATTGAATTTTGGCCAAAAATACATGAAAATTCTCAAAAAAATAAATGCCCATTTTTTAATTGGAAAAAACGTCCTCTTTCGAACCGTGCTACTCAAAAAGCTGTACTACTTTTGTGAGTCGAGATATTCGATTTTTTTCAAAATTTTGTGAGTCAAGGTATTCAATTTTGAATAATCGAATTTTGGCCAAAAATACATGAAATTTCTCAAAAAAATAAATGACCATTTTTTAATTGGAAAAAACGTCCTCTTTCGAACCGTGCTACTCAAAAAGCTGTACTACTTTTGTGAGTCGAGATATTAGATTTTTTTCAAAATTTTGTGAGTCTAGGTATTCAATTTTGAAAAATCGAATTTTGGCCAAAAATACATGAAAATTCTCAAAAAAATAAATGGCCATTTTTTAATTGGAAAAAACGTCCTCTTTCGAACCGTGCTATTCAAAAAGCTGTACTACTTTTGTGAGTCGAGATATTCGATTTTTTTCAAAATTTTGTGAGTCTAGGTATTCAATTTTGAAAAATCGAATTTTGGCCAAAAATACATGAAAATTCTCAAAAAAATAAATGGCCATTTTTTAATTGAAAAAAACGTCCTCTTTCGAACCGTGCTACTCAAAAAGCTGTACTACTTTTGTGAGTCGAGATATTAGATTTTTTTCAAAATTTTGTGAGTCGAGGTATTCAATTTTGAAAAATCGAATTTTGGCCAAAAATACATGAAAATTCTCAAAAAAATAAATGGCCATTTTTTAATTGGAAAAAACGTCCTCTTTCGAACCGTGCTATTCAAAAAGCTGTACTACTTTTGTGAGTCGAGATATTCGATTTTTTTCAAAATTTTGTGAGTCGAGGTATTCAATTTTGAAAAATTGAATTTTGGCCAAAAATACCTGAAATTTCTCAAAAAAATAAATGGCCATTTTTTAATTGGAAAAAACGTCCTCTTTCGAACCGTGCTACTCAAAAAGCTGTACTACTTTTGTGAATCGAGATATTAGATTTTTTTCAAAAATTTGTGAGTCGAGGTATTCAATTTTGAAAAATCGAATTTTGGCCAGAAATACACGAAAATTCTCAAAAAAATAAATGGTCATTTTTTAATTGGAAAAAACGTCCTCTTTCGAACCGTGCTACTCAAAAAGCTGTACTACTTTTGTGAGTCGAGATATTAGATTTTTTTCAAAATTTTGTGAGTCGAGGTATTCAATTTTGAAAAATCGAATTTTGGCCAAAAATACATGAAAATTCTCAAAAAAAATAAATGGCCATTTTTTAATTGGAAAAAACGTCCTCTTTTGAACCGTGCTACTCAAAAACCTGAACTACTTTTGTGAGTCGAGATATTCGATTTTTTCAAAATTTTGTGAGTCGAGGTATTCAGTTTTCAAAAATTGAATTTTGGCCAAAAATACATGAAATTTCTCAAAAAAATAAATGGCCATTTTTTAATTGGAAAAAACGTCCTCTTTCGAACCGTGCTACTCAAAAACCTGTACTACTTTTGTGAGTCGAGATATTCGATTTCTTTCAAAATTTTGTGAGTCAAGGTATTCAATTTTGAAAAATCGAATTTTGGCCAAAAATACATGAAAATTCTCAAAAAAAATAAATGGCCATTTTTTAATTGAAAAAAACGTCCTCTTTCGAACCGTGCTACTCAAAAAGCTGTACTACTTTTGTGAGTCGAGATATTAGATTTTTTTCAAAATTTTGTGAGTCGAGGTATTCAATTTTGAAAAATCGAATTTTGGCCAAAAATAAATGAAAATTCTCAAAAAAATAAATGGCCATTTTTTAATTGGAAAAAACGTCCTCTTTCGAACCGTGCTACTCAAAAAGCTGTACTACTTTTGTGAGTCGAGACATTCGATTTTTTTCAAAATTTTGTGAGTCAAGGTATTCAATTTTGAATAATCGAATTTTGGCCAAAAATACATGAAATTTCTCAAAAAAATAAATGGCCATTTTTTAATTGGAAAAAACGTCCTCTTTCGAACCGTGCTACTCAAAAAGCTGTACTACTTTTGTGAGTCGAGATATTAGATTTTTTTCAAAATTTTGTGAGTCGAGGTATTCAATTTTGAAAAATTGAATTTTGGCCAAAAATACATGAAAATTTTAAAAAAAATAAATGGCCATTTATTAATTGGAAAAAACGTCCTCTTTCGATCCGTGCTACTCAAAAAGCTGTACTACTTTTGTGAGTCGAGATATTCGATTTTTTTCAAAATTTTGTGAGTCAAGGTATTCAATTTTGAAAAATCGAATTTTGGCCAAAAATACATGAAAATTCTCAAAAAAATAAATGGCCATTTTTTAATTGGAAAAAAAAACGTCCTCTTTCGAACCGTGCTACTCAAAAACCTGAACTACTTTTCTGAGTCGAGATATTCGATTTTTTCAAAATTTTGTGAGTCGAGGTATTCAGTTTTGAAAAATTGAATTTTGGCCAAAAATACATGAAATGTCTCAAAAAAATAAATGGCCATTAATTAATTGGAAAAAACGTCCTCTTTCGAACCGTGCTACTCAAAAAGCTGTACTACTTTTGTGAGTCGAGATATTAGATTTTTTTCAAAATTTTGTGAGTCGAGGTATTAAATTTTGAAAAATTGAATTTTGGCCAAAAATACATGAAAATCCTCAAAAAAATAAATGGCCATTTATTTATTGGAAAAAACGTCCTCTTTCGATCCGTGCTACTCAAAAACCTGTACTACTTTTGTGAGTCGAGATATTCGATTTTTTTCAAAATTTTGTGAGTCAAGGTATTCAATTTTGAAAAATCGAATTTTGGCCAAAAATACATGAAATTTCTCAAAAAAATAAATGGCCATTTTTTAATTGGAAAAAACGTCCTCTTTCGAACCGTGCTACTCAAAAAGCTGTACTACTTTTGTGAGTCGAGATATTAGATTTTTTTCAAAATTTTGTGAGTCGAGGTATTCAATTTTGAAAAATTGAATTTTGGCCAAAAATACATGAAAATTCTCAAAAAAATAAATGGCCATTTATTAATTGGAAAAAACGTCCTCTTTCGATCCGTGCTACTCAAAAAGCTGTACTACTTTTGTGAGTCGAGATATTCGATTTTTTTCAAAATTTTGTGAGTCAAGGTATTCAATTTTGAAAAATCGAATTTTGGCCAAAAATACATGAAAATTCTCAAAAAAATAAATGGCCATTTTTTAATTGAAAAAAAACGTCCTCTTTCGAACCGTGCTACTCAAAAAGCTGTACTACTTTTGTGAGTCGAGATATTAGATTTTTTTCAAAATTTTGTGAGTCGAGGTATTCAATTTTGAAAAATTGAATTTTGGCCAAAAATACATGAAAATTCTCAAAAAAATAAATGGCAATTTTTTAATTGGAAAAAATGTCCTCTTTCGAACCGTGCTACTCAAAAAGCTGTACTACTTTTGTGAGTCGAGATATTCGATTTTTTTCAAAATTTTGTGAGTCTAGGTATTCAATTTTGAAAAATCGAAATTTGGCCAAAAATACATGAAAATTCTCAAAAAAATAAATGGCCATTTATTAATTGGAAAAAACGTCCTCTTTCGATCCGTGCTACTCAAAAAGCTGTACTACTTTTGTGAGTCGAGATATTCGATTTTTTTCAAAATTTTGTGAGTCAAGGTATTCAATTTTGAAAAATCGAATTTTGGCCAAAAATACATGAAAATTCTCAAAAAAATAAATGGCCATTTTTTAATTGAAAAAAGAACGTCCTCTTTCGAACCGTGCTACTCAAAAAGCTGTACTACTTTTGTGAGTCGAGATATTAGATTTTTTTCAAAATTTTGTGAGTCGAGGTATTCAATTTTGAAAAATCGAAATTTGGCCAAAAATTCATGAAAATTCTCAAAAAAATAAATGGCAATTTTTTAATTGGAAAAAATGTCCTCTTTCGAACCGTGCTACTCAAAAAGCTGTACTACTTTTGTGAGTCGAGATATTAAATTTTTTTCAAAATTTTGTGAGTCGAGGTATTCAATTTTGAAAAATCGAATTTTGGCCAAAAATACATGAAAATTCTCAAAAAAATAAATGGCCATTTTTTAATTGGAAAAAACGTCCTCTTTCGAACCGTGCTATTCAAAAAGCTGTACTACTTTTGTGAGTCGAGATATTCGATTTTTTTCAAAATTTTGTGAGTCGAGGTATTCAATTTTGAAAAATTGAATTTTGGCCAAAAATACCTGAAATTTCTCAAAAAAATAAATGGCCATTTTTTAATTGGAAAAAACGTCCTCTTTCGAACCGTGCTACTAAAAAAGCTGTACTACTTTTGTGAATCGAGATATTAGATTTTTTTCAAAATTTTGTGAGTCGAGGTATTCAATTTTGAAAAATCGAATTTTGGCCAGAAATACACGAAAATTCTCAAAAAAATAAATGGTCATTTTTTAATTGGAAAAAACGTCCTCTTTCGAACCGTGCTACTCAAAAAGCTGTACTACTTTTGTGAGTCGAGATATTCGATTTCTTTCAAAATTTTGTGAGTCAAGGTATTCAATTTTGAAAAATCGAATTTTGGCCAAAAATACATGAAAATTCTCAAAAAAAAATAAATGGCCATTTTTAAATTGAAAAAAACGTCCTCTTTCGAACCGTGCTACTCAAAAAGCTGTACTACTTTTGTGAGTCGAGATATTCGATTTTTTTCAAAATTTTGTGAGTCGAGGTATTCAATTTTGAAAAATCGAATTTTGGGCAAAAATAAATGGAAATTCTCAAAAAAATAAATGGCCATTTTTTAATTGGAAAAAACGTCCTCTTTCGAACCGTGCTACTCAAAAAGCTGTACTACTTTTGTGAGTCGAGATATTCGATTTTTTTCAAAATTTTGTGAGTCAAGGTATTCAATTTTGAATAATCGAATTTTGGCCAAAAATACATGAAATTTCTCAAAAAAATAAATGGCCATTTTTTAATTGGAAAAAACGTCCTCTTTCGAACCGTGCTACTCAAAAAGCTGTACTACTTTTGTGAGTCGAGATATTAGATTTTTTTCAAAATTTTGTGAGTCGAGGTATTCAATTTTGAAAAATTGAATTTTGGCCAAAAATACATGAAAATTCTCAAAAAAATAAATGGCCATTTATTAATTGGAAAAAACGTCCTCTTTCGATCCGTGCTACTCAAAAAGCTGTACTACTTTTGTGTGTCGAGATATTCGATTTTTTTCAAAATTTTGTGAGTCAAGGTATTCAATTTTGAAAAATCGAATTTTGGCCAAAAATACATGAAATTTCTCAAAAAAATAAATGGCCATTTTTTAATTGGAAAAAACGTCCTCTTTCGAACCGTGCTACTCAAAAAGCTGTACTACTTTTGTGAGTCGAGATATTAGATTTTTTTCAAAATTTTGTGAGTCGAGGTATTCAATTTTGAAAAATTGAATTTTGGCCAAAAATACATGAAAATTTTAAAAAAAATAAATGGCCATTTATTAATTGGAAAAAACGTCCTCTTTCGATCCGTGCTACTCAAAAAGCTGTACTACTTTTGTGAGTCGAGATATTCGATTTTTTTCAAAATTTTGTGAGTCAAGGTATTCAATTTTGAAAAATCGAATTTTGGCCAAAAATACATGAAAATTCTCAAAAAAATAAATGGCCATTTTTTAATTGAAAAAAAACGTCCTCTTTCGAACCGTGCTACTCAAAAAGCTGTACTTCTTTTGTGAGTCGAGATATTAGATTTTTTTCGAAATTTTGTGAGTCGAGGTATTCAATTTTGAAAAATCGAATTTTGGCCAAAAATACATGAAAATTCTCAAAAAAAATAAATGGCCATTTTTTAATTGGAAAAAACGTCCTCTTTTGAACCGTGCTACTCAAAAACCTGAACTACTTTTCTGAGTCGAGATATTCGATTTTTTCAAAATTTTGTGAGTCGAGGTATTCAGTTTTGAAAAATTGAATTTTGGCCAAAAATACATGAAATTTCTCAAAAAAATAAATGGCCATTAATTAATTGGAAAAAACGTCCTCTTTCGAACCGTGCTACTCAAAAAGCTGTACTACTTTTGTGAGTCGAGATATTCGATTTTTTTCAAAATTTTGTGAGTCGAGGTATTAAATTTTAAAAAATTGAATTTTGGCCAAAAATACATGAAAATCCTCAAAAAAATAAATGGCCATTTATTAATTGGAAAAGACGTCCTCTTTCGATCCGTGCTACTCAAAAACCTGTACTACTTTTGTGAGTCGAGATATTCGATTTTTTTCAAAATTTTGTGAGTCAAGGTATTCAATTTTGAAAAATCGAATTTTGGCCAAAAATACATGAAATTTCTCAAAAAAATAAATGGCCATTTTTTAATTGGAAAAAACGTCCTCTTTCGAACCGTGCTACTCAAAAAGCTGTACTACTTTTGTGAGTCGAGATATTAGATTTTTTTCAAAATTTTGTGAGTCGAGGTATTCAATTTTGAAAAATTGAATTTTGGCCAAAAATACATGAAAATTCTCAAAAAAATAAATGGCCATTTATTAATTGGAAAAAACGTCCTCTTTCGATCCGTGCTACTCAAAAAGCTGTACTACTTTTGTGAGTCGAGATATTCGATTTTTTTCAAAATTTTGTGAGTCAAGGTATTCAATTTTGAAAAATCGAATTTTGGCCAAAAATACATGAAAATTCTCAAAAAAATAAATGGCCATTTTTTAATTGAAAAAAAACGTCCTCTTTCGAACCGTGCTACTCAAAAAGCTGTACTACTTTTGTGAGTCGAGATATTAGATTTTTTCAAAATTTTGTGAGTCGAGGTATTCAATTTTGAAAAATTGAATTTTGGCCAAAAATACATGAAATTTCTCAAAAAAATAAATGGCCATTTTTTAATTGGAAAAAACGTCCTCTTTCGAACCGTGCTACTCAAAAAGCTGTACTACTTTTGTGAGTCGAGATATTCGATTTTTTTCAAAATTTTGTGAGTCGAGGTATTCAATTTTGAAAAATCGAAATTTGGCCAAAAATACATGAAAATTCTCAAAAAAATAAATGGCCATTTATTAATTGGAAAAAACGTCCTCTTTCGATCCGTGCTACTCAAAAAGCTGTACTACTTTTGTGAGTCGAGATATTCGATTTTTTTCAAAATTTTGTGAGTCGAGGTATTCAATTTTGAAAAATCGAATTTTGGCCAATAATACATGAAAATTCTCAAAAAAATAAATGGCCATTTTTTAATTGGAAAAAACGTCATCTTTCAAACCGTGCTACTCAAAAAGCTGTACTACTTTTGTGAGTCGAGATATTAGATTTTTTTCAAAATTTTGTGAGTCGAGGTATTCAATTTTGAAAAATCGAATTTTGGCCAAAAATACATGAAAATTTTTAAAAAAAATAAATGGCCATTTTTTAATTGGAAAAAACGTCCTCTTTCGAACCGTGCTATTCAAAAAGCTGTACTACTTTTGTGAGTCGAGATATTCGATTTTTTTCAAAATTTTGTGAGTCGAGGTATTCAATTTTGAAAAATTGAATTTTGGCCAAAAATACCTGAAATTTCTCAAAAAAATAAATGGCCATTTTTTAATTGGAAAAAACGTCCTCTTTCGAACCGTGCTACTCAAAAAGCTGTACTACTTTTGTGAATCGAGATATTAGATTTTTTTTCAAAATTTTGTGAGTCGAGGTATTCAATTTTGAAAAATCGAATTTTGGCCAGAAATACACGAAAATTCTCAAAAAAATAAATGGTCATTTTTTAATTGGAAAAAACGTCCTCTTTCGAACCGTGCTACTCAAAAAGCTGTACTACTTTTGTGAGTCGAGATATTAGATTTTTTTCAAAATTTTGTGAGTCGAGGTATTCAATTTTGAAAAATCGAATTTTGGCCAAAAATACATGAAAATTCTCAAAAAAAATAAATGGCCATTTTTTAATTGGAAAAAACGTCCTCTTTTGAACCGTGCTACTCAAAAACCTTAACTACTTTTGTGAGTCGAGATATTCGATTTTTTCAAAATTTTGTGAGTTGAGGTATTCAGTTTTCAAAAATTGAATTTTGGCCAAAAATACATGAAATTTCTCAAAAAAATAAATGGCCATTTTTTAATTGGAAAAAACGTCCTCTTTCGAACCGTGCTACTCAAAAACCTGTACTACTTTTGTGAGTCGAGATATTCGATTTCTTTCAAAATTTTGTGAGTCAAGGTATTCAATTTTGAAAAATCGAATTTTGGCCAAAAATACATGAAAATTCTCAAAAAAAATAAATGGCCATTTTTTAATTGAAAAAAACGTCCTCTTTCGAACCGTGCTACTCAAAAAGCTGTACTACTTTTGTGAGTCGAGATATTCGATTTTTTTCAAAATTTTGTGAGTCGAGGTATTCAATTTTGAAAAATCGAATTTTGGCCAAAAATAAATGAAAATTCTCAAAAAAATAAATGGCCATTTTTTAATTGGAAAAAACGTCCTCTTTCGAACCGTGCTACTCAAAAAGCTGTACTACTTTTGTGAGTCGAGATATTAGATTTTTTTCAAAATTTTGTGAGTCGAGGTATTCAATTTTGAAAAATTGAATTTTGGCCAAAAATACATGAAAATTCTCAAAAAAATAAATGGCCATTTATTAATTGGAAAAAACGTCCTCTTTCGATCCGTGCTACTCAAAAAGCTGTACTACTTTTGTGAGTCGAGATATTCGATTTTTTTCAAAATTTTGTGAGTCAAGGTATTCAATTTTGAAAAATCGAATTTTGGCCAAAAATACATGAAATTTCTCAAAAAAATAAATGGCCATTTTTTAATTGGAAAAAACGTCCTCTTTCGAACCGTGCTACTCAAAAAGCTGTACTACTTTTGTGAGTCGAGATATTAGATTTTTTTCAAAATTTTGTGAGTCGAGGTATTCAATTTTGAAAAATTGAATTTTGGCCAAAAATACATGAAAATTTTAAAAAAAAATAAATGGCCATTTATTAATTGGAAAAAACGTCCTCTTTCGATCCGTGCTACTCAAAAAGCTGTACTACTTTTGTGAGTCGAGATATTCGATTTTTTTCAAAATTTTGTGAGTCAAGGTATTCAATTTTGAAAAATCGAATTTTGGCCAAAAATACATGAAAATTCTCAAAAAAATAAATGGCCATTTTTTAATTGAAAAAAAACGTCCTCTTTCGAACCGTGCTACTCAAAAAGCTGTACTACTTTTGTGAGTCGAGATATTAGATTTTTTTCGAAATTTTGTGAGTCGAGGTATTCAATTTTGAAAAATCGAATTTTGGCCAAAAATACATGAAAATTCTCAAAAAAAATAAATGGCCATTTTTTAATTGGAAAAAACGTCCTCTTTTGAACCGTGCTACTCAAAAACCTGAACTACTTTTCTGAGTCGAGATATTCGATTTTTTCAAAATTTTGTGAGTCGAGGTATTCAGTTTTGAAAAATCGAATTTTGGCCAAAAATACATGAAATTTCTCAAAAAAATAAATGGCCATTAATTAATTGGAAAAAACGTCCTCTTTCGAACCGTGCTACTCAAAAAGCTGTACTACTTTTGTGAGTCGAGATATTCGATTTTTTTCAAAATTTTGTGAGTCGAGGTATTAAATTTTGAAAAATTGAATTTTGGCCAAAAATACATGAAAATCCTCAAAAAAATAAATGGCCATTTATTAATTGGAAAAAACGTCCTCTTTCGATCCGTGCTACTCAAAAACCTGTACTACTTTTGTGAGTCGAGATATTCGATTTTTTTCAAAATTTTGTGAGTCAAGGTATTCAATTTTGAAAAATCGAATTTTGGCCAAAAATACATGAAATTTCTCAAAAAAATAAATGGCCATTTTTTAATTGGAAAAAACGTCCTCTTTCGAACCGTGCTACTCAAAAAGCTGTACTACTTTTGTGAGTCGAGATATTAGATTTTTTTCAAAATTTTGTGAGACGAGGTATTCAATTTTGAAAAATTGAATTTTGGCCAAAAATACATGAAAATTCTCAAAAAAATAAATGGCCATTTATTAATTGGAAAAAACGTCCTCTTTCGATCCGTGCTACTCAAAAAGCTGTACTACTTTTGTGAGTCGAGATATTCGATTTTTTTCAAAATTTTGTGAGTCAAGGTATTCAATTTTGAAAAATCGAATTTTGGCCAAAAATACATGAAAATTCTCAAAAAAATAAATGGCCATTTTTTAATTGAAAAAAAACGTCCTCTTTCGAACCGTGCTACTCAAAAAGCTGTACTACTTTTGTGAGTCGAGATATTAGATTTTTTTCAAAATTTTGTGAGTCGAGGTATTCAATTTTGAAAAATTGAATTTTGGCCAAAAATACATGAAAATTCTCAAAAAAATAAATGGCAATTTTTTAATTGGAAAAAATGTCCTCTTTCGAACCGTGCTACTCAAAAAGCTGTACTACTTTTGTGAGTCGAGATATTCGATTTTTTTCAAAATTTTGTGAGTCGAGGTATTCAATTTTGAAAAATCGAAATTTGGCCAAAAATACATGAAAATTCTCAAAAAAATAAATGGCCATTTATTAATTGGAAAAAACGTCCTCTTTCGATCCGTGCTACTCAAAAAGCTGTACTACTTTTGTGAGTCGAGATATTCGATTTTTTTCAAAATTTTGTGAGTCAAGGTATTCAATTTTGAAAAATCGAATTTTGGCCAAAAATACATGAAAATTCTCAAAAAAATAAATGGCCATTTTTTAATTGAAAAAAAACGTCCTCTTTCGAACCGTGCTACTCAAAAAGCTGTACTACTTTTGTGAGTCGAGATATTAGATTTTTTTCGAAATTTTGTGAGTCGAGGTATTCAATTTTGAAAAATCGAATTTTGGCCAAAAATACATGAAAATTCTCAAAAAAAATAAATGGCCATTTTTTAATTGGAAAAAACGTCCTCTTTTGAACCGTGCTACTCAAAAACCTGAACTACTTTTCTGAGTCGAGATATTCGATTTTTTCAAAATTTTGTGAGTCGAGGTATTCAGTTTTGAAAAATCGAATTTTGGCCAAAAATACATGAAATTTCTCAAAAAAATAAATGGCCATTAATTAATTGGAAAAAACGTCCTCTTTCGAACCGTGCTACTCAAAAAGCTGTACTACTTTTGTGAGTCGAGATATTCGATTTTTTTCAAAATTTTGTGAGTCGAGGTATTAAATTTTGAAAAATTGAATTTTGGCCAAAAATACATGAAAATCCTCAAAAAAATAAATGGCCATTTATTAATTGGAAAAAACGTCCTCTTTCGATCCGTGCTACTCAAAAACCTGTACTACTTTTGTGAGTCGAGATATTCGATTTTTTTCAAAATTTTGTGAGTCAAGGTATTCAATTTTGAAAAATCGAATTTTGGCCAAAAATACATGAAATTTCTCAAAAAAATAAATGGCCATTTTTTAATTGGAAAAAACGTCCTCTTTCGAACCGTGCTACTCAAAAAGCTGTACTACTTTTGTGAGTCGAGATATTAGATTTTTTTCAAAATTTTGTGAGTCGAGGTATTCAATTTTGAAAAATTGAATTTTGGCCAAAAATACATGAAAATTCTCAAAAAATAAATGGCCATTTATTAATTGGAAAAAACGTCCTCTTTCGATCCGTGCTACTCAAAAAGCTGTACTACTTTTGTGAGTCGAGATATTCGATTTTTTTCAAAATTTTGTGAGTCAAGGTATTCAATTTTGAAAAATCGAATTTTGGCCAAAAATACATGAAAATTCTCAAAAAAATAAATGGCCATTTTTTAATTGAAAAAAAACGTCCTCTTTCGAACCGTGCTACTCAAAAAGCTGTACTACTTTTGTGAGTCGAGATATTAGATTTTTTTCAAAATTTTGTGAGTCGAGGTATTCAATTTTGAAAAAGTGAATTTTGGCCAAAAATACATGAAAATTCTCAAAAAAATAAATGGCAATTTTTTAATTGGAAAAAATGTCCTCTTTCGAACCGTGCTACTCAAAAAGCTGTACTACTTTTGTGAGTCGAGATATTCGATTTTTTTCAAAATTTTGTGAGTCGAGGTATTCAATTTTGAAAAATCGAAATTTGGCCAAAAATACATGAAAATTCTCAAAAAAATAAATGGCCATTTATTAATTGGAAAAAACGTCCTCTTTCGATCCGTGCTACTCAAAAAGCTGTACTACTTTTGTGAGTCGAGATATTCGATTTTTTTCAAAATTTTGTGAGTCAAGGTATTCAATTTTGAAAAATCGAATTTTGGCCAAAAATACATGAAAATTCTCAAAAAAATAAATGGCCATTTTTTAATTGAAAAAAAAACATCCTCTTTCGAACCGTGATACTTAAAAAGCTGTACTACTTTTGTGAGTCGAGATATTCGATTTTTTTCAAAATTTTTTGAGTCGAGGTATTCAATTTTGAAAAATTGAATTTTGGCCAAAAATACATGAAAATTCTCAAAAAAATAAATGGCCATTTTTTAATTGGAAAAAATGTCCTCTTTCGAACCGTGCTACTCAAAAAGCTGTACTACTTTTGTGAGTCGAGATATTCGATTTTTTTCAAAATTTTGTGAGTCTAGGTATTCAATTTTGAAAAATCGAATTTTGGCCAAAAATACATGAAAATTCTCAAAAAAATAAATGGCCATTTTTTAATTGAAAAAAAACGTCCTCTTTCGAACCGTGCTACTCAAAAAGCTGTACTACTTTTGTGAGTCGAGATATTAGATTTTTTTCAAAATTTTGTGAGTCGAGGTATTCAATTTTGAAAAATCGAATTTTGGCCAAAAATACATGAAAATTCTCAAAAAAATAAATGGCCATTTTTTAATTGGAAAAAACGTCCTCTTTCGAACCGTGCTATTCAAAAAGCTGTACTACTTTTGTGAGTCGAGATATTCGATTTTTTTCAAAATTTTGTGAGTCGAGGTATTCAATTTTGAAAAATTGAATTTTGGCCAAAAATACCTGAAATTTCTCAAAAAAATAAATGGCCATTTTTTAATTGGAAAAAACGTCCTCTTTCGAACCGTGCTACTCAAAAAGCTGTACTACTTTTGTGAATCGAGATATTAGATTTTTTTCAAAATTTTGTGAGTCGAGGTATTCAATTTTGAAAAATCGAATTTTGGCCAGAAATACACGAAAATTCTCAAAAAAATAAATGGTCATTTTTTAATTGGAAAAAACGTCCTCTTTCGAACCGTGCTACTCAAAAAGCTGTACTACTTTTGTGAGTCGAGATATTAGATTTTTTTCAAAATTTTGTGAGTCGAGGTATTCAATTTTGAAAAATCGAATTTTGGCCAAAAATACATGAAAATTCTCAAAAAAAATAAATGGCCATTTTTTAATTGGAAAAAACGTCCTCTTTTGAACCGTGCTACTCAAAAACCTGAACTACTTTTGTGAGTCGAGATATTCGATTTTTTCAAAATTTTGTGAGTCGAGGTATTCAGTTTTCAAAAATTGAATTTTGGCCAAAAATACATGAAATTTCTCAAAAAAATAAATGGCCATTTTTTAATTGGAAAAAACGTCCTCTTTCGAACCGTGCTACACAAAAACCTGTACTACTTTTGTGAGTCGAGATATTCGATTTCTTTCAAAATTTTGTGAGTCAAGGTATTCAATTTTGAAAAATCGAATTTTGGCCAAAAATACATGAAAATTCTCAAAAAAAATAAATGGCCATTTTTTAATTGAAAAAACGTCCTCTTTCGAACCGTGCTACTCAAAAACTGTGTTACTTTTGTGAGTCGAGATATTCGATCTTTTTCAAAATTTTGTGAGTCAAGGTATTCAATTTTGAATAATCGAATTTTGGCCAAAAATACATGAAATTTCTCAAAAAAAATAAATGGCCATTTTTTAATTGGAAAAAACGTCCTCTTTCGAACCGTGCTACTCAAAAAGCTGTACTACTTTTGTGAGTCGAGATATTAGATTTTTTTCAAAATTTTGTGAGTCGAGGTATTCAATTTTGAAAAATTGAATTTTTGCCAAAAATACATGAAAATTCTCAAAAAAATAAATGGCCATTTATTAATTGGAAAAAACGTCCTCTTTCGATCCGTGCTACTCAAAAAGCTGTACTACTTTTGTGAGTCGAGATATTCGATTTTTTTCAAAATTTTGTGAGTCAAGGTATTCAATTTTGAAAAATCGAATTTTGGCCAAAAATACATGAAATTTCTCTAAAAAATAAATGGCCATTTTTTAATTGGAAAAAACGTCCTCTTTCGAACCGTGGTACTCAAAAAGCTGTACTACTTTTGTGAGTCGAGATATTAGATTTTTTTCAAAATTTTGTGAGTCGAGGTATTCAATTTTGAAAAATTGAATTTTGGCCAAAAATACATGAAAATTTAAAAAAAAATAAATGGCCATTTTTTAATTGAAAAAAAACGTCCTCTTTCGAACCGTGCTACTCAAAAAGCTGTACTACTTTTGTGAGTCGAGATATTAGATTTTTTTCAAAATTTTGTGAGTCAAGGTATTCAATTTTGAAAAATCGAATTTTGGCCAAAAATACATGAAAATTCTCAAAAAAATAAATGGCCATTTTTTAATTGAAAAAAAACGTCCTCTTTCGAACCGTGCTACTCAAAAAGCTGTACTACTTTTGTGAGTCGAGATATTAGATTTTTTTCGAAATTTTGTGAGTCGAGGTATTCAATTTTGAAAAATTGAATTTTGGCCAAAAATACATGAAATTTCTCAAAAAAATAAATGGCCATTAATTAATTGGAAAAAACGTCCTCTTTCGAACCGTGCTACTCAAAAAGCTGTACTACTTTTGTGAGTCGAGATATTAGATTTTTTTCAAAATTTTGTGAGTCAAGGTATTCAATTTTGAATAATCGAATTTTGGCCAAAAATACATGAAATTTCTCAAAAAAATAAATGGCCATTTTTTAATTGGAAAAAACGTCCTCTTTCGAACCGTGCTACTCAAAAAGCTGTACTACTTTTGTGAGTCGAGATATTAGATTTTTTTCAAAATTTTGTGAGTCGAGGTATTCAATTTTGAAAAATTGAATTTTTGCCAAAAATACATGAAAATTCTCAAAAAAATAAATGGCCACTTATTAATTGGAAAAAACGTCCTCTTTCGATCCGTGCTACTCAAAAAGCTGTACTACTTTTGTGAGTCGAGATATTCGATTTTTTTCAAAATTTTGTGAGTCAAGGTATTCAATTTTGAAAAATCGAATTTTGGCCAAAAATACATGAAAATTCTCAAAAAAATAAATGGCCATTTTTTAATTGAAAAAAACGTCCTCTTTCGAACCGTGCTACTCAAAAAGCTGTACTACTTTTGTGAGTCGAGATATTAGATTTTTTTCGAAATTTTGTGAGTCGAGGTATTCAATTTTGAAAAATTGAATTTTGGCCAAAAATACATGAAATTTCTCAAAAAAATAAATGGCCATTAATTAATTGGAAAAAACGTCCTCTTTCGAACCGTGCTACTCAAAAAGCTGTACTACTTTTGTGAGTCGAGATATTAGATTTTTTTCAAAATTTTGTGAGTCAAGGTATTCAATTTTGAATAATCGAATTTTGGCCAAAAATACATGAAATTTCTCAAAAAAATAAATGGCCATTTTTTAATTGGAAAAAACGTCCTCTTTCGAACCGTGCTACTCAAAAAGCTGTACTACTTTTGTGAGTCGAGATATTAGATTTTTTTCAAAATTTTGTGAGTCGAGGTATTCAATTTTGAAAAATTGAATTTTTGCCAAAAATACATGAAAATTCTCAAAAAAATAAATGGCCACTTATTAATTGGAAAAAACGTCCTCTTTCGATCCGTGCTACTCAAAAAGCTGTACTACTTTTGTGAGTCGAGATATTCGATTTTTTTCAAAATTTTGTGAGTCAAGGTATTCAATTTTGAAAAATCGAATTTTGGCCAAAAATACATGAAATTTCTCAAAAAAATAAATGGCCATTTTTTAATTGGAAAAAACGTCCTCTTTCGAACCGTGCTACTCAAAAAGCTGTACTACTTTTGTGAGTCGAGATATTAGATTTTTTTCAAAATTTTGTGAGTCGAGGTATTCAATTTTGAAAAATTGAATTTTGGCCAAAAATACATGAAAATTTTAAAAAAAATAAATTGCCATTTTTTAATTGAAAAAAAACGTCCTCTTTCGAACCGTGCTACTCAAAAAGCTGTACTACTTTTGTGAGTCGAGATATTAGATTTTTTTCAAAATTTTGTGAGTCGAGGTATTCAATTTTGAAAAATTGAATTTTGGCCAAAAATACCTGAAATTTCTCAAAAAAATAAATGGCCATTTTTTAATTGGAAAAAACGTCCTCTTTCGAACCGTGCTACTCAAAAAGCTGTACTACTTTTGTGAATCGAGATATTAGATTTTTTTCAAAATTTTGTGAGTCGAGGTATTCAATTTTGAAAAATCGAATTTTGGCCAGAAATACACGAAAATTCTCAAAAAAATAAATGGTCATTTTTTAATTGGAAAAAACGTCCTCTTTCGAACCGTGCTACTCAAAAAGCTGTACTACTTTTGTGAGTCGAGATATTAGATTTTTTTCAAAATTTTGTGAGTCGAGGTATTCAATTTTGAAAAATCGAATTTTGGCCAAAAATACATGAAAATTCTCAAAAAAAATAAATGGCCATTTTTTAATTGGAAAAAACGTCCTCTTTTGAACCGTGCTACTCAAAAACCTGAACTACTTTTGTGAGTCGAGATATTCGATTTTTTCAAAATTTTGTGAGTCGAGGTATTCAGTTTTCAAAAATTGAATTTTGGCCAAAAATACATGAAATTTCTCAAAAAAATAAATGGCCATTTTTTAATTGGAAAAAACGTCCTCTTTCGAACCGTGCTACACAAAAACCTGTACTACTTTTGTGAGTCGAGATATTCGATTTCTTTCAAAATTTTGTGAGTCAAGGTATTCAATTTTGAAAAATCGAATTTTGGCCAAAAATACATGAAAATTCTCAAAAAAAATAAATGGCCATTTTTTAATTGAAAAAACGTCCTCTTTCGAACCGTGCTACTCAAAAAGCTGTACTACTTTTGTGAGTCGAGATATTCGATTTTTTTCAAAATTTTGTGAGTCGAGGTATTCAATTTTGAAAAATCGAATTTTGGCCAAAAATAAATGAAAATTCTCAAAAAAATAAATGGCCATTTTTTAATTGGAAAAAACGTCCTCTTTCGAACCGTGCTACTCAAAAACTGTGTTACTTTTGTGAGTCGAGATATTCGATTTTTTTCAAAATTTTGTGAGTCAAGGTATTCAATTTTGAATAATCGAATTTTGGCCAAAAATACATGAAATTTCTCAAAAAAATAAATGGCCATTTTTTAATTGGAAAAAACGTCCTCTTTCGAACCGTGCTACTCAAAAAGCTGTACTACTTTTGTGAGTCGAGATATTAGATTTTTTTCAAAATTTTGTGAGTCGAGGTATTCAATTTTGAAAAATTGAATTTTTGCCAAAAATACATGAAAATTCTCAAAAAAATAAATGGCCATTTATTAATTGGAAAAAACGTCCTCTTTCGATCCGTGCTACTCAAAAAGCTGTACTACTTTTGTGAGTCGAGATATTCGATTTTTTTCAAAATTTTGTGAGTCAAGGTATTCAATTTTGAAAAATCGAATTTTGGCCAAAAATACATGAAATTTCTCAAAAAAATAAATGGCCATTTTTTAATTGGAAAAAACGTCCTCTTTCGAACCGTGCTACTCAAAAAGCTGTACTACTTTTGTGAGTCGAGATATTAGATTTTTTTCAAAATTTTGTGAGTCGAGGTATTCAATTTTGAAAAATTGAATTTTGGCCAAAAATACATGAAAATTTTAAAAAAAATAAATGGCCATTTTTTAATTGAAAAAAAACGTCCTCTTTCGATCCGTGCTACTCAAAAACCTGTACTACTTTTGTGAGTCGAGATATTCGATTTTTTTCAAAATTTTGTGAGTCAAGGTATTCAATTTTGAAAAATCGAATTTTGGCCAAAAATACATGAAAATTCTCAAAAAAATAAATGGCCATTTTTTAATTGAAAAAAAACGTCCTCTTTCGAACCGTGCTACTCAAAAAGCTGTACTACTTTTGTGAGTCGAGATATTAGATTTTTTTCAAAATTTTGTGAGTCAAGGTATTCAATTTTGAAAAATCGAATTTTGGCCAAAAATACATGAAAATTCTCAAAAAAATAAATGGCCATTTTTTAATTGAAAAAAAACGTCCTCTTTCGAACCGTGCTACTCAAAAAGCTGTACTACTTTTGTGAGTCGAGATATTAGATTTTTTTCGAAATTTTGTGAGTCGAGGTATTCAATTTTGAAAAATTGAATTTTGGCCAAAAATACATGAAATTTCTCAAAAAAATAAATGGCCATTAATTAATTGGAAAAAACGTCCTCTTTCGAACCGTGCTACTCAAAAAGCTGTACTACTTTTGTGAGTCGAGATATTAGATTTTTTTCAAAATTTTGTGAGTCAAGGTATTCAATTTTGAATAATCGAATTTTGGCCAAAAATACATGAAATTTCTCAAAAAAATAAATGGCCATTTTTTAATTGGAAAAAACGTCCTCTTTCGAACCGTGCTACTCAAAAAGCTGTACTACTTTTGTGAGTCGAGATATTAGATTTTTTTCAAAATTTTGTGAGTCGAGGTATTCAATTTTGAAAAATTGAATTTTTGCCAAAAATACATGAAAATTCTCAAAAAAATAAATGGCCATTTATTAATTGGAAAAAACGTCCTCTTTCGATCCGTGCTACTCAAAAAGCTGTACTACTTTTGTGAGTCGAGATATTCGATTTTTTTCAAAATTTTGTGAGTCAAGGTATTCAATTTTGAAAAATCGAATTTTGGCCAAAAATACATGAAATTTCTCAAAAAAATAAATGGCCATTTTTTAATTGGAAAAAACGTCCTCTTTCGAACCGTGCTACTCAAAAAGCTGTACTACTTTTGTGAGTCGAGATATTAGATTTTTTTCAAAATTTTGTGAGTCGAGGTATTCAATTTTGAAAAATTGAATTTTGGCCAAAAATACATGAAAATTTAAAAAAAAATAAATTGCCATTTTTTAATTGAAAAAAAACGTCCTCTTTCGAACCGTGCTACTCAAAAAGCTGTACTACTTTTGTGAGTCGAGATATTAGATTTTTTTCAAAATTTTGTGAGTCAAGGTATTCAATTTTGAAAAATCGAATTTTGGCCAAAAATACATGAAAATTCTCAAAAAAATAAATGGCCATTTTTTAATTGAAAAAAAACGTCCTCTTTCGAACCGTGCTACTCAAAAAGCTGTACTACTTTTGTGAGTCGAGATATTAGATTTTTTTCGAAATTTTGTGAGTCGAGGTATTCAATTTTGAAAAATTGAATTTTGGCCAAAAATACATGAAATTTCTCAAAAAAATAAATGGCCATTAATTAATTGGAAAAAACGTCCTCTTTCGAACCGTGCTACTCAAAAAGCTGTACTACTTTTGTGAGTCGAGATATTAGATTTTTTTCAAAATTTTGTGAGTCGAGGTATTAAATTTTGAAAAATTGAATTTTGGCCAAAAATACATGAAAATCCTCAAAAAAATAAATGGCCATTTATTAATTGGAAAAAACGTCCTCTTTCGATCCGTGCTACTCAAAAACCTGTACTACTTTTGTGAGTCGAGATATTCGATTTTTTTCAAAATTTTGTGAGTCAAGGTATTCAATTTTGAAAAATCGAATTTTGGCCAAAAATACATGAAATTTCTCAAAAAAATAAATGGCCATTTTTTAATTGGAAAAAACGTCCTCTTTCGAACCGTGCTACTCAAAAAGCTGTACTACTTTTGTGAGTCGAGATATTAGATTTTTTTCAAAATTTTGTGAGTCGAGGTATTCAAATTTGAAAAATTGAATTTTGGCCAAAAATACATGAAAATTCTCAAAAAAATAAATGGCCATTTATTAATTGGAAAAAACGTCCTCTTTCGATCCGTGCTACTCAAAAAGCTGTACTACTTTTGTGAGTCGAGATATTCGATTTTTTTCAAAATTTTGTGAGTCAAGGTATTCAATTTTGAAAAATCGAATTTTGGCCAAAAATACATGAAAATTCTCAAAAAAATAAATGGCCATTTTTTAATTGAAAAAAAACGTCCTCTTTCGAACCGTGCTACTCAAAAAGCTGTACTACTTTTGAGAGTCGAGATATTCGATTTTTTTCAAAATTTTGTGAGTCAAGGTATTCAATTTTGAATAATCGAATTTTGGCCAAAAATACATGAAAATTCTCAAAAAAATAAATGGCCATTTTTTCATTGGAAAAAACGTCCTCTTTCGAACCGTGCTACTCAAAAAGCTGTACTACTTTTGTGAGTCGAGATATTAGATTTTTTTCAAAATTTTGTGAGTCGAGGTATTCAATTTTGAAAAATCGAATTTTGGCCAAAAATACATGAAAATTCTCAAAAAATAAATGGCCATTTTTTAATTGGAAAAAACGTCCTCTTTCGAACAGTGCTACTCAAAAAGCTGTACTACTTTTGTGAGTCGAGATATTAGATTTTTTTCAAAATTTTGTGAGTCGAGGTATTCAGTTTTGAAAAATTGAATTTTGGCCAAAAATACATGAAATTTCTCAAAAAAATAAATGGCCATTTTTTAATTGGAAAAAACGTCCTCTTTCGAACCGTGCTACTCAAAAAGCCGAACTAGTTTTGTGAGTCGAGATATTAGATTTTTTTCAAAATTTTTTGAGTCGAGGTATTCAGTTTTGAAAAATTGAATTTTGGCCAAAAATACATGAAAATTCTCAAAAAAATAAATGGCCATTTTTTAATTGGAAAAAACGTCCTCTTTCGAACCGTGCTACTCAAAAAGCTTGTCTACTTTTGTGAGTCGAGATATTCGATTTTTTTCAAAATTTTGTGAGTCGAGGTATTCAATTTTGAAAAATCGAATTTTGGCCAAAAATACATGAAAATTCTCAAAAAATAAATGGCCATTTTTTAATTGGAAAAAACGTCCTCTTTCGAACCGTGCTACTCAAAAAGCTGTACTACTTTTGTGAGTCGAGATATTCGATTTTTTTCAAAATTTTGTGAGTCAAGGTATTCAATTTTGAATAATCGAATTTTGGCCAAAAATACATGAAAATTCTCAAAAAAATAAATGGCCATTTTTTAATTGGAAAAAACGTCCTCTTTCGAACCGTGCTACTCAAAAAGCTGTACTACTTTTGTGAGTCGAGATATTCGATTTTTTTCAAAATTTTGTGAGTCAAGGTATTCAATTTTGAATAATCGAATTTTGGCCAAAAATACATGAAAATTCTCAAAAAAATAAATGGCCATTTTTTAATTGGAAAAAACGTCCTCTTTCGAACCGTGCTACTCAAAAAGCTGTACTACTTTTGTGAGTCGAGATATTAGATTTTTTCAAAATTTTGTGAGTCGAGGTATTCAATTTTGAAAAATCGAATTTTGGCCAAAAATACATGAAATTTCTCAAAAAATAAATGGCCATTTTTTAATTGGAAAAAACGTCCTCTTTCGAACCGTGCTACTCAAAAAGCTGTACTACTTTTGTGAGTCGAGATATTCGATTTTATTCAAAATTTTGTGAGTCGAGGTATTCAATTTAGAAAAATCGAATTTTGGCCAAAAATACATGAAAATTCTCAAAAAAATAAATGGCCATTTATTAATTGGAAAAAACGTCCTCTTTCGAACCGTGCTACTCAAAAAGCTGTACCACTTTTGTGAGTCGAGATATTCGATTTTTTTCAAAATTTTGTGAGTCAAGGTATTCAATTTTGAAAAATCGAATTTTGGCCAAAAATACATGAAAATTCTCAAAAAAAATAAATGGCCATTTTTTAATTGGAAAAAACGTCCTCTTTCGAACCGTGCTACTCAAAAAGCTGTACTACTTTTGTGAGTCGAGATATTCGATTTTTTTCAAAATTTTGTGAGTCGAGGTATCCTATTTTGAAAAATCGAATTTTGCCCAAAAATACATGAAAATTCTCAAAAAAATATATGGCCATTTTTTAATTGGAAAAAACGTCCTCTTTCGAACAGTGCTACTCAAAAAGCTGTACTACTTTTGTGAGTCGAGATATTAGATTTTTTTCAAAATTTTGTGAGTCGAGGTATTCAGTTTTGAAAAATTGAATTTTGGCCAAAAATACATGAAATTTCTCAAAAAAATAAATGGCCATTTTTTAATTGGAAAAAACGTCCTCTTTCGAACCGTGCTACTCAAAAAGCCGAACTAGTTTTGTGAGTCGAGATATTAGATTTTTTTCAAAATTTTTTGAGTCGAGGTATTCAGTTTTGAAAAATTGAATTTTGGCCAAAAATACATGAAATTTCTCAAAAAAATAAATGGCCATTAATTAATTGGAAAAAACGTCCTCTTTCGAACCGTGCTACTCAAAAAGCTGTACTACTTTTGTGAGTCGAGATATTAGATTTTTTTCAAAATTTTGTGAGTCGAGGTATTCAATTTTGAAAAATTGAATTTTGGCCAAAAATACATGAAAATCCTCAAAAAAATAAATGGCCATTTATTAATTGGAAAAAACGTCCTCTTTCGATCCGTGCTACTCAAAAACCTGTACTACTTTTGTGAGTCGAGATATTCGATTTTTTTCAAAATTTTGTGAGTCGAGGTATTCAATTTTGAAAAATCGAATTTTGGCCAAAAATACATGAAATTTCTCAAAAAAATAAATGGCCATTAATTAATTGGAAAAAACGTCCTCTTTCGAACCGTGCTACTCAAAAAGCTGTACTACTTTTGTGAGTCGAGATATTAGATTTTTTTCAAAATTTTGTGAGTCGAGGTATTAAATTTTGAAAAATTGAATTTTGGCCAAAAATACATGAAAATCCTCAAAAAAATAAATGGCCATTTATTAATTGGAAAAAACGTCCTCTTTCGATCCGTGCTACTCAAAAACCTGTACTACTTTTGTGAGTCGAGATATTCGATTTTTTTCAAAATTTTGTGAGTCAAGGTATTCAATTTTGAAAAATCGAATTTTGGCCAAAAATACATGAAATTTCTCAAAAAAATAAATGGCCATTTTTTAATTGGAAAAAACGTCCTCTTTCGAACCGTGCTACTCAAAAAGCTGTACTACTTTTGTGAGTCGAGATATTAGATTTTTTTCAAAATTTTGTGAGTCGAGGTATTCAAATTTGAAAAATTGAATTTTGGCCAAAAATACATGAAAATTCTCAAAAAAATAAATGGCCATTTATTAATTGGAAAAAACGTCCTCTTTCGATCCGTGCTACTCAAAAAGCTGTACTACTTTTGTGAGTCGAGATATTCGATTTTTTTCAAAATTTTGTGAGTCAAGGTATTCAATTTTGAAAAATCGAATTTTGGCCAAAAATACATGAAAATTCTCAAAAAAATAAATGGCCATTTTTTAATTGAAAAAAAAACGTCCTCTTTCGAACCGTGCTACTCAAAAAGCTGTACTACTTTTGTGAGTCGAGATATTCGATTTTTTTCAAAATTTTGTGAGTCAAGGTATTCAATTTTGAATAATCGAATTTTGGCCAAAAATACATGAAAATTCTCAAAAAAATAAATGGCCATTTTTTCATTGGAAAAAACGTCCTCTTTCGAACCGTGCTACTCAAAAAGCTGTACTACTTTTGTGAGTCGAGATATTAGATTTTTTTCAAAATTTTGTGAGTCGAGGTATTCAATTTTGAAAAATCGAATTTTGGCCAAAAATACATGAAAATTCTCAAAAAATAAATGGCCATTTTTTAATTGGAAAAAACGTCCTCTTTCGAACAGTGCTACTCAAAAAGCTGTACTACTTTTGTGAGTCGAGATATTAGATTTTTTTCAAAATTTTGTGAGTCGAGGTATTCAGTTTTGAAAAATTGAATTTTGGCCAAAAATACATGAAATTTCTCAAAAAAATAAATGGCCATTTTTTAATTGGAAAAAACGTCCTCTTTCGAACCGTGCTACTCAAAAAGCCGAACTAGTTTTGTGAGTCGAGATATTAGATTTTTTTCAAAATTTTTTGAGTCGAGGTATTCAGTTTTGAAAAATTGAATTTTGGCCAAAAATACATGAAAATTCTCAAAAAAATAAATGGCCATTTTTTAATTGGAAAAAACGTCCTCTTTCGAACCGTGCTACTCAAAAAGCTTGTCTACTTTTGTGAGTCGAGATATTCGATTTTTTTCAAAATTTTGTGAGTCGAGGTATTCAATTTTGAAAAATCGAATTTTGGCCAAAATACATGAAAATTCTCAAAAAATAAATGGCCATTTTTTAATTGGAAAAAACGTCCTCTTTCGAACCGTGCTACTCAAAAAGCTGTACTACTTTTGTGAGTCGAGATATTCGATTTTTTTCAAAATTTTGTGAGTCAAGGTATTCAATTTTGAATAATCGAATTTTGGCCAAAAATACATGAAAATTCTCAAAAAAATAAATGGCCATTTTTTAATTGGAAAAAACGTCCTCTTTCGAACCGTGCTACTCAAAAAGCTGTACTACTTTTGTGAGTCGAGATATTCGATTTTTTTCAAAATTTTGTGAGTCAAGGTATTCAATTTTGAATAATCGAATTTTGGCCAAAAATACATGAAAATTCTCAAAAAAATAAATGGCCATTTTTTAATTGGAAAAAACGTCCTCTTTCGAACCGTGCTACTCAAAAAGCTGTACTACTTTTGTGAGTCGAGATATTAGATTTTTTCAAAATTTTGTGAGTCGAGGTATTCAATTTTGAAAAATCGAATTTTGGCCAAAAATACATGAAATTTCTCAAAAAATAAATGGCCATTTTTTAATTGGAAAAAACGTCCTCTTTCGAACCGTGCTACTCAAAAAGCTGTACTACTTTTGTGAGTCGAGATATTCGATTTTATTCAAAATTTTGTGAGTCGAGGTATTCAATTTAGAAAAATCGAATTTTGGCCAAAAATACATGAAAATTCTCAAAAAAATAAATGGCCATTTATTAATTGGAAAAAACGTCCTCTTTCGAACCGTGCTACTCAAAAAGCTGTACCACTTTTGTGAGTCGAGATATTCGATTTTTTTCAAAATTTTGTGAGTCAAGGTATTCAATTTTGAAAAATCGAATTTTGGCCAAAAATACATGAAAATTCTCAAAAAAAATAAATGGCCATTTTTTAATTGGAAAAAACGTCCTCTTTCGAACCGTGCTACTCAAAAAGCTGTACTACTTTTGTGAGTCGAGATATTCGATTTTTTTCAAAATTTTGTGAGTCGAGGTATCCTATTTTGAAAAATCGAATTTTGCCCAAAAATACATGAAAATTCTCAAAAAAATATATGGCCATTTTTTAATTGGAAAAAACGTCCTCTTTCGAACAGTGCTACTCAAAAAGCTGTACTACTTTTGTGAGTCGAGATATTAGATTTTTTTCAAAATTTTGTGAGTCGAGGTATTCAGTTTTGAAAAATTGAATTTTGGCCAAAAATACATGAAATTTCTCAAAAAAATAAATGGCCATTTTTTAATTGGAAAAAACGTCCTCTTTCGAACCGTGCTACTCAAAAAGCCGAACTAGTTTTGTGAGTCGAGATATTAGATTTTTTTCAAAATTTTTTGAGTCGAGGTATTCAGTTTTGAAAATTTGAATTTTGGCCAAAAATACATGAAATTTCTCAAAAAAATAAATGGCCATTAATTAATTGGAAAAAACGTCCTCTTTCGAACCGTGCTACTCAAAAAGCTGTACTACTTTTGTGAGTCGAGATATTAGATTTTTTTCAAAATTTTGTGAGTCGAGGTATTCAATTTTGAAAAATTGAATTTTGGCCAAAAATACATGAAAATCCTCAAAAAAATAAATGGCCATTTATTAATTGGAAAAAACGTCCTCTTTCGATCCGTGCTACTCAAAAACCTGTACTACTTTTGTGAGTCGAGATATTCGATTTTTTTCAAAATTTTGTGAGTCGAGGTATTCAATTTTGAAAAATCGAATTTTGGCCAAAAATACATGAAAATTCTCAAAAAAATAAATGGCCATTCTTTAATTGGAAAAAACGTCCTCTTTCGGACCGTGCTACTCAAAAAGCTGTACTACTTTTGTGAGTCGAGATATTAGATTTTTTTCAAAATTTTGTGAGTCGAGGTATTCAGTTTTGAAAAATTGAATTTTGGCCAAAAATACATGAAATTTCTCAAAAAAATAAATGGCCATTTTTTAATTGGAAAAAACGTCCTCTTTCGAACCGTGCTACTCAAAAAGCCGAACTAGTTTTGTGAGTCGAGATATTCGATTTTTTTCAAAACTTTGAGAGTCGAGGTATTCAGTTTTGAAAAATTGAATTTTGGCCAAAAATACATGAAAATTCTCAAAAAAATAAATGGCCATTTTTTAATTGGAAAAAACGTCCTCTTTCGAACCGTGCTACTCAAAAAGCTGTACTACTTTTGTGAGTCGAGATATTCGATTTTTTTCAAAATTTTGTGAGTTAATGTATTCAATTTTGAATAATCGAATTTTGGCCAAAAATACATGAAAATTCTCAAAAAAATAAATGGCCATTTTTTAATTGGAAAAAACGTCCTCTTTCGAACCGTGCTACTCAAAAAGCTGTACTACTTTTGTGAGTCGAGATATTCGATTTTTTTCAAAATTTTGTGAGTCGAGGTATTCAATTTTGAAAAATCCAATTTTTGCCAAAAATACATGAAAATTCTCAAAAAATAAATGGCCATTTTTTAATTGGAAAAAACGTCCTCTTTCGAACCGTGCTACTCAAAAAGCTGTACTACTTTTGTGAGTCGAGATATTCGATTTTTTTCAAAATTTTGTGAGTCAAGGTATTCAATTTTGAATAATCGAATTTTGGCCAAAAATACATGAAAATTCTCAAAAAAATAAATGGCCATTTTTTAATTGGAAAAAACGTCCTCTTTCGAACCGTGCTACTCAAAAAGCTGTACTACTTTTGTGAGTCGAGATATTCGATTTTTTTCAAAATTTTGTGAGTCAAGGTATTCAATTTTGAATAATCGAATTTTGGCCAAAAATACATGAAAATTCTCAAAAAAATAAATGGCCATTTTTTAATTGGAAAAAACGTCCTCTTTCGAACCGTGCTACTCAAAAAGCTGTACTACTTTTGTGAGTCGAGATATTAGATTTTTTTCAAAATTTTGTGAGTCGAGGTATTCAATTTTGAAAAATTGAATTTTGGCCAAAAATACATGAAAATCCTCAAAAAAATAAATGGCCATTTATTAATTGGAAAAAACGTCCTCTTTCGATCCGTGCTACTCAAAAACCTGTACTACTTTTGTGAGTCGAGATATTCGATTTTTTTCAAAATTTTGTGAGTCGAGGTATTCAATTTTGAAAAATCGAATTTTGGCCAAAAATACATGAAAATTCTCAAAAAAATAAATGGCCATTCTTTAATTGGAAAAAACGTCCTCTTTCGAACCGTGCTACTCAAAAAGCTGTACTACTTTTGTGAGTCGAGATATTAGATTTTTTTCAAAATTTTGTGAGTCGAGGTATTCAGTTTTGAAAAATTGAATTTTGGGCAAAAATACATGAAATTTCTCAAAAAAATAAATGGCCATTTTTTAATTGGAAAAAACGTCCTCTTTCGAACCGTGCTACTCAAAAAGCCGAACTAGTTTTGTGAGTCGAGATATTCGATTTTTTTCAAAACTTTGAGAGTCGAGGTATTCAGTTTTGAAAAATTGAATTTTGGCCAAAAATACATGAAAATTCTCAAAAAAATAAATGGCCATTTTTTAATTGGAAAAAACGTCCTCTTTCGAACCGTGCTACTCAAAAAGCTGTACTACTTTTGTGAGTCGAGATATTCGATTTTTTTCAAAATTTTGTGAGTCAAGGTATACAATTTTGAAAAATCGAATTTTGGCCAAAAATACATGAAAATTCTCAAAAAAAATAAATGGCCATTTTTTAATTGAAAAAAAAAAAAACGTCCTCTTTCGAACCGTGCTACTCAAAAAGCTGTACTACTTTTGTGAATCGAGATATTCGATTTTTTTCAAAATTTTGTGAGTCGAGGTATTCAATTTTGAAAAATCGAATTTTGGCCAAAAATACATGAAAATTCTCAAAAAAATAAATGGCCATTCTCTAATTGGAAAAAACGTCCTCTTTCGAACCGTGCTACTCAAAAAGCTGTACTACTTTTGTGAGTCGAGATATTCGATTTTTTTCAAAATTTTGTGAGTCAAGGTATTCAATTTTGAAAAATAGAATTTTGGCCAAAAATACATGAAAATACTCAAAAAAAATAAATGGCCATTTTTTAATTGAAAAAAAAACGTCCTCTTTCGAACCGTGCTACTCAAAAAGCTGTACTACTTTTGTGAGTCGAGATATTCGATTTTTTTCAAAACTTTGTGAGTCGAGGTATTCAATTTTGAAAAATTGAATTTTGGCCAAAAATACATGAAAATTCTCAAAAAAATAAATGGCAATTTTTTAATTGGAAAAAATGTCCTCTTTCGAACCGTGCTACTCAAAAAGCTGTACTACTTTTGTGAGTCGAGATATTCGGTTTTTTTCAAAATTTTGTGAGTCGAGGTATTCAATTTTGAAAAATCGAAATTTGGCCAAAAATACATGAAAATTCTCAAAAAAATAAATATCCATTTTTTAATTGGAAAAAACGTCCTCTTTCGAACAGTGCTACTCAAAAAGCTGTACTACTTTTGTGAGTCGAGATATTCGATTTTTTTCAAAATTTTGTGAGTCAAGGTATTCAATTTTGAATAATCGAATTTTGGCCAAAAATACATGAAAATTCTCAAAAAAATAAATGGCCATTTTTTAATTGGAAAAAACGTCCTCTTTCGAACCGTGCTACTCAAAAAGCTGTACTACTTTTGTGAGTCGAGATATTAGATTTTTTTCAAAATTTTGTGAGTCGAGGTATTCAATTTTGAAAAATCGAATTTTGGCCAAAAATACATGAAAATTCTCAAAAAATAAATGGCCATTTTTTAATTGGAAAAAACGTCCTCTTTCGAACCGTGCTACTCAAAAAGCTGTACTACTTTTGTGAGTCGAGATATTCGATTTTATTCAAAATTTTGTGAGTCGAGGTATTCAATTTTGAAAAATCGAATTTTGGCCAAAAATACATGAAAATTCTCAAAAAAATAAATGGCCATTTATTAATTGGAAAAAACGTCCTCTTTCGAACCGTGCTACTCAAAAAGCTGTACTACTTTTGTGAGTCGAGATATTCGATTTTTTTCAAAATTTTGTGAGTCGAGGTATTCAATTTTGAAAAATAGAATTTTGGCCAAAAATACATGAAATTTCTCAAAAAAATAAATGGCCATTAATTAATTGGAAAAAAACGTCCTCTTTCGAACCGTGCTACTCAAAAAGCTGTACTACTTCTGTGAGTCGATATATTCGATTTTTTTAAAATTTTGTGAGTCAAGGTATTCAATTTTGAAAAATCGAATTTTGCCCAAAAATACATGAAAATTCTCAAAAAAATAAATGGCCATTTTTTAATTGGAAAAAACGTCCTCTTTCGAACAGTGCTACTCAAAAAGCTGTACTACTTTTGTGAGTCGAGATAATAGATTTTTTTCAAAATTTTGTGAGTCGAGGTATTCAGTTTTGAAAAATTGAATTTTGGCCAAAAATACATGAAATTTCTCAAAACAATAAATGGCCATTTTTTAATTGGAAAAAACGTCCTCTTTCGAACCGTGCTACTCAAAAAGCTGTACTACTTTTGTGAGTCGAGATATTCGATTTTTTTCAAAATTTTGTGAGTCGAGGTATTCAATTTTGAAAAATTGAATTTTGGCCAAAAATACATGAAATTTCTCAAAAAAATAAATGGCCATTTATTAATTGGAAAAAACGTCCTCTTTCGAACCGTGCTACTCAAAAAGCTGTACTACTTTTGTGAGTCGAGATATTCGATTTTTTTAAAATTTTGTGAGTCAAGGTATTCAATTTTGAAAAATCGAATTTTGGCCAAAAATACATGAAAATTCTCAAAAAAATAAATGGCCATTTTTTAATTGGAAAAAACGTCCTCTTTCGAACCGTGCTACTCAAAAAGCTGTACTACTTTTGTGAGTCGAGATATTAGATTTTTTTCAAAATTTTGTGAGTCGAGGTATTCAATTTTGAAAAATTGAATTTTGGCCAAAAATACATGAAAATTCTCAAAAAATAAATGGCCATTTTTTAATTGGAAAAAACGTCCTCTTTCGAACCGTGCTACTCAAAAAGCCGAACTACTTTTGTGAGTCGAGATATTCGATTTTTTTCAAAATTTTGTGAGTGGAGGTATTCAGTTTTGAAAAATTGAATTTTGGCCAAAAATACATGAAATTTCTCAAAAAAATAAATGGCCATTTTTTAATTGGAAAAAAGTCCTCTTTCGAACCGTGCTACTCAAAAAGCTGTACTACTTTTGTGAGGCGAGATATTAGATTTTTTCAAAATTTTGTGAGTCAAGGTATTCAATTTTGAAAAATCGATTTTTGGCCAAAAATACATGAAAATTCTAAAAAAATAAATGGCCATTTTTTAATTCGAAAAAACGTCCTCTTTCGAACAGTGCTACTCAAAAAGCTGTACTACTTTTGTGAGTCGAGATAATAGATTTTTTTCAAAATTTTGTGAGTCGAGGTATTCAATTTTGAAAAATAGAATTTTGGCCAAAAATACATGAAATTTCTCAAAAAAATAAATGGCCATTAATTAATTGGAAAAAAACGTCCTCTTTCGAACCGTGCTACTCAAAAAGCTGTACTACTTCTGTGAGTCGATATATTCGATTTTTTTAAAATTTTGTGAGTCAAGGTATTCAATTTTGAAAAATCGAATTTTGCCCAAAAATACATGAAAATTCTCAAAAAAATAAATGGCCATTTTTTAATTGGAAAAAACGTCCTCTTTCGAACAGTGCTACTCAAAAAGCTGTACTACTTTTGTGAGTCGAGATAATAGATTTTTTTCAAAATTTTGTGAGTCGAGGTATTCAGTTTTGAAAAATTGAATTTTGGCCAAAAATACATGAAATTTCTCAAAACAATAAATGGCCATTTTTTAATTGGAAAAAACGTCCTCTTTCGAACCGTGCTACTCAAAAAGCTGTACTACTTTTGTGAGTCGAGATATTCGATTTTTTTCAAAATTTTGTGAGTCGAGGTATTCAATTTTGAAAAATTGAATTTTGGCCAAAAATACATGAAAATTCTCAAAAAAATAAATGGCCATTTATTAATTGGAAAAAACGTCCTCTTTCGAACCGTGCTACTCAAAAAGCTGTACTACTTTTGTGAGTCGAGATATTCGATTTTTTTCAAAATTTTGTGAGTCGAGGTATTCAATTTTGAAAAATAGAATTTTGGCCAAAAATACATGAAATTTCTCAAAAAAATAAATGGCCATTAATTAATTGGAAAAAAACGTCCTCTTTCGAACCGTGCTACTCAAAAAGCTGTACTACTTCTGTGAGTCGATATATTCGATTTTTTTAAAATTTTGTGAGTCAAGGTATTCAATTTTGAAAAATCGAATTTTGCCCAAAAATACATGAAAATTCTCAAAAAAATAAATGGCCATTTTTTAATTGGAAAAAACGTCCTCTTTCGAACAGTGCTACTCAAAAAGCTGTACTACTTTTGTGAGTCGAGATAATAGATTTTTTTCAAAATTTTGTGAGTCGAGGTATTCAGTTTTGAAAAATTGAATTTTGGCCAAAAATACATGAAATTTCTCAAAACAATAAATGGCCATTTTTTAATTGGAAAAAACGTCCTCTTTCGAACCGTGCTACTCAAAAAGCTGTACTACTTTTGTGAGTCGAGATATTCGATTTTTTTCAAAATTTTGTGAGTCGAGGTATTCAATTTTGAAAAATTGAATTTTGGCCAAAAATACATGAAATTTCTCAAAAAAATAAATGGCCATTTATTAATTGGAAAAAACGTCCTCTTTCGAACCGTGCTACTCAAAAAGCTGTACTACTTTTGTGAGTCGAGATATTCGATTTTTTTAAAATTTTGTGAGTCAAGGTATTCAATTTTGAAAAATCGAATTTTGGCCAAAAATACATGAAAATTCTCAAAAAAATAAATGGCCATTTTTTAATTGGAAAAAACGTCCTCTTTCGAACCGTGCTACTCAAAAAGCTGTACTACTTTTGTGAGTCGAGATATTAGATTTTTTTCAAAATTTTGTGAGTCGAGGTATTCAATTTTGAAAAATTGAATTTTGGCCAAAAATACATGAAAATTCTCAAAAAATAAATGGCCATTTTTTAATTGGAAAAAACGTCCTCTTTCGAACCGTGCTACTCAAAAAGCCGAACTACTTTTGTGAGTCGAGATATTCGATTTTTTTCAAAATTTTGTGAGTGGAGGTATTCAGTTTTGAAAAATTGAATTTTGGCCAAAAATACATGAAATTTCTCAAAAAAATAAATGGCCATTTTTTAATTGGAAAAAAGTCCTCTTTCGAACCGTGCTACTCAAAAAGCTGTACTACTTTTGTGAGGCGAGATATTAGATTTTTTCAAAATTTTGTGAGTCAAGGTATTCAATTTTGAAAAATCGATTTTTGGCCAAAAATACATGAAAATTCTAAAAAAATAAATGGCCATTTTTTAATTCGAAAAAACGTCCTCTTTCGAACAGTGCTACTCAAAAAGCTGTACTACTTTTGTGAGTCGAGATAATAGATTTTTTTCAAAATTTTGTGAGTCGAGGTATTCAATTTTGAAAAATAGAATTTTGGCCAAAAATACATGAAATTTCTCAAAAAAATAAATGGCCATTAATTAATTGGAAAAAAACGTCCTCTTTCGAACCGTGCTACTCAAAAAGCTGTACTACTTCTGTGAGTCGATATATTCGATTTTTTTAAAATTTTGTGAGTCAAGGTATTCAATTTTGAAAAATCGAATTTTGCCCAAAAATACATGAAAATTCTCAAAAAAATAAATGGCCATTTTTTAATTGGAAAAAACGTCCTCTTTCGAACAGTGCTACTCAAAAAGCTGTACTACTTTTGTGAGTCGAGATAATAGATTTTTTTCAAAATTTTGTGAGTCGAGGTATTCAGTTTTGAAAAATTGAATTTTGGCCAAAAATACATGAAATTTCTCAAAACAATAAATGGCCATTTTTTAATTGGAAAAAACGTCCTCTTTCGAACCGTGCTACTCAAAAAGCTGTACTACTTTTGTGAGTCGAGATATTCGATTTTTTTCAAAATTTTGTGAGTCGAGGTATTCAATTTTGAAAAATTGAATTTTGGCCAAAAATACATGAAATTTCTCAAAAAAATAAATGGCCATTTATTAATTGGAAAAAACGTCCTCTTTCGAACCGTGCTACTCAAAAAGCTGTACTACTTTTGTGAGTCGAGATATTCGATTTTTTTAAAATTTTGTGAGTCAAGGTATTCAATTTTGAAAAATCGAATTTTGGCCAAAAATACATGAAAATTCTCAAAAAAATAAATGGCCATTTTTTAATTGGAAAAAACGTCCTCTTTCGAACCGTGCTACTCAAAAAGCTGTACTACTTTTGTGAGTCGAGATATTAGATTTTTTTCAAAATTTTGTGAGTCGAGGTATTCAATTTTGAAAAATTGAATTTTGGCCAAAAATACATGAAAATTCTCAAAAAATAAATGGCCATTTTTTAATTGGAAAAAACGTCCTCTTTCGAACCGTGCTACTCAAAAAGCCGAACTACTTTTGTGAGTCGAGATATTCGATTTTTTTCAAAATTTTGTGAGTGGAGGTATTCAGTTTTGAAAAATTGAATTTTGGCCAAAAATACATGAAATTTCTCAAAAAAATAAATGGCCATTTTTTAATTGGAAAAAAGTCCTCTTTCGAACCGTGCTACTCAAAAAGCTGTACTACTTTTGTGAGGCGAGATATTAGATTTTTTCAAAATTTTGTGAGTCAAGGTATTCAATTTTGAAAAATCGATTTTTGGCCAAAAATACATGAAAATTCTAAAAAAATAAATGGCCATTTTTTAATTCGAAAAAACGTCCTCTTTCGAACAGTGCTACTCAAAAAGCTGTACTACTTTTGTGAGTCGAGATAATAGATTTTTTTCAAAATTTTGTGAGTCGAGGTATTCAGTTTTGAAAAATTGAATTTTGGCCAAAAATACATGAAATTTCTCAAAACAATAAATGGCCATTTTTTAATTGGAAAAAACGTCCTCTTTCGAACCGTGCTACTCAAAAAGCTGTACTACTTTTGTGAGTCGAGATATTCGATTTTTTTCAAAATTTTGTGAGTCGAGGTATTCAATTTTGAAAAATTGAATTTTGGCCAAAAATACATGAAATTTCTCAAAAAAATAAATGGCCATTTATTAATTGGAAAAAACGTCCTCTTTCGAACCGTGCTACTCAAAAAGCTGTACTACTTTTGTGAGTCGAGATATTCGATTTTTTTAAAATTTTGTGAGTCAAGGTATTCAATTTTGAAAAATCGAATTTTGGCCAAAAATACATGAAAATTCTCAAAAAAATAAATGGCCATTTTTTAATTGGAAAAAACGTCCTCTTTCGAACCGTGCTACTCAAAAAGCTGTACTACTTTTGTGAGTCGAGATATTAGATTTTTTTTCAAAATTTTGTGAGTCGAGGTATTCAATTTTGAAAAATCGAATTTTGGCCAAAAATACATGAAAATTCTCAAAAAATAAATGGCCATTTTTTAATTGGAAAAAACGTCCTCTTTCGAACCGTGCTACTCAAAAAGCTGTACTACTTTTGTGAGTCGAGATATTCGATTTTATTCAAAATTTTGTGAGTCGAGGTATTCAATTTTGAAAAATTGAATTTTGGCCAAAAATACATGAAAATTCTCAAAAAAATAAATGGCCATTTTTTAATTGAAAAAAAAACGTCCTCTTTCGAACCGTGCTACTCAAAAAGCTGTACTACTTTTGTGAGTCGAGATATTCGATTTTTTTCAAAATTTTGTGAGTCGAGGTATTCAATTTTGAAAAATCGAATTTTGGCCAAAAATACATGAAAATTCTCAAAAAAATAAATGGCCATTCTCTAATTGGAAAAAACGTCCTCTTTCGAACCGTGCTACTCAAAAAGCTGTACTACTTTTGTGAGTCGAGATATTCGATTTTTTTCAAAATTTTGTGAGTCAAGGTATTCAATTTTGAAAAATAGAATTTTGGCCAAAAATACATGAAAATTCTCAAAAAAAATAAATGGCCATTTTTTAATTGAAAAAAAAACGTCCTCTTTCGAACCGTGCTACTCAAAAAGCTGTACTACTTTTGTGAGTCGAGATATTCGATTTTTTTCAAAACTTTGTGAGTCGAGGTATTCAATTTTGAAAAATTGAATTTTGGCCAAAAATACATGAAAATTCTCAAAAAAATAAATGGCAATTTTTTAATTGGAAAAAGTGTCCTCTTTCGAACCGTGCTACTCAAAAAGCTGTACTACTTTTGTGAGTCGAGATATTCGGTTTTTTTCAAAATTTTGTGAGTCGAGGTATTCAATTTTGAAAAATCGAAATTTGGCCAAAAATACATGAAAATTCTCAAAAAAATAAATATCCATTTTTTAATTGGAAAAAACGTCCTCTTTCGAACAGTGCTACTCAAAAAGCTGTACTACTTTTGTGAGTCGAGATATTCGATTTTTTTCAAAATTTTGTGAGTCAAGGTATTCAATTTTGAATAATCGAATTTTGGCCAAAAATACATGAAAATTCTCAAAAAAATAAATGGCCATTTTTTAATTGGAAAAAACGTCCTCTTTCGAACCGTGCTACTCAAAAAGCTGTACTACTTTTGTGAGTCGAGATATTAGATTTTTTTCAAAATTTTGTGAGTCGAGGTATTCAATTTTGAAAAATCGAATTTTGGCCAAAAATACATGAAAATTCTCAAAAAATAAATGGCCATTTTTTAATTGGAAAAAACGTCCTCTTTCGAACCGTGCTACTCAAAAAGCTGTACTACTTTTGTGAGTCGAGATATTCGATTTTATTCAAAATTTTGTGAGTCGAGGTATTCAATTTTGAAAAATCGAATTTTGGCCAAAAATACATGAAAATTCTCAAAAAAATAAATGGCCATTTATTAATTGGAAAAAACGTCCTCTTTCGAACCGTGCTACTCAAAAAGCTGTACTACTTTTGTGAGTCGAGATATTCGATTTTTTTCAAAATTTTGTGAGTCGAGGTATTCAATTTTGAAAAATAGAATTTTGGCCAAAAATACATGAAATTTCTCAAAAAAATAAATGGCCATTAATTAATTGGAAAAAAACGTCCTCTTTCGAACCGTGCTACTCAAAAAGCTGTACTACTTCTGTGAGTCGATATATTCGATTTTTTTTAAAATTTTGTGAGTCAAGGTATTCAATTTTGAAAAATCGAATTTTGCCCAAAAATACATGAAAATTCTCAAAAAAATAAATGGCCATTTTTTAATTGGAAAAAACGTCCTCTTTCGAACAGTGCTACTCAAAAAGCTGTACTACTTTTGTGAGTCGAGATAATAGATTTTTTTCAAAATTTTGTGAGTCGAGGTATTCAGTTTTGAAAAATTGAATTTTGGCCAAAAATACATGAAATTTCTCAAAACAATAAATGGCCATTTTTTAATTGGAAAAAACGTCCTCTTTCGAACCGTGCTACTCAAAAAGCTGTACTACTTTTGTGAGTCGAGATATTCGATTTTTTTCAAAATTTTGTGAGTCGAGGTATTCAATTTTGAAAAATTGAATTTTGGCCAAAAATACATGAAATTTCTCAAAAAAATAAATGGCCATTTATTAATTGGAAAAAACGTCCTCTTTCGAACCGTGCTACTCAAAAAGCTGTACTACTTTTGTGAGTCGAGATATTCGATTTTTTTAAAATTTTGTGAGTCAAGGTATTCAATTTTGAAAAATCGAATTTTGGCCAAAAATACATGAAAATTCTCAAAAAAATAAATGGCCATTTTTTAATTGGAAAAAACGTCCTCTTTCGAACCGTGCTACTCAAAAAGCTGTACTACTTTTGTGAGTCGAGATATTAGATTTTTTTCAAAATTTTGTGAGTCGAGGTATTCAATTTTGAAAAATTGAATTTTGGCCAAAAATACATGAAAATTCTCAAAAAATAAATGGCCATTTTTTAATTGGAAAAAACGTCCTCTTTCGAACCGTGCTACTCAAAAAGCCGAACTACTTTTGTGAGTCGAGATATTCGATTTTTTTCAAAATTTTGTGAGTGGAGGTATTCAGTTTTGAAAAATTGAATTTTGGCCAAAAATACATGAAATTTCTCAAAAAAATAAATGGCCATTTTTTAATTGGAAAAAAGTCCTCTTTCGAACCGTGCTACTCAAAAAGCTGTACTACTTTTGTGAGGCGAGATATTAGATTTTTTCAAAATTTTGTGAGTCAAGGTATTCAATTTTGAAAAATCGATTTTTGGCCAAAAATACATGAAAATTCTAAAAAAATAAATGGCCATTTTTTAATTCGAAAAAACGTCCTCTTTCGAACCGTGCTACTCAAAAAGCTGAACTACTTTTGTGAGTCGAGATATTCGATTTTTTTCAAAATTTTGTGAGTCGAGGTATTCAACTTTGAAAAATCGAATTTTGGCCAAAAATACATGAAAATTCTCAAAAAAATAAATGGCCTTTTTTTAATTGGAAAAAACATCCTCTTTCGAACCGTGATACTCAAAAAGCTGTACTACTTTTGTGAGTCGAGATATTCGATTTTTTTCAAAATTTTGTGAGTAGAGGTATACAATTTTGAGAAATCGAATTTTGGCCAAAAATACATGAAAATTCTCAAAAAAATAAATGGCCATTCTTTAATTGGAAAAAACGTCCTCTTTCGAACCGTGCTACTCAAAAAGCTGTACTACTTTTGTGAGTCGAGATATTCGATTTTTTTCAAAATTTTGTGAGTCAAGGTATTCAATTTTGAAAAATCGAATTTTGGCCAAAAATACATGAAAATTCTCAAAAAAAATAAATGGCCATTTTTTAATTGAAAAAAAAACGTCCTCTTTCGAACCGTGCTACTCAAAAAGCTGTACTACTTTTGTGAGTCGAGATATTCGATTTTTTTCAAAATTTTGTGAGTCGAGGTATTCAATTTTGAAAAATTGAATTTTGGCCAAAAATACATGAAAATTCTCAAAAAAATAAATGGCAATTTTTTAATTGGAAAAAATGTCCTCTTTCGAACCGTGCTACTCAAAAAGCTGTACTACTTTTGTGAGTCGAGATATTCGATTTTTTTCAAAATTTTGTGAGTCGAGGTATTCAAATATGAAAAATCGAAATTTGGCCAAAAATACATGAAAATTTTCAAAAAAATAAATATCCATTTTTTAATTGGAAAAAACGTCCTCTTTCGAACCGTGCTACTCAAAAAGCTGTACTACTTTTGTGAGTCGAGATATTCGATTTTTTTCAAAATTTTGTGAGTCAAGGTATTCAATTTTGAATAATCGAATTTTGGCCAAAAATACATGAAAATTCTCAAAAAAATAAATGGCCATTTTTTAATTGGAAAAAACGTCCTCTTTCGAACCGTGCTACTCAAAAAGCTGTACTACTTTCGTGAGTCGAGATATTAGATTTTTTTCAAAATTTTGTGAGTCGAGGTATTCAATTTTGAAAAATCGAATTTTGGCCAAAAATACATGAAAATTCTCAAAAAATAAATGGCCATTTTTTAATTGGAAAAAACGTCCTCTTTCGAACCGTGCTACTCAAAAAGCTGTACTACTTTTGTGAGTCGAGATATTCGATTTTATTCAAAATTTTGTGAGTCGAGGTATTCAATTTTGAAAAATCGAATTTTGGCCAAAAATACATGAAAATTCTCAAAAAAATAAATGGCCATTTATTAATTGGAAAAAACGTCCTCTTTCGAACCGTGCTACTCAAAAAGCTGTACTACTTTTGTGAGTCGAGATATTCGATTTTTTTCAAAATTTTGTGAGTCGAGGTATTCAATTTTGAAAAATCGAATTTTGGCCAAAAATACATGAAAATTCTCAAAAAATAAATGGCCATTTTTTAATTGGAAAAAACGTTCCCTTTCGAACCGTGCTACTCAAAAAGCTGTACTGCTTTTGTGAGTCGAGATATTCGATTTTATTCAAAATTTTGTGAGTCGAGGTATTCAATTTTGAAAAATCGAATTTTGGCCAAAAATACATGAAAATTCTCAAAAAAATAAATGGCCATTTATTAATTGGAAAAAACGTCCTCTTTCGAACCGTGCTACTCAAAAAGCTGTACTACTTTTGTGAGTCGAGATATTCGATTTTTTTCAAAATTTTGTGAGTCGAGGTATTCAATTTTGAAAAATCGAATTTTGGCCAAAAATACATGAAAATTCTCAAAAAATAAATGGCCATTTTTTAATTGGAAAAAACGTTCCCTTTCGAACCGTGCTACTCAAAAAGCTGTACTACTTTTATGAGTCGAGATATTCGATTTTTTTCAAAATTTTGTGAGTCGAGGTATTCAATTTTGAAAAATAGAATTTTGGCCAAAAATACATGAAATTTCTCAAAAAAATAAATGGCCATTAATTAATTGGAAAAAAACGTCCTCTTTCGAACCGTGCTACTCAAAAAGCTGTACTACTTTTGTGAGTCGAGATATTAGATTTTTTTCAAAATTTTGTGAGTCGAGGTATTCAATTTTGAAAAATTGAATTTTGGCCAAAAATACATGAAATTTCTCAAAAAAATAAATGGCCATTTATTAATTGGAAAAAACGTCCTCTTTCGAACCGTGCTACTCAAAAAGCTGTACTACTTTTGTGAGTCGAGATATTCGATTTTTTTAAAATTTTGTGAGTCAAGGTATTCAATTTTGAAAAATCGAATTTTGGCCAAAAATACATGAAAATTCTCAAAAAAATAAATGGCCATTTTTTAATTGGAAAAAACGTCCTCTTTCGAACCGTGCTACTCAAAAAGCTGTACTACTTTTGTGAGTCGAGATATTCGACTTTTTTCAAAATTTTGTGAGTCGAGGTATTCAATTTTGAAAAATTGAATTTTGGCCAAAAATACATGAAATTTCTCAAAAAAATAAATGGCCTTTTTTTAATTGGAAAAAACGTCCTCTTTCGAACTGTGCTACTCAAAAAGCTGTACTACTTTTGTGAGGCGAGATATTAGATTTTTTTCAAAATTTTGTGAGTCAAGGTATTCAATTTTGAAAAATCGATTTTTGGCCAAAAATGCATGAAAATTTTCAAAAAAATAAATGGCCATTTTTTAATTGGAAAAAACGTCCTCCTTCGAACCGTGCTACTCAAAAAGCTGAACTACTTTTGTGAGTCGAGATATTCGATTTTTTTCAAAATTTTGTGAGTCGAGGTATTCAACTTTGAAAAATCGAATTTTGGCCAAAAATACATGAAAATTCTCAAAAAAATAAATGGCCTTTTTTTAATTGGAAAAAACATCCTCTTTCGAACCGTGATACTCAAAAAGCTGTACTACTTTTGTGAGTCGAGATATTCGATTTTTTTCAAAATTTTGTGAGTCGAGGTATTCAATTTTGAAAAATTGAATTTTGGCCAAAAATACATGAAAATTCTCAAAAAAATAAATGGCCATTTTTTAATTGGAAAAAACGTCCTCTTTCGAACCGTGCTACTCAAAAAGCTGTACTACTTTTGTGAGTCGAGATATTCGATTTTTTTCAAAATTTTGTGAGTCTAGGTATTCAATTTTGAAAAATCGAATTTTGGCCAAAAATACATGAAAATTCTCAAAAAAATAAATGGCCTTTTTTTAATTGGAAAAAACATCCTCTTTCGAACCGTGATACTTAAAAAGCTGTACTACTTTTGTGAGTCGAGATATTCGATTTTTTTCAAAATTTTGTGAGTCGAGGTATTCAATTTTGAAAAATTGAATTTTGGCCAAAAATACATGAAAATTCTCAAAAAAATAAATGGCCATTTTTTAATTGGAAAAAACGTCCTCTTTCGAACCGTGCTACTCAAAAAGCTGTACTACTTTTGTGAGTCGAGATATTCGATTTTTTTCAAAATTTTGTGAGTCTAGGTATTCAATTTTGAAAAATCGAATTTTGGCCAAAAATACATGAAAATTCTCAAAAAAATAAATGGCCATTTTTTAATTGAAAAAAACGTCCTCTTTCGAACCGTGCTACTCAAAAAGCTGTACTACTTTTGTGAGTCGAGATATTAGATTTTTTTCAAAATTTTGTGAGTCGAGGTATTCAATTTTGAAAAATCGAATTTTGGCCAAAAATACATGAAAATTCTCAAAAAAATAAATGGCCATTTTTTAATTGGAAAAAACGTCCTCTTTCGAACCGTGCTATTCAAAAAGCTGTACTACTGTTGTGAGTCGAGATATTCGATTTTTTTCAAAATTTTGTGAGTCGAGGTATTCAATTTTGAAAAATTGAATTTTGGCCAAAAATACCTGAAATTTCTCAAAAAAATAAATGGCCATTTTTTAATTGGAAAAAACGTCCTCTTTCGAACCGTGCTACTCAAAAAGCTGTACTACTTTTGTGAGTCGAGATATTCGATTTTTTTCAAAATTTTGTGAGTCTAGGTATTCAATTTTGAAAAATCGAATTTTGGCCAAAAATACATGAAAATGCTCAAAAAAATAAATGGTCATTTTTTAATTGGAAAAAACGTCCTCTTTCGAACCGTGCTACTCAAAAAGCTGTACTACTTTTGTGAGTCGAGATATTCGATTTTTTTCAAAATTTTGTGAGTCGAGGTATTCAATTTTGAAAAATCGAATTTTGGCCAAAAATACATGAAAATTCTCAAAAAAATAAATGGCCTTTTTTTAATTGGAAAAAACATCCTCTTTCGAACCGTGATACTTAAAAAGCTGTACTACTTTTGTGAGTCGAGATATTCGATTTTTTTCAAAATTTTGTGAGTCGAGGTATTCAATTTTGAAAAATTGAATTTTGGCCAAAAATACATGAAAATTCTCAAAAAAATAAATGGCCATTTTTTAATTGGAAAAAACGTCCTCTTTCGAACCGTGCTACTCAAAAAGCTGTACTACTTTTGTGAGTCGAGATATTCGATTTTTTTCAAAATTTTGTGAGTCTAGGTATTCAATTTTGAAAAATCGAATTTTGGCCAAAAATACATGAAAATTCTCAAAAAAATAAATGGCCATTTTTTAATTGAAAAAAACGTCCTCTTTCGAACCGTGCTACTCAAAAAGCTGTACTACTTTTGTGAGTCGAGATATTAGACTTTTTTCAAAATTTTGTGAGTCGAGGTATTCAATTTTGAAAAATCGAATTTTGGCCAAAAATACATGAAAATTCTCAAAAAAATAAATGGCCATTTTTTAATTGGAAAAAACGTCCTCTTTCGAACCGTGCTATTCAAAAAGCTGTACTACTTTTGTGAGTCGAGATATTAGATTTTTTTTCAAAATTTTGTGAGTCGAGGTATTCAATTTTGAAAAATTGAATTTTGGCCAAAAATACATGAAAATTCTCAAAAAAATAAATGGCCATTTTTTAATTGGAAAAAACGTCCTCTTTCGAACCGTGCTACTCAAAAAGCTGTACTACTTTTGTGAGTCGAGATATTCGATTTTTTTCAAAATTTTGTGAGTCGAGGTATTCAATTTTGAAAAATCGAATTTTGGCCAAAAATACATGAAAATTCTCAAAAAATAAATGGCCATTTTTTAATTGGAAAAAACGTCCTCTTTCGAACCGTGCTACTCAAAAAGCTGAACTACTTTTGTGAGTCGAGATATTCGATTTTTTTTAAAATTTTGTGAGTCAAGGTATTCAATTTTGAAAAATTGAATTTTGGCCAAAAATACATGAAAATTCTCAAAAAAATAAGTGGCCATTTTTTAATTGGAAAAAACGTCCTCTTTCGAACCGTGCTACTCAAAAAGCTGAACTACTTTTGTGAGTCGAGATATTCGATTTCTTTCAAAATTTTGTGAGTCGAGGTATTCAATTTTGAAAAATCGAATTTTGGCCAAAAATACATGAATATTCTCAAAAAAATAAATGGCCTTTTTTAATTGGAAAAAACGTCCTCTTTCGAACCGTGCTACTCAAAAAGCTGAACTACTATTGTGAGTCGAGATATTCGATTTTTTTCAAAATTTTGTGAGTCGAGGTATTCAATTTTGAAAAATTGAATTTTGGCCAAAAATACATGAAAATTCTCAAAAAAATAAATGGCCATTTTTTAATTGGAAAAAACGTCCTCTTTCGAACCGTGCTACTCAAAAAGCTGTACTACTTTTGTGAGTCGAGATATTCGATTTTTTTCAAAATTTTGTGAGTCTAGGTATTCAATTTTGAAAAATCGAATTTTGGCTAAAAATACATGAAAATTCTCAAAAAAATAAATGGCCATTTTTTAATTGGAAAAAACGTCCTCTTTCGAACAGTGCTACTCAAAAAGCTGTACTACTTTTGTGAGTCGAGATATTAGATTTTTTTCAAAATTTTGTGAGTCTAGGTATTCAATTTTGAAAAATCTGAATTTTGGCCAAAAATACATGAAAATTCTCAAAAAAATAAATGGCCATTTATTAATTGGAAAAAACGTCCTCTTTCGAACCGTGCTACTCAAAAAGCTGTACTACTTTTGTGAGTCGAGATATTCGATTTTTTTCAAAATTTTGTGAGTCTAGGTATTCAATTTTGAAAAATCGAATTTTGGCCAAAAATACATGAAAATGCTCAAAAAAATAAATGGTCATTTTTTAATTGGAAAAAACGTCCTCTTTCGAACCGTGCTACTCAAATAGCTGTACTACTTTTGTGAGTCGAGATATTCGATTTTTTTCAAAATTTTGTGAGTCGAGGTATTCAATTTTGAAAAATCGAATTTTGGCCAAAAATACATGAAAATTCTCAAAAAAATAAATGGCCTTTTTTTAATTGGAAAAAACGTCCTCTTTCGAACCGTGCTACTCAAAAAGCTGAACTACTTTTGTGAGTCGAGATATTCGATTTTTTTCAAAATTTTGTGAGTCGAGGTATTCAACTTTGAAAAATCGAAGTTTGGCCAAAAATACATGAAAATTCTCAAAAAAATAAATGGCCATTTTTTAATTGGAAAAAACGTCCTCTTTCGAACCGTGCTACTCAAAAAGCTGTACTACTTTTGTGAGTCGAGATATTCGATTTTTTTCAAAATTTTGTGAGTCTAGGTATTCAATTTTGAAAAATCGAATTTTGGCCAAAAATACATGAAAATTCTCAAAAAAATAAATGGCCATTTTTTAATTGAAAAAAACGTCCTCTTTCGAACCGTGCTACTCAAAAAGCTGTACTACTTTTGTGAGTCGAGATATTAGATTTTTTTCAAAATTTTGTGAGTCGAGGTATTCAATTTTGAAAAATCGAATTTTGGCCAAAAATACATGAAAATTCTCAAAAAAATAAATGGCCATTTTTTAATTGGAAAAAACGTCCTCTTTCGAACCGTGCTATTCAAAAAGCTGTACTACTGTTGTGAGTCGAGATATTCGATTTTTTTCAAAATTTTGTGAGTCGAGGTATTCAATTTTGAAAAATTGAATTTTGGCCAAAAATACCTGAAATTTCTCAAAAAAATAAATGGCCATTTTTTAATTGGAAAAAACGTCCTCTTTCGAACCGTGCTACTCAAAAAGCTGTACTACTTTTGTGAGGCGAGATATTAGATTTTTTTCAAAATTTTGTGAGTCAAGGTATTCAATTTTGAAAAATCGATTTTTGGCCAAAAATACATGAAAATTCTCAAAAAAATAAATGGCCATTTTTTAATTGGAAAAAACGTCCTCTTTCGAACCGTGCTACTCAAAAAGCTGAACTACTTTTGTGAGTCGAGATATTAGATTTTTTTCAAAATTTTGTGAGTCGAGGTATTCAACTTTGAAAAATCGAATTTTGGCCAAAAATACATGAAAATTCTCAAAAAAATAAATGGCCTTTTTTTAATTGGAAAAAACATCCTCTTTCGAACCGTGATACTCAAAAAGCTGTACTACTTTTGTGAGTCGAGATATTCGATTTTTTTCAAAATTTTGTGAGTCGAGGTATTCAATTTTGAAAAATTGAATTTTGGCCAAAAATACATGAAAATTCTCAAAAAAATAAATGGCCATTTTTTAATTTGAAAAAACGTCCTCTTTCGAACCGTGCTACTCAAAAAGCTGTACTACTTTTGTGAGTCGAGATATTCGATTTTTTTCAAAATTTTGTGAGTCTAGGTATTCAATTTTGAAAAATCGAATTTTGGCCAAAAATACATGAAAATGCTCAAAAAAATAAATGGTCATTTTTTAATTGGAAAAAACGTCCTCTTTCGAACCGTGCTACTCAAAAAGCTGTACTACTTTTGTGAGTCGAGATATTAGATTTTTTTCAAAATTTTGTGAGTCGAGGTATTCAATTTTGAAAAATCGAATTTTGGCCAAAAATACATGAAAATTCTCAAAAAAATAAATGGCCTTTTTTTAATTGGAAAAAACATCCTCTTTCGAACCGTGATACTTAAAAAGCTGTACTACTTTTGTGAGTCGAGATATTCGATTTTTTTCAAAATTTTGTGAGTCTAGGTATTCAATTTTGAAAAATCGAATTTTGGCCAAAAATACATGAAAATGCTCAAAAAAATAAATGGTCATTTTTTAATTGGAAAAAACGTCCTCTTTCGAACCGTGCTACTCAAAAAGCTGTACTACTTTTGTGAGTCGAGATATTCGATTTTTTTCAAAATTTTGTGAGTCTAGGTATTCAATTTTGAAAAATCGAATTTTGGCCAAAAATACATGAAAATTCTCAAAAAAATAAATGGCCTTTTTTTAATTGGAAAAAACATCCTCTTTCGAACCGTGATACTTAAAAAGCTGTACTACTTTTGTGAGTCGAGATATTCGATTTTTTTCAAAATTTTGTGAGTCGAGGTATTCAATTTTGAAAAATTGAATTTTGGCCAAAAATACATGAAAATTCTCAAAAAAATAAATGGCCATTTTTTAATTGGAAAAAACGACCTCTTTCGAACCGTGCTACTCAAAAACCTGTACAACTTTTGTGAGTCGAGATATTCGATTTTTTTCAAAATTTTGTGAGTCTAGGTATTCAATTTTGAAAAATCGAATTATGGCCAAAAATACATGAAAATTCTCAAAAAAATAAATGGCCATTTTTTAATTGAAAAAAAACGTCCTCTTTCGAACCGTGCTACTCAAAAAGCTGTACTACTTTTGTGAGTCGAGATATTAGATTTTTTTCAAAATTTTGTGAGTCGAGGTATTCAATTTTGAAAAATCGAATTTTGGCCAAAAATACATGAAAATTCTCAAAAAAATAAATGGCCTTTTTTTAATTGGAAAAAACATCCTCTTTCGAACCGTGATACTTAAAAAGCTGTACTACTTTTGTGAGTCGAGATATTCGATTTTTTTCAAAATTTTGTGAGTCGAGGTATTCAATTTTGAAAAATTGAATTTTGGCCAAAAATACATGAAAATTCTCAAAAAAATAAATGGCCATTTTTTAATTGGAAAAAACGTCCTCTTTCGAACCGTGCTACTCAAAAAGCTGTACTACTTTTGTGAGTCGAGATATTAGATTTTTTTCAAAATTTTGTGAGTCGAGGTATTCAATTTTGAAAAATCGAATTTTGGCCAAAAATACATGAAAATTCTCAAAAAAATAAATGGCCATTTTTTAATTGGAAAAAACGTCCTCTTTCGAACCGTGCTATTCAAAAACCTGTACTACTTTTGTGAGTCGAGATATTCGATTTTTTTCAAAATTTTGTGAGTCGAGGTATTCAATTTTGAAAAATTGAATTTTGGCCAAAAATACCTGAAATTTCTCAAAAAAATAAATGGCCATTTTTTAATTGGAAAAAACGTCCTCTTTCGAACCGTGCTACTCAAAAAGCTGTACTACTTTTGTGAATCGAGATATTAGATTTTTTTAAAAATTTTGTGAGTCGAGGTATTCAATTTTGAAAAATCGAATTTTGGCCAAAAATACATGAAAATTCTCAAAAAAATAAATGGTCATTTTTTAATTGGAAAAAACGTCCTCTTTCGAACCGTGCTACTCAAAAAGCTGTACTACTTTTGTGAGTCGAGATATTCGATTTTTTTCAAAATTTTGTGAGTCTAGGTATTCAATTTTGAAAAATCGAATTTTGGCCAAAAATACATGAAAATTCTCAAAAAAATAAATGGCCATTTTTTAATCGGAAAAAACGTCCTCTTTTGAACCGTGCTATTCAAAAAGCTGTACTACTTTTGTGAGTCGAGATATTCGATTTTTTTCAAAATTTTGTGAGTCGAGGTATTCAATTTTGAAAAATTGAATTTTGGCCAAAAATACCTGAAATTTCTCAAAAAAATAAATGGCCATTTTTTAATTGGAAAAAACGTCCTCTTTCGAACCGTGCTACTCAAAAAGCTGTACTACTTTTGTGAATCGAGATATTAGATTTTTTTAAAAATTTTGTGAGTCGAGGTATTCAATTTTGAAAAATCGAATTTTGGCCAAAAATACATGAAAATTCTCAAAAAAATAAATGGTCATTTTTTAATTGGAAACAACGTCCTCTTTCGAACCGTGCTACTCAAAAAGCTGTACTACTTTTGTGAGTCGAGATATTCGATTTTTTTCAAAATTTTGTGAGTCTAGATATTCAATTTTGAAAAATCGAATTTTGGCCAAAAATACATGAAAATTCTCAAAAAAATAAATGGCCATTTATTAATTGGAAAAAACGTCCTCTTTCGAACCGTGCTACTCAAAAAGCTGTACTACTTTTGTGAGTCGAGATATTAGATTTTTTTCAAAATTTTGTGAGTCGAGGTATTCAATTTTGAAAAATCGAATTTTGGCCAAAAATACATGAAAATTCTCAAAAAAAATAAATGGCCATTTTTTAATTGGAAAAAACGTCCTCTTTTGAACCGTGCTACTCAAAAACCTGAACTACTTTTGTGAGTCGAGATATTCGATTTTTTTCAAAATTTTGTGAGTCGAGGTATTCAATTTTGAAAAATCGAATTTTGGCCAAAAATACATGAAAATTCTCAAAAAAATAAATGGCCTTTTCTTAATTGGAAAAAACATCCTCTTTCGAACCGTGATACTCAAAAAGCTGTACTGCTTTTGTGAGTCGAGATATTCGATTTTTTTCAAAATTTTGTGAGTCTAGGTATTCAATTTTGAAAAATTGAATTTTGGCCAAAAATACCTGAAATTTCTCAAAAAAATAAATGGCCATTTTTTAATTGGAAAAAACGTCCTCTTTCGAACCGTGCTACTCAAAAAGCTGTACTACTTTTGTGAGTCGAGATATTAGATTTTTTTCAAAATTTTGTGAGTCGAGGTATTCAATTTTGAAAAATCGAATTTTGGCCAAAAATACATGAAAATTCTCAAAAAAATAAATGGTCATTTTTTAATTGGAAAAAACGTCCTCTTTCGAACCGTGCTACTCAAAAAGCTGTACTACTTTTGTGAGTCGAGATATTCGATTTTTTTCAAAATTTTGTGAGTCTAGGTATTCAATTTTGAAAAATTGAATTTTGGCCAAAAATACATGAAATTTCTCAAAAAAATAAATGGCCATTTTTTAATTGGAAAAAACGTCCTCTTTCGAACCGTGCTACTCAAAAAGCTGTACTACTTTTGTGAGTCGAGATATTAGATTTTTTTCAAAATTTTGTGAGTCGAGGTATTCAATTTTGAAAAATCGAATTTTGGCCAAAAATACATGAATATTCTCAAAAAAATAAATGGCCTTTTTTAATTGGAAAAAACGTCCTCTTTCGAACCGTGATACTCAAAAAGCTGTACTACTTTTGTGAGTCGAGATATTCGATTTTTTCAAAATTTTGTGAGTCTAGGTATTCAATTTTGAAAAATCGAATTTTGGCCAAAAATACATGAAAATTTTCAAAAAAATAAATGGCCATTTTTTAATTGGAAAAAACGTCCTCTTTCGAACCGTGCTACTCAAAAAGCTGAACTACTATTGTGAGTCGAGATATTCGATTTTTTTCAAAATTTTGTGAGTCGAGGTATTCAATTTTGAAAAATTGAATTTTGGCCAAAAATACATGAAAATTCTCAAAAAAATAAATGGCCATTTTTTAATTGGAAAAAACGTCCTCTTTCGAACCGTGCTACTCAAAAAGCTGTACTACTTTTGTGAGTCGAGATATTAGATTTTTTTCAAAATTTTGTGAGTCTAGGTATTCAATTTTGAAAAATCGAATTTTGGCCAAAAATACATAAAAATTCTCAAAAAAATAAATGGCCATTTATTAATTGGAAAAAAAGTCCTCTTTCGAATCGTGCTACTCAAAAAGCTGTACTACTTTTGTGAGTCGAGATATTCGATTTTTTTCAAAATTTTGTAGTCGAGGTATTCAATTTTGAAAAATCGAATTTTGGCCAAAAATACATGAAAATTCTAAAAAAAAATAAATGGCCATTTTTTAATTGGAAAAAACGTCCTCTTTTGAACCGTGCTACTCAAAAACCTGAACTACTTTTGTGAGTCGAGATATTCGATTTTTTTCAAAATTTTGTGAGTCGAGGTATTCAATTTTGAAAAATCGAATTTTGGCCAAAAATACATGAAATTTCTCAAAAAAATAAATGGCCATTTTTTAATTGGAAAAAACGTCCTCTTTCGAACCGTGCTACTCAGAAAGCTGTACTACTTTTGTGAGTCGAGATATTAGATTTTTTTCAAAATTTTGTGAGTCGAGGTATTCAATTTTGAAAAATCGAATTTTGGCCAAAAATACATGAAAATTCTCAAAAAAATAAATGGTCATTTTTTAATTGGAAAAAACGTCCTCTTTCGAACCGTGCTACTCAAAAAGCTGTACTACTTTTGTGAGTCGAGATATTCGATTTTTTTCAAAATTTTGTGAGTCTAGGTATTCAATTTTGAAAAATCGAATTTTGGCCAAAAATACATGAAAATTATCAAAAAAATAAATGGCCATTTTTTAATTGGAAAAACGTCCTCTTTCGAACAGTGCTACTCAAAAAGCTGTACTACTATTGTGAGTCGAGATATTAGATTTTTTCAAAATTTTGTGAGTCGAGGTATTCAATTTTGAAAAATCGAATTTTGGCCAAAAATACATGAAAATTCTCAAAAAATAAATGGCCATTTTTTAATTGGAAAAAACGTCCTCTTTCGAACCGTGCTACTCAAAAAGCTGAACTACTTTTGTGAGTCGAGATATTCGATTTTTTTTTAAATTTTGTGAGTCAAGGTATTCAATTTTGAAAAATCGAATTTTGGCCAAAAATACATGAAAATTTTCAAAAAAATAAATGGCCATTTTTTAATTGGAAAAAACGTCCTCTTTCGAACCGTGCTACTCAAAAAGCTGAACTACTTTTGTGAGTCGAGATATTCGATTTTTTTCAAAATTTTGTGAGTCTAGGTATTCAATTTTGAAAAATCGAATTTTGGCCAAAAATACATGAAAATTCTCAAAAAAAGTTAATGGCCTTTTTTTAATTGGAAAAAACATCCTCTTTCGAACCGTGATACTTAAAAAGCTGTACTACTTTTGTGAGTCGAGATATTCGATTTTTTTCAAAATTTTGTGAGTCGAGGTATTCAATTTTGAAAAATTGAATTTTGGCCAAAAATACATGAAAATTCTCAAAAAAATAAATGGCCTTTTTTTAATTGGAAAAAACATCCTCTTTCGAACCGTGATACTTAAAAAGCTGTACTACTTTTGTGAGTCGAGATATTCGATTTTTTTCAAAATTTTGTGAGTCGAGGTATTCAATTTTGAAAAATTGAATTTTGGCCAAAAATACATGAAAATTCTCAAAAAAATAAATGGCCATTTTTTAATTGGAAAAAACGTCCTCTTTCGAACCGTGCTACTCAAAAAGCTGTACTACTTTTGTGAGTCGAGATATTAGATTTTTTTCAAAATTTTGTGAGTCGAGGTATTCAATTTTGAAAAATCGAATTTTGGCCAAAAATACATGAATATTCTCAAAAAAATAAATGGCCTTTTTTAATTGGAAAAAACGTCCTCTTTCGAACCGTGATACTCAAAAAGCTGTACTACTTTTGTGAGTCGAGATATTCGATTTTTTCAAAATTTTGTGAGTCTAGGTATTCAATTTTGAAAAATCGAATTTTGGCCAAAAATACATGAAAATTTTCAAAAAAATAAATGGCCATTTTTTAATTGGAAAAAACGTCCTCTTTCGAACCGTGCTACTCAAAAAGCTGAACTACTATTGTGAGTCGAGATATTCGATTTTTTTCAAAATTTTGTGAGTCGAGGTATTCAATTTTGAAAAATTGAATTTTGGCCAAAAATACATGAAAATTCTCAAAAAAATAAATGGCCATTTTTTAATTGGAAAAAACGTCCTCTTTCGAACCGTGCTACTCAAAAAGCTGTACTACTTTTGTGAGTCGAGATATTAGATTTTTTTCAAAATTTTGTGAGTCTAGGTATTCAATTTTGAAAAATCGAATTTTGGCCAAAAATACATAAAAATTCTCAAAAAAATAAATGGCCATTTATTAATTGGAAAAAAAGTCCTCTTTCGAATTGTGCTACTCAAAAAGCTGTACTACTTTTGTGAGTCGAGATATTCGATTTTTTTCAAAATTTTGTAGTCGAGGTATTCAATTTTGAAAAATCGAATTTTGGCCAAAAATACATGAAAATTCTAAAAAAAAATAAATGGCCATTTTTTAATTGGAAAAAACGTCCTCTTTTGAACCGTGCTACTCAAAAACCTGAACTACTTTTGTGAGTCGAGATATTCGATTTTTTTCAAAATTTTGTGAGTCGAGGTATTCAATTTTGAAAAATCGAATTTTGGCCAAAAATACATGAAATTTCTCAAAAAAATAAATGGCCATTTTTTAATTGGAAAAAACGTCCTCTTTCGAACCGTGCTACTCAGAAAGCTGTACTACTTTTGTGAGTCGAGATATTAGATTTTTTTCAAAATTTTGTGAGTCGAGGTATTCAATTTTGAAAAATCGAATTTTGGCCAAAAATACATGAAAATTCTCAAAAAAATAAATGGTCATTTTTTAATTGGAAAAAACGTCCTCTTTCGAACCGTGCTACTCAAAAAGCTGTACTACTTTTGTGAGTCGAGATATTCGATTTTTTTCAAAATTTTGTGAGTCTAGGTATTCAATTTTGAAAAATCGAATTTTGGCCAAAAATACATGAAAATTATCAAAAAAATAAATGGCCATTTTTTAATTGGAAAAACGTCCTCTTTCGAACAGTGCTACTCAAAAAGCTGTACTACTATTGTGAGTCGAGATATTAGATTTTTTCAAAATTTTGTGAGTCGAGGTATTCAATTTTGAAAAATCGAATTTTGGCCAAAAATACATGAAAATTCTCAAAAAATAAATGGCCATTTTTTAATTGGAAAAAACGTCCTCTTTCGAACCGTGCTACTCAAAAAGCTGAACTACTTTTGTGAGTCGAGATATTCGATTTTTTTTAAAATTTTGTGAGTCAAGGTATTCAATTTTGAAAAATCGAATTTTGGCCAAAAATACATGAAAATTTTCAAAAAAATAAATGGCCATTTTTTAATTGGAAAAAACGTCCTCTTTCGAACCGTGCTACTCAAAAAGCTGAACTACTTTTGTGAGTCGAGATATTCGATTTTTTTCAAAATTTTGTGAGTCTAGGTATTCAATTTTGAAAAATCGAATTTTGGCCAAAAATACATGAAAATTCTCAAAAAAATAAATGGCCTTTTTTTAATTGGAAAAAACATCCTCTTTCGAACCGTGATACTTAAAAAGCTGTACTACTTTTGTGAGTCGAGATATTCGATTTTTTTCAAAATTTTGTGAGTCGAGGTATTCAATTTTGAAAAATTGAATTTTGGCCAAAAATACATGAAAATTCTCAAAAAAATAAATGGCCTTTTTTTAATTGGAAAAAACATCCTCTTTCGAACCGTGATACTTAAAAAGCTGTACTACTTTTGTGAGTCGAGATATTCGATTTTTTTCAAAATTTTGTGAGTCGAGGTATTCAATTTTGAAAAATTGAATTTTGGCCAAAAATACATGAAAATTCTCAAAAAAATAAATGGCCATTTTTTAATTGGAAAAAACGTCCTCTTTCGAACCGTGCTATTCAAAAAGCTGTACTACTTTTGTGAGTCGAGATATTAGATTTTTTTCAAAATTTTGTGAGTCGAGGTATTCAATTTTGAAAAATCGAATTTTGGCCAAAAATACATGAAAATTCTCAAAAAAATAAATGGCCATTTTTTAATTGGAAAAAACGTCCTCTTTCGAACCGTGCTATTCAAAAACCTGTACTACTTTTGTGAGTCGAGATATTCGATTTTTTTCAAAATTTTGTGAGTCGAGGTATTCAATTTTGAAAAATTGAATTTTGGCCAAAAATACCTGAAATTTCTCAAAAAAATAAATGGCCATTTTTTAATTGGAAAAAACGTCCTCTTTCGAACCGTGATACTCAAAAAGCTGTACTACTTTTGTGAATCGAGATATTAGATTTTTTTAAAAATTTTGTGAGTCGAGGTATTCAATTTTGAAAAATCGAATTTTGGCCAAAAATACATGAAAATTCTCAAAAAAATAAATGGTCATTTTTTAATTGGAAAAAACGTCCTCTTTCGAACCGTGCTACTCAAAAAGCTGTACTACTTTTGTGAGTCGAGATATTCGATTTTTTTCAAAATTTTGTGAGTCTAGGTATTCAATTTTGAAAAATCGAATTTTGGCCAAAAATACATGAAAATTCTCAAAAAAATAAATGGCCATTTTTTAATTGGAAAAAACGTCCTCTTTCGAACCGTGCTATTCAAAAAGCTGTACTACTTTTGTGAGTCGAGATATTCGATTTTTTTCAAAATTTTGTGAGTCGAGGTATTCAATTTTGAAAAATTGAATTTTGGCCAAAAATACCTGAAATTTCTCAAAAAAATAAATGGCCATTTTTTAATTGGAAAAAACGTCCTCTTTCGAACCGTGCTACTCAAAAAGCTGTACTACTTTTGTGAATCGAGATATTAGATTTTTTTAAAAATTTTGTGAGTCGAGGTATTCAATTTTGAAAAATCGAATTTTGGCCAAAAATACATGAAAATTCTCAAAAAAATAAATGGTCATTTTTTAATTGGAAACAACGTCCTCTTTCGAACCGTGCTACTCAAAAAGCTGTACTACTTTTGTGAGTCGAGATATTCGATTTTTTTCAAAATTTTGTGAGTCTAGATATTCAATTTTGAAAAATCGAATTTTGGCCAAAAATACATGAAAATTCTCAAAAAAATAAATGGCCATTTATTAATTGGAAAAAACGTCCTCTTTCGAACCGTGCTACTCAAAAAGCTGTACTACTTTTGTGAGTCGAGATATTAGATTTTTTTCAAAATTTTGTGAGTCGAGGTATTCAATTTTGAAAAATCGAATTTTGGCCAAAAATACATGAAAATTCTCAAAAAAAATAAATGGCCATTTTTTAATTGGAAAAAACGTCCTCTTTTGAACCGTGCTACTCAAAAACCTGAACTACTTTTGTGAGTCGAGATATTCGATTTTTTTCAAAATTTTGTGAGTCGAGGTATTCAATTTTGAAAAATCGAATTTTGGCCAAAAATACATGAAAATTCTCAAAAAAATAAATGGCCTTTTCTTAATTGGAAAAAACATCCTCTTTCGAACCGTGATACTCAAAAAGCTGTACTACTTTTGTGAGTCGAGATATTCGATTTTTTTCAAAATTTTGTGAGTCGAGGTATTCAATTTTGAAAAATTGAATTTTGGCCAAAAATACATGAAAATTCTCAAAAAAATAAATGGCCATTTTTTAATTGGAAAAAACGTCCTCTTTCGAACTGTGCTACTCAAAAAGCTGTACTGCTTTTGTGAGTCGAGATATTCGATTTTTTTCAAAATTTTGTGAGTCTAGGTATTCAATTTTGAAAAATCGAATTTTGGCCAAAAATACATGAAAATTCTCAAAAAAATAAATGGCCATTTTTTAATTGGAAAAAACGTCCTCTTTCGAACCGTGCTACTCAAAAAGCTGTACTACTTTTGTGAGTCGAGATATTCGATTTTTTTCAAAATTTTGTGAGTCGAGGTATTCAATTTTGAAAAATCGAATTTTGGCCAAAAATACATGAAAATTCTCAAAAAAATAAATGGCCATTTTTTAATTGGAAAAAACGTCCTCTTTCGAACCGTGCTACTCAAAAAGCTGTACTACTTTTGTGAGTCGAGATATTCGATTTTTTTCAAAATTTTGTGAGTCGAGGTATTCAATTTTGAAAAATTGAATTTTGGCCAAAAATACCTGAAATTTCTCAAAAAAATAAATGGCCATTTTTTAATTGGAAAAAACGTCCTCTTTCGAACCGTGCTATTCAAAAACCTGTACTACTTTTGTGAGTCGAGATATTAGATTTTTTTCAAAATTTTGTGAGTCGAGGTATTCAATTTTGAAAAATCGAATTTTGGCCAAAAATACATGAAAATTCTCAAAAAAATAAATGGTCATTTTTTAATTGGAAAAAACGTCCTCTTTCGAACCGTGCTACTCAAAAAGCTGTACTACTTTTGTGAGTCGAGATATTCGATTTTTTTCAAAATTTTGTGAGTCTAGGTATTCAATTTTGAAAAATTGAATTTTGGCCAAAAATACATGAAATTTCTCAAAAAAATAAATGGCCATTTTTTAATTGGAAAAAACGTCCTCTTTCGAACCGTGCTACTCAAAAAGCTGTACTACTTTTGTGAGTCGAGATATTAGATTTTTTTCAAAATTTTGTGAGTCGAGGTATTCAATTTTGAAAAATCGAATTTTGGCCAAAAATACATGAAAATTCTCAAAAAAATAAGTGGCCATTTTTTAATTGGAAAAAACGTCCTCTTTCGAACCGTGCTACTCAAAAAGCTGAACTACTTTTGTGAGTCGAGATATTCGATTTCTTTCAAAATTTTGTGAGTCGAGGTATTCAATTTTGAAAAATCGAATTTTGGCCAAAAATACATGAATATTCTCAAAAAAATAAATGGCCTTTTTTAATTGGAAAAAACGTCCTCTTTCGAACCGTGATACTCAAAAAGCTGTACTACTTTTGTGAGTCGAGATATTCGATTTTTTCAAAATTTTGTGAGTCTAGGTATTCAATTTTGAAAAATCGAATTTTGGCCAAAAATACATGAAAATTTTCAAAAAAATAAATGGCCATTTTTTAATTGGAAAAAACGTCCTCTTTCGAACCGTGCTACTCAAAAAGCTGAACTACTATTGTGAGTCGAGATATTCGATTTTTTTCAAAATTTTGTGAGTCGAGGTATTCAATTTTGAAAAATTGAATTTTGGCCAAAAATACATGAAAATTCTCAAAAAAATAAATGGCCATTTTTTAATTGGAAAAAACGTCCTCTTTCGAACCGTGCTACTCAAAAAGCTGTACTACTTTTGTGAGTCGAGATATTAGATTTTTTTCAAAATTTTGTGAGTCTAGGTATTCAATTTTGAAAAATCGAATTTTGGCCAAAAATACATAAAAATTCTCAAAAAAATAAATGGCCATTTATTAATTGGAAAAAAAGTCCTCTTTCGAATCGTGCTACTCAAAAAGCTGTACTACTTTTGTGAGTCGAGATATTCGATTTTTTTCAAAATTTTGTAGTCGAGGTATTCAATTTTGAAAAATCGAATTTTGGCCAAAAATACATGAAAATTCTAAAAAAAAATAAATGGCCATTTTTTAATTGGAAAAAACGTCCTCTTTTGAACCGTGCTACTCAAAAACCTGAACTACTTTTGTGAGTCGAGATATTCGATTTTTTTCAAAATTTTGTGAGTCGAGGTATTCAATTTTGAAAAATCGAATTTTGGCCAAAAATACATGAAAATTATCAAAAAAATAAATGGCCATTTTTTAATTGGAAAAACGTCCTCTTTCGAACAGTGCTACTCAAAAAGCTGTACTACTATTGTGAGTCGAGATATTAGATTTTTTCAAAATTTTGTGAGTCGAGGTATTCAATTTTGAAAAATCGAATTTTGGCCAAAAATACATGAAAATTCTCAAAAAATAAATGGCCATTTTTTAATTGGAAAAAACGTCCTCTTTCGAACCGTGCTACTCAAAAAGCTGAACTACTTTTGTGAGTCGAGATATTCGATTTTTTTTAAAATTTTGTGAGTCAAGGTATTCAATTTTGAAAAATCGAATTTTGGCCAAAAATACATGAAAATTTTCAAAAAAATAAATGGCCATTTTTTAATTGGAAAAAACGTCCTCTTTCGAACCGTGCTACTCAAAAAGCTGAACTACTATTGTGAGTCGAGATATTCGATTTTTTTCAAAATTTTGTGAGTCGAGGTATTCAATTTTGAAAAATTGAATTTTGGCCAAAAATACATGAAAATTCTCAAAAAAATAAATGGCCATTTTTTAATTGGAAAAAACGTCCTCTTTCGAACCGTGCTACTCAAAAAGCTGTACTACTTTTGTGAGTCGAGATATTCGATTTTTTTCAAAATTTTGTGAGTCTAGGTATTCAATTTTGAAAAATCGAATTTTGGCTAAAAATACATGAAAATTCTCAAAAAAATAAATGGCCATTTTTTAATTGGAAAAAACGTCCTCTTTCGAACAGTGCTACTCAAAAAGCTGTACTACTTTTGTGAGTCGAGGTATTAGATTTTTTTCAAAATTTTGTGAGTCGAGGTATTCAATTTTGAAAAATCGAATTTTGGCCAAAAATACATGAAAATTCTCAAAAAAAATAAATGGCCATTTTTTAATTGGAAAAAACGTCCTCTTTCGAACCGTGCTACTCAAAAAGCTGAACTACTTTTGTGAGTCGAGATATTCGATTTCTTTCAAAATTTTGTGAGTCGAGGTATTCAATTTTGAAAAATCGAATTTTGGCCAAAAATACATGAAAATTCTCAAAAAAATGAATGGCCTTTTTAATTGGAAAAAACGTCCTCTTTCGAACCGTGATACTCAAAAAGCTGTACTACTTTTGTGAGTCGAGATATTCGATTTTTTTCAAAATTTTGTGAGTCTAGGTATTCAATTTTGAAAAATCGAATTTTGGCCAAAAATACATGAAAATTCTCAAAAAAATAAATGGCCATTTTTTAATTGGAAAAAACGTCCTCTTTCGAACCGTGCTACTCAAAAAGCTGAACTACTATTGTGAGTCGAGATATTCGATTTTCTTCAAAATTTTGTGAGTCGAGGTATTCAAATTTGAAAAATTGAATTTTGGCCAAAAATACATGAAAATTCTCAAAAAAATAAATGGCCATTTTTTAATTGGAAAAAACGTCCTCTTTCGAACCGTGCTACTCAAAAAGCTGTACTACTTTTGTGAGTCGAGATATTCGATTTTTTTCAAAATTTTGTGAGTCTAGGTATTCAATTTTGAAAAATCGAATTTTGGCCAAAAATACATGAAAATTCTCAAAAAAATAAATGGCCATTTTTTAATTGGAAAAAACGTCCTCTTTCGAACCGTGCTACTCAAAAAGCTGTACTACTTTTGTGAGTCGAGATATTAGATTTTTTTCAAAATTTTGTGAGTCGAGGTATTCAATTTTGAAAAATCGAATTTTGGCCAAAAATACATGAAAATTCTCAAAAAAATAAATGGTCATTTTTTAATTGGAAAAAACGTCCTCTTTCGAACCGTGCTACTCAAAAAGCTGTACTACTTTTGTGAGTCGAGATATTCGATTTTTTTCAAAATTTTGTGAGTCGAGGTATTCAATTTTGAAAAATTGAATTTTGGCCAAAAATACATGAAATTTCTCAAAAAAATAATTGGCCATTTTTTAATTGGAAAAAACGTCCTCTTTCGAACCGTGCTACTCAAAAAGCTGTACTACTTTTGTGAGTCGAGATATTAGATTTTTTTCAAAATTTTGTGAGTCTAGGTATTCAATTTTGAAAAATCGAATTTTGGCCAAAAATACATGAAAATTCTCAAAAAAATAAATGGCCTTTTTTAATTAGAAAAAACGTCCTCTTTCGAACCGTGATACTCAAAAAGCTGTACTACTTTTGTGAGTCGAGGTATTCGATTTTTTTCAAAATTTTGTGAGTCTAGGTATTCAATTTTGAAAAATCGAATTTTGGCCAAAAATACATGAAAATTCTCAAAAAAATAAATGGCCATTTTTTAATTGGAAAAAACGTCCTCTTTCGAACCGTGCTACTCAAAAAGCTGAACTACTATTGTGAGTCGAGATATTCGATTTTTTTCAAAATTTTGTGAGTCGAGGTATTCAGTTTTGAAAAATTGAATTTTGGCCAAAAATACATGAAATTTCTCAAAAAAATAAATGGCCATTTTTTAATTGGAAAAAACGTCTTCTTTCGAACCGTGCTACTCAAAAAGCTGTACTAATTTTGTGAGTCGAGATATTCGATTTTTTTCAAAATTTTGAGAGTCGAGTTATTCAATTTTGAAAAATCGAATTTTGGCTAAAAATACATGAAAATTCTCAAAAAAATAAATGGCCATTTTTTAATTGGAAAAAACGTCCTCTTTCGAACCGTGCTACTCAAAAAGCTGAACTACTTTTGTGAGTCGAGATATTCGATTTTTTTCAAAATTTTGTGAGTCGAGGTATTCAATTTTGAAAAATCGAATTTTGGCCAAAAATACATGAAAATTCTCAAAAAAATAAATGGCCATTTTTTAATTGGAAAAAACGTCCTCTTTCGAACCGTGCTACTCAAAAAGCTGAACTACTTTTGTGAGTCGAGATATTCGATTTTTTTCAAAATTTTGTGAGTCGAGGTATTCAATTTTGAAAAATCGAATTTTGGCCAAAAATACATGAAAATTCTCAAAAAAAATAAATAGCCATTTTTTAATTGGAAAAACGTCCTCTTTCGAACCGTGCTACTCAAAAAGCTGTACTACTTTTGTGAGTCGAGATATTCGATTTTTTTCAAAATTTTGTGAGCCGAGGTATTCAATTTTGAAAAATTGAATTTTGGCCAAAAATACATGAAATTTCCCAAAAAAATAAATGGCCATTTTTTAATTGGAAAAAACGTCCTCTTTCGAACCGTGCTACTCAAAAAGCTGTACTACTTTTGTGAGTCGAGATATTAGATTTTTTTCAAAATTTTGTGAGTCGAGGTATTCAATTTTGAAAAATCGAATTTTGGCCAAAAATACATGAAAATTCTCAAAAAATAAATGGCCATTTTTTAATTGGAAAAAACGTCCTCTTTCGAACCGTGCTACTCAAAAAGCTGAACTACTTTTGTGAGTCGAGATATTCGATTTTTTTTAAAATTTTGTGAGTCAAGGTATTCAATTTTGAAAAATTGAATTTTGGCCAAAAATACATGAAAATTCTCAAAAAAATAAGTGGCCATTTTTTAATTGGAAAAAACGTCCTCTTTCGAACCGTGCTACTCAAAAAGCTGAACTACTTTTGTGAGTCGAGATATTCGATTTCTTTCAAAATTTTGTGAGTCGAGGTATTCAATTTTGAAAAATCGAATTTTGGCCAAAAATACATGAATATTCTCAAAAAAATAAATGGCCTTTTTTAATTGGAAAAAACGTCCTCTTTCGAACCGTGATACTCAAAAAGCTGTACTACTTTTGTGAGTCGAGATATTCGATTTTTTCAAAATTTTGTGAGTCTAGGTATTCAATTTTGAAAAATCGAATTTTGGCAAAAAATACATGAAAATTTTCAAAAAAATAAATGGCCATTTTTTAATTGGAAAAAACGTCCTCTTTCGAACCGTGCTACTCAAAAAGCTGAACTACTATTGTGAGTCGAGATATTCGATTTTTTTCAAAATTTTGTGAGTCGAGGTATTCAATTTTGAAAAATTGAATTTTGGCCAAAAATACATGAAAATTCTCAAAAAAATAAATGGCCATTTTTTAATTGGAAAAAACGTCCTCTTTCGAACCGTGCTACTCAAAAAGCTGTACTACTTTTGTGAGTCGAGATATTAGATTTTTTTCAAAATTTTGTGAGTCTAGGTATTCAATTTTGAAAAATCGAATTTTGGCCAAAAATACATAAAAATTCTCAAAAAAATAAATGGCCATTTATTAATTGGAAAAAAAGTCCTCTTTCGAATCGTGCTACTCAAAAAGCTGTACTACTTTTGTGAGTCGAGATATTCGATTTTTTTCAAAATTTTGTAGTCGAGGTATTCAATTTTGAAAAATCGAATTTTGGCCAAAAATACATGAAAATTCTAAAAAAAAATAAATGGCCATTTTTTAATTGGAAAAAACGTCCTCTTTTGAACCGTGCTACTCAAAAACCTGAACTACTTTTGTGAGTCGAGATATTCGATTTTTTTCAAAATTTTGTGAGTCGAGGTATTCAATTTTGAAAAATCGAATTTTGACCAAAAATACATGAAATTTCTCAAAAAAATAAATGGCCATTTTTTAATTGGAAAAAACGTCCTGTTTCGAACCGTGCTACTCAAAAAGCTGTACTACTTTTGTGAGTCGAGATATTAGATTTTTTTCAAAATTTTGTGAGTCGAGGTATTCAATTTAGAAAAATCGAATTTTGGCCAAAAATACATGAAAATTCTCAAAAAAATAAATGGTCATTTTTTAATTGGAAAAAACGTCCTCTTTCGAACCGTGCTACTCAAAAAGCTGTACTACTTTTGTGAGTCGAGATATTCGATTTTTTTCAAAATTTTGTGAGTCTAGGTATTCAATTTTGAAAAATCGAATTTTGGCCAAAAATACATGAAAATTATCAAAAAAATAAATGGCCATTTTTTAATTGGAAAAACGTCCTCTTTCGAACAGTGCTACTCAAAAAGCTGTACTACTATTGTGAGTCGAGATATTAGATTTTTTCAAAATTTTGTGAGTCGAGGTATTCAATTCTGAAAAATCGAATTTTGGCCAAAAATACATGAAAATTCTCAAAAAATAAATGGCCATTTTTTAATTGGAAAAAACGTCCTCTTTCGAACCGTGCTACTCAAAAAGCTGAACTACTTTTGTGAGTCGAGATATTCGATTTTTTTTAAAATTTTGTGAGTCAAGGTATTCAATTTTGAAAAATTGAATTTTGGCCAAAAATACATGAAAATTCTCAAAAAAATAAGTGGCCATTTTTTAATTGGAAAAAACGTCCTCTTTCGAACCGTGCTACTCAAAAAGCTGAACTACTTTTGTGAGTCGAGATATTCGATTTCTTTCAAAATTTTGTGAGTCGAGGTATTCAATTTTGAAAAATCGAATTTTGGCCAAAAATACATGAATATTCTCAAAAAAATAAATGGCCTTTTTTAATTGGAAAAAACGTCCTCTTTCGAACCGTGATACTCAAAAAGCTGTACTACTTTTGTGAGTCGAGATATTCGATTTTTTCAAAATTTTGTGAGTCTAGGTATTCAATTTTGAAAAATCGAATTTTGGCCAAAAATACATGAAAATTTTCAAAAAAATAAATGGCCATTTTTTAATTGGAAAAAACGTCCTCTTTCGAACCGTGCTACTCAAAAAGCTGAACTACTATTGTGAGTCGAGATATTCGATTTTTTTCAAAATTTTGTGAGTCGAGGTATTCAATTTTGAAAAATTGAATTTTGGCCAAAAATACATGAAAATTCTCAAAAAAATAAATGGCCATTTTTTTATTGGAAAAAACGTCCTCTTTCGAACCGTGCTACTCAAAAAGCTGTACTACTTTTGTGAGTCGAGATATTCGATTTTTTTCAAAATTTTGTGAGTCGAGGTATTCAATTTTGAAAAATCGAATTTTGGCCAAAAATACATGAAAATTTTCAAAAAAATAAATGGCCATTTATTAATTGGAAAAAACGTCCTCTTTCGAACCGTGCTACTCAAAAAGCTGTACTACTTTTGTGAGTCGAGATATTCGATTTTTTTCAAAATTTTGTGAGTCTAGGTATTCAATTTTGAAAAATCGAATTTTGGCCAAAAATACATGAAAATTCTCAAAAAAATAAATGGCCATTTTTTAATTGGAAAAAACGTCCTCTTTCGAACCGTGCTACTCAAAAAGCTGAACTACTATTGTGAGTCGAGATATTCGATTTTTTTCAAAATTTTGTGAGTCGAGGTATTCAAATTTGAAAAATTGAATTTTGGCCAAAAATACATGAAAATTCTCAAAAAAATAAATGGCCATTTTTTAATTGGAAAAAACGTCCTCTTTCGAACCGTGCTACTCAAAAAGCTGTACTACTTTTGTGAGTCGAGATATTCGATTTTTTTCAAAATTTTGTGAGTCTAGGTATTCAATTTTGAAAAATCGAATTTTGGCCAAAAATACATGAAAATTCTCAAAAAAATAAATGGCCATTTTTTAATTGGAAAAAACGTCCTCTTTCGAACCGTGCTACTCAAAAAGCTGTACTACTTTTGTGAGTCGAGATATTAGATTTTTTTCAAAATTTTGTGAGTCGAGGTATTCAATTTTGAAAAATCGAATTTTGGCCAAAAATACATGAAAATTCTCAAAAAAATAAATGGTCATTTTTTAATTGGAAAAAACGTCCTCTTTCGAACCGTGCTACTCAAAAAGCTGTACTACTTTTGTGAGTCGAGATATTCGATTTTTTTCAAAATTTTGTGAGTCGAGGTATTCAATTTTGAAAAATTGAATTTTGGCCAAAAATACATGAAATTTCTCAAAAAAATAATTGGCCATTTTTTAATTGGAAAAAACGTCCTCTTTCGAACCGTGCTACTCAAAAAGCTGTACTACTTTTGTGAGTCGAGATATTAGATTTTTTTCAAAATTTTGTGAGTCTAGGTATTCAATTTTGAAAAATCGAATTTTGGCCAAAAATACATGAAAATTCTCAAAAAAATAAATGGCCTTTTTTAATTAGAAAAAACGTCCTCTTTCGAACCGTGATACTCAAAAAGCTGTACTACTTTTGTGAGTCGAGGTATTCGATTTTTTTCAAAATTTTGTGAGTCTAGGTATTCAATTTTGAAAAATCGAATTTTGGCCAAAAATACATGAAAATTCTCAAAAAAATAAATGGCCATTTTTTAATTGGAAAAAACGTCCTCTTTCGAACCGTGCTACTCAAAAAGCTGAACTACTATTGTGAGTCGAGATATTCGATTTTTTTCAAAATTTTGTGAGTCGAGGTATTCAGTTTTGAAAAATTGAATTTTGGCCAAAAATACATGAAATTTCTCAAAAAAATAAATGGCCATTTTTTAATTGGAAAAAACGTCCTCTTTCGAACCGTGCTACTCAAAAAGCTGTACTAATTTTGTGAGTCGAGATATTCGATTTTTTTCAAAATTTTGTGAGTCGAGTTATCAATTTTGAAAAATCGAATTTTGGCTAAAAATACATGAAAATTCTCAAAAAAATAAATGGCCATTTTTTAATTGGAAAAAACGTCCTCTTTCGAACCGTGCTACTCAAAAAGCTGAACTACTTTTGTGAGTCGAGATATTCGATTTTTTTCAAAATTTTGTGAGTCGAGGTATTCAATTTTGAAAAATCGAATTTTGGCCAAAAATACATGAAAATTCTCAAAAAAATAAATGGCCTTTTCTTAATTGGAAAAAACAACCTCTTTCGAACCGTGATACTCAAAAAGCTGTACTACTTTTGTGAGTCGAGATATTCGATTTTTTTCAAAATTTTGTGAGTCGAGGTATTCAATTTTGAAAAATTGAATTTTGGCCAAAAATACATGAAAATTCTCAAAAAAATAAATGGCCATTTTTTAATTGGAAAAAACGTCCTCTTTCGAACCGTGCTACTCAAAAAGCTGAACTACTATTGTGAGTCGAGATATTCGATTTTTTTCAAAATTTTGTGAGTCGAGGTGTTCAAATTTGAAAAATTGAATTTTGGCCAAAAACACATGAAAATTCTCAAAAAAATAAATGGCCATTTTTTAATTGGAAAAAACGTCCTCTTTCGAACCGTGCTACTCAAAAAGCTGTACTACTTTTGTGAGTCGAGATATTAGATTTTTTTCAAAATTTTGTGAGTCGAGGTATTCAATTTTGAAAAATCGAATTTTGGCCAAAAATACATGAAAATTCTTAAAAAAATAAATGGTCATTTTTTAATTGGAAAAAACGTCCTCTTTCGAACCGTGCTACTCAAAAAGCTGTACTACTTTTGTGAGTCGAGATATTCGATTTTTTTCAAAATTTTGTGAGTCGAGGTGTTCAAATTTGAAAAATTGAATTTTGGCCAAAAACACATGAAAATTCTCAAAAAAATAAATGGCCATTTTTTAATTGGAAAAAACGTCCTCTTTCGAACCGTGCTACTCAAAAAGCTGTACTACTTTTGTGAGTCGAGATATTAGATTTTTTTCAAAATTTTGTGAGTCGAGGTATTCAATTTTGAAAAATCGAATTTTGGCCAAAAATACATGAAAATTCTTAAAAAAATAAATGGTCATTTTTTAATTGGAAAAAACGTCCTCTTTCGAACCGTGCTACTCAAAAAGCTGAACTACTTTTGTGAGTCGAGATATTCGATTTTTTTCAAAATTTTGTGAGTCGAGGTATTCAATTTTGAAAAATCGAATTTTGGCCAAAAATACATAAATATTCTCAAAAAAATAAATGGCCATTTTTTAATTGGAAAAAACGTCCTCTTTCGAACCGTGCTACTCAAAAAGCTGTACTACTTTTGTGAGTCGAGATATTAGATTTTTTTCAAAATTTTGTGAGTCGAGGTATTCAATTTTGAAAAATCGAATTTTGGCCAAAAATACTTGAAAATTCTCAAAAAAATTAATGGCCATTTTTTAATTGGAAAAAACGTCCTCTTTCGAACCGTGCTACTCAAAAAGCTGTACTACTTTTGTGAGTCGAGATATTAGATTTTTTTCAAAATTTTGTGAGGTATTCAATTTTGAAAAATCGAATTTTGGCCAAAAATACTTGAAAATTCTCAAAAAAATAAATGGCCATTTTTTAATTGGAAAAAACGTCCTCTTTCGAACCGTGCTACTCAAAAAGCTGTACTACTTTTGTGAGTCGAGATATTCGATTTTTTTCAAAATTTTTGTGATCGAGGTATTCAATTTTGAAAAATCGAATTTTGGCCAAAAATACATGAAAATTCTCAAAAAAATAAATGGCCATTTTTTAATTGGAAAAAACGTCCTCTTTCGAACCGTGCTACTCAAAAAGCTGTACTACTTTTGTGTGTCGAGATATTCGATTTTGTTCAAAATTTTGTGAGTCGAGGTATTCAATTTTGAAAAATCGAATTTTGGCCAAAAATACATGAAAATTCTCAAAAAAAATAAATGGCCATTTTTTAATTGAAAAAAAACGTCCTCTTTCGAACCGTGCTACTCAAAAAGCTGTACTACTTTTGTGAGTCGAGATATTCGATTTTTTTCAAAATTTTGTGAGTCGAGGTATTCAATTTTGAAAAATCGAATTTTGGCCAAAAATACTTGAAAATTTTCAAAAAAATAAATGGCCATTTTTTAATTGGAAAAAACGTCCTCTTTCGAACCTTGCTACTCAAAAAGCTGTACTACTTTTGTGTGTCGAGATATTCGATTTTGTTCAAAATTTTGTGAGCCGAGGTATTCAAATTTGAAAAATTGAATTTTGGCCAAAAATACATGAAAATTCTCAAAAAAATAAATGGCCATTTTTTAATTGGAAAAAACGTCCTCTTTCGAACCGTGCTACTCAAAAAGCTGTACTACTTTTGTGAGTCGAGATATTCGATTTTTTTCAAAATTTTGTGAGTCTGGGTATTCAATTTTGAAAAATCGAATTTTGGCCAAAAATACATGAAAATTCTCAAAAAAATAAATGGCCATTTTTTAATTGGAAAAAACGTCCTCTTTCGAACCGTGCTACTCAAAAAGCTGTACTACTTTTGTGAGTCGAGATATTAGATTTTTTTCAAAATTTTGTGAGTCGAGGTATTCAATTTTGAAAAATCGAATTTTGGCCAAAAATACATGAAAATTCTCAAAAAAATAAATGGTCATTTTTTAATTGGAAAAAACGTCCTCTTTCGAACCGTGCTACTCAAAAAGCTGTACTACTTTTGTGAGTCGAGATATTTGATTTTTTTCAAAATTTTGTGAGTCGAGGTATTCAATTTTGAAAAATTGAATTTTGGCCAAAAATACATGAAATTTCTCAAAAAAATAAATGGCCATTTTTTAATTGGAAAAAGCGTCCTCTTTCGAACCGTGCTACTCAAAAAGCTGTACTACTTTTGTGAGTCGAGATATTAGATTTTTTTCAAAATTTTGTGAGTCTATGTATTCAATTTTGAAAAATCGAATTTTGGCCAAAAATACATGAAAATTCTCAAAAAAATAAATGGCCATTTTTTAATTGGAAAAAACGTCCTCTTTCGAACCGTGCTACTCAAAAAGCTGTACTACTTTTGTGAGTCGAGATATTAGATTTTTTTCAAAATTTTGTGAGTCGAGGTATTCAATTTTGAAAAATCGAATTTTGGCCAAAAATACATGAAAATTCTCAAAAAAATAAATGGCCATTTTTTAATTGGAAAAAACGTCCTCTTTCGAACCGTGCTACTCAAAAACCTGAACTACTTTTGTGAGTCGAGATATTCGATTTTTTTTAAAATTTTGTGAGTCAAGGTATTCAATTTTGAAAAATTGAATTTTGGCCAAAAATACATGAAAATTCTCAAAAAAATAAATGGCCATTTTTTAATTGGAAAAAACGTCCTCTTTCGAACCGTGCTACTCAAAAAGCTGAACTACTTTTGTGAGTAGAGATATTCGATTTTTTCAAAATTTTGTGAGTCGAGGTATTCAATTTTGAAAAATCGAATTTTGGCCAAAAATACATGAAAATTCTCAAAAAAATAAATGGCCTTTTTTAATTAGAAAAAACGTCCTCTTTCGAACCGTGATACTCAAAAAGCTGTACTACTTTTGTGAGTCGAGGTATTCGATTTTTTTCAAAATTTTGTGAGTCTAGGTATTCAATTTTGAAAAATCGAATTTTGGCCAAAAATACATGAAAATTCTCAAAAAAATAAATGGCCATTTTTTAATTGGAAAAAACGTCCTCTTTCGAACCGTGCTACTCAAAAAGCTGTACTACTTTTGTGAGTCGAGATATTAGATTTTTTTCAAAATTTTGTGAGTCGAGGTATTCAATTTTGAAAAATCGAATTTTGGCCAAAAATACATGAAAATTCTCAAAAAAATAAATGGCCATTTTTTAATTGGAAAAAACGTCCTCTTTCGAACCGTGCTACTCAAAAACCTGAACTACTTTTGTGAGTCGAGATATTCGATTTTTTTTAAAATTTTGTGAGTCAAGGTATTCAATTTTGAAAAATTGAATTTTGGCCAAAAATACATGAAAATTCTCAAAATAATAAATGGCCTTTTTTAATTAGAAAAAACGTCCTCTTTCGAACCGTGATACTCAAAAAGCTGTACTACTTTTGTGAGTCGAGGTATTCGATTTTTTTCAAAATTTTGTGAGTCTAGGTATTCAATTTTGAAAAATCGAATTTTGGCCAAAAATACATGAAAATTCTCAAAAAAATAAATGGCCATTTTTTAATTGGAAAAAACGTCCTCTTTCGAACCGTGCTACTCAAAAAGCTGAACTACTATTGTGAGTCGAGATATTCGATTTTTTTCAAAATTTTTGTGATCGAGGTATTCAATTTTGAAAAATCGAATTTTGGCCAAAAATACATGAAAATTCTCAAAAAAATAAATGGCCATTTTTTAATTGGAAAAAACGTCCTCTTTCGAACCGTGCTACTCAAAAAGCTGTACTACTTTTGTGTGTCGAGATATTCGATTTTGTTCAAAATTTTGTGAGTCGAGGTATTCAATTTTGAAAAATCGAATTTTGGCCAAAAATACATGAAAATTCTCAAAAAAAATAAATGGCCATTTTTTAATTGAAAAAAAAAACGTCCTCTTTCGAACCGTGCTACTCAAAAAGCTGTACTACTTTTGTGAGTCGAGATATTCGATTTTTTTCAAAATTTTTTGAGTCGAGGTATTCAATTTTGAAAAATCGAATTTTGGCCAAAAATACTTGAAAATTTTCAAAAAAATAAATGGCCATTTTTTCATTGGAAAAAACGTCCTCTTTCGAACCTTGCTACTCAAAAAGCTGTACTACTTTTGTGTGTCGAGATATTCGATTTTGTTCAAAATTTTGTGAGCCGAGGTATTCAATTTTGAAAAATCGAATTTTGGCCAAAAATACATGAAAATTCTCAAAAAAATAAATGGCCATTTTTTAACTGGAAAAAACGTCCTCTTTCGAACCGTGCTACTCAAAAAGCTGAACTACTATTGTGAGTCGAGATATTCGATTTTTTTCAAAATTTTGTGAGTCGAGGTATTCAAATTTGAAAAATTGAATTTTGGCCAAAAATACATGAAAATTCTCAAAAAAATAAATGGCCATTTTTTAATTGGAAAAAACGTCCTCTTTCGAACCGTGCTACTCAAAAAGCTGTACTACTTTTGTGAGTCGAGATATTCGATTTTTTTCAAAATTTTGTGAGTCTAGGTATTCAATTTTGAAAAATCGAATTTTGGCCAAAAATACATGAAAATTCTCAAAAAAATAAATGGCCATTTTTTAATTGGAAAAAACGTCCTCTTTCGAACCGTGCTACTCAAAAAGCTGTACTACTTTTGTGAGTCGAGATATTAGATTTTTTTCAAAATTTTGTGAGTCGAGGTATTCAATTTTGAAAAATCGAATTTTGGCCAAAAATACATGAAAATTCTCAAAAAAATAAATGGTCATTTTTTAATTGGAAAAAACGTCCTCTTTCGAACCGTGCTACTCAAAAAGCTGTACTACTTTTGTGAGTCGAGATATTCGATTTTTTTCAAAATTTTGTGAGTCGAGGTATTCAATTTTGAAAAATTGAATTTTGGCCAAAAATACATGAAATTTCTCAAAAAAATAAATGGCCATTTTTTAATTGGAAAAAACGTCCTCTTTCGAACCGTGCTACTCAAAAAGCTGTACTACTTTTGTGAGTCGAGATATTAGATTTTTTTCAAAATTTTGTGAGTCTAGGTATTCAATTTTGAAAAATCGAATTTTGGCCAAAAATACATGAAAATTCTCAAAAAAATAAATGGTCATTTTTTAATTGGAAAAAACGTCCTCTTTCGAACCGTGCTACTCACAAAGCTGTACTACTTTTGTGAGTCGAGATATTCGATTTTTTTAAAATTTTGTGAGTCGAGTTATTCAATTTTGAAAAATCGAATTTTGGCTAAAAATACATGAAAATTCTCAAAAAAATAAATGGCCATTTTTTAATTGGAAAAAACGTCCTCTTTCGAACCGTGCTACTCAAAAAGCTGAACTACTTTTGTGAGTCGAGATATTCGATTTTTTTCAAAATTTTGTGAGTCGAGGTATTCAATTTTGAAAAATCGAATTTTGGCCAAAAATACATGAAAATTCTCAAAAAAATAAATGGCCTTTTCTTAATTGGAAAAAACAACCTCTTTCGAACCGTGATACTCAAAAAGCTGTACTACTTTTGTGAGTCGAGATATTCGATTTTTTTCAAAATTTTGTGAGTCGAGGTATTCAATTTTGAAAAATTGAATTTTGGCCAAAAATACATGAAAATTCTCAAAAAAATAAATGGCCATTTTTTAATTGGAAAAAACGTCCTCTTTCGAACCGTGCTACTCAAAAAGCTGAACTACTATTGTGAGTCGAGATATTCGATTTTTTTCAAAATTTTGTGAGTCGAGGTATTCAAATTTGAAAAATTGAATTTTGGCCAAAAATACATGAAAATTCTCAAAAAAATAAATGGCCATTTTTTAATTGGAAAAAACGTCCTCTTTCGAACCGTGCTACTCAAAAAGCTGTACTACTTTTGTGAGTCGAGATATTCGATTTTTTTCAAAATTTTGTGAGTCTAGGTATTCAATTTTGAAAAATCTAATTTTGGCCAAAAATACATGAAAATTCTCAAAAAAATAAATGGCCATTTTTTAATTGGAAAAAACGTCCTCTTTCGAACCGTGCTACTCAAAAAGCTGAACTACTATTGTGAGTCGAGATATTCGATTTTTTTCAAAATTTTGTGAGTCGAGGTATTCAGTTTTGAAAAATTGAATTTTGGCCAAAAATACATGAAATTTCTCAAAAAAATAAATGGCCATTTTTTAATTGGAAAAAACGTCCTCTTTCGAACCGTGCTACTCAAAAAGCTGTACTACTTTTGTGAGTCGAGATATTAGATTTTTTTTCAAAATTTTGTGAGTCGAGGTATTCAATTTTGAAAAATCGAATTTTGGCTAAAAATACATGAAAATTCTCAAAAAAATAAATGGCCATTTTTTAATTGGAAAAAACGTCCTCTTTCGAACCGTGCTACTCAAAAACCTGAACTACTTTTGTGAGTCGAGATATTCGATTTTTTTCAAAATTTTGTGAGTCGAGGTATTCAATTTTGAAAAATCGAATTTTGGCCAAAAATACATGAAAATTCTCAAAAAAATAAATGGCCTTTTCTTAATTGGAAAAAACAACCTCTTTCGAACCGTGCTACTCAAAACGCTGTACTACTTTTGTGAGTCGAGATATTCGATTTTTTTCAAAATTTTGTGAGTCGAGGTATTCAATTTTGAAAAATCGAATTTTGGCCAAAAATACTTGAAAATTCTCAAAAAAATTAATGGCCATTTTTTAATTGGAAAAAACGTCCTCTTTCGAACCGTGCTACTCAAAAAGCTGTACTACTTTTGTGAGTCGAGATATTAGATTTTTTTCAAAATTTTGTGAGTCGAGGTATTCAATTTTGAAAAATCGAATTTTGGCCAAAAATACTTGAAAATTCTCAAAAAAATAAATGGGCATTTTTTAATTGGAAAAAACGTCCTCTTTCGAACCGTGCTACTCAAAAAGCTGTACTACTTTTGTGAGTCGAGATATTCGATTTTTTTCAAAATTTTTGTGATCGAGGTATTCAATTTTGAAAAATCGAATTTTGGCCAAAAATACATGAAAATTCTCAAAAAAATAAATGGCCATTTTTTAATTGGAAAAAACGTCCTCTTTCGAACCGTGCTACTCAAAAAGCTGTACTACTTTTGTGTGTCGAGATATTCGATTTTGTTCAAAATTTTGTGAGTCGAGGTATTCAATTTTGAAAAATCGAATTTTGGCCAAAAATACTTGAAAATTTTCAAAAAAATAAATGGCCATTTTTTCATTGGAAAAAACGTCCTCTTTCGAACCTTGCTACTCAAAAAGCTGTACTACTTTTGTGTGTCGAGATATTCGATTTTGTTCAAAATTTTGTGAGCCGAGGTATTCAATTTTGAAAAATCGAATTTTGGCCAAAAATACATGAAAATTCTCAAAAAAATAAATGGCCATTTTTTAACTGGAAAAAACGTCCTCTTTCGAACCGTGCTACTCAAAAAGCTGAACTACTATTGTGAGTCGAGATATTCGATTTTTTTCAAAATTTTGTGAGTCGAGGTATTCAAATTTGAAAAATTGAATTTTGGCCAAAAATACATGAAAATTCTCAAAAAAATAAATGGCCATTTTTTAATTGGAAAAAACGTCCTCTTTCGAACCGTGCTACTCAAAAAGCTGTACTACTTTTGTGAGTCGAGATATTCGATTTTTTTAAAAATTTTGTGAGTCTAGGTATTCAATTTTGAAAAATCGAATTTTGGCCAAAAATACATGAAAATTCTCAAAAAAATAAATGGCCATTTTTTAATTGGAAAAAACGTCCTCTTTCGAACCGTGCTACTCAAAAAGCTGTACTACTTTTGTGAGTCGAGATATTAGATTTTTTTCAAAATTTTGTGAGTCGAGGTATTCAATTTTGAAAAATCGAATTTTGGCCAAAAATACATGAAAATTCTCAAAAAAATAAATGGTCATTTTTTAATTGGAAAAAACGTCCTCTTTCGAACCGTGCTACTCAAAAAGCTGTACTACTTTTGTGAGTCGAGATATTCGATTTTTTTCAAAATTTTGTGAGTCGAGGTATTCAATTTTGAAAAATTGAATTTTGGCCAAAAATACATGAAATTTCTCAAAAAAATAAATGGCCATTTTTTAATTGGAAAAAACGTCCTCTTTCGAACCGTGCTACTCAAAAAGCTGTACTACTTTTGTGAGTCGAGATATTACATTTTTTTCAAAATTTTGTGAGTCTAGGTATTCAATTTTGAAAAATCGAATTTTGGCCAAAAATACATGAAAATTCTCAAAAAAATAAATGGTCATTTTTTAATTGGAAAAAACGTCCTCTTTCGAACCGTGCTACTCACAAAGCTGTACTACTTTTGTGAGTCGAGATATTCGATTTTTTTAAAATTTTGTGAGTCGAGTTATTCAATTTTGAAAAATCGAATTTTGGCTAAAAATACATGAAAATTCTCAAAAAAATAAATGGCCATTTTTTAATTGGAAAAAACGTCCTCTTTCGAACCGTGCTACTCAAAAAGCTGAACTACTTTTGTGAGTCGAGATATTCGATTTTTTTCAAAATTTTGTGAGTCGAGGTATTCAATTTTGAAAAATCGAATTTTGGCCAAAAATACATGAAAATTCTCAAAAAAATAAATGGCCTTTTCTTAATTGGAAAAAACAACCTCTTTCGAACCGTGATACTCAAAAAGCTGTACTACTTTTGTGAGTCGAGATATTCGATTTTTTTCAAAATTTTGTGAGTCGAGGTATTCAATTTTGAAAAATTGAATTTTGGCCAAAAATACATGAAAATTCTCAAAAAAATAAATGGCCATTTTTTAATTGGAAAAAACGTCCTCTTTCGAACCGTGCTACTCAAAAAGCTGAACTACTATTGTGAGTCGAGATATTCGATTTTTTTCAAAATTTTGTGAGTCGAGGTATTCAAATTTGAAAAATTGAATTTTGGCCAAAAATACATGAAAATTCTCAAAAAAATAAATGGCCATTTTTTAATTGGAAAAAACGTCCTCTTTCGAACCGTGCTACTCAAAAAGCTGTACTACTTTTGTGAGTCGAGATATTCGATTTTTTTCAAAATTTTGTGAGTCTAGGTATTCAATTTTGAAAAATCTAATTTTGGCCAAAAATACATGAAAATTCTCAAAAAAATAAATGGCCATTTTTTAATTGGAAAAAACGTCCTCTTTCGAACCGTGCTACTCAAAAAGCTGAACTACTATTGTGAGTCGAGATATTCGATTTTTTTCAAAATTTTGTGAGTCGAGGTATTCAGTTTTGAAAAATTGAATTTTGGCCAAAAATACATGAAATTTCTCAAAAAAATAAATGGCCATTTTTTAATTGGAAAAAACGTCCTCTTTCGAACCGTGCTACTCAAAAAGCTGTACTACTTTTGTGAGTCGAGATATTAGATTTTTTTTCAAAATTTTGTGAGTCGAGGTATTCAATTTTGAAAAATCGAATTTTGGCTAAAAATACATGAAAATTCTCAAAAAAATAAATGGCCATTTTTTAATTGGAAAAAACGTCCTCTTTCGAACCGTGCTACTCAAAAACCTGAACTACTTTTGTGAGTCGAGATATTCGATTTTTTTCAAAATTTTGTGAGTCGAGGTATTCAATTTTGAAAAATCGAATTTTGGCCAAAAATACATGAAAATTCTCAAAAAAATAAATGGCCTTTTCTTAATTGGAAAAAACAACCTCTTTCGAACCGTGCTACTCAAAACGCTGTACTACTTTTGTGAGTCGAGATATTCGATTTTTTTCAAAATTTTGTGAGTCGAGGTATTCAATTTTGAAAAATCGAATTTTGGCCAAAAATACTTGAAAATTCTCAAAAAAATTAATGGCCATTTTTTAATTGGAAAAAACGTCCTCTTTCGAACCGTGCTACTCAAAAAGCTGTACTACTTTTGTGAGTCGAGATATTAGATTTTTTTCAAAATTTTGTGAGTCGAGGTATTCAATTTTGAAAAATCGAATTTTGGCCAAAAATACTTGAAAATTCTCAAAAAAATAAATGGGCATTTTTTAATTGGAAAAAACGTCCTCTTTCGAACCGTGCTACTCAAAAAGCTGTACTACTTTTGTGAGTCGAGATATTCGATTTTTTTCAAAATTTTTGTGATCGAGGTATTCAATTTTGAAAAATCGAATTTTGGCCAAAAATACATGAAAATTCTCAAAAAAATAAATGGCCATTTTTTAATTGGAAAAAACGTCCTCTTTCGAACCGTGCTACTCAAAAAGCTGTACTACTTTTGTGTGTCGAGATATTCGATTTTGTTCAAAATTTTGTGAGTCGAGGTATTCAATTTTGAAAAATCGAATTTTGGCCAAAAATACATGAAAATTCTCAAAAAAAATAAATGGCCATTTTTTAATTGAAAAAAAACGTCCTCTTTCGAACCGTGCTACTCAAAAAGCTGTACTACTTTTGTGAGTCGAGATATTCGATTTTTTTCAAAATTTTTTGAGTCGAGGTATTCAATTTTGAAAAATCGAATTTTGGCCAAAAATACTTGAAAATTTTCAAAAAAATAAATGGCCATTTTTTAATTGGAAAAAACGTCCTCTTTCGAACCTTGCTACTCAAAAAGCTGTACTACTTTTGTGTGTCGAGATATTCGATTTTGTTCAAAATTTTGTGAGCCGAGGTATTCAATTTTGAAAAATCGAATTTTGGCCAAAAATACATGAAAATTCTCAAAAAAATAAATGGCCATTTTTTAATTGGAAAAAACGTTCTCTTTCGAACCGTGCTACTCAAAAAGCTGTACTACTTTTGTGAGTCGATATATTCGATTTTTTTTCAAAATTTTGTGAGTCGAGGTATTCAATTTTGAAAAATCGAATTTTGGCCAAAAATACATGAAAATTCTCAAAAAAATAAATGGCCATTTTTTAATTGGAAAAAACGTCCTCTTTCGAACCGTGCTACTCAAAAAGCTGTACTACTTTTGTGAGTCGAGATATTAGATTTTTTTCAAAATTTTGTGAGTCGAGGTATTCAATTTTGAAAAATCGAATTTTGGCCAAAAATACTTGAAAATTCTCAAAAAAATAAATGGCCATTTTTTAATTGGAAAAAACGTCCTCTTTCGAACCGTGCTACTCAAAAAGCTGTACTACTTTTGTGAGTCGAGATATTCGATTTTTTTCAAAATTTTTGTGATCGAAGTATTCAATTTTGAAAAATCGAATTTTGGCCAAAAATACATGAAAATTCTCAAAAAAATAAATGGCCATTTTTTAATTGGAAAAAACGTCCTCTTTCGAACCGTGCTACTCAAAAAGCTGTACTACTTTTGTGTGTCGAGATATTCGATTTTGTTCAAAATTTTGTGAGTCTAGGTATTCAATTTTGAAAAATCGAATTTTGGCCAAAAATACATGAAAATTCTCAAAAAAATAAATGGCCATTTTTTAATTGGAAAAAACGTCCTCTTTCGAACCGTGCTACTCAAAAAGCTGTACTACTTTTGTGAGTCGAGATATTAGATTTTTTTCAAAATTTTGTGAGTCGAGGTATTCAATTTTGAAAAATCGAATTTTGGCCAAAAATACATGAAAATTCTCAAAAAAATAAATGGTCATTTTTCAATTGGGAAAAACGTCCTCTTTCGAACCGTGCTACTCAAAAACCTGAACTACTTTTGTGAGTCGAGATATTCGACTTTTTTCAAAATTTTGTGAGTCAAGGTATTCAATTTTGAAAAATTGAATTTTGGCCAAAAATACATGAAAATTCTCAAAAAAATAAATGGCCATTTTTTAATTGGAAAAAACGTCCTCTTTCGAACCGTGCTACTCAAAAAGCTGAACTACTTTTGTGAGTCGAGATATTCGATTTTTTCAAAATTTTGTGAGTCGAGGTATTCAATTTTGAAAAATCGAATTTTGGCCAAAAATACATGAAAATTCTCAAAAAAAATAAATGGCCATTTTTTAATTGGAAAAAACGTCCTCTTTCGAACCGTGATACTCAAAAAGCTGTACTACTTTTGTGAGTCGAGGTATTCGATTTTTTTCAAAATTTTGTGAGTCTAGGTATTCAATTTTGAAAAATCGAATTTTGGCCAAAAATACATGAAAATTCTCAAAAAAATAAATGGCCATTTTTTAATTGGAAAAAACGTCCTCTTTCGAACCGTGCTACTCAAAAAGCTGTACTACTTTTGTGAGTCGAGGTATTCGATTTTTTTCAAAATTTTGTGAGTCGAGGTATTCAATTTTGAAAAATCGAATTTTGGCCAAAAATACATGAAATTTCTCAAAAAAATAAATGGCCATTTTTTAATTGGAAAAAACGTCCTCTTTCGAACCGTGCTACTCAAAAAGCTGTACTACTTTTGTGAGTCGAGATATTAGATTTTTTTTCAAAATTTTGTGAGTCGAGGTATTCAATTTTGAAAAATCGAATTTTGGCTAAAAATACATGAAAATTCTCAAAAAAATAAATGGCCATTTTTTAATTGGAAAAAACGTCCTCTTTCGAACCGTGCTACTCAAAAAGCTGAACTACTTTTGTGAGTCGAGATATTCGATTTTTTTCAAAATTTTGTGAGTCGAGGTATTCAATTTTGAAAAATCGAATTTTGGCCAAAAATACATGAAAATTCTCAAAAAAATAAATGGCCATTTTTTAATTGGAAAAAACGTCCTCTTTCGAACCGTGCTACTCAAAAAGCTGAACTACTTTTGTGAGTCGAGATATTCGATTTTTTCAAAATTTTGTGAGTCGAGGTATTCAATTTTGAAAAATCGAATTTTGGCCAAAAATACATGAAAATTCTCAAAAAAATAAATGGCCATTTTTTAATTGGAAAAAACGTCCTCTTTCGAACCGTGATACTCAAAAAGCTGTACTACTTTTGTGAGTCGAGGTATTCGATTTTTTTCAAAATTTTGTGAGTCTAGGTATTCAATTTTGAAAAATCGAATTTTGGCCAAAAATACATGAAAATTCTCAAAAAAATAAATGGCCATTTTTTAATTGGAAAAAACGTCCTCTTTCGAACCGTGCTACTCAAAAAGCTGTACTACTTTTGTGAGTCGAGGTATTCGATTTTTTTCAAAATTTTGTGAGTCGAGGTATTCAATTTTGAAAAATCGAATTTTGGCCAAAAATACATGAAATTTCTCAAAAAAATAAATGGCCATTTTTTAATTGGAAAAAACGTCCTCTTTCGAACCGTGCTACTCAAAAAGCTGTACTACTTTTGTGAGTCGAGATATTAGATTTTTTTTCAAAATTTTGTGAGTCGAGGTATTCAATTTTGAAAAATCGAATTTTGGCTAAAAATACATGAAAATTCTCAAAAAAATAAATGGCCATTTTTTAATTGGAAAAAACGTCCTCTTTCGAACCGTGCTACTCAAAAAGCTGAACTACTTTTGTGAGTCGAGATATTCGATTTTTTTCAAAATTTTGTGAGTCGAGGTATTCAATTTTGAAAAATCGAATTTTGGCCAAAAATACATGAAAATTCTCAAAAAAATAAATGGCCATTTTTTAATTGGAAAAACGTCCTCTTTCGAACCGTGCTACTCAAAAAGCTGTACTACTTTTGTGAGTCGAGATATTCGATTTTTTTCAAAATTTTGTGAGCCGAGGTATTCAATTTTGAAAAATCGAATTTTGGCCAAAAATACATAAATATTCTCAAAAAAATAAATGGCCATTTTTTAATTGGAAAAAACGTCCTCTTTCGAACCGTGCTACTCAAAAAGCTGTACTACTTTTGTGAGTCGAGATATTAGATTTTTTTCAAAATTTTGTGAGTCGAGGTATTCAATTTTGAAAAATCGAATTTTGGCCAAAAATACTTGAAAATTCTCAAAAAAATTAATGGCCATTTTTTAATTGGAAAAAACGTCCTCTTTCGAACCGTGCTACTCAAAAAGCTGTACTACTTTTGTGAGTCGAGATATTAGATTTTTTTCAAAATTTTGTGAGTCGAGGTATTCAATTTTGAAAAATCGAATCTTGGCCAAAACTACTTGAAAATTCTCAAAAAAATTAATGGCCATTTTTTAATTGGAAAAAACGTCCTCTTTCGAACCGTGCTACTCAAAAAGCTGTACTACTTTTGTGAGTCGAGATATTCGATTTTTTTCAAAATTTTTGTGATCGAGGCATTCAATTTTGAAAAATCGAATTTTGGCCAAAAATACATGAAAATTCTCAAAAAAATAAATGGCCATTTTTTAATTGGAAAAACGTCCTCTTTCGAACCGTGCTACTCAAAAAGCTGTACTACTTTTGTGAGTCGAGATATTCGATTTTTTTCAAAATTTTGTGAGCCGAGGTATTCAATTTTGAAAAATCGAATTTTGGCCAAAAATACATAAATATTCTCAAAAAAATAAATGGCCATTTTTTAATTGGAAAAAACGTCCTCTTTCGAACCGTGCTACTCAAAAAGCTGTACTACTTTTGTGAGTCGAGATATTAGATTTTTTTCAAAATTTTGTGAGTCGAGGTATTCAATTTTGAAAAATCGAATTTTGGCCAAAAATACTTGAAAATTCTCAAAAAAATTAATGGCCATTTTTTAATTGGAAAAAACGTCCTCTTTCGAACCGTGCTACTCAAAAAGCTGTACTACTTTTGTGAGTCGAGATATTAGATTTTTTTCAAAATTTTGTGAGTCGAGGTATTCAATTTTGAAAAATCGAATTTTGGCCAAAAATACTTGAAAATTCTCAAAAAAATAAATGGGCATTTTTTAATTGGAAAAAACGTCCTCTTTCGAACCGTGCTACTCAAAAAGCTGTACTACTTTTGTGAGTCGAGATATTCGATTTTTTTCAAAATTTTTGTGATCGAGGTATTCAATTTTGAAAAATCGAATTTTGGCCAAAAATACATGAAAATTCTCAAAAAAATAAATGGCCATTTTTTAATTGGAAAAAACGTCCTCTTTCGAACCGTGCTACTCAAAAAGCTGTACTACTTTTGTGTGTCGAGATATTCGATTTTGTTCAAAATTTTGTGAGTCGAGGTATTCAATTTTGAAAAATCGAATTTTGGCCAAAAATACATGAAAATTCTCAAAAAAAATAAATGGCCATTTTTTAATTGAAAAAAAACGTCCTCTTTCGAACCGTGCTACTCAAAAAGCTGTACTACTTTTGTGAGTCGAGATATTCGATTTTTTTCAAAATTTTTTGAGTCGAGGTATTCAATTTTGAAAAATCGAATTTTGGCCAAAAATACTTGAAAATTTTCAAAAAAATAAATGGCCATTTTTTAATTGGAAAAAACGTCCTCTTTCGAACCTTGCTACTCAAAAAGCTGTACTACTTTTGTGTGTCGAGATATTCGATTTTGTTCAAAATTTTGTGAGCCGAGGTATTCAATTTTGAAAAATCGAATTTTGGCCAAAAATACATGAAAATTCTCAAAAAAATAAATGGCCATTTTATAATTGGAAAAAACGTTCTCTTTCGAACCGTGCTACTCAAAAAGCTGTACTACTTTTGTGAGTCGATATATTAGATTTTTTTCAAAATTTTGTGAGTCGAGGTATTCAATTTTGAAAAATCGAATTTTGGCCAAAAATACTTGAAAATTCTCAAAAAAATAAATGGCCATTTTTTAATTGGAAAAAACGTCCTCTTTCGAACCGTGCTACTCAAAAAGCTGTACTACTTTTGTGAGTCGAGATATTAGATTTTTTTTCAAAATTTTGTGAGTCGAGGTATTCAATTTTGAAAAATCGAATTTTGGCTAAAAATACATGAAAATTCTCAAAAAAATAAATGGCCATTTTTTAATTGGAAAAAACGTCCTCTTTCGAACCGTGCTACTCAAAAAGCTGTACTACTTTTGTGAGTCGAGATATTAGATTTTTTTTCAAAATTTTGTGAGTCGAGGTATTCAATTTTGAAAAATCGAATTTTGGCTAAAAATACATGAAAATTCTCAAAAAAATAAATGGCCATTTTATAATTGGAAAAAACGTCCTCTTTCGAACCGTGCTACTCAAAAAGCTGAACTACTTTTGTGAGTCGAGATATTAGATTTTTTTCAAAATTTTGTGAGTCGAGGTATTCAATTTTGAAAAATCGAATTTTGGCCAAAAATACTTGAAAATTCTCAAAAAAATAAATGGCCATTTTTTAATTGGAAAAAACGTCCTCTTTCGAACCGTGCTACTCAAAAAGCTGTACTACTTTTGTGAGTCGAGATATTAGATTTTTTTTCAAAATTTTGTGAGTCGAGGTATTCATTTTTTAATTGGAAAAAACGTCCTCTTTCGAACCGTGCTACTCAAAAAGCTGAACTACTTTTGTGAGTCGAGATATTCGATTTTTTTCAAAATTTTGTGAGTCGAGGTATTCAATTTTGAAAAATCGAATTTTGGCCAAAAATACATGAAAATTCTCAAAAAAATAAATGGCCATTTTTTAATTGGAAAAAACGTCCTCTTTCGAACCGTGCTACTCAAAAAGCTGAACTACTTTTGTGAGTCGAGATATTCGATTTTTTCAAAATTTTGTGAGTCGAGGTATTCAATTTTGAAAAATCGAATTTTGGCCAAAAATACATGAAAATTCTCAAAAAAATAAATGGCCATTTTTTAATTGGAAAAAACGTCCTCTTTCGAACCGTGATACTCAAAAAGCTGTACTACTTTTGTGAGTCGAGGTATTCGATTTTTTTCAAAATTTTGTGAGTCTAGGTATTCAATTTTGAAAAATCGAATTTTGGCCAAAAATACATGAAAATTCTCAAAAAAATAAATGGCCATTTTTTAATTGGAAAAAACGTCCTCTTTCGAACCGTGCTACTCAAAAAGCTGTACTACTTTTGTGAGTCGAGGTATTCGATTTTTTTCAAAATTTTGTGAGTCGAGGTATTCAATTTTGAAAAATCGAATTTTGGCCAAAAATACATGAAATTTCTCAAAAAAATAAATGGCCATTTTTTAATTGGAAAAAACGTCCTCTTTCGAACCGTGCTACTCAAAAAGCTGTACTACTTTTGTGAGTCGAGATATTAGATTTTTTTTCAAAATTTTGTGAGTCGAGGTATTCAATTTTGAAAAATCGAATTTTGGCTAAAAATACATGAAAATTCTCAAAAAAATAAATGGCCATTTTTTAATTGGAAAAAACGTCCTCTTTCGAACCGTGCTACTCAAAAAGCTGAACTACTTTTGTGAGTCGAGATATTCGATTTTTTTCAAAATTTTGTGAGTCGAGGTATTCAATTTTGAAAAATCGAATTTTGGCCAAAAATACATGAAAATTCTCAAAAAAATAAATGGCCATTTTTTAATTGGAAAAACGTCCTCTTTCGAACCGTGCTACTCAAAAAGCTGTACTACTTTTGTGAGTCGAGATATTCGATTTTTTTCAAAATTTTGTGAGCCGAGGTATTCAATTTTGAAAAATCGAATTTTGGCCAAAAATACATAAATATTCTCAAAAAAATAAATGGCCATTTTTTAATTGGAAAAAACGTCCTCTTTCGAACCGTGCTACTCAAAAAGCTGTACTACTTTTGTGAGTCGAGATATTAGATTTTTTTCAAAATTTTGTGAGTCGAGGTATTCAATTTTGAAAAATCGAATTTTGGCCAAAAATACTTGAAAATTCTCAAAAAAATTAATGGCCATTTTTTAATTGGAAAAAACGTCCTCTTTCGAACCGTGCTACTCAAAAAGCTGTACTACTTTTGTGAGTCGAGATATTAGATTTTTTTCAAAATTTTGTGAGTCGAGGTATTCAATTTTGAAAAATCGAATTTTGGCCAAAAATACTTGAAAATTCTCAAAAAAATAAATGGGCATTTTTTAATTGGAAAAAACGTCCTCTTTCGAACCGTGCTACTCAAAAAGCTGTACTACTTTTGTGAGTCGAGATATTCGATTTTTTTCAAAATTTTTGTGATCGAGGCATTCAATTTTGAAAAATCGAATTTTGGCCAAAAATACATGAAAATTCTCAAAAAAATAAATGGCCATTTTTTAATTGGAAAAACGTCCTCTTTCGAACCGTGCTACTCAAAAAGCTGTACTACTTTTGTGAGTCGAGATATTCGATTTTTTTCAAAATTTTGTGAGCCGAGGTATTCAATTTTGAAAAATCGAATTTTGGCCAAAAATACATAAATATTCTCAAAAAAATAAATGGCCATTTTTTAATTGGAAAAAACGTCCTCTTTCGAACCGTGCTACTCAAAAAGCTGTACTACTTTTGTGAGTCGAGATATTAGATTTTTTTCAAAATTTTGTGAGTCGAGGTATTCAATTTTGAAAAATCGAATTTTGGCCAAAAATACTTGAAAATTCTCAAAAAAATTAATGGCCATTTTTTAATTGGAAAAAACGTCCTCTTTCGAACCGTGCTACTCAAAAAGCTGTACTACTTTTGTGAGTCGAGATATTAGATTTTTTTCAAAATTTTGTGAGTCGAGGTATTCAATTTTGAAAAATCGAATTTTGGCCAAAAATACTTGAAAATTCTCAAAAAAATAAATGGGCATTTTTTAATTGGAAAAAACGTCCTCTTTCGAACCGTGCTACTCAAAAAGCTGTACTACTTTTGTGAGTCGAGATATTCGATTTTTTTCAAAATTTTTGTGATCGAGGTATTCAATTTTGAAAAATCGAATTTTGGCCAAAAATACATGAAAATTCTCAAAAAAATAAATGGCCATTTTTTAATTGGAAAAAACGTCCTCTTTCGAACCGTGCTACTCAAAAAGCTGTACTACTTTTGTGTGTCGAGATATTCGATTTTGTTCAAAATTTTGTGAGTCGAGGTATTCAATTTTGAAAAATCGAATTTTGGCCAAAAATACATGAAAATTCTCAAAAAAAATAAATGGCCATTTTTTAATTGAAAAAAAACGTCCTCTTTCGAACCGTGCTACTCAAAAAGCTGTACTACTTTTGTGAGTCGAGATATTCGATTTTTTTCAAAATTTTTTGAGTCGAGGTATTCAATTTTGAAAAATCGAATTTTGGCCAAAAATACTTGAAAATTTTCAAAAAAATAAATGGCCATTTTTTAATTGGAAAAAACGTCCTCTTTCGAACCTTGCTACTCAAAAAGCTGTACTACTTTTGTGTGTCGAGATATTCGATTTTGTTCAAAATTTTGTGAGCCGAGGTATTCAATTTTGAAAAATCGAATTTTGGCCAAAAATACATGAAAATTCTCAAAAAAATAAATGGCCATTTTTTAATTGGAAAAAACGTTCTCTTTCGAACCGTGCTACTCAAAAAGCTGTACTACTTTTGTGAGTCGATATATTCGATTTTTTTTCAAAATTTTGTGAGTCGAGGTATTCAATTTTGAAAAATCGAATTTTGGCCAAAAATACATGAAAATTCTCAAAAAAATAAATGGCCATTTTTTAATTGGAAAAAACGTCCTCTTTCGAACCGTGCTACTCAAAAAGCTGTACTACTTTTGTGAGTCGAGATATTAGATTTTTTTCAAAATTTTGTGAGTCGAGGTATTCAATTTTGAAAAATCGAATTTTGGCCAAAAATACTTGAAAATTCTCAAAAAAATAAATGGGCATTTTTTAATTGGAAAAAACGTCCTCTTTCGAACCGTGCTACTCAAAAACCTGTACTACTTTTGTGAGTCGAGATATTCGATTTTTTTCAAAATTTTTGTGATCGAAGTATTCAATTTTGAAAAATCGAATTTTGGCCAAAAATACATGAAAATTCTCAAAAAAATAAATGGCCATTTTTTAATTGGAAAAAACGTCCTCTTTCGAACCGTGCTACTCAAAAAGCTGTACTACTTTTGTGTGTCGAGATATTCGATTTTGTTCAAAATTTTGTGAGTCGAGGTATTCAATTTTGAAAAATCGAATTTTGGCCAAAAATACATGAAAATTCTCAAAAAAAATAAATGGCCATTTTTTAATTGAAAAAAACGTCCTCTTTCGAACCGTGCTACTCAAAAAGCTGTACTACTTTTGTGAGTCGAGATATTCGATTTTTTCAAAATTTTTTGAGTCGAGGTATTCAATTTTGAAAAATCGAATTTTGGCCAAAAATACTTGAAAATTTTCAAAAAAATAAATGGCCATTTTTTAATTGGAAAAAACGTCCTCTTTCGAACCTTTCTACTCAAAAAGCTGTACTACTTTTGTGTGTCGAGATATTCGATTTTGTTCAAAATTTTGTGAGCCGAGGTATTCAATTTTGAAAAATCGAATTTTGGCCAAAAATACATGAAAATTCTCAAAAAAATAAATGGCCATTTTTTAATTGGAAAAAACGTTCTCTTTCGAACCGTGCTACTCAAAAAGCTGTAATAGTTTTGTGAGTCGAGATATTCCATTTTTTTCAAAATTTTGTGAGTCGAGGTATTCAATTTTGAAAAATCGAATTTTGGCCAAAAATACATGAAAATTCTCAAAAAAATAAATGGCCATTTTTAATTGGAAAAAACGACCTCTTTCGAACCGTGCTACTCAAAAAGCTGTACTACTTTTGTGAGTCGATATATTCGATTTTTTTTCAAAATTTTGTGAGTCGAGGTATTCAATTTTGAAAAATCGAATTTTGGTCAAAAATTCATGAAAATTCTCAAAAAAATAAATGGCCATTTTTTAATTGGAAAATACGTCCTCTTTCGAACCGTGCTACTCAAAAAGCTGTACTACTTTTGTGAGTCGAGATATTCGATTTTTTTCAAAATTTTGTGAGTCGAGGTATTCAATTTTGAAAAATCGAATTTTGGCCAAAAATACATGAAAATTCTCAAAAAATAAATGGCCATTTTTTAATTGGAAAAAACGTCCTCTTTCGAACCGTGCTACTCAAAAAGCTGTACTACTTTTGTGAGTCGAGATATTCGATTTTTTTCAAAATTTTGTGAGCCGAGGTATTCAATTTTGAAAAATCGAATTTTGGCCAAAAATACATAAAAATTCTCAAAAAAATAAATGGCCATTTTTTAATTGGAAAAAACGTCCTCTTTCGAACCGTGCTACTCAAAAAGCTGTACTACTTTTGTGAGTCGAGATATTCGATTTTTTCAAAATTTTGTGAGTCGAGGTATTCAATTTTGAAAAATCGAATTTTGGCCAAAAATACTTGAAAATTCTCAAAAAAAATTAATGGCCATTTTTTAATTGGAAAAAACGTCCTCTTTCGAACCTTGCTACTCAAAAACCTGTACTACTTTTGAAAATACATGAAAATTCATGAAAATTCTCAAAAAAATAAATGGCCATTTTTTAATTAGAAAAAACGTCCTCTTTCGAACCGTGCTACTCAAAAAGCTGTACTACTTTTGTGAGTCGAGATATTCGATTTTTTTCAAAATTTTTTGAGTCGAGGTATTCAATTTTGAAAAATCGAATTTTGGCCAAAAATACTTGAAAATTCTCAAAAAAATAAATGGCCATTTTTTAATTGGAAAAAACGTCCTCTTTCGAACCTTGCTACTCAAAAAGCTGTACTACTTTTGTGAGTCGAGATATTCTTGAAAATTCTCAAAAAAATAAATGGCTATTTTTTAATTGGAAAAAACGTCCTCTTTCGAACCTTGCTACTCAAAAAGCTGTACTACTTTTGTGAGTCGAGATATTCGATTTTTTTCAAAATTTTGTGAGTCGAGGTATTCAATTTTGAAAAATCGAATTTTGGCCAAAAATACTTGAAAATTCTCAAAAAATAAATGGCCATTTTTTAATTGGAAAAAATGTCCTCTTTCGAACCGTGCTACTCAAAAACCTGTACTACTTTTGTGAGTCGAGATATTCGATTTTTTTCAAAATTTTTGTGATCGAAGTATTCAATTTTGAAAAATCGAATTTTGGCCAAAAATACATGAAAATTCTCAAAAAAATAAATGGCCATTTTTTAATTGGAAAAAACGTCCTCTTTCGAACCGTGCTACTCAAAAAGCTGTACTACTTTTGAAAATACATGAAAATTCATGAAAATTCTCAAAAAAATAAATGGCCATTTTTTAATTAGAAAAAACGTCCTCTTTCGAACCGTGCTACTCAAAAAGCTGTACTACTTTTGTGAGTCGAGATATTCGATTTTTTTCAAAATTTTTTGAGTCGAGGTATTCAATTTTGAAAAATCGAATTTTGGCCAAAAATACTTGAAAATTCTCAAAAAAATAAATGGCCATTTTTTAATTGGAAAAAACGTCCTCTTTCGAACCTTGCTACTCAAAAAGCTGTACTACTTTTGTGAGTCGAGATATTCTTGAAAATTCTCAAAAAAATAAATGGCTATTTTTTAATTGGAAAAAACGTCCTCTTTCGAACCTTGCTACTCAAAAAGCTGTACTACTTTTGTGAGTCGAGATATTCGATTTTTTTCAAAATTTTGTGAGTCGAGGTATTCAATTTTGAAAAATCGAATTTTGGCCAAAAATACTTGAAAATTCTCAAAAAATAAATGGCCATTTTTTAATTGGAAAAAATGTCCTCTTTCGAACCGTGCTACTCAAAAACCTGTACTACTTTTGTGAGTCGAGATATTCGATTTTTTTCAAAATTTTTGTGATCGAAGTATTCAATTTTGAAAAATCGAATTTTGGCCAAAAATACATGAAAATTCTCAAAAAAATAAATGGCCATTTTTTAATTGGAAAAAACGTCCTCTTTCGAACCGTGCTACTCAAAAAGCTGTACTACTTTTGTGTGTCGAGATATTCGATTTTGTTCAAAATTTTGTGAGTCGAGGTATTCAATTTTGAAAAATCGAATTTTGGCCAAAAATACATGAAAATTCTCAAAAAAAATAAATGGCCATTTTTTAATTGTAAAAAACGTCCTCTTTCGAACCGTGCTACTCAAAAAGCTGTACTACTTTTGTGAGTCGAGATATTCGATTTTTTTCAAAATTTTTTGAGTCGAGGTATTCAATTTTGAAAAATCGAATTTTGGCCAAAAATACTTGAAAATTTTCAAAAAAATAAATGGCCATTTTTTAATTGGAAAAAACGTCCTCTTTCGAACCTTTCTACTCAAAAAGCTGTACTACTTTTGTGTGTCGAGATATTCGATTTTGTTCAAAATTTTGTGAGCCGAGGTATTCAATTTTGAAAAATCGAATTTTGGCCAAAAATACATGAAAATTCTCAAAAAAATAAATGGCCATTTTTTAATTGGAAAAAACGTTCTCTTTCGAACCGTGCTACTCAAAAAGCTGTAATAGTTTTGTGAGTCGAGATATTCCATTTTTTTCAAAATTTTGTGAGTCGAGGTATTCAATTTTGAAAAATCGAATTTTGGCCAAAAATACATGAAAATTCTCAAAAAAATAAATGGCCATTTTTAATTGGAAAAAACGACCTCTTTCGAACCGTGCTACTCAAAAAGCTGTACTACTTTTGTGAGTCGATATATTCGATTTTTTTTCAAAATTTTGTGAGTCGAGGTATTCAATTTTGAAAAATCGAATTTTGGTCAAAAATTCATGAAAATTCTCAAAAAAATAAATGGCCATTTTTTAATTGGAAAATACGTCCTCTTTCGAACCGTGCTACTCAAAAAGCTGTACTACTTTTGTGAGTCGAGATATTCGATTTTTTTCAAAATTTTGTGAGTCGAGGTATTCAATTTTGAAAAATCGAATTTTGGCCAAAAATACATGAAAATTCTCAAAAAATAAATGGCCATTTTTTAATTGGAAAAAACGTCCTCTTTCGAACCGTGCTACTCAAAAAGCTGTACTACTTTTGTGAGTCGAGATATTCGATTTTTTTCAAAATTTTGTGAGTCGAGGTATTCAATTTTGAAAAATCGAATTTTGGCCAAAAATACTTGAAAATTCTCAAAAAATAAATGGCCATTTTTTAATTGGAAAAAATGTCCTCTTTCGAACCGTGCTACTCAAAAACCTGTACTACTTTTGTGAGTCGAGATATTCGATTTTTTTCAAAATTTTTGTGATCGAAGTATTCAATTTTGAAAAATCGAATTTTGGCCAAAAATACATGAAAATTCTCAAAAAAATAAATGGCCATTTTTTAATTGGAAAAAACGTCCTCTTTCGAACCGTGCTACTCAAAAAGCTGTACTACTTTTGAAAATACATGAAAATTCATGAAAATTCTCAAAAAAATAAATGGCTATTTTTTAATTGGAAAAAACGTCCTCTTTCGAACCTTGCTACTCAAAAAGCTGTACTACTTTTGTGAGTCGAGATATTCGATTTTTTTCAAAATTTTGTGAGTCGAGGTATTCAATTTTGAAAAATCGAATTTTGGCCAAAAATACTTGAAAATTCTCAAAAAATAAATGGCCATTTTTTAATTGGAAAAAATGTCCTCTTTCGAACCGTGCTACTCAAAAACCTGTACTACTTTTGTGAGTCGAGATATTCGATTTTTTTCAAAATTTTTGTGATCGAAGTATTCAATTTTGAAAAATCGAATTTTGGCCAAAAATACATGAAAATTCTCAAAAAAATAAATGGCCATTTTTTAATTGGAAAAAACGTCCTCTTTCGAACCGTGCTACTCAAAAAGCTGTACTACTTTTGAAAATACATGAAAATTCATGAAAATTCTCAAAAAAATAAATGGCCATTTTTTAATTAGAAAAAACGTCCTCTTTCGAACCGTGCTACTCAAAAAGCTGTACTACTTTTGTGAGTCGAGATATTCGATTTTTTTCAAAATTTTTTGAGTCGAGGTATTCAATTTTGAAAAATCGAATTTTGGCCAAAAATACTTGAAAATTCTCAAAAAAATAAATGGCCATTTTTTAATTGGAAAAAACGTCCTCTTTCGAACCTTGCTACTCAAAAAGCTGTACTACTTTTGTGAGTCGAGATATTCTTGAAAATTCTCAAAAAAATAAATGGCTATTTTTTAATTGGAAAAAACGTCCTCTTTCGAACCTTGCTACTCAAAAAGCTGTACTACTTTTGTGAGTCGAGATATTCGATTTTTTTCAAAATTTTGTGAGTCGAGGTATTCAATTTTGAAAAATCGAATTTTGGCCAAAAATACTTGAAAATTCTCAAAAAATAAATGGCCATTTTTTAATTGGAAAAAATGTCCTCTTTCGAACCGTGCTACTCAAAAACCTGTACTACTTTTGTGAGTCGAGATATTCGATTTTTTTCAAAATTTTTGTGATCGAAGTATTCAATTTTGAAAAATCGAATTTTGGCCAAAAATACATGAAAATTCTCAAAAAAATAAATGGCCATTTTTTAATTGGAAAAAACGTCCTCTTTCGAACCGTGCTACTCAAAAAGCTGTACTACTTTTGTGTGTCGAGATATTCGATTTTGTTCAAAATTTTGTGAGTCGAGGTATTCAATTTTGAAAAATCGAATTTTGGCCAAAAATACATGAAAATTCTCAAAAAAAATAAATGGCCATTTTTTAATTGTAAAAAACGTCCTCTTTCGAACCGTGCTACTCAAAAAGCTGTACTACTTTTGTGAGTCGAGATATTCGATTTTTTTCAAAATTTTTTGAGTCGAGGTATTCAATTTTGAAAAATCGAATTTTGGCCAAAAATACTTGAAAATTTTCAAAAAAATAAATGGCCATTTTTTAATTGGAAAAAACGTCCTCTTTCGAACCTTTCTACTCAAAAAGCTGTACTACTTTTGTGTGTCGAGATATTCGATTTTGTTCAAAATTTTGTGAGCCGAGGTATTCAATTTTGAAAAATCGAATTTTGGCCAAAAATACATGAAAATTCTCAAAAAAATAAATGGCCATTTTTTAATTGGAAAAAACGTTCTCTTTCGAACCGTGCTACTCAAAAAGCTGTAATAGTTTTGTGAGTCGAGATATTCCATTTTTTTCAAAATTTTGTGAGTCGAGGTATTCAATTTTGAAAAATCGAATTTTGGCCAAAAATACATGAAAATTCTCAAAAAAATAAATGGCCATTTTTAATTGGAAAAAACGACCTCTTTCGAACCGTGCTACTCAAAAAGCTGTACTACTTTTGTGAGTCGATATATTCGATTTTTTTTCAAAATTTTGTGAGTCGAGGTATTCAATTTTGAAAAATCGAATTTTGGTCAAAAATTCATGAAAATTCTCAAAAAAATAAATGGCCATTTTTTAATTGGAAAATACGTCCTCTTTCGAACCGTGCTACTCAAAAAGCTGTACTACTTTTGTGAGTCGAGATATTCGATTTTTTTCAAAATTTTGTGAGTCGAGGTATTCAATTTTGAAAAATCGAATTTTGGCCAAAAATACATGAAAATTCTCAAAAAATAAATGGCCATTTTTTAATTGGAAAAAACGTCCTCTTTCGAACCGTGCTACTCAAAAAGCTGTACTACTTTTGTGAGTCGAGATATTCGATTTTTTTCAAAATTTTGTGAGCCGAGGTATTCAATTTTGAAAAATCGAATTTTGGCCAAAAATACATAAAAATTCTCAAAAAAATAAATGGACATTTTTTAATTGGAAAAAACGTCCTCTTTCGAACCGTGCTACTCAAAAAGCTGTACTACTTTTGTGAGTCGAGATATTCGATTTTTTCAAAATTTTGTGAGTCGAGGTATTCAATTTTGAAAAATCGAATTTTGGCCAAAAATACTTGAAAATTCTCAAAAAAAATTAATGGCCATTTTTTAATTGGAAAAAACGTCCTCTTTCGAACCTTGCTACTCAAAAACCTGTACTACTTTTGAAAATACATGAAAATTCATGAAAATTCTCAAAAAAATAAATGGCCATTTTTTAATTAGAAAAAACGTCCTCTTTCGAACCGTGCTACTCAAAAAGCTGTACTACTTTTGTGAGTCGAGATATTCGATTTTTTTCAAAATTTTTTGAGTCGAGGTATTCAATTTTGAAAAATCGAATTTTGGCCAAAAATACTTGAAAATTCTCAAAAAAATAAATGGCCATTTTTTAATTGGAAAAAACGTCCTCTTTCGAACCTTGCTACTCAAAAAGCTGTACTACTTTTGTGAGTCGAGATATTCTTGAAAATTCTCAAAAAAATAAATGGCTATTTTTTAATTGGAAAAAACGTCCTCTTTCGAACCTTGCTACTCAAAAAGCTGTACTACTTTTGTGAGTCGAGATATTCGATTTTTTTCAAAATTTTGTGAGTCGAGGTATTCAATTTTGAAAAATCGAATTTTGGCCAAAAATACTTGAAAATTCTCAAAAAATAAATGGCCATTTTTTAATTGGAAAAAATGTCCTCTTTCGAACCGTGCTACTCAAAAACCTGTACTACTTTTGTGAGTCGAGATATTCGATTTTTTTCAAAATTTTTGTGATCGAAGTATTCAATTTTGAAAAATCGAATTTTGGCCAAAAATACATGAAAATTCTCAAAAAAATAAATGGCCATTTTTTAATTGGAAAAAACGTCCTCTTTCGAACCGTGCTACTCAAAAAGCTGTACTACTTTTGAAAATACATGAAAATTCATGAAAATTCTCAAAAAAATAAATGGCCATTTTTTAATTAGAAAAAACGTCCTCTTTCGAACCGTGCTACTCAAAAAGCTGTACTACTTTTGTGAGTCGAGATATTCGATTTTTTTCAAAATTTTTTGAGTCGAGGTATTCAATTTTGAAAAATCGAATTTTGGCCAAAAATACTTGAAAATTCTCAAAAAAATAAATGGCCATTTTTTAATTGGAAAAAACGTCCTCTTTCGAACCTTGCTACTCAAAAAGCTGTACTACTTTTGTGAGTCGAGATATTCTTGAAAATTCTCAAAAAAATAAATGGCTATTTTTTAATTGGAAAAAACGTCCTCTTTCGAACCTTGCTACTCAAAAAGCTGTACTACTTTTGTGAGTCGAGATATTCGATTTTTTTCAAAATTTTGTGAGTCGAGGTATTCAATTTTGAAAAATCGAATTTTGGCCAAAAATACTTGAAAATTCTCAAAAAATAAATGGCCATTTTTTAATTGGAAAAAATGTCCTCTTTCGAACCGTGCTACTCAAAAACCTGTACTACTTTTGTGAGTCGAGATATTCGATTTTTTTCAAAATTTTTGTGATCGAAGTATTCAATTTTGAAAAATCGAATTTTGGCCAAAAATACATGAAAATTCTCAAAAAAATAAATGGCCATTTTTTAATTGGAAAAAACGTCCTCTTTCGAACCGTGCTACTCAAAAAGCTGTACTACTTTTGTGTGTCGAGATATTCGATTTTGTTCAAAATTTTGTGAGTCGAGGTATTCAATTTTGAAAAATCGAATTTTGGCCAAAAATACATGAAAATTCTCAAAAAAAATAAATGGCCATTTTTTAATTGTAAAAAACGTCCTCTTTCGAACCGTGCTACTCAAAAAGCTGTACTACTTTTGTGAGTCGAGATATTCGATTTTTTTCAAAATTTTTTGAGTCGAGGTATTCAATTTTGAAAAATCGAATTTTGGCCAAAAATACTTGAAAATTTTCAAAAAAATAAATGGCCATTTTTTAATTGGAAAAAACGTCCTCTTTCGAACCTTTCTACTCAAAAAGCTGTACTACTTTTGTGTGTCGAGATATTCGATTTTGTTCAAAATTTTGTGAGCCGAGGTATTCAATTTTGAAAAATCGAATTTTGGCCAAAAATACATGAAAATTCTCAAAAAAATAAATGGCCATTTTTTAATTGGAAAAAACGTTCTCTTTCGAACCGTGCTACTCAAAAAGCTGTAATAGTTTTGTGAGTCGAGATATTCCATTTTTTTCAAAATTTTGTGAGTCGAGGTATTCAATTTTGAAAAATCGAATTTTGGCCAAAAATACATGAAAATTCTCAAAAAAATAAATGGCCATTTTTAATTGGAAAAAACGACCTCTTTCGAACCGTGCTACTCAAAAAGCTGTACTACTTTTGTGAGTCGATATATTCGATTTTTTTTCAAAATTTTGTGAGTCGAGGTATTCAATTTTGAAAAATCGAATTTTGGTCAAAAATTCATGAAAATTCTCAAAAAAATAAATGGCCATTTTTTAATTGGAAAATACGTCCTCTTTCGAACCGTGCTACTCAAAAAGCTGTACTACTTTTGTGAGTCGAGATATTCGATTTTTTTCAAAATTTTGTGAGTCGAGGTATTCAATTTTGAAAAATCGAATTTTGGCCAAAAATACATGAAAATTCTCAAAAAATAAATGGCCATTTTTTAATTGGAAAAAACGTCCTCTTTCGAACCGTGCTACTCAAAAAGCTGTACTACTTTTGTGAGTCGAGATATTCGATTTTTTTCAAAATTTTGTGAGCCGAGGTATTCAATTTTGAAAAATCGAATTTTGGCCAAAAATACATGAAAATTCTCAAAAAATAAATGGCCATTTTTTAATTGGAAAAAACGTCCTCTTTCGAACCGTGCTACTCAAAAAGCTGTACTACTTTTGTGAGTCGAGATATTCGATTTTTTTCAAAATTTTGTGAGCCGAGGTATTCAATTTTGAAAAATCGAATTTTGGCCAAAAATACATAAAAATTCTCAAAAAAAATTAATGGCCATTTTTTAATTGGAAAAAACGTCCTCTTTCGAACCTTGCTACTCAAAAACCTGTACTACTTTTGAAAATACATGAAAATTCATGAAAATTCTCAAAAAAATAAATGGCCATTTTTTAATTAGAAAAAACGTCCTCTTTCGAACCGTGCTACTCAAAAAGCTGTACTACTTTTGTGAGTCGAGATATTCGATTTTTTTCAAAATTTTTTGAGTCGAGGTATTCAATTTTGAAAAATCGAATTTTGGCCAAAAATACTTGAAAATTCTCAAAAAAATAAATGGCCATTTTTTAATTGGAAAAAACGTCCTCTTTCGAACCTTGCTACTCAAAAAGCTGTACTACTTTTGTGAGTCGAGATATTCTTGAAAATTCTCAAAAAAATAAATGGCTATTTTTTAATTGGAAAAAACGTCCTCTTTCGAACCTTGCTACTCAAAAAGCTGTACTACTTTTGTGAGTCGAGATATTCGATTTTTTTCAAAATTTTGTGAGTCGAGGTATTCAATTTTGAAAAATCGAATTTTGGCCAAAAATACTTGAAAATTCTCAAAAAATAAATGGCCATTTTTTAATTGGAAAAAATGTCCTCTTTCGAACCTTGCTACTCAAAAAGCTGTACTACTTTTGTGTGTCGAGATATTCGATTTTGTTAAAAAATTTTGTGAGCCGAGGTATTCAATTTGGAAAAATCGAATTTTGGCCAAAAATGCATGAAAATTCTCAAAAAAATAAATGGTCATTTTTTAATTGGAAAAAACGTCCTCTTTCGAACCGTGCTACTCAAAAAGCTGAACTACTTTTGTGAGTCGAGATATTCGATTTTTTTCAAAATTTTGTGAGTCGAGGTATTCAATTTTGAAAAATCGAATTTTGGCCAATAATACATGAAAATTCTCAAAAAAATAAATGGCCATTTTTTAATTGGAAAAAACGTCCTCTTTCGAACCGTGCTACTCAAAAAGCTGAACTACTTTTGTGAGTCGAGATATTCGATTTTTTTCAAAATTTTGTGAGTCGAGTTATTCAATTTTGAAAAATCGAATTTTGGCCAAAAATACATGAAAATTCTCAAAAAAAAAAAATGGCCATTTTTTAATTGGAAAAAACGTCCTCTTTCGAACCGTGCTACTCAAAAAGCTGTACTACTTTTGTGTGTCGAGATATTAGATTTTTTTCAAAATTTTGTGAGTCGAGGTATTCAATTTTGAAAAATCGAATTTTGGCCAAAAATACTTGAAAATTCTCAAAAAAATAAATGGGCATTTTTTAATTTGAAAAAACGTCCTCTTTCGAACCGTGCTACTCAAAAAGCTGTACTACTTTTGTGAGTCGAGATATTAGATTTTTTTCAAAATTTTGTGAGTCGAGGTATTCAATTTTGAAAAATCGAATTTTGGCCAAAAATACATGAAAATTCTCAAAAAAATAAATGGTCATTTTTCAATTGGAAAAAACGTCCTCTTTCGAATCGTGCTACTCAAAAACCTGAACTACTTTTGTGAGTCGAGATATTCGACTTTTTTCAAAATTTTGTGAGTCAAGGTATTCAATTTTGAAAAATTGAATTTTGGCCAAAAATACATGAAAATTCTCAAAAAAATAAATGGCCATTTTTTAATTGGAAAAAACGTCCTCTTTCGAACCGTGCTACTCAAAAAGCTGAACTACTTTTGTGAGTCGAGATATTCGATTTTTTCAAAATTTTGTGAGTCGAGGTATTCAATTTTGAAAAATCGAATTTTGGCCAAAAATACATGAAAATTCTCAAAAAAATAAATGGCCATTTTTTAATTGGAAAAAACGTCCTCTTTCGAACCGTGATACTCAAAAAGCTGTACTACTTTTGTGAGTCGAGGTATTCGATTTTTTTCAAAATTTTGTGAGTCTAGGTATTCAATTTTGAAAAATCGAATTTTGGCCAAAAATACATGAAAATTCTCAAAAAAATAAATGGCCATTTTTTAATTGGAAAAAACGTCCTCTTTCGAACCGTGCTACTCAAAAAGCTGTACTACTTTTGTGAGTCGAGGTATTCGATTTTTTTCAAAATTTTGTGAGTCGAGGTATTCAATTTTGAAAAATCGAATTTTGGCCAAAAATACATGAAAATTCTCAAAAAAATAAATGGCCATTTTTTAATTGGAAAAAACGTCCTCTTTCGAACCGTGATACTCAAAAAGCTGTACTACTTTTGTGAGTCGAGGTATTCGATTTTTTTCAAAATTTTGTGAGTCTAGGTATTCAATTTTGAAAAATTTAATTTTGGCCAAAAATACATGAAAATTCTCAAAAAAATAAATGGCCATTTTTTAATTGGAAAAAACGTCCTCTTTCGAACCGTGCTACTCAAAAAGCTGAACTACTATTGTGAGTCGAGATATTCGATTTTTTTCAAAATTTTGTGAGTCGAGGTATTCAGTTTTGAAAAATTGAATTTTGGCCAAAAATACATGAAATTTCTCAAAAAAATAAATGGCCATTTTTTAATTGGAAAAAACGTCCTCTTTCGAACCGTGCTACTCAAAAAGCTGTACTACTTTTGTGAGTCGAGATATTAGATTTTTTTTCAAAATTTTGTGAGTCGAGGTATTCAATTTTGAAAATTCGAATTTTGGCTAAAAATACATGAAAATTCTCAAAAAAATAAATGGCCCTTTTTTAATTGGAAAAAACGTCCTCTTTCGAACCGTGCTACTCAAAAAGCTGAACTACTTTTGTGAGTCGAGATATTCGATTTTTTTCAAAATTTTGTGAGTCGAGGTATTCAATTTTGAAAAATCGAATTTTGGCCAAAAACACATGAAAATTCTCAAAAAAATAAATGGCCTTTTCTTAATTGGAAAAAACAACCTCTTTCGAACCGTGCTACTCAAAACGCTGTTCTACTTTTGTGAGTCGAGATATTCGATTTTTTTCAAAATTTTGTGAGTCGAGGTATTCAATTTTGAAAAATCGAATTTTGGCCAAAAATACATGAAAATTCTCAAAAAAATAAATGGCCATTTTTTAATTGGAAAAACGTCCTCTTTCGAACCGTGCTACTCAAAAAGCTGTACTACTTTTGTGAGTCGAGATATTCGATTTTTTTCAAAATTTTGTGAGCCGAGGTATTCAATTTTGAAAAATCGAATTTTGGCCAAAAATACATAAATATTCTCAAAAAATAAATGGCCATTTTTTAATTGGAAAAAACGTCCTCTTTCGAACCGTGCTACTCAAAAAGCTGTACTACTTTTGTGAGTCGAGATATTAGATTTTTTTCAAAATTTTGTGAGTCGAGGTATTCAATTTTGAAAAATCGAATTTTGGCCAAAAATACTTGAAAATTCTCAAAAAAATTAATGGCCATTTTTTAATTGGAAAAAACGTCCTCTTTCGAACCGTGCTACTCAAAAAGCTGTACTACTTTTGTGAGTCGAGATATTAGATTTTTTTCAAAATTTTGTGAGTCGAGGTATTCAATTTTGAAAAATCGAATTTTGGCCAAAAATACTTGAAAATTCTCAAAAAAATAAATGGGCATTTTTTAATTGGAAAAAAACGTCCTCTTTCGAACCGTGCTACTCAAAAAGCTGTACTACTTTTGTGAGTCGAGATATTCGATTTTTTTCAAAATTTTTGTGATCGAGGTATTCAATTTTGAAAAATCGAATTTTGGCCAAAAATACATGAAAATTCTCAAAAAAATAAATGGCCATTTTTTAATTGGAAAAAACGTCCTCTTTCGAACCGTGCTACTCAAAAAGCTGTACTACTTTTGTGTGTCGAGATATTCGATTTTGTTCAAAATTTTGTGAGTCGAGGTATTCAATTTTGAAAAATCGAATTTTGGCCAAAAATACATGAAAATTCTCAAAAAAAATAAATGGCCATTTTTTAATTGAAAAAAAACGTCCTCTTTCGAACCGTGCTACTCAAAAAGCTGTACTACTTTTGTGAGTCGAGATATTCGATTTTTTTCAAAATTTTTTGAGTCGAGGTATTCAATTTTGAAAAATCGAATTTTGGCCAAAAATACTTGAAAATTTTCAAAAAAATAAATGGCCATTTTTAATTGGAAAAAACGACCTCTTTCGAACCGTGCTACTCAAAAAGCTGTACTACTTTTGTGAGTCGATATATTCGATTTTTTTTCGAAATTTTGTGAGTCGAGGTATTCAATTTTGAAAAATCGAATTTTGGTCAAAAATTCATGAAAATTCTCAAAAAAATAAATGGCCATTTTTTAATTGGAAAATACGTCCTCTTTCGAACCGTGCTACTCAAAAAGCTGTACTACTTTTGTGAGTCGAGATATTCGATTTTTTTCAAAATTTTTGTGATCGAAGTATTCAATTTTGAAAAATCGAATTTTGGCCAAAAATACATGAAAATTCTCAAAAAATAAATGGCCATTTTTTAATTGGAAAAAACGTCCTCTTTCGAACCGTGCTACTCAAAAAGCTGTACTACTTTTGTGAGTCGAGATATTCGATTTTTTTCAAAATTTTGTGAGCCGAGGTATTCAATTTTGAAAAATCGAATTTTGGCCAAAAATACATAAAAATTCTCAAAAAATAAATGGCCATTTTTTAATTGGAAAAAACGTCCTCTTTCGAACCGTGCTACTCAAAAAGCTGTACTACTTTTGTGAGTCGAGATATTCGATTTTTTCAAAATTTTGTGAGTCTAGGTATTCAATTTTGAAAAATCGAATTTTGGCCAAAAATACTTGAAAATTCTCAAAAAAATTAATGGCCATTTTTTAATTGGAAAAAACGTCCTCTTTCGAACCTTGCTACTCAAAAAGCTGTACTACTTTTGTGAGTCGAGATATTCTTGAAAATTCTCAAAAAAATAAATGGCTATTTTTTAATTGGAAAAAACGTCCTCTTTCGAACCGTGCTACTCAAAAAGCTGTACTACTTTTGTGAGTCGAGATATTCGATTTTTTTCAAAATTTTTTGAGTCGAGGTATTCAATTTTGAAAAATCGAATTTTGGCCAAAAATACTTGAAAATTCTCAAAAAAATAAATGGCCATTTTTTAATTGGAAAAAACGTCCTCTTTCGAACCTTGCTACTCAAAAAGCTGTACTACTTTTGTGAGTCGAGATATTCTTGAAAATTCTCAAAAAAATAAATGGCTATTTTTTAATTGGAAAAAACGTCCTCTTTCGAACCTTGCTACTCAAAAAGCTGTACTACTTTTGTGAGTCGAGATATTCGATTTTTTTCAAAATTTTGTGAGTCGAGGTATTCAATTTTGAAAAATCGAATTTTGGCCAAAAATACTTGAAAATTCTCAAAAAATAAATGGCCATTTTTTAATTGGAAAAAATGTCCTCTTTCGAACCTTGCTACTCAAAAAGCTGTACTACTTTTGTGTGTCGAGATATTCGATTTTGTTAAAAAATTTTGTGAGCCGAGGTATTCAATTTGGAAAAATCGAATTTTGGCCAAAAATGCATGAAAATTCTCAAAAAAATAAATGGTTATTTTTTAATTGGAAAAAACGTCCTCTTTCGAACCGTGCTACTCAAAAAGCTGAACTACTTTTGTGAGTCGAGATATTCGATTTTTTTCAAAATTTTGTGAGTCGAGGTATTCAATTTTGAAAAATCGAATTTTGGCCAATAATACATGAAAATTCTCAAAAAAATAAATGGCCATTTTTTAATTGGAAAAAACGTCCTCTTTCGAACCGTGCTACTCAAAAAGCTGTACTACTTTTGTGTGTCGAGATATTCGATTTTTTTCAAAATTTTGTGAGTCGAGTTATTCAATTTTGAAAAATCGAATTTTGGCCAAAAATACATGAAAATTCTCAAAAAAAAAAAAATGGCCATTTTTTAATTGGAAAAAACGTCCTCTTTCGAACCGTGCTACTCAAAAAGCTGTACTACTTTTGTGAGTCGAGATATTCGATTTTTTTCAAAATTTTTTGAGTCGAGGTATTCAATTTTGAAAAATCGAATTTTGGCCAAAAATACTTGAAAATTCTCAAAAAAATAAATGGCCATTTTTTAATTGGAAAAAACGTCCTCTTTCGAACCGTGCTACTCAAAAAGCTGTACTACTTTTGTGAGTCGAGATATTCGATTTTTTTCAAAATTTTGTGAGCCGAGGTATTCAATTTTGAAAAATCGAATTTTGGCCAAAAATACATAAAAATTCTCAAAAAAATAAATGGCCATTTTTTAATTGGAAAAAACGTCCTCTTTCGAACCTTGCTACTCAAAAACCTGTACTACTTTTGAAAATACATGAAAATTCATGAAAATTCTCAAAAAAATAAATGGCCATTTTTTAATTAGAAAAAACGTCCTCTTTCGAACCGTGCTACTCAAAAAGCTGTACTACTTTTGTGAGTCGAGATATTCGATTTTTTTCAAAATTTTTTGAGTCGAGGTATTCAATTTTGAAAAATCGAATTTTGGCCAAAAATACTTGAAAATTCTCAAAAAAATAAATGGCCATTTTTTAATTGGAAAAAACGTCCTCTTTCGAACCTTGCTACTCAAAAAGCTGTACTACTTTTGTGAGTCGAGATATTCTTGAAAATTCTCAAAAAAATAAATGGCTATTTTTTAATTGGAAAAAACGTCCTCTTTCGAACCTTGCTACTCAAAAAGCTGTACTACTTTTGTGAGTCGAGATATTCGATTTTTTTCAAAATTTTGTGAGTCGAGGTATTCAATTTTGAAAAATCGAATTTTGGCCAAAAATACTTGAAAATTCTCAAAAAATAAATGGCCATTTTTTAATTGGAAAAAATGTCCTCTTTCGAACCTTGCTACTCAAAAAGCTGTACTACTTTTGTGTGTCGAGATATTCGATTTTGTTAAAAAATTTTGTGAGCCGAGGTATTCAATTTGGAAAAATCGAATTTTGGCCAAAAATGCATGAAAATTCTCAAAAAAATAAATGGTCATTTTTTAATTGGAAAAAACGTCCTCTTTCAAACCGTGCTACTCAAAAAGCTGAACTACTTTTGTGAGTCGAGATATTCGATTTTTTTCAAAATTTTGTGAGTCGAGGTATTCAATTTTGAAAAATCGAATTTTGGCCAATAATACATGAAAATTCTCAAAAAAATAACTGGCCATTTTTTAATTGGAAAAAACGTCCTCTTTCGAACCGTGCTACTCAAAAAGCTGAACTACTATTGTGAGTCGAGATATTCGATTTTTTTCAAAATTTTGTGAGTCGAGGTATTCAGTTTTGAAAAATTGAATTTTGGCCAAAAATACATGAAATTTCTCAAAAAAATAAATGGCCATTTTTTAATTGGAAAAAACGTCCTCTTTCGAACCGTGCTACTCAAAAAGCTGTACTACTTTTGTGAGTCGAGATATTAGATTTTTTTTCAAAATTTTGTGAGTCGAGGTATTCAATTTTGAAAAATCGAATTTTGGCTAAAAATACATGAAAATTCTCAAAAAAATAAATGGCCCTTTTTTAATTGGAAAAAACGTCCTCTTTCGAACCGTGCTACTCAAAAAGCTGAACTACTTTTGTGAGTCGAGATATTCGATTTTTTTCAAAATTTTGTGAGTCGAGGTATTCAATTTTGAAAAATCGAATTTTGGCCAAAAACACATGAAAATTCTAAAAAAAATAAATGGCCTTTTCTTAATTGGAAAAAACAACCTCTTTCGAACCGTGCTACTCAAAACGCTGTTCTACTTTTGTGAGTCGAGATATTCGATTTTTTTCAAAATTTTGTGAGTCGAGGTATTCAATTTTGAAAAATCGAATTTTGGCCAAAAACACATGAAAATTCTCAAAAAAATAAATGGCCTTTTCTTAATTGGAAAAAACAACCTCTTTCGAACCGTGCTACTCAAAACGCTGTTCTACTTTTGTGAGTCGAGATATTCGATTTTTTTCAAAATTTTGTGAGTCGAGGTATTCAATTTTGAAAAATCGAATTTTGGCCAAAAATACATGAAAATTCTCAAAAAAATAAATGGCCATTTTTTAATTGGAAAAACGTCCTCTTTCGAACCGTGCTACTCAAAAAGCTGTACTACTTTTGTGAGTCGAGATATTCGATTTTTTTCAAAATTTTGTGAGCCGAGGTATTCAATTTTGAAAAATCGAATTTTGGCCAAAAATACATAAATATTCTCAAAAAAATAAATGGCCATTTTTTAATTGGAAAAAACGTCCTCTTTCGAACCGTGCTACTCAAAAAGCTGTACTACTTTTGTGAGTCGAGATATTAGATTTTTTTCAAAATTTTGTGAGTCGAGGTATTCAATTTTGAAAAATCGAATTTTGGCCAAAAATACTTGAAAATTCTCAAAAAAATTAATGGCCATTTTTTAATTGGAAAAAACGTCCTCTTTCGAACCGTGCTACTCAAAAAGCTGTACTACTTTTGTGAGTCGAGATATTAGATTTTTTTCAAAATTTTGTGAGTCGAGGTATTCAATTTTGAAAAATCGAATTTTGGCCAAAAATACTTGAAAATTCTCAAAAAAATAAATGGGCATTTTTTAATTGGAAAAAACGTCCTCTTTCGAACCGTGCTACTCAAAAAGCTGTACTACTTTTGTGAGTCGAGATATTCGATTTTTTTCAAAATTTTTGTGATCGAGGTATTCAATTTTGAAAAATCGAATTTTGGCCAAAAATACATGAAAATTCTCAAAAAAATAAATGGCCATTTTTTAATTGGAAAAAACGTCCTCTTTCGAACCGTGCTACTCAAAAAGCTGTACTACTTTTGTGTGTCGAGATATTCGATTTTGTTCAAAATTTTGTGTGTCGAGGTATTCAATTTTGAAAAATCGAATTTTGGCCAAAAATACATGAAAATTCTCAAAAAAAATAAATGGCCATTTTTTAATTGAAAAAAAACGTCCTCTTTCGAACCGTGCTACTCAAAAAGCTGTACTACTTTTGTGAGTCGAGATATTCGATTTTTTTCAAAATTTTTTGAGTCGAGGTATTCAATTTTGAAAAATCGAATTTTGGCCAAAAATACTTGAAAATTTTCAAAAAAATAAATGGCCATTTTTTAATTGGAAAAAACGTCCTCTTTCGAACCTTTCTACTCAAAAAGCTGTACTACTTTTGTGTGTCGAGATATTCGATTTTGTTCAAAATTTTGTGAGCCGAGGTATTCAATTTTGAAAAATCGAATTTTGGCCAAAAATACATGAAAATTCTCAAAAAAATAAATGGCCATTTTTTAATTGGAAAAAACGTTCTCTTTCGAACCGTGCTACTCAAAAAGCTGTAATAGTTTTGTGAGTCGAGATATTCCATTTTTTTCAAAATTTTGTGAGTCGAGGTATTCAATTTTGAAAAATCGAATTTTGGCCAAAAATACATGAAAATTCTCAAAAAAATAAATGGCCATTTTTAATTGGAAAAAACGACCTCTTTCGAACCGTGCTACTCAAAAAGCTGTACTACTTTTGTGAGTCGATATATTCGATTTTTTTTCGAAATTTTGTGAGTCGAGGTATTCAATTTTGAAAAATCGAATTTTGGTCAAAAATTCATGAAAATTCTCAAAAAAATAAATGGCCATTTTTTAATTGGAAAATACGTCCTCTTTCGAACCGTGCTACTCAAAAAGCTGTACTACTTTTGTGAGTCGAGATATTCGATTTTTTTCAAAATTTTTGTGATCGAAGTATTCAATTTTGAAAAATCGAATTTTGGCCAAAAATACATGAAAATTCTCAAAAAATAAATGGCCATTTTTTAATTGGAAAAAACGTCCTCTTTCGAACCGTGCTACTCAAAAAGCTGTACTACTTTTGTGAGTCGAGATATTCGATTTTTTTCAAAATTTTGTGAGCCGAGGTATTCAATTTTGAAAAATCGAATTTTGGCCAAAAATACATAAAAATTCTCAAAAAATAAATGGCCATTTTTTAATTGGAAAAAACGTCCTCTTTCGAACCGTGCTACTCAAAAAGCTGTACTACTTTTGTGAGTCGAGATATTCGATTTTTTCAAAATTTTGTGAGTCGAGGTATTCAATTTTGAAAAATCGAATTTTGGCCAAAAATACTTGAAAATTCTCAAAAAAATTAATGGCCATTTTTTAATTGGAAAAAACGTCCTCTTTCGAACCTTGCTACTCAAAAAGCTGTACTACTTTTGTGAGTCGAGATATTCTTGAAAATTCTCAAAAAAATAAATGGCTATTTTTTAATTGGAAAAAACGTCCTCTTTCGAACCGTGCTACTCAAAAAGCTGTACTACTTTTGTGAGTCGAGATATTCGATTTTTTTCAAAATTTTTTGAGTCGAGGTATTCAATTTTGAAAAATCGAATTTTGGCCAAAAATACTTGAAAATTCTCAAAAAAATAAATGGCCATTTTTTAATTGGAAAAAACGTCCTCTTTCGAACCTTGCTACTCAAAAAGCTGTACTACTTTTGTGAGTCGAGATATTCTTGAAAATTCTCAAAAAAATAAATGGCTATTTTTTAATTGGAAAAAACGTCCTCTTTCGAACCTTGCTACTCAAAAAGCTGTACTACTTTTGTGAGTCGAGATATTCGATTTTTTTCAAAATTTTGTGAGTCGAGGTATTCAATTTTGAAAAATCGAATTTTGGCCAAAAATACTTGAAAATTCTCAAAAAATAAATGGCCATTTTTTAATTGGAAAAAATGTCCTCTTTCGAACCTTGCTACTCAAAAAGCTGTACTACTTTTGTGTGTCGAGATATTCGATTTTGTTAAAAAATTTTGTGAGCCGAGGTATTCAATTTGGAAAAATCGAATTTTGGCCAAAAATGCATGAAAATTCTCAAAAAAATAAATGGTTATTTTTTAATTGGAAAAAACGTCCTCTTTCGAACCGTGCTACTCAAAAAGCTGAACTACTTTTGTGAGTCGAGATATTCGATTTTTTTCAAAATTTTGTGAGTCGAGGTATTCAATTTTGAAAAATCGAATTTTGGCCAATAATACATGAAAATTCTCAAAAAAATAAATGGCCATTTTTTAATTGGAAAAAAGTCCTCTTTCGAACCGTGCTACTCAAAAAGCTGTACTACTTTTGTGTGTCGAGATATTCGATTTTTTTCAAAATTTTGTGAGTCGAGTTATTCAATTTTGAAAAATCGAATTTTGGCCAAAAATACATGAAAATTCTCAAAAAAAAAAAATGGCCATTTTTTAATTGGAAAAAACGTCCTCTTTCGAACCGTGCTACTCAAAAAGCTGTACTACTTTTGTGAGTCGAGATATTCGATTTTTTTCAAAATTTTTTGAGTCGAGGTATTCAATTTTGAAAAATCGAATTTTGGCCAAAAATACTTGAAAATTCTCAAAAAAATAAATGGCCATTTTTTAATTGGAAAAAACGTCCTCTTTCGAACCTTGCTACTCAAAAAGCTGTACTACTTTTGTGAGTCGAGATATTCGATTTTTTTCAAAATTTTGTGAGTCGAGGTATTCAATTTTGAAAAATCGAATTTTGGCCAAAAATACTTGAAAATTCTCAAAAAAATAAATGGCCATTTTTTAATTGGAAAAAATTTCCTCTTTCGAACCTTGCTACTCAAAAAGCTGTACTACTTTTGTGTGTCGAGATATTCGATTTTGTTAAAAATTTTGTGAGACGAGGTATTCAATTTTGAAAAATCGAATTTTGGCCAAAAATGCATGAAAATTCTCAAAAAAGTAAATGGTCATTTTTTAATTGGAAAAAACGTCCTCTTTCGAACCGTGCTACTCAAAAAGCTGAACTACTTTTGTGAGTCGAGATATTCGATTTTTTTCAAAATTTTGTGAGTCGAGGTATTCAATTTTGAAAAATCGAATTTTGGCCAAAAATACATGAAAATTCTCAAAAAATAAATGGCCATTTTTTAATTGGAAAAAACGTCCTCTTTCGAACCGTGCTACTCAAAAAGCTGTACTACTTTTGTGAGTCGAGATATTCGATTTTTTTCAAAATTTTGTGAGCCGAGGTATTCAATTTTGAAAAATCGAATTTTGGCCAAAAATACATAAAAATTCTCAAAAAAATAAATGGCCATTTTTTAATTGGAAAAAACGTCCTCTTTCGAACCGTGCTACTCAAAAAGCTGTACTACTTTTGTGAGTCGAGATATTCGATTTTTTCAAAATTTTGTGAGTCGAGGTATTCAATTTTGAAAAATCGAATTTTGGCCAAAAATACTTGAAAATTCTCAAAAAAATTAATGGCCATTTTTTAATTGGAAAAAACGTCCTCTTTCGAACCTTGCTACTCAAAAACCTGTACTACTTTTGAAAATACATGAAAATTCATGAAAATTCTCAAAAAAATAAATGGCCATTTTTTAATTAGAAAAAACGTCCTCTTTCGAACCGTGCTACTCAAAAAGCTGTACTACTTTTGTGAGTCGAGATATTCGATTTTTTTCAAAATTTTTTGAGTCGAGGTATTCAATTTTGAAAATTCGAATTTTGGCCAAAAATACTTGAAAATTCTCAAAAAAATAAATGGCCATTTTTTAATTGGAAAAAACGTCCTCTTTCGAACCTTGCTACTCAAAAAGCTGTACTACTTTTGTGAGTCGAGATATTCGATTTTTTTCAAAATTTTGTGAGTCGAGGTATTCAATTTTGAAAAATCGAATTTTGGCCAAAAATACTTGAAAATTCTCAAAAAATAAATGGCCATTTTTTAATTGAAAAAAACGTCCTCTTTCGAACCTTGCTACTCAAAAACCTGTACTACTTTTGAAAATACATGAAAATTCATGAAAATTCTCAAAAAAATAAATGGCCATTTTTTAATTGGAAAAAATGTCCTCTTTCGAACCTTGCTACTCAAAAAGCTGTACTACTTTTGTGTGTCGAGATATTCGATTTTGTTAAAAATTTTGTGAGCCGAGGTATTCAATTTTGAAAAATCGAATTTTGGCCAAAAATACATGAAAATTCTCAAAAAAATAAATGGTTATTTTTTAATTGGAAAAAACGTCCTCTTTCGAACCGTGCTACTCAAAAAGCTGAACTACTTTTGTGAGTCGAGATATTCGATTTTTTTCAAAATTTTGTGAGTCGAGGTATTCAATTTTGAAAAATCGAATTTTGGCCAATAATACATGAAAATTCTCAAAAAAATAAATGGCCATTTTTTAATTGGAAAAAACGTCCTCTTTCGAACCGTGCTACTCAAAAAGCTGTACTACTTTTGTGTGTCGAGATATTCGATTTTTTTCAAAATTTTGTGAGTCGAGGTATTCAATTTTGAAAAATCGAATTTTGGCCAATAATACATAAAAATTCTCAAAAAAATAAATGGCCATTTTTTAATTGGTAAAAACGTCCTCTTTCGAACCGTGCTACTCAAAAAGCTGTACTACTTTTGTGAGTCGAGATATTCGATTTTTTTCAAAATTTTGTGAGTCGAGGTATTCAATTTTGAAAAATCGAATTTTGGCCAAAAATACATGAAAATTCTCAAAAAATAAATGGCCATTTTTTAATTGGAAAAAACGTCCTCTTTCGAACCGTGCTACTCAAAAAGCTGTACTACTTTTGTGAGTCGAGATATTCGATTTTTTTCAAAATTTTGTGAGCCGAGGTATTCAATTTTGAAAAATCGAATTTTGGCCAAAAATACATAAAAATTCTCAAAAAAATAAATGGCCATTTTTTAATTGGAAAAAACGTCCTCTTTCGAACCGTGCTACTCAAAAAGCTGTACTACTTTTGTGAGTCGAGATATTCGATTTTTTCAAAATTTTGTGAGTCGAGGTATTCAATTTTGAAAAATCGAATTTTGGCCAAAAATACTTGAAAATTCTCAAAAAAATTAATGGCCATTTTTTAATTGGAAAAAACGTCCTCTTTCGAACCTTGCTACTCAAAAACCTGTACTACTTTTGAAAATACATGAAAATTCATGAAAATTCTCAAAAAAATAAATGGCCATTTTTTAATTAGAAAAAACGTCCTCTTTCGAACCGTGCTACTCAAAAAGCTGTACTACTTTTGTGAGTCGAGATATTCGATTTTTTTCAAAATTTTTTGAGTCGAGGTATTCAATTTTGAAAAATCGAATTTTGGCCAAAAATACATGAAAATTCTCAAAAAAATAAATGGCCATTTTTTAATTGGAAAAAACGTCCTCTTTCGAACCGTGCTACTCAAAAAGCTGTACTACTTTTGTGAGTCGAGATATTCGATTTTTTTCAAAATTTTGTGAGCCGAGGTATTCAATTTTGAAAAATCGAATTTTGGCCAAAAATACATAAAAATTCTCAAAAAAATAAATGGCCATTTTTTAATTGGAAAAAACGTCCTCTTTCGAACCGTGCTACTCAAAAAGCTGTACTACTTTTGTGAGTCGAGATATTCGATTTTTTCAAAATTTTGTGAGTCGAGGTATTCAATTTTGAAAAATCGAATTTTGGCCAAAAATACTTGAAAATTCTCAAAAAATTAATGGCCATTTTTTAATTGGAAAAAACGTCCTCTTTCGAACCTTGCTACTCAAAAACCTGTACTACTTTTGAAAATACATGAAAATTCATGAAAATTCTCAAAAAAATAAATGGCCATTTTTTAATTAGAAAAAACGTCCTCTTTCGAACCGTGCTACTCAAAAAGCTGTACTACTTTTGTGAGTCGAGATATTCGATTTTTTTCAAAATTTTTTGAGTCGAGGTATTCAATTTTGAAAAATCTAATTTTGGCCAAAAATACTTGAAAATTCTCAAAAAAATAAATGGCCATTTTTTAATTGGAAAAAACGTCCTCTTTCGAACCTTGCTACTCAAAAAGCTGTACTACTTTTGTGAGTCGAGATATTCGATTTTTTTCAAAATTTTGTGAGTCGAGGTATTCAATTTTGAAAAATCGAATTTTGGCCAAAAATACTTGAAAATTCTCAAAAAATAAATGGCCATTTTTTAATTGGAAAAAATGTCCTCTTTCGAACCTTGCTACTCAAAAAGCTGTACTACTTTTGTGTGTCGAGATATTCGATTTTGTTAAAAAATTTTGTGAGCCGAGGTATTCAATTTGGAAAAATCGAATTTTGGCCAAAAATGCATGAAAATTCTCAAAAAAATAAATGGTCATTTTTTAATTGGAAAAAACGTCCTCTTTCGAACCGTGCTACTCAAAAAGCTGAACTACTTTTGTGAGTCGAGATATTCGATTTTTTTCAAAATTTTGTGAGTCGAGGTATTCAATTTTGAAAAATCGAATTTTGGCCAATAATACATGAAAATTCTCAAAAAAATAAATGGCCATTTTTTAATTGGAAAAAACGTCCTCTTTCGAACCGTGCTACTCAAAAAGCTGTAATACTTTTGTGTGTCGAGATATTCGATTTTTTTCAAAATTTTGTGAGTCGAGGTATTCAATTTTGAAAAATCGAATTTTGGCCAAAAATACATGAAAATTCTCAAAAAAAAAATGGCCATTTTTTAATTGGAAAAAACGTCCTCTTTCGAACCGTGCTACTCAAAAAGCTGTACTACTTTTGTGAGTCGAGATATTCGATTTTTTTCAAAATTTTTTGAGTCGAGGTATTCAATTTTGAAAAATCGAATTTTGGCCAAAAATACTTGAAAATTCTCAAAAAAATAAATGGCCATTTTTTAATTGGAAAAAACGTCCTCTTTCGAACCTTGCTACTCAAAAAGCTGTACTACTTTTGTGAGTCGAGATATTCGATTTTTTTCAAAATTTTGTGAGTCGAGGTATTCAATTTTGAAAAATCGAATTTTGGCCAAAAATAATTGAAAATTCTCAAAAAAATAAATGGCCATTTTTTAATTGGAAAAAATGTCCTCTTTCGAACCTTGCTACTCAAAAAGCTGTACTACTTTTGTGTGTCGAGATATTCGATTTTGTTAAAAATTTTGTGAGCCGAGGTATTCAATTTTGAAAAATCGAATTTTGGCCAAAAATGCATGAAAATTCTCAAAAAAATAAATGGCCATTTTTTAATTGAAAAAACGTCCTCTTTCGAACCGTGCTACTCAAAAAGCTGAACTACTTTTGTGAGTCGAGATATTCGATTTTTTTCAAAATTTTGTGAGTCGAGGTATTCAATTTTGAAAAATCGAATTTTGGCCAATAATACATGAAAATTCTCAAAAAAATAAATGGCCATTTTTTAATTGGAAAAAACGTCCTCTTTCGAACCGTGCTACTCAAAAAGCTGTACTACTTTTGTGAGTCGAGATATTCGATTTTTTTCAAAATTTTGTGAGTCGAGGTATTAAATTTTGAAAAATCGAATTTTGGCCAAAAATACATGAAAATTCTCAAAAAATAAATGGCCATTTTTTAATTGGAAAAAACGTCCTCTTTCGAACCGTGCTACTCAAAAAGCTGTACTACTTTTGAAAATACATGAAAATTCATGAAAATTCTCAAAAAAATAAATGGCCATTTTTTAATTAGAAAAAACGTCCTCTTTCGAACCGTGCTACTCAAAAAGCTGTACTACTTTTGTGAGTCGAGATATTCGATTTTTTTCAAAATTTTGTGAGTCGAGGTATTCAATTTTGAAAAATCGAATTTTGGCCAAAAATACTTGAAAATTCTCAAAAAAATAAATGGCCATTTTTTAATTGGAAAAAACGTCCTCTTTCGAACCTTGCTACTCAAAAAGCTGTACTACTTTTGTGAGTCGAGATATTCGATTTTTTTCAAAATTTTGTGAGTCGAGGTATTCAATTTTGAAAAATCGAATTTTGGCCAAAAATACTTGAAAATTCTCAAAAAATAAATGGCCATTTTTTAATTGGAAAAAATGTCCTCTTTCGAACCTTGCTACTCAAAAAGCTGTACTACTTTTGTGAGTCGAGATATTCGATTTTTTTCAAAATTTTGTGAGTCGAGGTATTCAATTTTGAAAAATCGAATTTTGGCCAAAAATGCATGAAAATTCTCAAAAAAATAAATGGTCATTTTTTAATTGGAAAAAACGTCCTCTTTCGAACCGTGCTACTCAAAAAGCTGTACTACTTTTGTGAGTCGAGATATTCGATTTTTTTCAAAATTTTGTGAGCCGAGGTATTCAATTTTGAAAAATCGAATTTTGGCCAAAAATACATAAAAATTCTCAAAAAAATAAATGGCCATTTTTTAATTGGAAAAAACGTCCTCTTTCGAACCGTGCTACTCAAAAAGCTGTACTACTTTTGTGAGTCGAGATATTCGATTTTTTCAAAATTTTGTGAGTCGAGGTATTCAATTTTGAAAAATCGAATTTTGGCCAAAAATACTTGAAAATTCTCAAAAAAATTAATGGCCATTTTTTAATTGGAAAAAAACGTCCTCTTTCGAACCTTGCTACTCAAAAACCTGTACTACTTTTGAAAATACATGAAAATTCATGAAAATTCTCAAAAAAATAAATGGCCATTTTTTAATTAGAAAAAACGTCCTCTTTCGAACCGTGCTACTCAAAAAGCTGTACTACTTTTGTGAGTCGAGATATTCGATTTTTTTCAAAATTTTTTGAGTCGAGGTATTCAATTTTGAAAAATCGAATTTTGGCCAAAAATACTTGAAAATTCTCAAAAAAATAAATGGCCATTTTTTAATTGGAAAAAACGTCCTCTTTCGAACCTTGCTACTCAAAAAGCTGTACTACTTTTGTGAGTCGAGATATTCGATTTTTTTCAAAATTTTGTGAGTCGAGGTATTCAATTTTGAAAAATCGAATTTTGGCCAAAAATACTTGAAAATTCTCAAAAAATAAATGGCCATTTTTTAATTGGAAAAAATGTCCTCTTTCGAACCGTGCTACTCAAAAAGCTGTACTACTTTTGAAAATACATGAAAATTCATGAAAATTCTCAAAAAAATAAATGGCCATTTTTTAATTAGAAAAAACGTCCTCTTTCGAACCGTGCTACTCAAAAAGCTGTACTACTTTTGTGAGTCGAGATATTCGATTTTTTTCAAAATTTTTTGAGTCGAGGTATTCAATTTTGAAAAATCGAATTTTGGCCAAAAATACTTGAAAATTCTCAAAAAAATAAATGGCCATTTTTTAATTGGAAAAAACGTCCTCTTTCGAACCTTGCTACTCAAAAAGCTGTACTACTTTTGTGAGTCGAGATATTCGATTTTTTTCAAAATTTTGTGAGTCGAGGTATTCAATTTTGAAAAATCGAATTTTGGCCAAAAATACTTGAAAATTCTCAAAAAATAAATGGCCATTTTTTAATTGGAAAAAATGTCCTCTTTCGAACCTTGCTACTCAAAAAGCTGTACTACTTTTGTGAGTCGAGATATTCGATTTTTTTCAAAATTTTGTGAGTCGAGGTATTCAATTTTGAAAAATCGAATTTTGGCCAAAAATGCATGAAAATTCTCAAAAAAATAAATGGTCATTTTTTAATTGGAAAAAACGTCCTCTTTCGAACCGTGCTACTCAAAAAGCTGTACTACTTTTGTGAGTCGAGATATTCGATTTTTTTCAAAATTTTGTGAGCCGAGGTATTCAATTTTGAAAAATCGAATTTTGGCCAAAAATACATAAAAATTCTCAAAAAAATAAATGGCCATTTTTTAATTGGAAAAAACGTCCTCTTTCGAACCGTGCTACTCAAAAAGCTGTACTACTTTTGTGAGTCGAGATATTCGATTTTTTCAAAATTTTGTGAGTCGAGGTATTCAATTTTGAAAAATCGAATTTTGGCCAAAAATACTTGAAAATTCTCAAAAAAATTAATGGCCATTTTTTAATTGGAAAAAACGTCCTCTTTCGAACCTTGCTACTCAAAAACCTGTACTACTTTTGAAAATACATGAAAATTCATGAAAATTCTCAAAAAAATAAATGGCCATTTTTTAATTGGAAAAAACGTCCTCTTTCGAACCGTGCTACTCAAAAAGCTGAACTACTTTTGTGAGTCGAGATATTCGATTTTTTTCAAAATTTTGTGAGTCGAGGTATTCAATTTTGAAAAATCGAATTTTGGCCAATAATACATGAAAATTCTCAAAAAAATAAATGGCCATTTTTTAATTGGAAAAAACGTCCTCTTTCGAACCGTGCTACTCAAAAAGCTGTACTACTTTTGTGTGTCGAGATATTTGATTTTTTTCAAAATTTTGTGAGTCGAGGTATTCAATTTTGAAAAATTGAATTTTGGCCAAAAATACATGAAAATTCTCAAAAAAAAAATTGCCATTTTTTAATTGGAAAAAACGTCCTCTTTCGAACCGTGCTACTCAAAAAGCTGTACTACTTTTGTGAGTCGAGATATTCGATTTTTTTCAAAATTTTTTGAGTCGAGGTATTCAATTTTGAAAAATCGAATTTTGGCCAAAAATACTTGAAAATTCTCAAAAAAATAAATGGCCATTTTTTAATTGGAAAAAACGTCCTCTTTCGAACCTTGCTACTCAAAAAGCTGTACTACTTTTGTGAGTCGAGATATTCGATTTTTTTCAAAATTTTGTGAGTCGAGGTATTCAATTTTGAAAAATCGAATTTTGGCCAAAAATACTTGAAAATTCTCAAAAAAATAAATGGCCATTTTTTAATTGGAAAAAATGTCCTCTTTCGAACCTTGCTACTCAAAAAGCTGTACTACTTTTGTGTGTCGAGATATTCGATTTTGTTAAAAATTTTGTGAGCCGAGGTATTCAATTTTGAAAAATCGAATTTTGGCCAAAAATGCATGAAAATTCTCAAAAAAATAAATGGTCATTTTTTAATTGAAAAAAACGTCCTCTTTCGAACCGTGCTACTCAAAAAGCTGAACTACTTTTGTGAGTCGAGATATTCGATTTTTTTCAAAATTTTGTGAGTCGAGGTATTCAATTTTGAAAAATCGAATTTTGGCCAAAAATACATGAAAATTCTCAAAAAATAAATGGCCATTTTTTAATTGGAAAAAACGTCCTCTTTCGAACCGTGCTACTCAAAAAGCTGTACTACTTTTGAAAATACATGAAAATTCATGAAAATTCTCAAAAAAATAAATGGCCATTTTTTAATTAGAAAAAACGTCCTCTTTCGAACCGTGCTACTCAAAAAGCTGTACTACTTTTGTGAGTCGAGATATTCGATTTTTTTCAAAATTTTTTGAGTCGAGGTATTCAATTTTGAAAAATCGAATTTTGGCCAAAAATACTTGAAAATTCTCAAAAAAATAAATGGCCATTTTTTAATTGGAAAAAACGTCCTCTTTCGAACCTTGCTACTCAAAAAGCTGTACTACTTTTGTGAGTCGAGATATTCGATTTTTTTCAAAATTTTGTGAGTCGAGGTATTCAATTTTGAAAAATCGAATTTTGGCCAAAAATACTTGAAAATTCTCAAAAAATAAATGGCCATTTTTTAATTGGAAAAAATGTCCTCTTTCGAACCTTGCTACTCAAAAAGCTGTACTACTTTTGTGTGTCGAGATATTCGATTTTGTTAAAAAATTTTGTGAGCCGAGGTATTCAATTTGGAAAAATCGAATTTTGGCCAAAAATGCATGAAAATTCTCAAAAAAATAAATGGTAATTTTTTAATTGGAAAAAACGTCCTCTTTCGAACCGTGCTACTCAAAAAGCTGAACTACTTTTGTGAGTCGAGATATTCGATTTTTTTCAAAATTTTGTGAGTCGAGGTATTCAATTTTGAAAAATCGAATTTTGGCCAAAAATACATAAAAATTCTCAAAAAAATAAATGGCCATTTTTTAATTGGAAAAACGTCCTCTTTCCAACCGTGCTACTCGAAAAGCTGAACTACTTTTCTGAGTCGAGATATTCGATTTTTTTCAAAATTTTGTGAGTCCAGGTATTCAATTTTGAAAAATCGAATTTTGGCCAAAAATACATGAAAATTCTCAAAAAAATAAATGGCCATTTTTTAATTGGAAAAAACGTCCTCTTTCGAACCGTGCTACTCAAAAAGCTGTACTACTTTTGTGAGTCGAGATATTCGATTTTTTCAAAATTTTGTGAGTCGAGGTATTCAATTTTGAAAAATCGAATTTTGGCCAAAAATACTTGAAAATTCTCAAAAAAATTAAAGGCCATTTTTTAATTGGAAAAAACGTCCTCTTTCGAACCTTGCTACTCAAAAACCTGTACTACTTTTGAAAATACATGAAAATTCATGAAAATTCTCAAAAAAATAAATGGCCATTTTTTAATTGGAAAAAATGTCCTCTTTCGAACCGTGCTACTCAAAAAGCTGAACTACTTTTGTGAGTCGAGATATTCGATTTTTTTCAAAATTTTGTGAGTCGAGGTATTCAATTTTGAAAAATCGAATTTTGGCCAATAATACATGAAAATTCTCAAAAAAATAAATGGCCATTTTTTAATTGGAAAAAACGTCCTCTTTCGAACCGTGCTACTCAAAAAGCTGTACTACTTTTGTGTGTCGAGATATTCGATTTTTTTCAAAATTTTGTGAGTCGAGGTATTCAATTTTGAAAAATCGAATTTTGGCCAAAAATACATAAAAATTCTCAAAAAAATAAATGGCCATTTTTTAATTGGAAAAAACGTCCTCTTTCCAACCGTGCTACTCGAAAAGCTGAACTACTTTTCTGAGTCGAGATATTCGATTTTTTTCAAAATTTTGTGGGTCCAGGTATTCAATTTTGAAAAATCGAATTTTGGCCAAAAATACATGAAAATTCTCAAAAAAATAAATGGCCATTTTTTAATTGGAAAAAACGTCCTCTTTCGAACCGTGCTACTCAAAAAGCTCTACTACTATTGTGAGTCGAGATATTCGATTTTTTTCAAAATTTTGTGAGTCGAGATATTCAATTTTGAAAAATCGAATTTTGGCCAAAAATACATGATAATTCTCAAAAAAATAAATGGCCATTTTTTAATTGGAAAAAACGTCCTCTTTCGAACCGTGCTACTCAAAAAGCTGTACTACTTTTGTGAGTCGAGATATTCGATTTTTTTAAAAATTTTGTGAGTCGAGGTATTCAATTTTGAAAAATCGAATTTTGGCCAATAATACATGAAAATTCTCAAAAAAATAAATGGCCATTTTTTAATTGGAAAAAACGTCCGCTTTCGAACCGTGCTACTCAAAAAGCTGTACTACTTTTGTGTGTCGAGATATTCGATTTTTTTCAAAATTTTGTGAGTCGAGGTATTCAATTTTGAAAAATCGAATTTTGGCCAAAAATACATAAAAATTCTCAAAAAAATAAATGGCCATTTTTTAATTGGAAAAACGTCCTCTTTCCAACCGTGCTACTCGAAAAGCTGAACTACTTTTCTGAGTCGAGATATTCGATTTTTTTCAAAATTTTGTGAGTCCAGGTATTCAATTTTGAAAAATCGAATTTTGGGCAAAAATACATGAAAATTTTCAAAAAAATAAATGGCCATTTTTTAATTGGAAAAAACGTCCTCTTTCGAACCGTGCTACTCAAAAAGCTGTACTACTTTTGTGAGTCGAGATATTCGATTTTTTCAAAATTTTGTGAGTCGAGGTATTCAATTTTGAAAAATCGAATTTTGGCCAAAAATACTTGAAAATTCTCAAAAAAATTAAAGGCCATTTTTTAATTGGAAAAAACGTCCTCTTTCGAACCTTGCTACTCAAAAACCTGTACTACTTTTGAAAATACATGAAAATTCATGAAAATTCTCAAAAAAATAAATGGCCATTTTTTAATTGGAAAAAATGTCCTCTTTCGAACCTTGCTACTCAAAAAGCTGTACTACTTTTGTGTGTCGAGATATTCGATTTTGTTAAAAATTTTGTGAGCCGAGGTATTCAATTTTGAAAAATCGAATTTTGGCCAAAAATACATGAAAATTCTCAAAAAAATATATGGTTATTTTTTAATTGGAAAAAACGTCCTCTTTCGAACCGTGCTACTCAAAAAGCTGAACTACTTTTGTGAGTCGAGATATTCGATTTTTTTCAAAATTTTGTGAGTCGAGGTATTCAATTTTGAAAAATCGAATTTTGGCCAATAATACATGAAAATTCTCAAAAAAATAAATGGCCATTTTTTAATTGGAAAAAACGTCCTCTTTCGAACCGTGCTACTCAAAAAGCTGTACTACTTTTGTGTGTCGAGATATTCGATTTTTTTCAAAATTTTGTGAGTCGAGGTATTCAATTTTGAAAAATCGAATTTTGGCCAAAAATACATAAAAATTCTCAAAAAAATAAATGGCCATTTTTTAATTGGAAAAACGTCCTCTTTCCAACCGTGCTACTCGAAAAGCTGAACTACTTTTCTGAGTCGAGATATTCGATTTTTTTCAAAATTTTGTGAGTCCAGGTATTCAATTTTGAAAAATCAAATTTTGGCCAAAAATACATGAAAATTCTCAAAAAAATAAATGGCCATTTTTTAATTGGAAAAAACGTCCTCTTTCGAACCGTGCTACTCAAAAAGCTGTACTACTTTTGTGAGTCGAGATATTCGATTTTTTTCAAAATTTTGTGAGTCGAGATATTCAATTTTGAAAAATCGAATTTTGGCCAAAAATACATGATAATTCTCAAAAAAATAAATGGCCATTTTTTAATTGGAAAAAACGTCCTCTTTCGAACCGTGCTACTCAAAAAGCTGTACTACTTTTGTGAGTCGAGATATTCGATTTTTTTCAAAATTTTGTGAGTCGAGATATTCAATTTTGAAAAATCGAATTTTGGCCAAAAATACATGAAAATTCTCAAAAAAATAAATGGCCATTTTTTAATTGGAAAAAATGTCCTCTTTCGAACCTTGCTACTCAAAAAGCTGTACTACTTTTGTGTGTCGAGATATTCGATTTTGTTAAAAATTTTGTGAGCCGAAGTATTCAATTTTGAAAAATCGAATTTTGGCCAAAAATACATAAAAATTCTCAAAAAAATAAATGGCCATTTTTTAATTGGTAAAAACGTCCTCTTTCCAACCGTGCTACTCGAAAAGCTGAACTACTTTTCTGAGTCGAGATATTCGATTTTTTTCAAAATTTTGTGAGTCCAAGTATTCAATTTGGAAAAATCGAATTTTGGCCAAAAATACATGAAAATTCTCAAAAAAATAAATGGCCATTTTTTAATTGGAAAAAACGTCCTCTTTCGAACCGTGCTACTCAAAAAGCTGTACTACTTTTGTGTGTCGAGATATTCGATTTTTTTCAAAATTTTGTGAGTCGAGGTATTCAATTTTGAAAAATCGAATTTTGGCCAAAAATACATGAAAATTCTCAAAAAAATAAATGGCCATTTTTTAATTGGAAAAAACGTCCTCTTTCGAACCGTGCAACTCAAAAAGCTGTACTACTTTTGTGACTCGAGATATTCGATTTTTTTCAAAATTTTGTGAGCCGAGGTATTCAATTTTGAAAAATCGAATTTTGGCCAAAAATACATGAAAATTCTCAAAAAAATAAATGGTAATTTTTTAATTGGAAAAAACGTCCTCTTTCGAACCGTGCTACTCAAAAAGCTGAACTACTTTTGTGAGTCGAGATATTCGATTTTTTTCAAAATTTTGTGAGTCGAGATATTCAATTTTGAAAAATCGAATTTTGGCCAAAAATACATGATAATTCTCAAAAAAATAAATGGCCATTTTTTAATTGGAAAAAACGTCCTCTTTCGAACCGTGCTACTCAAAATGCTGTACTACTTTTGTGAGTCGAGATATTCGATTTTTTTCAAAATTTTGTGAGTCGAGGTATTCAATTTTGAAAAATCGAATTTTTGCCAAAAATACATGAAAATTCTCAAAAAAATAAATGGCCATTTTTTAATTGGAAAAAACGTCCTCTTTCGAACCGTGCTACTCAAAAAGCTGTACTACTTTTGCGAGTCGAGATATTCGATTTTTTTCAAAATTTTGTGAGTCGAGGTATTCAATTTTGAAAAATCGAATTTTGGCCAAAAATACATGAAAATTCTCAAAAAAATAAATGGCCATTTTTTAATTGGAAAAAACGTCCTCTTTCGAACCGTGCTACTCAAAAAGCTGTACTACTTTTGCGAGTCGAGATATTCGATTTTTTTCAAAATTTTGTGAGTCGAGGTATTCAATTTTGAAAAATCGAATTTTGGCCAAAAATACATGAAAATTCTCAAAAAAATAAATGGCCATTTTTTAATTGGAAAAAACGTCCTCTTTCGAACCGTGCTACTCAAAAAGCTGTACTACTTTTGTGAGTCGAGATATTCGATTTTTTTCAAAATTTTGTGAGTCGAGATATTCAATTTTGAAAAATCGAATTTTGGCCAAAAATACATGATAATTCTCAAAAAAATAAATGGCCATTTTTTAATTGGAAAAAACGTCCTCTTTCGAACCGTGCTACTCAAAAAGCTGTACTACTTTTGTGAGTCGAGATATTCGATTTTTTTCAAAATTTTGTGAGTCGAGATATTCAATTTTGAAAAATCGAATTTTGGCCAAAAATACATGAAAATTCTCAAAAAAATAAATGGCCATTTTTTAATTGGAAAAAATGTCCTCTTTCGAACCTTGCTACTAAAAAAGCTGTACTACTTTTGTGTGTCGAGATATTCGATTTTGTTAAAAATTTTGTGAGCCGAGGTATTCAATTTTGAAAAATCGAATTTTGGCCAAAAATCATGAAAATTCTCAAAAAAATAAATGGTTATTTTTTAATTGGAAAAAACGTCCTCTTTCGAACCGTGCTACTCAAAAAGTTGAACTACTTTTGTGAGTCGAGATATTCGATTTTTTTCAAAATTTTGTGAGTCGAGGTATTCAATTTTGAAAAATCGAATTTTGGCCAATAATACATGAAAATTCTCAAAAAAATAAATGGCCATTATTTAATTGGAAAACACGTCATCTTTCGAACCGTGCTACTCAAAAAGCTGTACTACTTTTGTGTGTCGAGATATTCGATTTTTTTCAAAATTTTGTGAGTCGAGGTATTCAATTTTGAAAAATCGAATTTTGGCCAAAAATACATAAAAATTCTCAAAAAAATAAATGGCCATTTTTTAATTGGTAAAAACGTCCTCTTTCCAACCGTGCTACTCGAAAAGCTGAACTACTTTTCTGAGTCGAGATATTCGATTTTTTTCAAAATTTTGTGAGTCCAAGTATTCAATTTGGAAAAATCGAATTTTGGCCAAAAATACATGAAAATTCTCAAAAAAATAAATGGCCATTTTTTAATTGGAAAAAACGTCCTCTTTCGAACCGTGCTACTCAAAAAGCTGTACTACTTTTGTGTGTCGAGATATTCGATTTTTTTCAAAATTTTGTGAGTCGAGGTATTCAATTTTGAAAAATCGAATTTTGGCCAAAAATACATGAAAATTCTCAAAAAAATAAATGGCCATTTTTTAATTGGAAAAAACGTCCTCTTTCGAACCGTGCAACTCAAAAAGCTGTACTACTTTTGTGACTCGAGATATTCGATTTTTTTCAAAATTTTGTGAGCCGAGGTATTCAATTTTGAAAAATCGAATTTTGGCCAAAAATACATGAAAATTCTCAAAAAAATAAATGGTAATTTTTTAATTGGAAAAAACGTCCTCTTTCGAACCGTGCTACTCAAAAAGCTGAACTACTTTTGTGAGTCGAGATATTCGATTTTTTTCAAATTTTTGTGAGTCGAGATATTCAATTTTGAAAAATCGAATTTTGGCCAAAAATACATGATAATTCTCAAAAAAATAAATGGCCATTTTTTAATTGGAAAAAACGTCCTCTTTCGAACCGTGCTACTCAAAATGCTGTACTACTTTTGTGAGTCGAGATATTCGATTTTTTTCAAAATTTTGTGAGTCGAGGTATTCAATTTTGAAAAATCGAATTTTTGCCAAAAATACATGAAAATTCTCAAAAAAATAAATGGCCATTTTTTAATTGGAAAAAACGTCCTCTTTCGAACCGTGCTACTCAAAAAGCTGTACTACTTTTGCGAGTCGAGATATTCGATTTTTTTCAAAATTTTGTGAGTCGAGGTATTCAATTTTGAAAAATCGAATTTTGGCCAAAAATACATGAAAATTCTCAAAAAAATAAATGGCCATTTTTTAATTGGAAAAAACGTCCTCTTTCGAACCGTGCTACTCAAAAAGCTGTACTACTTTTGTGAGTCGAGATATTCGATTTTTTTCAAAATTTTGTGAGTCGAGGTATTCAATTTTGAAAAATCGAATTTTGGCCAAAAACACAAGAAAATTCTCAAAAAAATAAATGGCCATTTTTTAATTGGAAAAAACGTCCTCTTTCGAACCGTGCTACTCAAAAAGCTGTACTACTTTTGTGAGTCGAGATATTCGATTTTTTTCAAAATTTTGTGAGTCGAGGTATTCAATTTTGAAAAATCGAATTTTGGCCAAAAATACATGAAAATTCTCAAAAAAATAAATGGCCATTTTTTAATTGGAAAAAACGTCCTCTTTCGAACCGTGCTACTCAAAAAGCTGTACTACTTTTGTGAGTCGAGATATTCGATTTTTTTCAAAATTTTTGTGATCGAGGTATTCAATTTTGAAAAATCGAATTTTTGCCAAAAATACATGAAAATTCTCAAAAAAATAAATGGCCATTTTTTAATTGGAAAAAACGTCCTCTTTCGAACCGTGCTACTCAAAAAGCTGTACTACTTTTGTGTGTCGAGATATTCGATTTTTTTCAAAATTTTGTGAGTCGAGGTATTCAATTTTGAAAAATCGAATTTTGGCCAAAAATACATGAAAATTCTCAAAAAAATAAATGGCCATTTTTTAATTGGAAAAAACGTCCTCTTTCGAACCGTGCAACTCAAAAAGCTGTACTACTTTTGTGACTCGAGATATTCGATTTTTTTCAAAATTTTGTGAGCCGAGGTATTCAATTTTGAAAAATCGAATTTTGGCCAAAAATACATGAAAATTCTCAAAAAAATAAATGGTAATTTTTTAATTGGAAAAAACGTCCTCTTTCGAACCGTGCTACTCAAAAAGCTGAACTACTTTTGTGAGTCGTGATATTCGATTTTTTTCAACATTTTGTGAGTCGAGGTATTCAATTTTGAAAAATCGAATTTTGGCCAAAAATACATGAAAATTCTAAAAAAAATAAATGGCCATTTTTTAATTGGAAAAAACGTCCTCTTTCGAACCGTGCTACTCAAAAAGCTGTACTACTTTTGTGAGTCGAGATATTCGATTTTTTTCAAAATTTCGTGAGTCGAGGTATTCAATTTTGAAAAATCGAATTTTGGCCAAAAATACATGAAAATTCTCAAAAAAATAAATGGCCATTTTTTAATTGGAAAAAACGTTCTCTTTCGAACCGTGCTACTCAAAAAGCTGTAATAATTTTGTGAGTCGAGATATTCCATTTTTTTCAAAATTTTGTGAGTCGAGGTATTCAATTTTGAAAAATCGAATTTTGGCCAAAAATACATGAAAATTCTCAAAAAAATAAATGGCCATTTTTAATTGGAAAAAACGTCCTCTTTCGAACCGTGCTGCGCAAAAAGCTGTACTACTTTTGTGAGTCGAGATATTCGATTTTTTTCAAAATTTTGTGAGTCGAGGTATTCAATTTTGAAAAATCGAATTTTTGGCCAAAAATTCATGAAAATTCTCAAAAAAATAAATGGCCATTTTTTAATTGGAAAAAACGTCCTCTTTCGAACCGTGCTACTCAAAAAGCTGTACTACTTTTGTGAGTCGAGATATTCGATTTTTTTCAAAATTTTGTGGGTCGAGGTATTCAATTTTGAAAAATCGAATTTTGGCCAAAAATACATGAAAATTCTCAAAAAATAAATGGCCATTTTTTAATTGGAAAAAAACGTCCTCTTTCGAACCGTGCTACTCAAAAAGCTGTACTACTTTTGTGAGTCGAGATATTCGATTTTTTTCAAAATTTTGTGAGTCGAGGTATTCAATTTTGAAAAATCGAATTTTTGCCAAAAATACATGAAAATTCTCAAAAAAATAAATGGCCATTTTTTAATTGGAAAAAACGTCCTCTTTCGAACCGTGCTACTCAAAAAGCTGTACTACTTTTGCGAGTCGAGATATTCGATTTTTTTCAAAATTTTGTGAGTCGAGGTATTCAATTTTGAAAAATCGAATTTTGGCCAAAAATACATGAAAATTCTCAAAAAAATAAATGGCCATTTTTTAATTCGAAAAAACGTCCTCTTTCGAACCGTGCTACTCAAAAAGCTGTACTACTTTTGTGAGTCGAGATATTCGATTTTTTTCAAAATTTTGTGAGTCGAGATATTCAATTTTGAAAAATCGAATTTTGGCCAAAAATACATGATAATTCTCAAAAAAATAAATGGCCATTTTTTAATTGGAAAAAACGTCCTCTTTCGAACCGTGCTACTCAAAAAGCTGTACTACTTTTGTGAGTCGAGATATTCGATTTTTTTCAAAATTTTGTGAGTCGAGATATTCAATTTTGAAAAATCGAATTTTGGCCAAAAATACATGAAAATTCTCAAAAAAATAAATGGCCATTTTTTAATTGGAAAAAATGTCCTCTTTCGAACCTTGCTACTCAAAAAGCTGTACTACTTTTGTGTGTCGAGATATTCGATTTTGTTAAAAATTTTGTGAGCCGAGGTATTCAATTTTGAAAAATCGAATTTTGGCCAAAAATCATGAAAATTCTCAAAAAAATAAATGGTTATTTTTTAATTGGAAAAAACGTCCTCTTTCCAACCGTGCTACTCAAAAAGCTGTACTACTTTTGTGTGTCGAGATATTCGATTTTTTTCAAAATTTTGTGAGTCGAGGTATTCAATTTTGAAAAATCGAATTTTGGCCAAAAATACATGAAAATTCTCAAAAAAATAAATGGCCATTTTTTAATTGGAAAAAACGTCCTCTTTCGAACCGTGCAACTCAAAAAGCTGTACTACTTTTGTGACTCGAGATATTCGATTTTTTTCAAAATTTTGTGAGCCGAGGTATTCAATTTTGAAAAATCGAATTTTGGCCAAAAATACATGAAAATTCTCAAAAAAATAAATGGTAATTTTTTAATTGGAAAAAACGTCCTCTTTCGAACCGTGCTACTCAAAAAGCTGAACTACTTTTGTGAGTCGAGATATTCGATTTTTTTCAAAATTTTGTGAGTCGAGATATTCAATTTTGAAAAATCGAATTTTGGCCAAAAATACATGATAATTCTCAAAAAAATAAATGGCCATTTTTTAATTGGAAAAAACGTCCTCTTTCGAACCGTGCTACTCAAAATGCTGTACTACTTTTGTGAGTCGAGATATTCGATTTTTTTCAAAATTTTGTGAGTCGAGGTATTCAATTTTGAAAAATCGAATTTTTGCCAAAAATACATGAAAATTCTCAAAAAAATAAATGGCCATTTTTTAATTGGAAAAAACGTCCTCTTTCGAACCGTGCTACTCAAAAAGCTGTACTACTTTTGCGAGTCGAGATATTCGATTTTTTTCAAAATTTTGTGAGTCGAGGTATTCAATTTTGAAAAATCGAATTTTGGCCAAAAATACATGAAAATTCTCAAAAAAATAAATGGCCATTTTTTAATTGGAAAAAACGTCCTCTTTCGAACCGTGCTACTCAAAAAGCTGTACTACTTTTGTGAGTCGAGATATTCGATTTTTTTCAAAATTTTGTGAGTCGAGGTATTCAATTTTGAAAAATCGAATTTTGGCCAAAAATACATGAAAATTCTCAAAAAAATAAATGGCCATTTTTTAATTGGAAAAAACGTCCTCTTTCGAACCGTGCTACTCAAAAAGCTGTACTACTTTTGTGAGTCGAGATATTCGATTTTTTTCAAAATTTTGTGAGTCGAGGTATTCAATTTTGAAAAATCGAATTTTGGCCAAAAATACATGAAAATTCTCAAAAAAATAAATGGCCATTTTTTAATTGGAAAAAACGTCCTCTTTCGAACCGTGCTACTCAAAAAGCTGTACTACTTTTGTGAGTCGAGATATTCGATTTTTTTCAAAATTTTTGTGATCGAGGTATTCAATTTTGAAAAATCGAATTTTGGCCAAAAATACATGAAAATTCTCAAAAAAATAAATGGCCATTTTTTAATTGGAAAAAACGTCCTCTTTCGAACCGTGCTACTCAAAAAGCTGTACTACTTTTGTGTGTCGAGATATTCGATTTTTTTCAAAATTTTGTGAGTCGAGGTATTCAATTTTGAAAAATCGAATTTTGGCCAAAAATACATGAAAATTCTCAAAAAAATAAATGGCCATTTTTTAATTGGAAAAAACGTCCTCTTTCGAACCGTGCAACTCAAAAAGCTGTACTACTTTTGTGACTCGAGATATTCGATTTTTTTCAAAATTTTGTGAGCCGAGGTATTCAATTTTGACAAATCGAATTTTGGCCAAAAATACATGAAAATTCTCAAAAAAATAAATGGTAATTTTTTAATTGGAAAAAACGTCCTCTTTCGAACCGTGCTACTCAAAAAGCTGAACTACTTTTGTGAGTCGTGATATTCGATTTTTTTCAACATTTTGTGAGTCGAGGTATTCAATTTTGAAAAATCGAATTTTGGCCAAAAATACATGAAAATTCTAAAAAAAATAAATGGCCATTTTTTAATTGGAAAAAACGTCCTCTTTCGAACCGTGCTACTCAAAAAGCTGTACTACTTTTGTGAGTCGAGATATTCGATTTTTTTCAAAATTTCGTGAGTCGAGGTATTCAATTTTAAAAAATCGAATTTTGGCCAAAAATACATGAAAATTCTCAAAAAAATAAATGGCCATTTTTTAATTGGAAAAAACGTTCTCTTTCGAACCGTGCTACTCAAAAAGCTGTAATAATTTTGTGAGTCGAGATATTCCATTTTTTTCAAAATTTTGTGAGTCGAGGTATTCAATTTTGAAAAATCGAATTTTGGCCAAAAATACATGAAAATTCTCAAAAAAATAAATGGCCATTTTTAATTGGAAAAAACGTCCTCTTTCGAACCGTGCTGCGCAAAAAGCTGTACTACTTTTGTGAGTCGAGATATTCGATTTTTTTCAAAATTTTGTGAGTCGAGGTATTCAATTTTGAAAAATCGAATTTTTGGCCAAAAATTCATGAAAATTCTCAAAAAAATAAATGGCCATTTTTTAATTGGAAAAAACGTCCTCTTTCGAACCGTGCTACTCAAAAAGCTGTACTACTTTTGTGAGTCGAGATATTCGATTTTTTTCAAAATTTTGTGAGTCGAGGTATTCAATTTTGAAAAATCGAATTTTGGCCAAAAATACATGAAAATTCTCAAAAAATAAATGGCCATTTTTTAATTGGAAAAAAACGTCCTCTTTCGAACCGTGCTACTCAAAAAGCTGTACTACTTTTGTGAGTCGAGATATTCGATTTTTTTCAAAATTTTGTGAGTCGAGGTATTCAATTTTGAAAAATCGAATTTTGGCCAAAAATACTTGCAAATTCTCAAAAAAATTAATGGCCATTTTTTAATTGGAAAAAACGTCCTCTTTCGAACCGTGCTACTTAAAAAGCTGTACTACTTTTGAGAGTCGAGATATTAGATTTTTTTCAAAATTTTGTGAGTCGAGGTATTCAATTTTGAAAAATCGAATTTTGGCCAAAAATACTTGAAAATTCTAAAAAAAATAAATGGCCATTTTTTAATTGGAAAAAACGTCCTCTTTCGAACCGTGCTACTCAAAAAGCTGTACTACTTTTGTGTGTCGAGATATTCGATTTTGTTCAAAATTTTGTGAGTCGAGGTATTCAATTTTGAAAAATCGAATTTTGGCCAAAAATACATGAAAATTCTCAAAAAAATAAATGGCCATTTTTTAATTGGAAAAAACGTCCTCTTTCGAACCGTGCTACTCAAAAAGCTGTACTACTTTTGTGAGTCGAGAAATTCGATTTTTTTCAAAATTTTTGTGATCGAGGTATTCAATTTTGAAAAATCGAATTTTGGCCAAAAATACATGAAAATTCTCAAAAAAATAAATGGCCATTTTTTAATTGGAAAAAACGTCCTCTTTCGAACCGTGCTACTCAAAAAGCTGTACTACTTTTGTGAGTCGAGATATTCGATTTTTTTCAAAATTTTGTGAGTCGAGGTATTCAATTTTGAAAAATCGAATTTTGGCCAAAAATACATGAAAATTCTCAAAAAAATAAATGGCCATTTTTTAATTGGAAAAAACGTCCTCTTTCGAACCGTGCTACTCAAAAAGCTGTACTACTTTTGTGAGTCGAGATATTCGATTTTTTTCAAAATTTTTGTGATCGAGGTATTCAATTTTGAAAAATCGAATTTTGGCCAAAAATACATGAAAATTCTCAAAATTAAATGGCCATTTTTTAATTGGAAAAAACGTCCTCTTTCGAACCGTGCTACTCAAAAAGCTGTACTACTTTTGTGTGTCGAGATATTCGATTTTTTTCAAAATTTTGTGAGTCGAGGTATTCAATTTTGAAAAATCGAATTTTGGCCAAAAATACATGAAAATTCTCAAAAAAATAAATGGCCATTTTTTAATTGGAAAAAACGTCCTCTTTCGAACCGTGCAACTCAAAAAGCTGTACTACTTTTGTGACTCGAGATATTCGATTTTTTTCAAAATTTTGTGAGCCGAGGTATTCAATTTTGAAAAATCGAATTTTGGCCAAAAATACATGAAAATTCTCAAAAAAATAAATGGTAATTTTTTAATTGGAAAAAACGTCCTCTTTCGAACCGTGCTACTCAAAAAGCTGAACTACTTTTGTGAGTCGTGATATTCGATTTTTTTCAACATTTTGTGAGTCGAGGTATTCAATTTTGAAAAATCGAATTTTGGCCAAAAATACATGAAAATTCTCAAAAAAATATATGGCCATTTTTTAATTGGAAAAAACGTCCTCTTTCGAACCGTGCTACTCAAAAAGCTGTACTACTTTTGTGAGTCGAGATATTCGATTTTTTTCAAAATTTCGTGAGTCGAGGTATTCAATTTTGAAAAATCGAATTTTGGCCAAAAATACATGAAAATTCTCAAAAAAATAAATGGCCATTTTTTAATTGGAAAAAACGTTCTCTTTCGAACCGTGCTACTCAAAAAGCTGTAATAATTTTGTGAGTCGAGATATTCCATTTTTTTCAAAATTTTGTGAGTCGAGGTATTCAATTTTGAAAAATCGAATTTTGGCCAAAAATACATGAAAATTCTCGAAAAAATAAATGGCCTTTTTTTAATTGGAAAACACGTCCTCTTTCGAACCGTGCTACTCAAAAAGCTGTACTACTTTTGTGAGTCGAGATATTCGATTTTTTTCAAAATTTTGTGAGTCGAGATATTCAATTTTGAAAAATCGAATTTTGGCCAAAAATACATGATAATTCTCAAAAAAATAAATGGCCATTTTTTAATTGGAAAAAACGTCCTCTTTCGAACCGTGCTACTCAAAATGCTGTACTACTTTTGTGAGTCGAGATATTCGATTTTTTTCAAAATTTTGTGAGTCGAGGTATTCAATTTTGAAAAATCGAATTTTGGCCAAAAATACATGAAAATTCTCAAAAAAATAAATGTCCATTTTTTAATTGGAAAAAACGTCCTCTTTCGAACCGTGCTACTCAAAAAGCTGTACTACTTTTGCGAGTCGAGATATTCGATTTTTTTCAAAATTTTGTGAGTCGAGGTATTCAATTTTGAAAAATCGAATTTTGGCCAAAAATACATGAAAATTCTCAAAAAAATAAATATCCATTTTTAATTGGAAAAAACGTCCTCTTTCGAACCGTGCTACTCAAAAAGCTGAACTACTTTTGTGAGTCGTGATATTCGATTTTTTTCAACATTTTGTGAGTCGAGGTATTCAATTTTGAAAAATCGAATTTTGGCCAAAAATACATGAAAATTCTAAAAAAAATAAATGGCCATTTTTTAATTGGAAAAAACGTCCTCTTTCGAACCGTGCTACTCAAAAAGCTGTACTACTTTTGTGAGTCGAGATATTCGATTTTTTTCAAAATTTCGTGAGTCGAGGTATTCAATTTTGAAAAATCGAATTTTGGCCAAAAATACATGAAAATTCTCAAAAAAATAAATGGCCATTTTTTAATTGGAAAAAACGTTCTCTTTCGAACCGTGCTACTCAAAAAGCTGTAATAATTTTGTGAGTCGAGATATTCCATTTTTTTCAAAATTTTGTGAGTCGAGGTATTCAATTTCGAAAAATCGAATTTTGGCCAAAAATACATGAAAATTCTCAAAAAAATAAATGGCCATTTTTAATTGGAAAAAACGTCCTCTTTCGAACCGTGCTGCGCAAAAAGCTGTACTACTTTTGTGAGTCGAGATATTCGATTTTTTTCAAAATTTTGTGAGTCGAGGTATTCAATTTTGAAAAATCGAATTTTTGGCCAAAAATTCATGAAAATTCTCAAAAAAATAAATGGCCATTTTTTAATTGGAAAAAACGTCCTCTTTCGAACCGTGCTACTCAAAAAGCTGTACTACTTTTGTGAGTCGAGATATTCGATTTTTTTCAAAATTTTGTGAGTCGAGGTATTCAATTTTGAAAAATCGAATTTTGGCCAAAAATACATGATAATTCTCAAAAAAATAAATGGCCATTTTTTAATTGGAAAAAACGTCCTCTTTCGAACCGTGCTACTCAAAATGCTGTACTACTTTTGTGAGTCGAGATATTCGATTTTTTTCAACATTTTGTGAGTCGAGGTATTCAATTTTGAAAAATCGAATTTTGGCCAAAAATACATGAAAATTCTCAAAAAAATAAATGTCCATTTTTTAATTGGAAAAAACGTCCTCTTTCGAACCGTGCTACTCAAAAAGCTGTACTACTTTTGCGAGTCGAGATATTCGATTTTTTTCAAAATTTTGTGAGTCGAGGTATTCAATTTTGAAAAATCGAATTTTGGCCAAAAATACATGAAAATTCTCAAAAAAATAAATATCCATTTTTAATTGGAAAAAACGTCCTCTTTCGAACCGTGCTACTCAAAAAGCTGAACTACTTTTGTGAGTCGTGATATTCGATTTTTTTCAACATTTTGTGAGTCGAGGTATTCAATTTTGAAAAATCGAATTTTGGCCAAAAATACATGAAAATTCTAAAAAAAATAAATGGCCATTTTTTAATTGGAAAAAACGTCCTCTTTCGAACCGTGCTACTCAAAAAGCTGTACTACTTTTGTGAGTCGAGATATTCGATTTTTTTCAAAATTTCGTGAGTCGAGGTATTCAATTTTGAAAAATCGAATTTTGGCCAAAAATACATGAAAATTCTCAAAAAAATAAATGGCCATTTTTTAATTGGAAAAAACGTTCTCTTTCGAACCGTGCTACTCAAAAAGCTGTAATAATTTTGTGAGTCGAGATATTCCATTTTTTTCAAAATTTTGTGAGTCGAGGTATTCAATTTCGAAAAATCGAATTTTGGCCAAAAATACATGAAAATTCTCAAAAAAATAAATGGCCATTTTTAATTGGAAAAAACGTCCTCTTTCGAACCGTGCTGCGCAAAAAGCTGTACTACTTTTGTGAGTCGAGATATTCGATTTTTTTCAAAATTTTGTGAGTCGAGGTATTCAATTTTGAAAAATCGAATTTTTGGCCAAAAATTCATGAAAATTCTCAAAAAAATAAATGGCCATTTTTTAATTGGAAAAAACGTCCTCTTTCGAACCGTGCTACTCAAAAAGCTGTACTACTTTTGTGAGTCGAGATATTCGATTTTTTTCAAAATTTTGTGAGTCGAGGTATTCAATTTTGAAAAATCGAATTTTGGCCAAAAATACATGAAAATTCTCAAAAAATAAATGGCCATTTTTTAATTGGAAAAAAACGTCCTCTTTCGAACCGTGCTACTCAAAAAGCTGTACTACTTTTGTGAGTCGAGATATTCGATTTTTTTCAAAATTTTGTGAGTCGAGGTATTCAATTTTGAAAAATCGAATTTTGGCCAAAAATACTTGCAAATTCTCAAAAAAATTAATGGCCATTTTTTAATTGGAAAAAACGTCCTCTTTCGAACCGTGCTACTTAAAAAGCTGTACTACTTTTGAGAGTCGAGATATTAGATTTTTTTCAAAATTTTGTGAGTCGAGGTATTCAATTTTGAAAAATCGAATTTTGGCCAAAAATACTTGAAAATTCTCAAAAAAATAAATGGCCATTTTTTAATTGGGAAAAACGTCCTCTTTCTAACCTTGCTACTCAAAAAGCTGTACTACTTTTGTGTGTCGAGATATTCGATTTTGTTCAAAATTTTGTGAGCTGAGGTATTCAATTTTGAAAAATCGAATTTTGGCCAAAAATACATGAAAATTCTCAAAAAAATAAATGGTCATTTTTTTATTGGAAAAACGTTCTCTTTCGAACCGTGCTACTCAAAAAGCTGTAATACTTTTGTGAGTCGAGATATTCGATTTTTTTCAAAATTTTGTGAGTCGAGGTATTCAATTTTGAAAAATCGAATTTTGGCCAAAAATACATGAAAATTCTCAAAAAAATAAATGGCCATTTTTTAATTGGAAAAAACGTCCTCTTTCGAACCGTGCTACTCAAAAAGCTGTACTACTTTTGTGAGTCGAGATATTCGATTTTTTTCAAAATTTTTGTGATCGAGGTATTCAATTTTGAAAAATCGAATTTTGGCCAAAAATACATGAAAAATCTCAAAAAAATAAATGGTAATTTTTTAATTGGAAAAAACGTCCTCTTTCGAACCGTGCTACTCAAAAAGCTGAACTACTTTTGTGAGTCGTGATATTCGATTTTTTTCAACATTTTGTGAGTCGAGGTATTCAATTTTGAAAAATCGAATTTTGGCCAAAAATACATGAAAATTCTCAAAAAAATATATGGCCATTTTTTAATTGGAAAAAACGTCCTCTTTCGAACCGTGCTACTCAAAAAGCTGTACTACTTTTGTGAGTCGAGATATTCGATTTTTTTCAAAATTTCGTGAGTCGAGGTATTCAATTTTGAAAAATCGAATTTTGGCCAAAAATACATGAAAATTCTCAAAAAAATAAATGGCCATTTTTTAATTGGAAAAAACGTTCTCTTTCGAACCGTGCTACTCAAAAAGCTGTAATAATTTTGTGAGTCGAGATATTCCATTTTTTTCAAAATTTTGTGAGTCGAGGTATTCAATTTTGAAAAATCGAATTTTGGCCAAAAATACATGAAAATTCTCAAAAAAATAAATGGCCTTTTTTTAATTGGAAAACACGTCCTCTTTCGAACCGTGCTACTCAAAAAGCTGTACTACTTTTGTGAGTCGAGATATTCGATTTTTTTCAAAATTTTGTGAGTCGAGATATTCAATTTTGAAAAATCGAATTTTGGCCAAAAATACATGATAATTCTCAAAAAAATAAATGGCCATTTTTTAATTGGAAAAAACGTCCTCTTTCGAACCGTGCTACTCAAAATGCTGTACTACTTTTGTGAGAAGAGATATTCGATTTTTTTCAAAATTTTGTGAGTCGAGGTATTCAATTTTGAAAAATCGAATTTTGGCCAAAAATACATGAAAATTCTCAAAAAAATAAATGTCCATTTTTTAATTGGAAAAAACGTCCTCTTTCGAACCGTGCTACTCAAAAAGCTGTACTACTTTTGCGAGTCGAGATATTCGATTTTTTTCAAAATTTTGTGAGTCGAGGTATTCAATTTTGAAAAATCGAATTTTGGCCAAAAATACATGAAAATTCTCAAAAAAATAAATATCCATTTTTAATTGAAAAAAACGTCCTCTTTCGAACCGTGCTACTCAAAAAGCTGTACTACTTTTGTGAGTCGAGATATTCGATTTTTTTCAAAATTTTGTGAGTCGAGGTATTCAATTTTGAAAAATCGAATTTTGGCCAAAAATACATGAAAATTCTCAAAAAAATAAATGGCCATTTTTTAATTGGAAAAAACGTCCTCTTTCAAACCGTGCTACTCAAAAAGCTGTACTACTTTTGTGAGTCGAGATATTCGATTTTTTTCAAAATTTTGTGAGTCGAGGTATTCAATTTTGAAAAATCGAATTTTGGCCAAAAATACATGAAAATTCTCAAAAAAATAAATGGCCATTTTTTAATTGGAAAAAACGTCCTCTTTCGAACCGTGCTACTCAAAAAGCTGTACTACTTTTGTGAGTCGAGATATTCGATTTTTTTCAAAATTTTTGTGATCGAGGTATTCAATTTTGAAAAATCGAATTTTGGCCAAAAATACATGAAAATTCTCAAAAAAATAAATGGCCATTTTTTAATTGGAAAAAACGTCCTCTTTCGAACCGTGCTACTCAAAAAGCTGTACTACTTTTGTGTGTCGAGATATTCGATTTTTTTCAAAATTTTGTGAGTCGAGGTATTCAATTTTGAAAAATCGAATTTTGGCCAAAAATACATGAAAATTCTCAAAAAAATAAATGGCCATTTTTTAATTGGAAAAAACGTCCTCTTTCGAACCGTGCAACTCAAAAAGCTGTACTACTTTTGTGACTCGAGATATTCGATTTTTTTCAAAATTTTGTGAGCCGAGGTATTCAATTTTGAAAAATCGAATTTTGGCCAAAAATACATGAAAATTCTCAAAAAAATAAATGGTAATTTTTTAATTGGAAAAAACGTCCTCTTTCGAACCGTGCTAATCAAAAAGCTGAACTACTTTTGTGAGTCGTGATATTCGATTTTTTTCAACATTTTGTGAGTCGAGGTATTCAATTTTGAAAAATCGAATTTTGGCCAAAAATACATGAAAATTCTCAAAAAAATAAATGGCCATTTTTTAATTGGAAAAAACGTCCTCTTTCGAACCGTGCTACTCAAAAAGCTGTACTACTTTTGTGAGTCGAGATATTAGATTTTTTTCAAAATTTCGTGAGTCGAGGTATTCAATTTTGAAAAATCGAATTTTGGCCAAAAATACATGAAAATTCTCAAAAAAATAAATGGCCATTTTTTAATTGGAAAAAACGTCCTCTTTCGAACCGTGCTACTCAAAAAGCTGTAATAATTTTGTGAGTCGAGATATTCGATTTTTTTCAAAATTTTGTGAGTCGAGGTATTCAATTTTGAAAAATCGAATTTTGGCCAAAAATTCATGAAAATTCTCAAAAAAATGAATGGCAATTTTTTAATTGGAAAAAACGTCCTCTTTCGAACCGTGCTACTCAAAAAGCTGTACTACTTTTGTGAGTCGAGATATTCGATTTTTTTCAAAATTTTGTGAGTCGAGGTATTCAATTTTGAAAAATCGAATTTTGGCCAAAAATACATGAAAATTCTCAAAAAAATAAATGGCCATTTTTTAATTGGAAAAAAACGTCCTCTTTCGAACCGTGCTACTCAAAAAGCTGTACTACTTTTGTGAGTCGAGATATTCGATTTTTTTCAAAATTTTGTGAGTCGAGATATTCAATTTTGAAAAATCGAATTTTGGCCAAAAATACTTGCAAATTCTCAAAAAAATTAATGGCCATTTTTTAATTGGAAAAAACGTCCTCTTTCGAACCGTGCTACTCAAAAAGCTGTACTACTTTTGAGAGTCGAGATATTAGATTTTTTTCAAAATTTTGTGAGTCGAGGTATTCAATTTTGAAAAATCGAATTTTGGCCAAATATACATGAAAATTCTCAGAAAAATAAATGGTCATTTTTTTATTGGAAAAACGTTCTCTTTCGAACCGTGCTACTCAAAAAGCTGTACTACTTTTGTGAGTCGAGATATTCGATTTTTTTCAAAATTTTGTGAGTCGAGGTATTCAATTTTGAAAAATCGAATTTTGGCCAAAAATACATGAAAATTCTCAAAAAAATAAATGGCCATTTTTTAATTGGAAAAAACGTCCTCTTTCGAACCGTGCTACTCAAAAAGCTGTACTACTTTTGTGAGTCGAGATATTCGATTTTTTTCAAAATTTTTGTGATCGAGGTATTCAATTTTGAAAAATCGAATTTTGGCCAAAAATACATGAAAATTCTCAAAAAAATAAATGGCCATTTTTTAATTGGAAAAAACGTCCTCTTTCGAACCGTGCTACTCAAAAAGCTGTACTACTTTTGTGTGTCGAGATATTCGATTTTGTTCAAAATTTTGTGAGTCGAGGTATTCAATTTTGAAAAATCGAATTTTGGCCAAAAATACATGAAAATTCTCAAAAAAATAAATGGCCATTTTTTAATTGGAAAAAACGTCCTCTTTCGAACCGTGCTACTCAAAAAGCTGTACTACTTTTGTGAGTCGAGATATTCGATTTTTTTCAAAATTTTGTGAGCCGAGGTATTCAATTTTGAAAAATCGAATTTTGGCCAAAAATACATAAAAATTCTCAAAAAATAAATGGCCATTTTTGAATTGGAAAAAACGTCCTCTTTCGAACCGTGCTACTCAAAAAGCTGTACTACTTTTGTGAGTCGAGATATTCGATTTTTTTCAAAATTTTGTGAGTCGAGGTATTCAATTTTGAAAAATCGAATTTTGGCCAAAAATACTTGAAAATTCTCAAAAAAATTAATGGCCATTTTTTAATTGGAAAAAACATCCTCTTTCGAACCTTGCTACTCAAAAACCTGTACTACTTTTGAAAATACATGAAAATTCATGAAAATTCTCAAAAAAATAAATGGCCATTTTTTAATTGGAAAAGCGTCCTCTTTCCAACCGTGCTACTCGAAAAGCTGAACTACTTTCTGAGTCGAGATATTCGATTTTTTTCAAAATTTTGTGAGTCCAGGTATTCAATTTTGAAAAATCGAATTTTGGCCAAAAATACATGAAAATTCTCAAAAAAATAAATGGCCATTTTTTAATTGGAAAAAACGTCCTCTTTCGAACCGTGCTACTCAAAAAGCTGTACTACTTTTGTGAGTCGAGATATTCGATTTTTTTCAAAATTTTGTGAGTCGAGGTATTCAATTTTGAAAAATCGAATTTTGGCCAAAAATACTTGAAAATTCTCAAAAAAATTAATGGCCATTTTTTAATTGGAAAAAACGTCCTCTTTCGAACCTTGCTACTCAAAAAGCTGTACTACTTTTGTGTGTCGAGATATTCGATTTTTTTCAAAATTTTGTGAGGCGAGGTATTCAATTTTGAAAAATCGAATTTAGGCCAAAAATACATAAAAATTCTCAAAAAAATAAATGGCCATTTTTTAATTGGAAAAACGTCCTCTTTCCAACCGTGCTACTCGAAAAGCTGAACTACTTTCTGAGTCGAGATATTCGATTTTTTTCAAAATTTTGTGAGTCCAGGTATTCAATTTTGAAAAATCGAATTTTGGCCAATAATACATGAAAATTCTCAAAAAAATAAATGGCCATTTTTTAATTCGAAAAAACGTCCTCTTTCGAACCGTGCTACTCAAAAAGCTGTACTACTTTTGTGTGTCGAGATATTCCATTTTTTTCAAAATTTTGTGAGGCGAGGTATTCAATTTTGAAAAATCGAATTTAGGCCAAAAATACATAAAAATTCTCAAAAAAATAAATGGCCATTTTTTAATTGGAAAAACGTCCTCTTTCCAACCGTGCTACTCGAAAAGCTGAACTACTTTCTGAGTCGAGATATTCGATTTTTTTCAAAATTTTGTGAGTCCAGGTATTCAATTTTGAAAAATCGAATTTTGGCCAAAAATGCATGAAAATTCTCAAAAAAATAAATGGCCATTTTTTAATTGGAAAAAACGTCCTCTTTCGAACCGTGCTACTCAAAAAGCTGTACTACTTTTGTGAGTCGAGATATTCGATTTTTTTCAAAATTTTGTGAGTCGAGATATTCAATTTTGAAAAATCGAATTTTGGCCAAAAATACATGATAATTCTCAAAAAAATAAATGGCCATTTTTTAATTGGAAAAAACGTCCTCTTTCGAACCGTGCTACTCAAAAAGCTGTACTACTTTTGTGAGTCGAGATATACGATTTTTTACAAAATTTTGTGAGTCGAGGTATTCAATTTTGAAAAATCGAATTTTGGACAAAAATACATAAAAATTCTCAAAAAAATAAATGGCCATTTTTTAATTGGAAAAACGTCCTCTTTCCAACCGTGCTACTCGAAAAGCTGAACTACTTTTCTGAGTCGAGATATTCGATTTTTTTCAAAATTTTGTGAGTCCAGGTATTCAATTTTGAAAAATCGAATTTTGGCCAAAAATACATGAAAATTCTCAAAAAAATAAATGGCCATTTTTTAATTGGAAAAAACGTCCTCTTTCGAACCGTGCTACTCAAAAAGCTGTACTACTTTTGTGAGTCGAGATATTCGATTTTTTCAAAATTTTGTGAGTCGAGATATTCAATTTTGAAAAATCGAATTTTGGCCAAAAATACATGAAAATTCTCAAAAAAATAAATGGCCATTTTTTAATTGGAAAAAACGTCCTCTTTCGAACCGTGCTACTCAAAATGCTGTACTACTTTTGTGAGTCGAGATATTCGATTTTTTTCAAAATTTTGTGAGTCGAGGTGTTCAATTTTGAAAAATCGAATTTTGGCAAAAAATACATGAAAATTCTCAAAAAAATATATGGCCATTTTTTAATTGGAAAAAACGTCCTCTTTCGAACCGTGCTGCTCAAAAAGCTGTACTACTTTTGTGTGTCGAGATATTCGATTTTTTTCCAAATTTTGTGAGTCGAGTTATTCAATTTCGGAAAATCGAATTTTGGCCAAAAATACATGAAAATTCTCAAAAAAATAAATGGCCATTTTTTAATTCGTAAAAACGTCCTCTTTCGAACCGTGCTACTCAAAAAGCTGTACTACTTTTGTGTGTCGAGATATTCGATTTTTTTCAAAATTTTGTGAGTCGAGGTATTCAATTTCGAAAAATCGAATTTTGGCAAAAAATACATGAAAATTCTCAAAAAAATATATGGCCATTTTTTAATTGGAAAAAACGTCCTCTTTCGAACCGTGCTACTCAAAAAGCTGTACTACTTTTGTGAGTCGAGATATTCGATTTTTTTCAAAATTTTGTGAGTCGAGGTGTTCAATTTTGAAAAATCGAATTTTGGCAAAAAATACATGAAAATTCTCAAAAAAATATATGGCCATTTTTTAATTGGAAAAAACGTCCTCTTTCGAACCGTGCTACTCAAAAAGCTGTACTACTTTTGTGAGTCGAGGTATTCGATTTTTTTCAAAATTTTGTGAGTCGAGGTATTCAATTTCGAAAAATCGAATTTTGGCAAAAAATACATGAAAATTCTCAAAAAAATATATGGCCATTTTTTAATTGGAAAAAACGTCCTCTTTCGAACCGTGCTACTCAAAAAGCTGTACTACTTTTGTGAGTCGAGATATTCGATTTTTTTCAAAATTTTGTGAGTCGAGGTGTTCAATTTTGAAAAATCGAATTTTGGCAAAAAATACATGAAAATTCTCAAAAAAATATATGGCCATTTTTTAATTGGAAAAAACGTCCTCTTTCGAACCGTGCTACTCAAAAAGCTGTACTACTTTTGTGAGTCGAGGTATTCGATTTTTATCAAAATTTTGTGAGTCGAGGTATTCAATTTCGAAAAATCGAATTTTGGCAAAAAATACATGAAAATTCTCAAAAAAATAAATGGCCATTTTTTAATTCGAAAAAACGTTCGAACCGTGCTACTCAAAAAGCTGTACTACTTTTGTGTGTCGAGATATTCGATTTTTTTCAAAATTTTGTGAGTCGAGGTATTCAATTTTGAAAAATCGAATTTTGGCCAAAAATACATAAAAATTCTCAAAAAAATAAATGGCCATTTTTTAATTGGAAAAACGTCCTCTTTCCAACCGTGCTACTCGAAAAGCTGAACTACTTTCTGAGTCGAGATATTCGATTTTTTTCAAAATTTTGTGAGTCGAGGTATTCAATTTCGAAAAATCGAATTTTGGCAAAAAATACATGAAAATTCTAAAAAAAATATATGGCCATTTTTTAATTGGAAAAAACGTCCTCTTTCGAACCGTGCTACTCAAAAAGCTGTACTACTTTTGTGAGTCGAGATATTCGATTTTTTTCAAAATTTTGTGAGTCGAGGTATTCAATTTTGAAAAATCGAATTTTGGCCAAAAATACATGAAAATTCTCAAAAAAATAAATGGCCATTTTTTAATTCGAAAAAACGTCCTCTTTCGAACCGTGCTACTCAAAAAGCACTACTACTTTTGTGTGTCGAGATATTCGATTTTTTTCAAAATTTTGTGAGTCGAGGTATTCAATTTCGAAAAATCGAATTTTGGCAAAAAATACATGAAAATTCTCAAAAAAATATATGGCCATTTTTTAATTGGAAAAAACGTCCTCTTTCGAACCGTGCTACTCAAAAAGCTGTACTACTTTTGTGAGTCGAGATATTCGATTTTTTTCAAAATTTTGTGAGTCGAGGTGTTCAATTTTGAAAAATCGAATTTTGGCAAAAAATACATGAAAATTCTCAAAAAAATATATGGCCATTTTTTAATTGGAAAAAACGTCCTCTTTCGAACCGTGCTACTCAAAAAGCTGTACTACTTTTGTGAGTCGAGGTATTCGATTTTTTTCAAAATTTTGTGAGTCGAGGTATTCAATTTCGAAAAATCGAATTTTGGCAAAAAATACATGAAAATTCTCAAAAAAATAAATGGCCATTTTTTAATTCGAAAAAACGTCCTCTTTCGAACCGTGCTACTCAAAAAGCTGTACTACTTTTGTGTGTCGAGATATTCGATTTTTTTCAAAATTTTGTGAGTCGAGGTATTCAATTTCGAAAAATCGAATTTTGGCAAAAAATACATGAAAATTCTCAAAAAAATATATGGCCATTTTTTAATTGGAAAAAACGTCCTTTTTCGAACCGTGCTACTCAAAAAGCTGTACTACTTTTGTGAGTCGAGATATTCGATTTTTTTCAAAATTTTGTGAGTCGAGGTGTTCAATTTTGAAAAATCGAATTTTGGCAAAAAATACATGAAAATTCTCAAAAAAATATATGGCCATTTTTTAATTGGAAAAAAACGTCCTCTTTCGAACCGTGCTACTCAAAAAGCTGTACTACTTTTGTGAGTCGAGGTATTCGATTTTTTTCAAAATTTTGTGAGTCGAGGTATTCAATTTCGAAAAATCGAATTTTGGCAAAAAATACATGAAAATTCTCAAAAAAATATATGGCCATTTTTTAATTGGAAAAAACGTCCTCTTTCGAACCGTGCTACTCAAAAAGCTGTACTACTTTTGTGAGTCGAGATATTCGATTTTTTTCAAAATTTTGTGAGTCGAGGTATTCAATTTTGAAAAATCGAATTTTGGCCAAAAATACATGAAAATTCTCAAAAAAATAAATGGCCATTTTTTAATTCGAAAAAACGTCCTCTTTCGAACCGTGCTACTCAAAAAGCTGTACTACTTTTGTGTATCGAGATATTCGATTTTTTTCAAAATTTTGTGAGTCGAGGTATTCAATTTCGAAAAATCGAATTTTGGCAAAAAATACATGAAAATTCTCAAAAAAATATATGGCCATTTTTTAATTGGAAAAAACGTCCTCTTTCGAACCGTGCTACTCAAAAAGCTGTACTACTTTTGTGAGTCGAGATATTCGATTTTTTTCAAAATTTTGTGAGTCGAGGTGTTCAATTTTGAAAAATCGAATTTTGGCAAAAAATACATGAAAATTCTCAAAAAAATATATGGCCATTTTTTAATTGGAAAAAACGTCCTCTTTCGAACCGTGCTACTCAAAAAGCTGTACTACTTTTGTGAGTCGAGTTATTCGATTTTTATCAAAATTTTGTGAGTCGAGGTATTCAATTTCGAAAAATCGAATTTTGGCAAAAAATACATGAAAATTCTCAAAAAAATAAATGGCCATTTTTTAATTCGAAAAAACGTCCTCTTTCGAACCGTGCTACTCAAAAAGCTGTACTACTTTTGTGTGTCGAGATATTCGATTTTTTTCAAAATTTTGTGAGTCGAGGTATTCAATTTCGAAAAATCGAATTTTGGCAAAAAATACATGAAAATTCTCAAAAAAATATATGGCCATTTTTTAATTGGAAAAAACGTCCTCTTTCGAACCGTGCTACTCAAAAAGCTGTACTACTTTTGTGAGTCGAGATATTCGATTTTTTTCAAAATTTTGTGAGTCGAGGTGTTCAATTTTGAAAAATCGAATTTTGGCAAAAAATACATGAAAATTCTCAAAAAAATATATGGCCATTTTTTAATTGGAAAAAACGTCCTCTTTCGAACCGTGCTACTCAAAAAGCTGTACTACTTTTGTGAGTCGAGGTATTCGATTTTTTTCAAAATTTTGTGAGTCGAGGTATTCAATTTCGAAAAATCGAATTTTGGCAAAAAATACATGAAAATTCTCAAAAAAATAAATGGCCATTTTTTAATTCGAAAAAACGTCCTCTTTCGAACCGTGCTACTCAAAAAGCTGTACTACTTTTGTGTGTCGAGATATTCGATTTTTTTCAAAATTTTGTGAGTCGAGGTATTCAATTTCGAAAAATCGAATTTTGGCAAAAAATACATGAAAATTCTCAAAAAAATATATGGCCATTTTTTAATTGGAAAAAACGTCCTTTTTCGAACCGTGCTACTCAAAAAGCTGTACTACTTTTGTGAGTCGAGATATTCGATTTTTTTCAAAATTTTGTGAGTCGAGGTGTTCAATTTTGAAAAATCGAATTTTGGCAAAAAATACATGAAAATTCTCAAAAAAATATATGGCCATTTTTTAATTGGAAAAAAACGTCCTCTTTCGAACCGTGCTACTCAAAAAGCTGTACTACTTTTGTGAGTCGAGGTATTCGATTTTTTTCAAAATTTTGTGAGTCGAGGTATTCAATTTCGAAAAATCGAATTTTGGCAAAAAATACATGAAAATTCTCAAAAAAATATATGGCCATTTTTTAATTGGAAAAAACGTCCTCTTTCGAACCGTGCTACTCAAAAAGCTGTACTACTTTTGTGAGTCGAGATATTCGATTTTTTTCAAAATTTTGTGAGTCGAGGTATTCAATTTTGAAAAATCGAATTTTGGCCAAAAATACATGAAAATTCTCAAAAAAATAAATGGCCATTTTTTAATTCGAAAAAACGTCCTCTTTCGAACCGTGCTACTCAAAAAGCTGTACTACTTTTGTGTATCGAGATATTCGATTTTTTTCAAAATTTTGTGAGTCGAGGTATTCAATTTCGAAAAATCGAATTTTGGCAAAAAATACATGAAAATTCTCAAAAAAATATATGGCCATTTTTTAATTGGAAAAAACGTCCTCTTTCGAACCGTGCTACTCAAAAAGCTGTACTACTTTTGTGAGTCGAGATATTCGATTTTTTTCAAAATTTTGTGAGTCGAGGTGTTCAATTTTGAAAAATCGAATTTTGGCAAAAAATACATGAAAATTCTCAAAAAAATATATGGCCATTTTTTAATTGGAAAAAACGTCCTCTTTCGAACCGTGCTACTCAAAAAGCTGTACTACTTTTGTGAGTCGAGTTATTCGATTTTTATCAAAATTTTGTGAGTCGAGGTATTCAATTTCGAAAAATCGAATTTTGGCAAAAAATACATGAAAATTCTCAAAAAAATAAATGGCCATTTTTTAATTCGAAAAAACGTCCTCTTTCGAACCGTGCTACTCAAAAAGCTGTACTACTTTTGTGTGTCGAGATATTCGATTTTTTTCAAAATTTTGTGAGTCGAGGTATTCAATTTCGAAAAATCGAATTTTGGCAAAAAATACATGAAAATTCTCAAAAAAATATATGGCCATTTTTTAATTGGAAAAAACGTCCTCTTTCGAACCGTGCTACTCAAAAAGCTGTACTACTTTTGTGAGTCGAGATATTCGATTTTTTTCAAAATTTTGTGAGTCGAGGTATTCAATTTTGAAAAATCGAATTTTGGCCAAAAATACATGAAAATTCTCAAAAAAATAAATGGCCATTTTTTAATTCGAAAAAACGTCCTCTTTCGAACCGTGCTACTCAAAAAGCTGTACTACTTTTGTGTGTCGAGATATTCGATTTTTTTCAAAATTTTGTGAGTCGAGGTATTCAATTTTGAAAAATCGAATTTTGGCCAAAAATACATAAAAATTCTCAAAAAAATAAATGGCCATTTTTTAATTGGAAAAAACGTCCTCTTTCGAACCGTGCTACTCAAAAAGCTGTACTACTTTTGTGAGTAGAGATATTCGATTTTTTCAAAATTTTTTGAGTCGAGATATTCAATTTTGAAAAATCGAATTTTGGCCAAAAATACATAAAAATTCTCAAAAAAATAAATGGCCATTTTTAATTGGAAAAAACGTCCTCTTTCGAACCGTGCTACTCAAAAAGCTGTACTACTTTTGTGAGTCGAGATATTCGATTTTTTTCAAAATTTTGTGAGTCGAGGTATTCAATTTTGAAAAATCGAATTTTGGCCAAAAATACATAAAAATTCTCAAAAAAATAAATGGCCATTTTTTAATTGGAAAAACGTCCTCTTTCCAACCGTGCTACTCGAAAAGCTGAACTACTTTTCTGAGTCGAGATATTCGATTTTTTTCAAAATTTTGTGAGTCGAGGTATTCAATTTTGAAAAATCGAATTTTGGCCAAAAATACATGAAAATTCTCAAAAAAATAAATGGCCATTTTTTAATTCGAAAAAACGTCCTCTTTCGAACCGTGCTACTCAAAAAGCTGTAGTACTTTTGTGTGTCGAAATATTCGATTTTTTTCAAAATTTTGTGAGTCGAGGTATTCAATTTCGAAAAATTGAATTTTGGCAAAAAATACATGAAAATTCTCAAAAAAATATATGGCCATTTTTTAATTGGAAAAAACGTCCTCTTTCGAACCGTGCTACTCAAAAAGCTGTACTACTTTTGTGAGTCGAGGTATTCGATTTTTATCAAAATTTTGTGAGTCGAGGTATTCAATTTCGAAAAATCGAATTTTGGCAAAAAATACATGAAAATTCTCAAAAAAATAAATGGCCATTTTTTAATTCGAAAAACGTCCTCTTTCGAACCGTGCTACTCAAAAAGCTGTACTACTTTTGTGTGTCGAGATATTCGATTTTTTTCAAAATTTTGTGAGTCGAGGTATTCAATTTCGAAAAATTGAATTTTGGCAAAAAATACATGAAAATTCTCAAAAAAATATATGGCCATTTTTTAATTGGAAAAAACGTCCTCTTTCGAACCGTGCTACTCAAAAAGCTGAACTACTTTTGTGAGTCGAGATATTCGATTTTTTTCAAAATTTTGTGAGTCGAGGTATTCAATTTTGAAAAATCGAATTTTGGCCAAAAATACATGAAAATTCTCAAAAAAATAAATGGCCATTTTTTAATTCGAAAAAACGTCCTCTTTCGAACCGTGCTACTCAAAAAGCTGTACTACTTTTGTGTGTCGAGATATTCGATTTTTTTCAAAATTTTGTGAGTCGAGGTATTCAATTTTGAAAAATCGAATTTTGGCCAAAAATACATAAAAATTCTCAAAAAAATAAATGGCCATTTTTTAATTGGAAAAAACGTCCTCTTTCGAACCGTGCTACTCAAAAAGCTGTACTACTTTTGTGAGTAGAGATATTCGATTTTTTCAAAATTTTTTGAGTCGAGATATTCAATTTTGAAAAATCGAATTTTGGCCAAAAATACATAAAAATTCTCAAAAAAATAAGTGGCCATTTTTAATTGGAAAAAACGTCCTCTTTCGAACCGTGCTACTCAAAAAGCTGTACTACTTTTGTGAGTCGAGATATTCGATTTTTTTCAAAATTTTGTGAGTCGAGGTATTCAATTTTGAAAAATCGAATTTTGGCCAAAAATACATAAAAATTCTCAAAAAAATAAATGGCCATTTTTTAATTGGAAAAACGTCCTCTTTCCAACCGTGCTACTCGAAAAGCTGAACTACTTTTCTGAGTCGAGATATTCGATTTTTTTCAAAATTTTGTGAGTCCAGGTATTCAATTTTGAAAAATCGAATTTTGGCCAAAAATACATGAAAATTCTCAAAAAAATAAATGGCCATTTTTTAATTGGAAAAAACGTCCTCTTTCGAACCGTGCTACTCAAAAAGCTGTACTGCTTTTGTGAGTCGAGATATTCGATTTTTTCAAAATTTTGTGAGTCGAGATATTCAATTTTGAAAAATCGAATTTTGGCCAAAAATACATGAAAATTCTCAAAAAAATAAATGGCCATTTTTTAATTGGAAAAAACGTCCTCTTTCGAACCGTTCTACTCAAAAAGCTGTACTACTTTTGTGAGTCGAGATATTCGATTTTTTTCAAAATTTTGTGAGTCGAGGTATTCAATTTTGAAAAATCGAATTTTGGCTAAAAATACATGAAAATTCTCAAAAAAATATGTGGCCATTTTTTAATTCGCAAAAACGTCCTCTTTCGAACCGTGCTACTCAAAAAGCTGTACTACTTTTGTGTGTCGAGATATTCGATTTTTTTCAAAATTTTGTGAGTCGAGGTATTCAATTTTGAAAAATCGAATTTTGGCCAAAAATACATAAAAATTCTCAAAAAAATAAATGGCCATTTTTTAATTGGAAAAAACGTCCTCTTTCGAACCGTGCTACTCAAAAAGCTGTACTACTTTTGTGAGTAGAGATATTCGATTTTTTCAAAATTTTTTGAGTCGAGATATTCAATTTTGAAAAATCGAATTTTGGCCAAAAATACATAAAAATTCTCAAAAAAATAAATGGCCATTTTTAATTGGAAAAAACGTCCTCTTTCGAACCGTGCTACTCAAAAAGCTGTACTACTTTTGTGAGTCGAGATATTCGATTTTTTTCAAAATTTTGTGAGTCGAGGTATTCAATTTTGAAAAATCGAATTTTGGCCAAAAATACATAAAAATTCTCAAAAAAATAAATGGCCATTTTTTAATTGGAAAAACGTCCTCTTTCCAACCGTGCTACTCGAAAAGCTGAACTACTTTTCTGAGTCGAGATATTCGATTTTTTTCAAAATTTTGTGAGTCGAGGTATTCAATTTTGAAAAATCGTATTTTGGCCAAAAATACATGAAAATTCTCAAAAAAATAAATGGCCATTTTTTAATTGGAAAAAACGTCCTCTTTCGAACCGTGCTACTCAAAAAGCTGTACTGCTTTTGTGAGTCGAGATATTCGATTTTTTCAAAATTTTGTGAGTCGAGATATTCAATTTTGAAAAATCGAATTTTGGCCAAAAATACATGAAAGATCTCAAAAAAATAAATGGCCATTTTTTAATTGGAAAAAACGTCCTCTTTCGAACCGTTCTACTCAAAAAGCTGTACTACTTTTGTGAGTCGAGATATTCGATTTTTTTCAAAATTTTGTGAGTCGAGGTATTCAATTTTGAAAAATCGAATTTTGGCTAAAAATACATGAAAATTCTCAAAAAAATATGTGGCCATTTTTTAATTCGCAAAAACGTCCTCTTTCGAACCGTGCTACTCAAAAAGCTGTACTACTTTTGTGTGTCGAGATATTCGATTTTTTTCAAAATTTTGTGAGTCGAGGTATTCAATTTTGAAAAATCGAATTTTGGCCAAAAATACATAAAAATTCTCAAAAAAATAAATGGCCATTTTTTAATTGGAAAAAACGTCCTCTTTCGAACCGTGCTACTCAAAAAGCTGTACTACTTTTGTGAGTAGAGATATTCGATTTTTTCAAAATTTTTTGAGTCGAGATATTCAATTTTGAAAAATCGAATTTTGGCCAAAAATACATAAAAATTCTCAAAAAAATAAATGGCCATTTTTAATTGGAAAAAACGTCCTCTTTCGAACCGTGCTACTCAAAAAGCTGTACTACTTTTGTGAGTCGAGATATTCGATTTTTTTCAAAATTTTGTGAGTCGAGGTATTCAATTTTGAAAAATCGAATTTTGGCCAAAAATACATAAAAATTCTCAAAAAATAAATGGCCATTTTTTAATTGGAAAAACGTCCTCTTTCCAACCGTGCTACTCGAAAAGCTGAACTACTTTTCTGAGTCGAGATATTCGATTTTTTTCAAAATTTTGTGAGTCGAGGTATTCAATTTTGAAAAATCGTATTTTGGCCAAAAATACATGAAAATTCTCAAAAAAATAAATGGCCATTTTTTAATTCGAAAAAACGTCCTCTTTCGAACCGTGCTACTCAAAAAGCTGTACTACTTTTGTGTGTCGAGATATTCGATTTTTTTCAAAATTTTGTGAGTCGAGGTATTCAATTTCGAAAAATCGAATTTTGTCAAAAAATACATGAAAATTCTCAAAAAAATATATGGCCATTTTTTAATTGGAAAAACGTCCTCTTTCGAACCGTGCTACTCAAAAAGCTGTACTACTTTTGTGAGTCGAGATATTCGATTTTTTTCAAAATTTTGTGAGTCGAGGTGTTCAATTTTGAAAAATCGAATTTTGGCAAAAAATACATGAAAATTCTCAAAAAAATATATGGCCATTTTTTAATTGGAAAAAACGTCCTCTTTCGAACCGTGCTACTCAAAAAGCTGTACTACTTTTGTGAGTCGAGGTATTCGATTTTTATCAAAATTTTGTAAGTCGAGGTATTCAATTTCGAAAAATCGAATTTTGGCAAAAAATACATGAAAATTCTCAAAAAAATAAATGGCCATTTTTTAATTCGAAAAACGTCCTCTTTCGAACCGTGCTACTCAAAAAGCTGTACTACTTTTGTGTGTCGAGATATTCGATTTTTTTCAAAATTTTGTGAGTCGAGGTATTCAATTTCGAAAAATTGAATTTTGGCAAAAAATACATGAAAATTCTCAAAAAAATATATGGCCATTTTTTAATTGGAAAAAACGTCCTCTTTCGAACCGTGCTACTCAAAAAGCTGTACTACTTTTGTGAGTCGAGATATTCGATTTTTTTCAAAATTTTGTGAGTCGAGGTATTCAATTTTGAAAAATCGAATTTTGGCCAAAAATACATGAAAATTCTCAAAAAAATAAATGGCCATTTTTTAATTCGAAAAAACGTCCTCTTTCGAACCGTGCTACTCAAAAAGCTGTACTACTTTTGTGTGTCGAGATATTCGATTTTTTTCAAAATTTTGTGAGTCGAGGTATTCAATTTTGAAAAATCGAATTTTGGCCAAAAATACATAAAAATTCTCAAAAAAATAAATGGCCATTTTTTAATTGGCAAAAACGTCCTCTTTCGAACCGTGCTACTCAAAAAGCTGTACTACTTTTGTGAGTAGAGATATTCGATTTTTTCAAAATTTTTTGAGTCGAGATATTCAATTTTGAAAAATCGAATTTTGGCCAAAAATACATAAAAATTCTCAAAAAAATAAATGGCCATTTTTAATTGGAAAAAAACGTCCTCTTTCGAACCGTGCTACTCAAAAAGCTGTACTACTTTTGTGAGTCGAGATATTCGATTTTTTTCAAAATTTTGTGAGTCGAGGTATTCAATTTTGAAAAATCGAATTTTGGCCAAAAATACATGAAAATTCTCAAAAAAATAAATGGCCATTTTTTAATTCGAAAAAACGTCCTCTTTCGAACCGTGCTACTCAAAAAGCTGTACTACTTTTGTGTGTCGAGATATTCGATTTTTTCAAAATTTTTTGAGTCGAGATATTCAATTTTGAAAAATCGAATTTTGGCCAAAAATACATAAAAATTCTCAAAAAAATAAATGGCCATTTTTAATTGGAAAAAACGTCCTCTTTCGAACCGTGCTACTCAAAAAGCTGTACTACTTTTGTGAGTCGAGATATTCGATTTTTTTCAAAATTTTGTGAGTCGAGGTATTCAATTTTGAAAAATCGAATTTTGGCCAAAAATACATAAAAATTCTCAAAAAAATAAATGGCCATTTTTTAATTGGAAAAACGTCCTCTTTCCAACCGTGCTACTCGAAAAACTGAACTACTTTTCTGAGTCGAGATATTCGATTTTTTTCAAAATTTTGTGAGTCCAGGTATTCAATTTTGAAAAATCGAATTTTGGCCAAAAATACATGAAAATTCTCAAAAAAATAAATGGCCATTTTTTAATTGGAAAAAACGTCCTCTTTCGAACCGTGCTACTCAAAAAGCTGTACTGCTTTTGTGAGTCGAGATATTCGATTTTTTCAAAATTTTGTGAGTCGAGATATCAATTTTGAAAAATCGAATTTTGGCCAAAAATACATGAAAATTCTCAAAAAAATAAATGGCCATTTTTTAATTGGAAAAAACGTCCTCTTTCGAACCGTTCTACTCAAAAAGCTGTACTACTTTTGTGAGTCGAGATATTCGATTTTTTTCAAAATTTTGTGAGTCGAGGTATTCAATTTTGAAAAATCGAATTTTGGCTAAAAATACATGAAAATTCTCAAAAAAATATATGGCCATTTTTTAATTCGAAAAAACGTCCTCTTTCGAACCGTGCTACTCAAAAAGCTGTACTACTTTTGTGTGTCGAGATATTCGATTTTTTTCAAAATTTTGTGAGTCGAGGTATTCAATTTTGAAAAATCGAATTTTGGCCAAAAATACATAAAAATTCTCAAAAAAATAAATGGCCATTTTTTAATTGGAAAAAACGTCCTCTTTCGAACCGTGCTACTCAAAAAGCTGTACTACTTTTGTGAGTAGAGATATTCGATTTTTTCAAAATTTTTTGAGTCGAGATATTCAATTTTGAAAAATCGAATTTTGGCCAAAAATACATAAAAATTCTCAAAAAAATAAATGGCCATTTTTAATTGGAAAAAACGTCCTCTTTCGAACCGTGCTACTCAAAAAGCTGTACTACTTTTGTGAGTCGAGATATTCGATTTTTTTCAAAATTTTGTGAGTCGAGGTATTCAATTTTGAAAAATCGAATTTTGGCTAAAAATACATGAAAATTCTCAAAAAAATATGTGGCCATTTTTTAATTCGAAAAAACGTCCTCTTTCGAACCGTGCTACTCAAAAAGCTGTACTACTTTTGTGTGTCGAGATATTCGATTTTTTTCAAAATTTTGTGAGTCGAGGTATTCAATTTTGAAAAATCGAATTTTGGCCAAAAATACATAAAAATTCTCAAAAAAATAAATGGCCATTTTTTAATTGGAAAAACGTCCTCTTTCGAACCGTGCTACTCAAAAAGCTGTACTACTTTTGTGAGTAGAGATATTCGATTTTTTCAAAATTTTTTGAGTCGAGATATTCAATTTTGAAAAATCGAATTTTGGCCAAAAATACATAAAAATTCTCAAAAAAATAAATGGCCATTTTTAATTGGAAAAAACGTCCTCTTTCGAACCGTGCTACTCAAAAAGCTGTACTACTTTTCTGAGTCGAGATATTCGATTTTTTTCAAAATTTTGTGAGTCGAGGTATTCAATTTTGAAAAATCGAATTTTGGCCAAAAATACATAAAAATTCTCAAAAAAATAAATGGCCATTTTTTAATTGGAAAAACGTCCTCTTTCCAACCGTGCTACTCGAAAAGCTGAACTACTTTTCTGAGTCGAGATATTCGATTTTTTTCAAAATTTTGTGAGTCGAGGTATTCAATTTTGAAAAATCGTATTTTGGCCAAAAATACATGAAAATTCTCAAAAAAATAAATGGCCATTTTTTAATTCGAAAAAACGTCCTATTTCGAACCGTGCTACTCAAAAAGCTGTACTACTTTTGTGTGTCGAGATATTCGATTTTTTTCAAAATTTTGTGAGTCGAGGTATTCAATTTCGAAAAATCGAATTTTGTCAAAAAATACATGAAAATTCTCAAAAAAATATATGGCCATTTTTTAATTGGAAAAAACGTCCTCTTTCGAACCGTGCTACTCAAAAAGCTGTACTACTTTTGTGAGTCGAGATATTCGATTTTTTTCAAAATTTTGTGAGTCGAGGTGTTCAATTTTGAAAAATCGAATTTTGGCAAAAAATACATGAAAATTCTCAAAAAAATATATGGCCATTTTTTAATTGGAAAAAACGTCCTCTTTCGAACCGTGCTACTCAAAAAGCTGTACTACTTTTGTGAGTCGAGGTATTCGATTTTTATCAAAATTTTGTGAGTCGAGGTATTCAATTTCGAAAAATCGAATTTTGGCAAAAAATACATGAAAATTCTCAAAAAAATAAATGGCCATTTTTTAATTCGAAAAACGTCCTCTTTCGAACCGTGCTACTCAAAAAGCTGTACTACTTTTGTGTGTCGAGATATTCGATTTTTTTCAAAATTTTGTGAGTCGAGGTATTCAATTTCGAAAAATTGAATTTTGGCAAAAAATACATGAAAATTCTCAAAAAAATATATGGCCATTTTTTAATTGGAAAAAACGTCCTCTTTCGAACCGTGCTACTCAAAAAGCTGTACTACTTTTGTGAGTCGAGATATTCGATTTTTTTCAAAATTTTGTGAGTCGAGGTATTCAATTTTGAAAAATCGAATTTTGGCCAAAAATACATGAAAATTCTCAAAAAAATAAATGGCCATTTTTTAATTCGAAAAAACGTCCTCTTTCGAACCGTGCTACTCAAAAAGCTGTACTACTTTTGTGTGTCGAGATATTCGATTTTTTTCAAAATTTTGTGAGTCGAGGTATTCAATTTTGAAAAATCGAATTTTGGCCAAAAATACATAAAAATTCTCAAAAAAATAAATGGCCATTTTTTAATTGGAAAAAACGTCCTCTTTCGAACCGTGCTACTCAAAAAGCTGTACTACTTTTGTGAGTAGAGATATTCGATTTTTTCAAAATTTTTTGAGTCGAGATATTCAATTTTGAAAAATCGAATTTTGGCCAAAAATACATAAAAATTCTCAAAAAAATAAATGGCCATTTTTAATTGGAAAAAAACGTCCTCTTTCGAACCGTGCTACTCAAAAAGCTGTACTACTTTTGTGAGTCGAGATATTCGATTTTTTTCAAAATTTTGTGAGTCGAGGTATTCAATTTTGAAAAATCGAATTTTGGCCAAAAATACATGAAAATTCTCAAAAAAATAAATGGCCATTTTTTAATTCGAAAAAACGTCCTCTTTCGAACCGTGCTACTCAAAAAGCTGTACTACTTTTGTGTGTCGAGATATTCGATTTTTTTCAAAATTTTGTGAGTCGAGGTATTCAATTTTGAAAAATCGAATTTTGGCCAAAAATACATAAAAATTCTCAAAAAAATAAATGGCCATTTTTTAATTGGAAAAAACGTCCTCTTTCGAACCGTGCTACTCAAAAAGCTGTACTACTTTTGTGAGTAGAGATATTCGATTTTTTCAAAATTTTTTGAGTCGAGATATTCAATTTTGAAAAATCGAATTTTGGCCAAAAATACATAAAAATTCTCAAAAAAATAAATGGCCATTTTTAATTGGAAAAAACGTCCTCTTTCGAACCGTGCTACTCAAAAAGCTGTACTACTTTTGTGAGTCGAGATATTCGATTTTTTTCAAAATTTTGTGAGTCGAGGTATTCAATTTTGAAAAATCGAATTTTGGCCAAAAATACATAAAAATTCTCAAAAAAATAAATGGCCATTTTTTAATTGGAAAAACGTCCTCTTTCCAACCGTGCTACTCGAAAAGCTGAACTACTTTTCTGAGTCGAGATATTCGATTTTTTTCAAAATTTTGTGAGTCCAGGTATTCAATTTTGAAAAATCGAATTTTGGCCAAAAATACATGAAAATTCTCAAAAAAATAAATGGCCATTTTTTAATTGGAAAAAACGTCCTCTTTCGAACCGTGCTACTCAAAAAGCTGTACTGCTTTTGTGAGTCGAGATATTCGATTTTTTCAAAATTTTGTGAGTCGAGATATCAATTTTGAAAAATCGAATTTTGGCCAAAAATACATGAAAATTCTCAAAAAAATAAATGGCCATTTTTTAATTGGAAAAAACGTCCTCTTTCGAACCGTTCTACTCAAAAAGCTGTACTACTTTTGTGAGTCGAGATATTCGATTTTTTTCAAAATTTTGTGAGTCGAGGTATTCAATTTTGAAAAATCGAATTTTGGCTAAAAATACATGAAAATTCTCAAAAAAATATATGGCCATTTTTTAATTCGAAAAAACGTCCTCTTTCGAACCGTGCTACTCAAAAAGCTGTACTACTTTTGTGTGTCGAGATATTCGATTTTTTTCAAAATTTTGTGAGTCGAGGTATTCAATTTTGAAAAATCGAATTTTGGCCAAAAATACATAAAAATTCTCAAAAAAATAAATGGCCATTTTTTAATTGGAAAAAACGTCCTCTTTCGAACCGTGCTACTCAAAAAGCTGTACTACTTTTGTGAGTAGAGATATTCGATTTTTTCAAAATTTTTTGAGTCGAGATATTCAATTTTGAAAAATCGAATTTTGGCCAAAAATACATAAAAATTTTTAAAAAAAATAAATGGCCATTTTTAATTGGAAAAAACGTCCTCTTTCGAACCGTGCTACTCAAAAAGCTGTACTACTTTTGTGAGTCGAGATATTCGATTTTTTTCAAAATTTTGTGAGTCGAGGTGTTCAATTTTGAAAAATCGAATTTTGGCAAAAAATACATGAAAATTCTCAAAAAAATATATGGCCATTTTTTAATTGGAAAAAACGTCCTCTTTCGAACCGTGCTACTCAAAAAGCTGTACTACTTTTGTGTGTCGAGATATTCGATTTTTTTCAAAATTTTGTGAGTCGAGGTATTCAATTTCGAAAAATCGAATTTTGGCAAAAAATACATGAAAATTCTCAAAAAAATAAATGGCCATTTTTTAATTCGAAAAAACGTCCTCTTTCGAACCGTGCTACTCAAAAAGCTGTACTACTTTTGTGTGTCGAGATATTCGATTTTTTTCAAAATTTTGTGAGTCGAGGTATTCAATTTCGAAAAATCGAATTTTGGCAAAAAATACATGAAAATTCTCAAAAAAATATATGGCCATTTTTTAATTGAAAAAAAAACCCTCTTTCGAACCGTGCTACTCAAAAAGCTGTACTACTTTTGTGAGTCGAGATATTCGATTTTTTTCAAAATTTTGTGAGTCGAGGTATTCAATTTTGAAAAATCGAATTTTGGCCAAAAATACATGAAAATTCTCAAAAAAATAAATGGCCATTTTTTAATTCGAAAAAACGTCCTCTTTCGAACCGTGCTACTCAAATAGCTGTACTACTTTTGTGTGTCGAGATATTCGATTTTTTTCAAAATTTTGTGAGTCGAGGTATTCAATTTCGAAAAATCGAATTTTGGCAAAAAATACATGAAAATTCTCAAAAAAATATATGGCCATTTTTTAATTGGAAAAAACGTCCTCTTTCGAACCGTGCTACTCAAAAAGCTGTACTACTTTTGTGAGTCGAGATATTCGATTTTTTTCAAAATTTTGTGAGTCGAGGTGTTCAATTTTGAAAAATCGAATTTTGGCAAAAAATACATGAAAATTCTCAAAAAAATAAATGGCCATTTTTTAATTCGAAAAAACGTCCTCTTTCGAACCGTGCTACTCAAAAAGCTGTACTACTTTTGTGTGTCGAGATATTCGATTTTTTTCAAAATTTTGTGAGTCGAGGTATTCAATTTCGAAAAATCGAATTTTGGCAAAAAATACATGAAAATTCTCAAAAAAATATATGGCCATTTTTTAATTGGAAAAAACGTCCTCTTTCGAACCGTGCTACTCAAAAAGCTGTACTACTTTTGTGAGTCGAGATATTCGATTTTTTTCAAAATTTTGTGAGTCGAGGTATTCAATTTTGAAAAATCGAATTTTGGCCAAAAATACATGAAAATTCTCAAAAAAATAAATGGCCATTTTTTAATTCGAAAAAACGTCCTCTTTCGAACCGTGCTACTCAAAAAGCTGTACTACTTTTGTGTGTCGAGATATTCGATTTTTTTCAAAATTTTGTGAGTCGAGGTATTCAATTTCGAAAAATCGAATTTTGGCAAAAAATACATGAAAATTCTCAAAAAAATATATGGCCATTTTTTAATTGGAAAAAACGTCCTCTTTCGAACCGTGCTACTCAAAAAGCTGTACTACTTTTGTGAGTCGAGATATTCGATTTTTTTCAAAATTTTGTGAGTCGAGGTGTTCAATTTTGAAAAATCGAATTTTGGCAAAAAATACATGAAAATTCTCAAAAAAATATATGGCCATTTTTTAATTGGAAAAAACGTCCTCTTTCGAACCGTGCTACTCAAAAAGCTGTACTACTTTTGTGAGTCGAGGTATTCGATTTTTATCAAAATTTTGTGAGTCGAGGTATTCAATTTCGAAAAATCGAATTTTGGCAAAAATACATGAAAATTCTCAAAAAAATAAATGGCCATTTTTTAATTCGAAAAAACGTCCTCTTTCGAACCGTGCTACTCAAAAAGCTGTACTACTTTTGTGTGTCGAGATATTCGATTTTTTTCAAAATTTTGTGAGTCGAGGTATTCAATTTCGAAAAATCGAATTTTGGCAAAAAATACATGAAAATTCTCAAAAAAATATATGGCCATTTTTTAATTGGAAAAAACGTCCTCTTTCGAACCGTGCTACTCAAAAAGCTGTACTACTTTTGTGAGTCGAGATATTCGATTTTTTTCAAAATTTTGTGAGTCGAGGTATTCAATTTTGAAAAATCGAATTTTGGCCAAAAATACATAAAAATTCTCAAAAAAATAAATGGCCATTTTTAATTGGAAAAAACGTCCTCTTTCGAACCGTGCTACTCAAAAAGCTGTACTACTTTTGTGAGTCGAGATATTCGATTTTTTTCAAAATTTTGTGAGTCGAGGTATTCAATTTTGAAAAATCGAATTTTGGCCAAAAATACATAAAAATTCTCAAAAAAATAAATGGCCATTTTTTAATTGGAAAAACGTCCTCTTTCCAACCGTGCTACTCGAAAAGCTGAACTACTTTTCTGAGTCGAGATATTTGATTTTTTTCAAAATTTTGTGAGTCCAGGTATTCAATTTTGAAAAATCGAATTTTGGCCAAAAATACATGAAAATTCTCAAAAAAATAAATGGCCATTTTTTAATTGGAAAAAACGTCCTCTTTCGAACCGTGCTACTCAAAAAGCTGTACTACTTTTGTGAGTCGAGATATTCGATTTTTTCAAAATTTTGTGAGTCGAGATATTCAATTTTGAAAAATCGAATTTTGGCCAAAAATACATGAAAATTCTCAAAAAAATAAATGGCAATTTTTTAATTGGAAAAAACGTCCTCTTTCGAACCGTGCTACTCAAAATGCTGTACTACTTTTGTGAGTCGAGATATTCGATTTTTTTCAAAATTTTGTGAGTCGAGGTGTTCAATTTTGAAAAATCGAATTTTGGCAAAAAATACATGAAAATTCTCAAAAAAATATATGGCCATTTTTTAATTGGAAAAAACGTCCTCTTTCGAACCGTGCTACTCAAAAAGCTGTACTACTTTTGTGTGTCGAGATATTCGATTTTTTTCAAAATTTTGTGAGTCGAGGTATTCAATTTTGAAAAATCGAATTTTGGCCAAAAATACATGAAAATTCTCAAAAAAATAACTGGCCATTTTTTAATTCGAAAAAACGTCCTCTTTCGAACCGTGCTACTCAAAAAGCTGTACTACTTTTGTGTGTCGAGATATTCGATTTTTTTCAAAATTTTGTGAGTCGAGGTATTCAATTTCGAAAAATCGAATTTTGGCAAAAAATACATGAAAATTCTCAAAAAAATATATGGCCATTTTTTAATTGGAAAAAACGTCCTCTTTCGAACCGTGCTACTCAAAAAGCTGTACTACTTTTGTGAGTCGAGATATTCGATTTTTTTCAAAATTTTGTGAGTCGAGGTGTTCAATTTTGAAAAATCGAATTTTGGCAAAAAATACATGAAAATTCTCAAAAAAATATATGGCCATTTTTTAATTCGAAAAAACGTCCTCTTTCGAACCGTGCTACTCAAAAAGCTGTACTACTTTTGTGTGTCGAGATATTCGATTTTTTTCAAAATTTTGTGAGTCGAGGTATTCAATTTCGAAAAATCGAATTTTGGCAAAAAATACATGAAAATTCTCAGAAAAATATATGGCCATTTTTTAATTGGAAAAAACGTCCTCTTTCGAACCGTGCTACTCAAAAAGCTGTACTACTTTTGTGAGTCGAGATATTCGATTTTTTTCAAAATTTTGTGAGTCGAGGTGTTCAATTTTGAAAAATCGAATATTGGCAAAAAATACATGAAAATTCTCAAAAAAATAAATGGCCATTTTTTAATTGGAAAAACGTCCTCTTTCGAACCGTGCTACTCAAAAAGCTGTACTACTTTTGTGAGTCGAGATATTCGATTTTTTTCAAAATTTTGTGAGTCGAGGTATTCAATTTTGAAAAATCGAATTTTGGCCAAAAATACATAAAAATTCTCAAAAAAATAAATGGCCATTTTTTAATTGGAAAAACGTCCTCTTTCCAACCGTGCTACTCGAAAAGCTGAACTACTTTTCTGAGTCGAGATATTCGATTTTTTTCAAAATTTTGTGAGTCCAGGTATTCAATTTTGAAAAATCGAATTTTGGCCAAAAATACATGAAAATTCTCAAAAAAATAAATAGCCATTTTTTAATTGGAAAAAACGTCCTCTTTCGAACCGTGCTACTCAAAAAGCTGTACTACTTTTGTGAGTCGAGATATTCGATTTTTTTCAAAATTTTGTGAGTCGAGATATTCAATTTTGAAAAATCGAATTTTGGCCAAAAATACATGATAATTCTCAAAAAAATAAATGGCCATTTTTTAATTGGAAAAAACGTCCTTTTTCGAACCGTGCTACTCAAAAAGCTGTACTACTTTTGTGAGTCGAGATATACGATTTTTTTCAAAATTTTGTGAGTCGAGGTATTCCATTTTGAAAAATCGAATTTTGGACAAAAATACATAAAAATTCTCAAAAAAATAAATGGCCATTTTTTAATTGGAAAAACGTCCTCTTTCCAACCGTGCTACTCAAAAAGCTGTACTACTTTTGTGAGTCGAGATATTCGATTTTTTCAAAATTTTGTGAGTCGAGATATTCAATTTTGAAAAATCTAATTTTGGCCAAAAATACATGATAATTCTCAAAAAAATAAATGGCCATTTTTTAATTGAAAAAACGTCCTTTTTCGAACCGTGCTACTCAAAAAGCTGTACTACTTTTGTGAGTCGAGATATACGATTTTTTTCAAAATTTTGTGAGTCGAGGTATTCAATTTTGAAAAATCGAATTTTGGACAAAAATACATAAAAATTCTCAAAAAAATAAATGGCCATTTTTTAATTGGAAAAACGTCCTCTTTCCAACCGTGCTACTCGAAAAGCTGAACTACTTTTCTGAGTCGAGATATTCGATTTTTTTCAAAATTTTGTGAGTCGAGGTATTCAATTTTGAAAAATCGAATTTTGGCCAAAAATACATGAAAATTCTCAAAAAAATAAATGGCCATTTTTTAATTGGAAAAAACGTCCTCTTTCGAACCGTGCTACTCAAAAAGCTGTACTACTTTTGTGAGTCGAGATATTCGATTTTTTCAAAATTTTGTGAGTCGAGATATTCAATTTTGAAAAATCGAATTTTGGCCAAAAATACATGAAAATTCTCAAAAAAATAAATGGCCATTTTTTAATTGGAAAAAACGTCCTCTTTCGAACCGTGCTACTCAAAATGCTGTACTACTTTTGTGAGTCGAGATATTCGATTTTTTTCAAAATTTTGTGAGTCGAGGTGTTCAATTTTGAAAAATCGAATTTTGGCAAAAAATACATGAAAATTCTCAAAAAAATATATGGCCATTTTTTAATTGGAAAAAACGTCCTCTTTCGAACCGTGCTACTCAAAAAGCTGTACTACTTTTGTGTGTCGAGATATTCGATTTTTTTCAAAATTTTGTGAGTCGAGGTATTCAATTTCGAAAAATCGAATTTTGGCAAAAAATACATGAAAATTATCAAAAAAATATATGGCCATTTTTTAATTGGAAAAAACGTCCTCTTTCGAACCGTGCTACTCAAAAAGCTGTACTACTTTTGTGAGTCGAGATATTCGATTTTTTTCAAAATTTTGTGAGTCGAGGTGTTCAATTTTGAAAAATCGAATTTTGGCAAAAAATACATGAAAATTCTCAAAAAAATATATGGCCATTTTTTAATTCGAAAAAACGTCCTCTTTCGAACCGTGCTACTCAAAAAGCTGTACTACTTTTGTGTGTCGAGATATTCGATTTTTTTCAAAATTTTGTGAGTCGAGGTATTCAATTTCGAAAAATCGAATTTTGGCAAAAAATACATGAAAATTCTCAGAAAAATATATGGCCATTTTTTAATTGGAAAAAACGTCCTCTTTCGAACCGTGCTACTCAAAAAGCTGTACTACTTTTGTGAGTCGCGATATTCGATTTTTTTCAAAATTTTGTGAGTCGAGGTGTTCAATTTTGAAAAATCGAATATTGGCAAAAAATACATGAAAATTCTCAAAAAAATAAATGGCCATTTTTTAATTGGAAAAACGTCCTCTTTCGAACCGTGCTACTCAAAAAGCTGTACTACTTTTGTGAGTCGAGATATTCGATTTTTTTCAAAATTTTGTGAGTCGAGGTATTCAATTTTGAAAAATCGAATATTGGCAAAAAATACATGAAAATTCTCAAAAAAATAAATGGCCATTTTTTAATTGGAAAAACGTCCTCTTTCGAACCGTGCTACTCAAAAAGCTGTACTACTTTTGTGAGTCGAGATATTCGATTTTTTTTCAAAATTTTGTGAGTCGAGGTATTCAATTTTGAAAAATCGAATTTTGGCCAAAAATACATAAAAATTCTCAAAAAAATAAATGGCCATTTTTTAATTGGAAAAACGTCCTCTTTCCAACCGTGCTACTCGAAAAGCTGAACTACTTTTCTGAGTCGAGATATTCGATTTTTTTCAAAATTTTGTGAGTCCAGGTATTCAATTTTGAAAAATCGAATTTTGGCCAAAAATACATGAAAATTCTCAAAAAAATAAATAGCCATTTTTTAATTGGAAAAAACGTCCTCTTTCGAACCGTGCTACTCAAAAAGCTGTACTACTTTTGTGAGTCGAGATATTCGATTTTTTTCAAAATTTTGTGAGTCGAGATATTCAATTTTGAAAAATCGAATTTTGGCCAAAAATACATGATAATTCTCAAAAAAATAAATGGCCATTTTTTAATTGGAAAAAACGTCCTTTTTCGAACCGTGCTACTCAAAAAGCTGTACTACTTTTGTGAGTCGAGATATACGATTTTTTTCAAAATTTTGTGAGTCGAGGTATTCAATTTTGAAAAATCGAATTTTGGACAAAAATACATAAAAATTCTCAAAAAAATAAATGGCCATTTTTTAATTGGAAAAACGTCCTCTTTCCAACCGTGCTACTCAAAAAGCTGTACTACTTTTGTGAGTCGAGATATTCGATTTTTTCAAAATTTTGTGAGTCGAGATATTCAATTTTGAAAAATCTAATTTTGGCCAAAAATACATGATAATTCTCAAAAAAATAAATGGCAATTTTTTAATTGGAAAAAACGTCCTTTTTCGAACCGTGCTACTCAAAAAGCTGTACTACTTTTGTGAGTCGAGATATACGATTTTTTTCAAAATTTTGTGAGTCGAGGTATTCAATTTTGAAAAATCGAATTTTGGACAAAAATACATAAAAATTCTCAAAAAAATAAATGGCCATTTTTTAATTGGAAAAACGTCCTCTTTCCAACCGTGCTACTCGAAAAGCTGAACTACTTTTCTGAGTCGAGATATTCGATTTTTTTCAAAATTTTGTGAGTCCAGGTATTCAATTTTGAAAAATCGAATTTTGGCCAAAAATACATGAAAATTCTCAAAAAAATAAATGGCCATTTTTTAATTGGAAAAAACGTCCTCTTTCGAACCGTGCTACTCAAAAAGCTGTACTACTTTTGTGTGTCGAGATATTCGATTTTTTTCAAAATTTTGTGAGTCGAGGTATTCAATTTCGAAAAATCGAATTTTGGCAAAAAATACATGAAAATTCTCAAAAAAATATATGGCCATTTTTTAATTGGAAAAAACGTCCTCTTTCGAACCGTGCTACTCAAAAAGCTGTACTACTTTTGTGAGTCGAGATATTCGATTTTTTTCAAAATTTTGTGAGTCGAGGTGTTCAATTTTGAAAAATCGAATTTTGGCAAAAAATACATGAAAATTCTCAAAAAAATATATGGCCATTTTTTAATTGGAAAAAACGTCCTCTTTCGAACCGTGCTACTCAAAAAGCTGTACTACTTTTGTGAGTCGAGGTATTCGATTTTTATCAAAATTTTGTGAGTCGAGGTATTCAATTTCGAAAAATCGAATTTTGGCAAAAAATACATGAAAATTCTCAAAAAAATAAATGGCCATTTTTTAATTCGAAAAAACGTCCTCTTTCGAACCGTGCTACTCAAAAAGCTGTACTACTTTTGTGTGTCGAGATATTCGATTTTTTTCAAAATTTTGTGAGTCGAGGTATTCAATTTCGAAAAATCGAATTTTGGCAAAAAATACATGAAAATTCTCAAAAAAATATATGGCCATTTTTTAATTGGAAAAAACGTCCTCTTTCGAACCGTGCTACTCAAAAAGCTGTACTACTTTTGTGAGTCGAGATATTCGATTTTTTTCAAAATTTTGTGAGTCGAGGTATTCAATTTTGAAAAATCGAATTTTGGCCAAAAATACATAAAAATTCTCAAAAAAATATATGGCCATTTTTAATTGGAAAATACGTCCTCTTTCGAACCGTGCTACTCAAAAAGCTGTACTACTTTTGTGAGTAGAGATATTCGATTTTTTCAAAATTTTTTGAGTCGAGATATTCAATTTTGAAAAATCGAATTTTGGCCAAAAATACATAAAAATTCTCAAAAAAATAAATGGCCATTTTTAATTGGAAAAAACGTCCTCTTTCGAACCGTGCTACTCAAAAAGCTGTACTACTTTTGTGAGTCGAGATATTCGATTTTTTTCAAAATTTTGTGAGTCGAGGTATTCAATTTTGAAAAATCGAATTTTGGCCAAAAATACATAAAAATTCTCAAAAAAATAAATGGCCATTTTTTAATTGGAAAAACGTCCTCTTTCCAACCGTGCTACTCGAAAAGCTGAACTACTTTTCTGAGTCGAGATATTTGATTTTTTTCAAAATTTTGTGAGTCCAGGTATTCAATTTTGAAAAATCGAATTTTGGCCAAAAATACATGAAAATTCTCAAAAAAATAAATGGCCATTTTTTAATTGGAAAAAACGTCCTCTTTCGAACCGTGCTACTCAAAAAGCTGTACTACTTTTGTGAGTCGAGATATTCGATTTTTTCAAAATTTTGTGAGTCGAGATATTCAATTTTGAAAAATCGAATTTTGGCCAAAAATACATGAAAATTCTCAAAAAAATAAATGGCAATTTTTTAATTGAAAAAAACGTCCTCTTTCGAACCGTGCTACTCAAAATGCTGTACTACTTTTGTGAGTCGAGATATTCGATTTTTTTCAAAATTTTGTGAGTCGAGGTGTTCAATTTTGAAAAATCGAATTTTGGCAAAAAATACATGAAAATTCTCAAAAAAATATATGGCCATTTTTTAATTGGAAAAAACGTCCTCTTTCGAACCGTGCTACTCAAAAAGCTGTACTACTTTTGTGTGTCGAGATATTCGATTTTTTTCAAAATTTTGTGAGTCGAGGTATTCAATTTTGAAAAATCGAATTTTGGCCAAAAATACATGAAAATTCTCAAAAAAATAACTGGCCATTTTTTAATTCGAAAAAACGTCCTCTTTCGAACCGTGCTACTCAAAAAGCTGTACTACTTTTGTGTGTCGAGATATTCGATTTTTTTCAAAATTTTGTGAGTCGAGGTATTCAATTTCGAAAAATCGAATTTTGGCAAAAAATACATGAAAATTCTCAAAAAAATATATGGCCATTTTTTAATTGGAAAAAACGTCCTCTTTCGAACCGTGCTACTCAAAAAGCTGTACTACTTTTGTGAGTCGAGATATTCGATTTTTTTCAAAATTTTGTGAGTCGAGGTGTTCAATTTTGAAAAATCGAATTTTGGCAAAAAATACATGAAAATTCTCAAAAAAATATATGGCCATTTTTTAATTCGAAAAAACGTCCTCTTTCGAACCGTGCTACTCAAAAAGCTGTACTACTTTTGTGTGTCGAGATATTCGATTTTTTTCAAAATTTTGTGAGTCGAGGTATTCAATTTTGAAAAATCGAATTTTGGCAAAAAATACATGATAATTCTCAAAAAAATAAATGGCCATTTTTTAATTGGAAAAAACGTCCTTTTTCGAACCGTGCTACTCAAAAAGCTGTACTACTTTTGTGAGTCGAGATATACGATTTTTTTCAAAATTTTGTGAGTCGAGGTATTCCATTTTGAAAAATCGAATTTTGGACAAAAATACATAAAAATTCTCAAAAAATTAATGGCCATTTTATAATTGGAAAAACGTCCTCTTTCCAACCGTGCTACTCAAAAAGCTGTACTACTTTTGTGAGTCGAGATATTCGATTTTTTCAAAATTTTGTGAGTCGAGATATTCAATTTTGAAAAATCGAATTTTGGACAAAAATACATAAAAATTCTCAAAAAAATAAATGGCCATTTTTTAATTGGAAAAACGTCCTCTTTCCAACCGTGCTACTCGAAAAGCTGAACTACTTTTCTGAGTCGAGATATTCGATTTTTTTCAAAATTTTGTGAGTCCAGGTATTCAATTTTGAAAAATCGAATTTTGGCCAAAAATACATGAAAATTCTCCAAAAAATGAATGGCCATTTTTTAATTGGAAAAAACGTCCTCTTTCGAACCGTGCTACTCAAAAAGCTGTACTACTTTTGTGAGTCGAGATATTCGATTTTTTCAAAATTTTGTGAGTCGAGATATTCAATTTTGAAAAATCGAATTTTGGCCAAAAATACATGAAAATTCTCAAAAAAATAAATGGCCATTTTTTAATTGGAAAAAACGTCCTCTTTCGAACCGTGCTACTCAAAATGCTGTACTACTTTTGTGAGTCGAGATATTCGATTTTTTTCAAAATTTTGTGAGTCGAGGTGTTCAATTTTGAAAAATCGAATTTTGGCAAAAAATACATGAAAATTCTCAAAAAAATATATGGCCATTTTTTAATTGGAAAAAACGTCCTCTTTCGAACCGTGCTACTCAAAAAGCTGTACTACTTTTGTGTGTCGAGATATTAGATTTTTTTCAAAATTTTGTGAGTCGAGGTGTTCAATTTTGAAAAATCGAATTTTGGCAAAAAATACATGAAAATTCTCAAAAAAATATATGGCCATTTTTTAATTGGAAAAAACGTCCTCTTTCGAACCGTGCTACTCAAAAAGCTGTACTACTTTTGTGTGTCGAGATATTCGATTTTTTTCAAAATTTTGTGAGTCGAGGTATTCAATTTTGAAAAATCGAATTTTGGCCAAAAATACATGAAAATTCTCAAAAAAATAACTGGCCATTTTTTAATTCGAAAAAACGTCCTCTTTCGAACCGTGCTACTCAAAAAGCTGTACTACTTTTGTGTGTCGAGATATTCGATTTTTTTCAAAATTTTGTGAGTCGAGGTATTCAATTTCGAAATTTGGCCAAAAATACATGAAAATTCTCAAAAAAATAACTGGCCATTTTTTAATTCGAAAAAACGTCCTCTTTCGAACCGTGCTACTCAAAAAGCTGTACTACTTTTGTGTGTCGAGATATTCGATTTTTTTCAAAATTTTGTGAGTCGAGGTATTCAATTTCGAAAAATCGAATTTTGGCAAAAAATACATGAAAATTCTCAAAAAAATATATGGCCATTTTTTAATTGGAAAAAACGTCCTCTTTCGAACCGTGCTACTCAAAAAGCTGTACTACTTTTGTGAGTCGAGATATTCGATTTTTTTCAAAATTTTGTGAGTCGAGGTGTTCAATTTTGAAAAATCGAATTTTGGCAAAAAATACATGAAAATTCTCAAAAAAATATATGGCCATTTTTTAATTCGAAAAAACGTCCTCTTTCGAACCGTGCTACTCAAAAAGCTGTACTACTTTTGTGTGTCGAGATATTCGATTTTTTTCAAAATTTTGTGAGTCGAGGTATTCAATTTCGAAAAATCGAATTTTGGCAAAAAATACATGATAATTCTCAAAAAAATAAATGGCCATTTTTTAATTGGAAAAAACGTCCTTTTTCGAACCGTGCTACTCAAAAAGCTGTACTACTTTTGTGAGTCGAGATATACGATTTTTTTCAAAATTTTGTGAGTCGAGGTATTCCATTTTGAAAAATCGAATTTTGGACAAAAATACATAAAAATTCTCAAAAAAATAAATGGCCATTTTATAATTGGAAAAACGTCCTCTTTCCAACCGTGCTACTCAAAAAGCTGTACTACTTTTGTGAGTCGAGATATTCGATTTTTTCAAAATTTTGTGAGTCGAGATATTCAATTTTGAAAAATCGAATTTTGGACAAAAATACATAAAAATTCTCAAAAAAATAAATGGCCATTTTTTAATTGGAAAAACGTCCTCTTTCCAACCGTGCTACTCGAAAAGCTGAACTACTTTTCTGAGTCGAGATATTCGATTTTTTTCAAAATTTTGTGAGTCCAGGTATTCAATTTTGAAAAATCGAATTTTGGCCAAAAATACATGAAAATTCTCCAAAAAATGAATGGCCATTTTTTAATTGGAAAAAACGTCCTCTTTCGAACCGTGCTACTCAAAAAGCTGTACTACTTTTGTGAGTCGAGATATTCGATTTTTTCAAAATTTTGTGAGTCGAGATATTCAATTTTGAAAAATCGAATTTTGGCCAAAAATACATGAAAATTCTCAAAAAAATAAATGGCCATTTTTTAATTGGAAAAAACGTCCTCTTTCGAACCGTGCTACTCAAAATGCTGTACTACTTTTGTGAGTCGAGATATTCGATTTTTTTCAAAATTTTGTGAGTCGAGGTGTTCAATTTTGAAAAATCGAATTTTGGCAAAAAATACATGAAAATTCTCAAAAAAATATATGGCCATTTTTTAATTGGAAAAAACGTCCTCTTTCGAACCGTGCTACTCAAAAAGCTGTACTACTTTTGTGTGTCGAGATATTAGATTTTTTTCAAAATTTTGTGAGTCGAGGTGTTCAATTTTGAAAAATCGAATTTTGGCAAAAAATACATGAAAATTCTCAAAAAAATATATGGCCATTTTTTAATTGGAAAAAACGTCCTCTTTCGAACCGTGCTACTCAAAAAGCTGTACTACTTTTGTGTGTCGAGATATTCGATTTTTTTCAAAATTTTGTGAGTCGAGGTATTCAATTTTGAAAAATCGAATTTTGGCCAAAAATACATGAAAATTCTCAAAAAAATAACTGGCCATTTTTTAATTCGAAAAAACGTCCTCTTTCGAACCGTGCTACTCAAAAAGCTGTACTACTTTTGTGTGTCGAGATATTCGATTTTTTTCAAAATTTTGTGAGTCGAGGTATTCAATTTCGAAATTTGGCCAAAAATACATGAAAATTCTCAAAAAAATAACTGGCCATTTTTTAATTCGAAAAAACGTCCTCTTTCGAACCGTGCTACTCAAAAAGCTGTACTACTTTTGTGTGTCGAGATATTCGATTTTTTTCAAAATTTTGTGAGTCGAGGTATTCAATTTCGAAAAATCGAATTTTGGCAAAAAATACATGAAAATTCTCAAAAAAATATATGGCCATTTTTTAATTGGAAAAAACGTCCTCTTTCGAACCGTGCTACTCAAAAAGCTGTACTACTTTTGTGAGTCGAGATATTCGATTTTTTTCAAAATTTTGTGAGTCGAGGTGTTCAATTTTGAAAAATCGAATTTTGGCAAAAAATACATGAAAATTCTCAAAAAAATATATGGCCATTTTTTAATTCGAAAAAACGTCCTCTTTCGAACCGTGCTACTCAAAAAGCTGTACTACTTTTGTGTGTCGAGATATTCGATTTTTTTCAAAATTTTGTGAGTCGAGGTATTCAATTTCGAAAAATTGAATTTTGGCAAAAAATACATGAAAATTCTCAGAAAAATATATGGCCATTTTTTAATTGGAAAAAACGTCCTCTTTCGAACCGTGCTACTCAAAAAGCTGTACTACTTTTGTGAGTCGAGATATTCGATTTTTTTCAAAATTTTGTGAGTCGAGGTGTTCAATTTTGAAAAATCGAATATTGGCAAAAAATACATGAAAATTCTCAAAAAAATAAATGGCCATTTTTTAATTGGAAAAACGTCCTCTTTCGAACCGTGCTACTCAAAAAGCTGTACTACTTTTGTGAGTCGAGATATTCGATTTTTTTCAAAATTTTGTGAGTCGAGGTATTCAATTTTGAAAAATCGAATTTTGGCCAAAAATACATAAAAATTCTCAAAAAAATAAATGGCCATTTTTTAATTGGAAAAACGTCCTCTTTCCAACCGTGCTACTCGAAAAGCTGAACTACTTTTCTGAGTCGAGATATACGATTTTTTTCAAAATTTTGTGAGTCGAGGTATTCCATTTTGAAAAATCGAATTTTGGACAAAAATACATAAAAATTCTCAAAAAAATAAATGGCCATTTTTTAATTGGAAAAACGTCCTCTTTCCAACCGTGCTACTCAAAAAGCTGTACTACTTTTGTGAGTCGAGATATTCGATTTTTTTCAAAATTTTGTGAGTCGAGGTGTTCAATTTTGAAAAATCGAATTTTGGCAAAAAATACATGAAAATTCTCAAAAAAATATATGGCCATTTTTTAATTCGAAAAAACGTCCTCTTTCGAACCGTGCTACTCAAAAAGCTGTACTACTTTTGTGTGTCGAGATATTCGATTTTTTTCAAAATTTTGTGAGTCGAGGTATTCAATTTCGAAAAATTGAATTTTGGCAAAAAATACATGAAAATTCTCAGAAAAATATATGGCCATTTTTTAATTGGAAAAAACGTCCTTTTTCGAACCGTGCTACTCAAAAAGCTGTACTACTTTTGTGAGTCGAGATATACGATTTTTTTCAAAATTTTGTGAGTCGAGGTATTCCATTTTGAAAAATCGAATTTTGGACAAAAATACATAAAAATTCTCAAAAAAATAAATGGCCATTTTATAATTGGAAAAACGTCCTCTTTCCAACCGTGCTACTCAAAAAGCTGTACTACTTTTGTGAGTCGAGATATTCGATTTTTTCAAAATTTTGTGAGTCGAGATATTCAATTTTGAAAAATCGAATTTTGGACAAAAATACATAAAAATTCTCAAAAAAATAAATGGCCATTTTTTAATTGGAAAAACGTCCTCTTTCCAACCGTGCTACTCGAAAAGCTGAACTACTTTTCTGAGTCGAGATATTCGATTTTTTTCAAAATTTTGTGAGTCCAGGTATTCAATTTTGAAAAATCGAATTTTGGCCAAAAATACATGAAAATTCTCCAAAAAATGAATGGCCATTTTTTAATTGGAAAAAACGTCCTCTTTCGAACCGTGCTACTCAAAAAGCTGTACTACTTTTGTGAGTCGAGATATTCGATTTTTTCAAAATTTTGTGAGTCGAGATATTCAATTTTGAAAAATCGAATTTTGGCCAAAAATACATGAAAATTCTCAAAAAAATAAATGGCCATTTTTTAATTGGAAAAAACGTCCTCTTTCGAACCGTGCTACTCAAAATGCTGTACTACTTTTGTGAGTCGAGATATTCGATTTTTTTCAAAATTTTGTGAGTCGAGGTGTTCAATTTTGAAAAATCGAATTTTGGCAAAAAATACATGAAAATTCTCAAAAAAATATATGGCCATTTTTTAATTGGAAAAAACGTCCTCTTTCGAACCGTGCTACTCAAAAAGCTGTACTACTTTTGTGTGTCGAGATATTAGATTTTTTTCAAAATTTTGTGAGTCGAGGTGTTCAATTTTGAAAAATCGAATTTTGGCAAAAAATACATGAAAATTCTCAAAAAAATATATGGCCATTTTTTAATTGGAAAAAACGTCCTCTTTCGAACCGTGCTACTCAAAAAGCTGTACTACTTTTGTGTGTCGAGATATTCGATTTTTTTCAAAATTTTGTGAGTCGAGGTATTCAATTTTGAAAAATCGAATTTTGGCCAAAAATACATGAAAATTCTCAAAAAAATAACTGGCCATTTTTTAATTCGAAAAAACGTCCTCTTTCGAACCGTGCTACTCAAAAAGCTGTACTACTTTTGTGTGTCGAGATATTCGATTTTTTTCAAAATTTTGTGAGTCGAGGTATTCAATTTCGAAATTTGGCCAAAAATACATGAAAATTCTCAAAAAAATAACTGGCCATTTTTTAATTCGAAAAAACGTCCTCTTTCGAACCGTGCTACTCAAAAAGCTGTACTACTTTTGTGTGTCGAGATATTCGATTTTTTTCAAAATTTTGTGAGTCGAGATATTCAATTTTGAAAAATCGAATTTTGGACAAAAATACATAAAAATTCTCAAAAAAATAAATGGCCATTTTTTAATTGGAAAAACGTCCTCTTTCCAACCGTGCTACTCGAAAAGCTGAACTACTTTTCTGAGTCGAGATATTCGATTTTTTTCAAAATTTTGTGAGTCCAGGTATTCAATTTTGAAAAATCGAATTTTGGCCAAAAATACATGAAAATTCTCCAAAAAATGAATGGCCATTTTTTAATTGGAAAAAACGTCCTCTTTCGAACCGTGCTACTCAAAAAGCTGTACTACTTTTGTGAGTCGAGATATTCGATTTTTTCAAAATTTTGTGAGTCGAGATATTCAATTTTGAAAAATCGAATTTTGGCCAAAAATACATGAAAATTCTCAAAAAAATAAATGGCCATTTTTTAATTGGAAAAAACGTCCTCTTTCGAACCGTGCTACTCAAAATGCTGTACTACTTTTGTGAGTCGAGATATTCGATTTTTTTCAAAATTTTGTGAGTCGAGGTGTTCAATTTTGAAAAATCGAATTTTGGCAAAAAATACATGAAAATTCTCAAAAAAATATATGGCCATTTTTTAATTGGAAAAAACGTCCTCTTTCGAACCGTGCTACTCAAAAAGCTGTACTACTTTTGTGTGTCGAGATATTAGATTTTTTTCAAAATTTTGTGAGTCGAGGTGTTCAATTTTGAAAAATCGAATTTTGGCAAAAAATACATGAAAATTCTCAAAAAAATATATGGCCATTTTTTAATTGGAAAAAACGTCCTCTTTCGAACCGTGCTACTCAAAAAGCTGTACTACTTTTGTGTGTCGAGATATTCGATTTTTTTCAAAATTTTGTGAGTCGAGGTATTCAATTTTGAAAAATCGAATTTTGGCCAAAAATACATGAAAATTCTCAAAAAAATAACTGGCCATTTTTTAATTCGAAAAAACGTCCTCTTTCGAACCGTGCTACTCAAAAAGCTGTACTACTTTTGTGTGTCGAGATATTCGATTTTTTTCAAAATTTTGTGAGTCGAGGTATTCAATTTCGAAATTTGGCCAAAAATACATGAAAATTCTCAAAAAAATAACTGGCCATTTTTTAATTCGAAAAAACGTCCTCTTTCGAACCGTGCTACTCAAAAAGCTGTACTACTTTTGTGTGTCGAGATATTCGATTTTTTTCAAAATTTTGTGAGTCGAGGTATTCAATTTCGAAAAATCGAATTTTGGCAAAAAATACATGAAAATTCTCAAAAAAATATATGGCCATTTTTTAATTGGAAAAAACGTCCTCTTTCGAACCGTGCTACTCAAAAAGCTGTACTACTTTTGTGAGTCGAGATATTCGATTTTTTTCAAAATTTTGTGAGTCGAGGTGTTCAATTTTGAAAAATCGAATTTTGGCAAAAAATACATGAAAATTCTCAAAAAAATATATGGCCATTTTTTAATTCGAAAAAACGTCCTCTTTCGAACCGTGCTACTCAAAAAGCTGTACTACTTTTGTGTGTCGAGATATTCGATTTTTTTCAAAATTTTGTGAGTCGAGGTATTCAATTTCGAAAAATTGAATTTTGGCAAAAAATACATGAAAATTCTCAGAAAAATATATGGCCATTTTTTAATTGGAAAAAACGTCCTCTTTCGAACCGTGCTACTCAAAAAGCTGTACTACTTTTGTGAGTCGAGATATTCGATTTTTTTCAAAATTTTGTGAGTCGAGGTGTTCAATTTTGAAAAATCGAATATTGGCAAAAAATACATGAAAATTCTCAAAAAAATAAATGGCCATTTTTTAATTGGAAAAACGTCCTCTTTCGAACCGTGCTACTCAAAAAGCTGTACTACTTTTGTGAGTCGAGATATTCGATTTTTTTCAAAATTTTGTGAGTCGAGGTATTCAATTTTGAAAAATCGAATTTTGGCCAAAAATACATAAAAATTCTCAAAAAAATAAATGGCCATTTTTTAATTGGAAAAACGTCCTCTTTCCAACCGTGCTACTCGAAAAGCTGAACTACTTTTCTGAGTCGAGATATACGATTTTTTTCAAAATTTTGTGAGTCGAGGTATTCCATTTTGAAAAATCGAATTTTGGACAAAAATACATAAAAATTCTCAAAAAAATAAATGGCCATTTTTTAATTGGAAAAACGTCCTCTTTCCAACCGTGCTACTCAAAAAGCTGTACTACTTTTGTGAGTCGAGATATTCGATTTTTTTCAAAATTTTGTGAGTCGAGATATTCAATTTTGAAAAATCTAATTTTGGCCAAAAATACATGATAATTCTCAAAAAAATAAATGGCCATTTTTTAATTGGAAAAAACGTCCTTTTTCGAACCGTGCTACTCAAAAAGCTGTACTACTTTTGTGAGTCGAGATATACGTTTTTTTTCAAAATTTTGTGAGTCGAGGTATTCAATTTTGAAAAATCGAATTTTGGACAAAAATACATAAAAATTCTCAAAAAAATAAATGGCCATTTTTTAATTGGAAAAACGTCCTCTTTCCAACCGTGCTACTCGAAAAGCTGAACTACTTTTCTGAGTCGAGATATTCGATTTTTTTCAAAATTTTGTGAGTCGAGATATTCAATTTTGAAAAATCTAATTTTGGCCAAAAATACATGATAATTATCAAAAAATATATGGCCATTTTTTAATTGGAAAAAACGTCCTCTTTCGAACCGTGCTACTCAAAAAGCTGTACTACTTTTGTGAGTCGAGATATTCGATTTTTTTCAAAATTTTGTGAGTCGAGGTGTTCAATTTTGAAAAATCGAATATTGGCAAAAAATACATGAAAATTCTCAAAAAAATAAATGGCCATTTTTTAATTGGAAAAACGTCCTCTTTCGAACCGTGCTACTCAAAAAGCTGTACTACTTTTGTGAGTCGAGATATTCGATTTTTTTCAAAATTTTGTGAGTCGAGGTATTCAATTTTGAAAAATCGAATTTTGGCCAAAAATACATAAAAATTCTCAAAAAAATAAATGGCCATTTTTTAATTGGAAAAACGTCCTCTTTCCAACCGTGCTACTCGAAAAGCTGAACTACTTTTCTGAGTCGAGATATTCGATTTTTTTCAAAATTTTGTGAGTCCAGGTATTCAATTTTGAAAAATCGAATTTTGGCCAAAAATACATGAAAATTCTCAAAAAAATAAATAGCCATTTTTTAATTGGAAAAAACGTCCTCTTTCGAACCGTGCTACTCAAAAAGCTGTACTACTTTTGTGAGTCGAGATATTCGATTTTTTCAAAATTTTGTGAGTCGAGATATTCAATTTTGAAAAATCGAATTTTGGCCAAAAATACATGAAAATTCTCAAAAAAATAAATGGCCATTTTTTAATTGGAAAAAACGTCCTCTTTCGAACCGTGCTACTCAAAATGCTGTACTACTTTTGTGAGTCGAGATATTCGATTTTTTTCAAAATTTTGTGAGTCGAGGTGTTCAATTTTGAAAAATCGAATTTTGGCAAAAAATACATGAAAATTCTCAAAAAAATATATGGCCATTTTTTAATTGGAAAAAACGTCCTCTTTCGAACCGTGCTACTCAAAAAGCTGTACTACTTTTGTGTGTCGAGATATTCGATTTTTTTCAAAATTTTGTGAGTCGAGGTATTCAATTTCGAAAAATCGAATTTTGGCAAAAAATACATGAAAATTATCAAAAAATATATGGCCATTTTTTAATTGGAAAAAACGTCCTCTTTCGAACCGTGCTACTCAAAAAGCTGTACTACTTTTGTGAGTCGAGATATTCGATTTTTTTCAAAATTTTGTGAGTCGAGGTGTTCAATTTTGAAAAATCGAATATTGGCAAAAAATACATGAAAATTCTCAAAAAAATAAATGGCCATTTTTTAATTGGAAAAACGTCCTCTTTCGAACCGTGCTACTCAAAAAGCTGTACTACTTTTGTGAGTCGAGATATTCGATTTTTTTCAAAATTTTGTGAGTCGAGGTATTCAATTTTGAAAAATCGAATTTTGGCCAAAAATACATAAAAATTCTCAAAAAAATAAATGGCCATTTTTTAATTGGAAAAACGTCCTCTTTCCAACCGTGCTACTCGAAAAGCTGAACTACTTTTCTGAGTCGAGATATTCGATTTTTTTCAAAATTTTGTGAGTCCAGGTATTCAATTTTGAAAAATCGAATTTTGGCCAAAAATACATGAAAATTCTCAAAAAAATAAATAGCCATTTTTTAATTGGAAAAAACGTCCTCTTTCGAACCGTGCTACTCAAAAAGCTGTACTACTTTTGTGAGTCGAGATATTCGATTTTTTTCAAAATTTTGTGAGTCGAGATATTCAATTTTGAAAAATCGAATTTTGGCCAAAAATACATGATAATTCTCAAAAAAATAAATGGCCATTTTTTAATTGGAAAAAACGTCCTTTTTCGAACCGTGCTACTCAAAAAGCTGTACTACTTTTGTGAGTCGAGATATACGATTTTTTTCAAAATTTTGTGAGTCGAGGTATTCCATTTTGAAAAATCGAATTTTGGACAAAAATACATAAAAATTCTCAAAAAAATAAATGGCCATTTTATAATTGGAAAAACGTCCTCTTTCCAACCGTGCTACTCAAAAAGCTGTACTACTTTTGTGAGTCGAGATATTCGATTTTTTCAAAATTTTGTGAGTCGAGATATTCAATTTTGAAAAATCTAATTTTGGCCAAAAATACATGATAATTCTCAAAAAAATAAATGGCCATTTTTTAATTGGAAAAAACGTCCTTTTTCGAACCGTGCTACTCAAAAAGCTGTACTACTTTTGTGAGTCGAGATATACGATTTTTTTCAAAATTTTGTGAGTCGAGGTATTCAATTTTGAAAAATCGAATTTTGGACAAAAATACATAAAAATTCTCAAAAAAATAAATGGCCATTTTTTAATTGGAAAAACGTCCTCTTTCCAACCGTGCTACTCGAAAAGCTGAACTACTTTTCTGAGTCGAGATATTCGATTTTTTTCAAAATTTTGTGAGTCCAGGTATTCAATTTTGAAAAATCGAATTTTGGCCAAAAATACATGAAAATTCTCAAAAAAATAAATGGCCATTTTTTAATTGGAAAAAACGTCCTCTTTCGAACCGTGCTACTCAAAAAGCTGTACTACTTTTGTGAGTCGAGATATTCGATTTTTTCAAAATTTTGTGAGTCGAGATATTCAATTTTGAAAAATCGAATTTTGGCCAAAAATACATGAAAATTCTCAAAAAAATAAATGGCCATTTTTTAATTGGAAAAAACGTCCTCTTTCGAACCGTGCTACTCAAAATGCTGTACTACTTTTGTGAGTCGAGATATTCGATTTTTTTCAAAATTTTGTGAGTCGAGGTGTTCAATTTTGAAAAATCGAATTTTGGCAAAAAATACATGAAAATTCTCAAAAAAATATATGGCCATTTTTTAATTGGAAAAAACGTCCTCTTTCGAACCGTGCTACTCAAAAAGCTATACTACTTTTGTGTGTCGAGATATTCGATTTTTTTCAAAATTTTGTGAGTCGAGGTATTCAATTTCGAAAAATCGAATTTTGGCAAAAAATACATGAAAATTATCAAAAAAATATATGGCCATTTTTTAATTGGAAAAAACGTCCTCTTTCGAACCGTGCTACTCAAAAAGCTGTACTACTTTTGTGAGTCGAGATATTCGATTTTTTTCAAAATTTTGTGAGTCGAGGTGTTCAATTTTGAAAAATCGAATTTTGGCAAAAAATACATGAAAATTCTCAAAAAAATATATGGCCATTTTTTAATTCGAAAAAACGTCCTCTTTCGAACCGTGCTACTCAAAAAGCTGTACTACTTTTGTGTGTCGAGATATTCGATTTTTTTCAAAATTTTGTAAGTCGAGGTATTCAATTTCGAAAAATCGAATTTTGGCAAAAAATACATGAAAATTCTCAGAAAAATATATGGCCATTTTTTAATTGGAAAAAACGTCCTCTTTCGAACCGTGCTACTCAAAAAGCTGTACTACTTTTGTGAGTCGAGATATTCGATTTTTTTCAAAATTTTGTGAGTCGAGGTGTTCAATTTTGAAAAATCGAATATTGGCAAAAAATACATGAAAATTCTCAAAAAAATAAATGGCCATTTTTTAATTGGAAAAACGTCCTCTTTCGAACCGTGCTACTCAAAAAGCTGTACTACTTTTGTGAGTCGAGATATTCGATTTTTTTCAAAATTTTGTGAGTCGAGGTATTCAATTTTGAAAAATCGAATATTGGCAAAAAATACATGAAAATTCTCAAAAAATAAATGGCCATTTTTTAATTGCAAAAACGTCCTCTTTCGAACCGTGCTACTCAAAAAGCTGTACTACTTTTGTGAGTCGAGATATTCGATTTTTTTCAAAATTTTGTGAGTCGAGGTATTCAATTTTGAAAAATCGAATTTTGGCCAAAAATACATAAAAATTCTCAAAAAAATAAATGGCCATTTTTTAATTGGAAAAACGTCCTCTTTCCAACCGTGCTACTCGAAAAGCTGAACTACTTTTCTGAGTCGAGATATTCGATTTTTTTCAAAATTTTGTGAGTCCAGGTATTCAATTTTGAAAAATCGAATTTTGGCCAAAAATACATGAAAATTCTCAAAAAAATAAATAGCCATTTTTTAATTGGAAAAAACGTCCTCTTTCGAACCGTGCTACTCAAAAAGCTGTACTACTTTTGTGAGTCGAGATATTCGATTTTTTTCAAAATTTTGTGAGTCGAGATATTCAATTTTGAAAAATCGAATTTTGGCCAAAAATACATGATAATTCTCAAAAAAATAAATGGCCATTTTTTAATTGGAAAAAACGTCCTTTTTCGAACCGTGCTACTCAAAAAGCTGTACTACTTTTGTGAGTCGAGATATACGATTTTTTTCAAAATTTTGTGAGTCGAGGTATTCAATTTTGAAAAATCGAATTTTGGCAAAAAATACATGAAAATTCTCAAAAAAATATATGGCCATTTTTTAATTCGAAAAAACGTCCTCTTTCGAACCGTGCTACTCAAAAAGCTGTACTACTTTTGTGTGTCGAGATATTCGATTTTTTTCAAAATTTTGTGAGTCGAGGTATTCAATTTCGAAAAATCGAATTTTGGCAAAAAATACATGAAAATTCTCAGAAAAATATATGGCCATTTTTTAATTGGAAAAAACGTCCTCTTTCGAACCGTGCTACTCAAAAAGCTGTACTACTTTTGTGAGTCGAGATATTCGATTTTTTTCAAAATTTTGTGAGTCGAGGTGTTCAATTTTGAAAAATCGAATATTGGCAAAAAATACATGAAAATTCTCAAAAAAATAAATGGCCATTTTTTAATTGGAAAAACGTCCTCTTTCGAACCGTGCTACTCAAAAAGCTGTACTACTTTTGTGAGTCGAGATATTCGATTTTTTTCAAAATTTTGTGAGTCGAGGTATTCAATTTTGAAAAATCGAATATTGGCAAAAAATACATGAAAATTCTCAAAAAAATAAATGGCCATTTTTTAATTGGAAAAAAGTCCTCTTTCGAACCGTGCTACTCAAAAAGCTGTACTACTTTTGTGAGTCGAGATATTCGATTTTTTTCAAAATTTTGTGAGTCGAGGTATTCAATTTTGAAAAATCGAATTTTGGCCAAAAATACATAAAAATTCTCAAAAAAATAAATGGCCATTTTTTAATTGGAAAAACGTCCTCTTTCCAACCGTGCTACTCGAAAAGCTGAACTACTTTTCTGAGTCGAGATATTCGATTTTTTTCAAAATTTTGTGAGTCCAGGTATTCAATTTTGAAAAATCGAATTTTGGCCAAAAATACATGAAAATTCTCAAAAAAATAAATAGCCATTTTTTAATTGGAAAAAACGTCCTCTTTCGAACCGTGCTACTCAAAAAGCTGTACTACTTTTGTGAGTCGAGATATTCGATTTTTTTCAAAATTTTGTGAGTCGAGATATTCAATTTTGAAAAATCGAATTTTGGCCAAAAATACATGATAATTCTCAAAAAAATAAATGGCCATTTTTTAATTGGAAAAAACGTCCTTTTTCGAACCGTGCTACTCAAAAAGCTGTACTACTTTTGTGAGTCGAGATATACGATTTTTTTCAAAATTTTGTGAGTCGAGGTATTCAATTTTGAAAAATCGAATTTTGGACAAAAATACATAAAAATTCTCAAAAAAATAAATGGCCATTTTTTAATTGGAAAAACGTCCTCTTTCCAACCGTGCTACTCAAAAAGCTGTACTACTTTTGTGAGTCGAGATATTCGATTTTTTCAAAATTTTGTGAGTCGAGATATTCAATTTTGAAAAATCTAATTTTGGCCAAAAATACATGATAATTCTCAAAAAAATAAATGGCCATTTTTTAATTGGAAAAAACGTCCTTTTTCGAACCGTGCTACTCAAAAAGCTGTACTACTTTTGTGAGTCGAGATATACGATTTTTTTCAAAATTTTGTGAGTCGAGGTATTCAATTTTGAAAAATCGAATTTTGGACAAAAATACATAAAAATTCTCAAAAAAATAAATGGCCATTTTTTAATTGGAAAAACGTCCTCTTTCGAACCGTGCTACTCAAAAAGCTGTACTACTTTTGTGAGTCGAGATATTCGATTTTTTTCAAAATTTTGTGAGTCGAGGTATTCAATTTTGGAAAATCGAATTTTGGCCAAAAATACATAAAAATTCTCAAAAAAATAAATGGCCATTTTTAATTGGAAAAACGTCCTCTTTCCAACCGTGCTACTCGAAAAGCTGAACTACTTTTCTGAGTCGAGATATTCGATTTTTTTCAAAATTTTGTGAGTCCAGGTATTCAATTTTGAAAAATCGAATTTTGGCCAAAAATACATGAAAATTCTCAAAAAAATAAATAGCCATTTTTTAATTGGAAAAAACGTCCTCTTTCGAACCGTGCTACTCAAAAAGCTGTACTACTTTTGTGAGTCGAGATATTCGATTTTTTTCAAAATTTTGTGAGTCGAGATATTCAATTTTGAAAAATCGAATTTTGGCCAAAAATACATGATAATTCTCAAAAAAATAAATGGCCATTTTTTAATTGGAAAAAACGTCCTTTTTCGAACCGTGCTACTCAAAAAGCTGTACTACTTTTGTGAGTCGATATATACGATTTTTTTCAAAATTTTGTGAGTCGAGGTATTCAATTTTGAAAAATCGAATTTTGGACAAAAATACATAAAAATTCTCAAAAAAATAAATGGCCATTTTTTAATTGTAAAAACGTCCTCTTTCCAACCGTGCTACTCAAAAAGCTGTACTACTTTTGTGAGTCGAGATATTCGATTTTTTCAAAATTTTGTGAGTCGAGATATTCAATTTTGAAAAATCGAATTTTGGCCAAAAATACATGATAATTCTCAAAAAAATAAATGGCCATTTTTTAATTGGAAAAAACGTCCTTTTTCGAACCGTGCTACTCAAAAAGCTGTACTACTTTTGTGAGTCGAGATATACGATTTTTTTCAAAATTTTGTGAGTCGAGGTATTCAATTTTGAAAAATCGAATTTTGGACAAAAATACATAAAAATTCTCAAAAAAATAAATGGCCATTTTTTAATTGGAAAAACGTCCTCTTTCCAACCGTGCTACTCGAAAAGCTGAACTACTTTTCTGAGTCGAGATATTCGATTTTTTTCAAAATTTTGTGAGTCCAGGTATTCAATTTTGAAAAATCGAATTTTGGCCAAAAATACATGAAAATTCTCAAAAAAATAAATGGCCATTTTTTAATTGGAAAAAACGTCCTCTTTCGAACCGTGCTACTCAAAAAGCTGTACTACTTTTGTGTGTCGAGATATTCGATTTTTTTCAAAATTTTGTGAGTCGAGGTATTCAATTTTGAAAAATCGAATTTTGGCCAAAAATACATAAAAATTCTCAAAAAAATAAATGGCCATTTTTTAATTGGAAAAAACGTCCTCTTTCGAACCGTGCTACTCAAAAAGCTGTACTACTTTTGTGAGTCGAGATATTCGATTTTTTCAAAATTTTTTGAGTCGAGATATTCAATTTTGAAAAATCGAATTTTGGCCAAAAATACATAAAAATTCTCAAAAAAATGGCCATTTTTGAATTGGAAAAAACGTCCTCTTTCCAACCGTGCTACTCGAAAAGCTGAACTAATTTTGTGAGTCGAGATATTAGATTTTTTTCAAAATTTTTTGAGTCGAGGTATTCAATTTTGAAAAATCGAATTTTGGCCAAAAATGTATGATAATTCTCAAACAAATAAATGGCCATTTTTTAATTGGAAAAAATGTCCTATTTTCAACCGTGCTGCTCGAAAAGCTGAACTGTTTTTGCAAAAAAAAAATTGTGTTTGCAAAAGCAAAATTGTGTTTGCAAAAGAAAAATTGTCTTTGCAAAAGCAAAATTGTGTTTGCAAAAGCAAAATTTTGCATCTGGAATCTGCATTGGAACCACTATTGAAATGATATAACAGTCTACATACGTTGGCAAGTTTATCCAACCAAGACACGCACATACATAATTGGTCATTACAACCACTCAGTCAGGACCTAGCTCCTCAAACCATTTATGTTGAGTTTGTTATTTTATACATGAGCGGTGGGACCTACACGAAAGACAGATTTTTGAAAAACTTTTCATGGCATTTTTATTTTACAGTCAGAAATTTGCTGAGAGGAAGATGCCGGAAAAATATTTTTTTCATCTGGGGTTTTAACTGGCCAAGACACTATTTATAGGCTACGGCGACTACCAAGATACAGCCAAGACACTATTAGAACAAGGAGATACAAAGGCCCTTTACCTGCTTTGCTTTGTATCAACGGAGTATTTCTTGCTCTAAACACACTCTTAGACCCATAGTTTGCTATCGAAACTAAACTGGATCATGAAAAACAATCCAGAATCAATACTTACTTAATTGCTTATTAAAACCATTTTAGTCACGATTACAATCGGGCTTCTCGCACTAGGCATCTTGTGTATGTTAATTTTATCCAAGAGTGGGGGAACCTGCAGCTTTCATGGCAATTTCCTTTGACTCCCAGAAGACTGTTCGGATGGGTCGAGATGTCTGAGCTTGCCGTTAACACGCCAACACCCTACCTATTAGATTACGGCGACAACTCCAGATAGATATAAGGTTCTACACAAGATGATTTCAAAATAGCAACGATTCCAATATCAATATCCAGTTGCCTCAAGGCGTTTTGTAACCGACTCCGGTTTAACGAGCTTAAAAGCGTTCTCTATATCGAGGAAAGTTAGATGAGGTTAGCGGATTGCTTGCGGTTCATAGGCAAGTTCACTCGGTGACCCATATACTCTGTCATGATCCGTAAGTGGTGGGTTTGAACCACCCCAAGCTCCGGGTGAAACCGGCAAGTTTCCTTAGTGGCACGTTCGCCATCATGCCCAGAACGTTTTGTTATCCAAAAAACCGATGACGTCTGTCTTGAAGTACAGGGCACTCTGATTTAATTTTTTCCACATCCTTGCAGCTTCTGCAGTAATCCTGGTGGGGCAGACTTAGAAACTGCCATTAGCGCAGTGTTGCATTAGTGCGAACCATTCTTTCGTCGAACTCAAGCAGTTCCTTGGTTTTTCTGCTGTTCACTGCTGGACTTAGCAGTTTTGAAATTCGGCAACCAGGTAAAAAGAATTCTTGTATGGGCGCATACGTATATCTCCACAATCGTTTCTTCCTCAGACATCTCACATTCTTTCCGTGCCAGTTCGTCTGTCTCTTCGTTTCCTTCCATGCCACAGCCTTCCGAAATCCAGTAGAGGCGGGTGTTCTGTCAACGTATACGATATAGAGAGTGTCTATACAACTCTTGACATCTTTTAATTTGATTGCTGCTTGACTGTCCACACGTATGATCAAGTTTGAAGGAGATTTCAGTCATACCTGCAGCTTGTACAATAACAAAATATTCGCTTGAAATACGCTGGCATGGGGAACATCTTCATCTCTAGGCAATTTAGAACTGAATCATGTTCGTGACTATTTGGGATTTCGTTCTGTGTGTTACCAGCCTTTTTTAAGGTCCTCGGTTATAACAATGTTCGCAGCTTTTGTTCAATATCAAAAAACTCCACCTGAAATACTTGGCCTGGAGTTGTACATATGTATCAGAGGTCAGCAATGAGTATTCAAAACGAAGAGAAGATTCGAATCATACTCATAGTTTCTGATATTTATAAGCATTCATACTTATTTTAATATCATACACATACTACTCATATTCAAAGTTTGAAATACTCATGGTACTCATACTTAACAATACGCATGATGTTATTGATTACGACTCTCCATGACTCATCGTATACACGAATCACAAAATAAGTATGATTCGCGTACGACCACTACAATACTCACTAGAAGGTTGTGAGGTTTACTCACTAAGACTGTAAATTTTGATGAATGATTCGAATCACTCGAATCATTTATGAGTATTATAAGTATCTTTCTAAAGTTATGAATCTAAATGAGTAGGCGTATGAATCAAACATATATCGAATGTTATGAGTTTGATGTCAAAGTTGTACTCATACTTATTGCAACTTCTACTTATAAATCAATGTTGTAGTGAGTATGAGTGAATCAGAGTAGTTGAATTTCAATACTGTTGACTCACTCATACTCAATATTTCATGAGTACTTATGAGTAGCGAAAAAGCGATTCATTGCTGATCTCTGATACATATATGTTAGGGAAAGAGTGGCCAATTAATTAGTGTTTGGCTTGTTGAGCCATTAAAAGAGTATTGTGACCAAAGGATCATGTGATATATGTAAGTAGATGCTTATGATTCCCCCTAGTGTGTTAGAAAAAACGATAGGCTGATAAGCCTAAAATTTTTAAATTCATTGTATCTTATGAAACTTCTAATTCGCTTCTGTTACCAATTTGGTTACATTCTTTATCCTTCAAATTATGATTACATTCTCTTAATTTCCTGACAGATTTCAAAAGGCACCTTTTTGTTGTTTTGTTTCTAGTTTCAAGTGCCTCTTATCTGCTCATTCAAAAGCAAATGCAACAACAATTATAACATTTTTTAAGTCCTTTCCTCTCGCTCTCTGTGTCTCTCCCATTCTCTCTTGTGTTTTGTGTTTTGCAAGTGTTCAAAATTGAAATTATTTCGTGTACCTTCAGAGAAAGTCTCCCGTGTGGCATTTTTCCTTTCTTCCTATTCAATTTATTATTTGATGTCCTGCTTACAAATGAGAAATGTTAGTGGAATTGTAATTGTTGTTGTTGTTGTTGCACTAGTGCTTGAAATCGTATGCAAAATTAAGAAAAAAAAGAGTCCTATTTTGTATTGTATTTTGTTTGTTTTTTCATCACTTGTATCGTGTATACGAGCACAGAAATAACATCGTCATCATCGTCTTCGTCGTTGTCGATGGTTGAAGAGAAATCCGTTTAAATTTTTGTATACATATACACATGTGTGTGTGTGCTTTGTTGATTTCTTCCTTTTGTTTTTCTGTCTTAAAAATTGCAATTTTAGTATCCGTATTGTGAGTGTTTCCGGTAATAAGGATGATGCTGTTGTTGAAAATGTTGCTCTCTCCCTCTCTCTCTCTCTCTCTCTCCTCTATCTCCACTACTATAGTGTTCATTAAAAACGTTTAACGAGTCAAGGAAAACAATTTAGAAAAAGCGTAGAGAATACTAAGAAAGAAAAAAAACCCAAAAAAAAGTGAGGAGAAGGTAAGGAGAGAGAAATAATGACAAATACGTGTTTGTTTCATTGAAATGTTGATTGTTATTTGAAGCAATTATTAATGAAGAAAAAAAAAACAACAAAAAAACAAAAACAACAACTTTGCGCTTTTAATTACAGTCGAATTACAGCAATTAGTTTGAAATCGAAAATGATTTTTAAAATGTTTAAATGTATTCTCCTGCTAAGGTAAGAGTAAAATTTCGTTGGAATACCAAATGAGGCATTTTATAAGCCTTCGAATTATATCCGAATGGGGTCGTATGATTATACGTTTATAATCTGACCCAGAATTCTTTATTGACACACAAGCGCTGCTATAATATGTAGATATGGGTGGTGTACACTTTAAGGAGTCAGCACTTGGTGTTGTGGACATAAAAATTAAATGTGATGTTCGCTGGAACCAGCACATTTTTCAAGTGTCGAAACAAGCATGTAGGTGCCTCGGTTTCTTAAGACGATGCAAAAAATACTTCACTTCATTTGATCTTCTTACTATTTACAACACTTTTAGCCTTAGCATGGAATACAACTCTTATGTAAGGGCCGTTGCCTCGAAATCTAGTTTGAGTCTTCTCGACCGCCTACAAGAGAAAGCGAAGGTGGTCATCAATGATGGCAGGTTATACAATTCTATTGATTCATTGCAGCATCGCCGCAATATGGCTTGTGTGTCACAATTCTTGCGCTACTACAGCGGATAACGATAATTGGAGAGGGGTCGAGTAAATATATATTCCAGTAAACATTTCTCTTTAGGACGTTGTACAGTGGGTCAACTGGACTTCCGGGTATTGTACTTGTCTCAATTGGCAAGTACACATCCTCTAACCTAAACCTAAACGTTTCACTCTGACGTTAGCAAAGAAATGATGACGTTAGAGTGTACAGAAAGTCGCCATACTCCAGTTGGTAGTATGTTGGCTAATTGGACACAAAATGTAATAAATATTTCTACCGGTGACTTCCTCTCCGCAGTCTTCTGCATCACTGGCAACATAAGGGGTGTGAGAAGCTTGCTTGTAATCCTGATTAAAAGGGTTGAAATGACCAATTAAGTAAGTTAAGTGAGGTAGAAGGCACATTACGCCATCTTCATACGGCTCTCAGCATCATTTTCACAGCAACTTAATATTCAAAATATTATATTATCATATTTGCCATAAAAATAGTTATACAAGCAAAAAGAAAACTGTCTCTAAAAGTATATTGTTGAGTAGCGTCTAATATAGTCGTTATGAATCCACTATAACATGTTTTATTTCCCTTTATGGAAATAACTTAAAAGTTTTCCTCCTTTTTTCCCCTCCACCAACAAACATATGCGAAATTTAAACATGTTTTTGCATGGTTTGGGTTTCGTTTGGTAACAAAACAAAACAATAAAAATAATTTTTATTACTTTTGTTAACAACAGGCCGGTGATATAAAAACATAAATATTTTTTTTTTTTTTTTTGAAAACATAAAATATTATTAAAAACACACACACACACACTTATATATATAACAGCAAGGAATCAATAACCCTTTATCATAAAAAAAAATATAAAAAAGGTGAACCCTTTACCCTGTTTTTTTTTCACTAAAGTCCTTTTACCTTCTGTTGAAAAAAAAAATGTGCTCCCCCATTAACTTTTTTAAATTCTTAAAAAAAACATAAACAAACAAAATAAAATTCAAATAAAAAACGAAGAAGAAAAAATTCGTTTGTTCGTTTTCGTTTTGTAATTTCAGCAAAAATAGAAATTACATACGCTCCATAAAAATGTATAAAGGGTGGGCCATTTAAAAGTTTAAATTTAAAAATACAATAAAAGCAAAAGCGATTTGAAATTTGGTCAAGTTTATGTTTTATTTCGTTGCGAAGTACAATTGTTCCGGGTTAGAAATGGAATATTATTTCATTCATATGGCTGCCGTGGCTGGCCTCATAGTACCTCATTCGATCGCTTACAATTTTCGTGCACTTTTCGAGTGTATAGGGAAGTATCTCGGCAATGACATCCCGAATGTTGGCCTTCAAATGCTCAATTGTCTCTGGCTGGTCGGCATAAAACTTTTCTTTAATGGCGCCCCCCGGAAAATGGTCCAAACAGTGTCAAATCGCAGCTTCTTGGCAGCCAATTGACATCACCATTTCGGCTAATTAAACGGCCGTCAAACGCTTGACACAATAAATCGAAGTTTAGTGGAGTCGTATCTCGGCATTGATATCCCGAATGTTGGCCTTCAAATGCTCAATTGTCTCAAGCTAGTTGGCATAACACTTTTCCTTAACGGTGCCCCACAAAAAATCGTTCAACGATGTCAAATCGAATCTTCTTGGCGGACAATTGAGATCACCATTTCTCCTAATTCAGCGGCCATCAATCGTTTGACGCAATAAATCGATTATGGCATGAGATGTGTGGCATGTTGCACCATCCTGTTGAAACCAAACATCGTTCACAGCAATACCATGAAGAGCGTATGCAAAAAAGTCGGTTATCGCGGTACGATAGGCGTAATGGTTACATACAAACATAATTGGTCATTACAACCCTTCAGTCAGGATAACGACCTAGTTTCTCACATGAATGGCGGGACCTACAGTTTAAAGTCGACTCCGAACGAGATATTTTTGAGAAGCTCTTCATGGCAATTTTATTTACTCTCAGAGTTTTTGCCAGAAATCTGCTGAGAGGAAGTCGCCGAAGAAATACTTTTTTATTTTGTCTTGATGTCTGGCCTGGGGCTCGAACCCTGGCTTTACGTCTAATAAGCCAACACACTACCTTCTAGACTACGGCGACTACGGCGTAATGGTTACGCCATCCTCATTTTAAATGAAATATGGGCCAATGAAGCCTCCACTTTACAAACAGCTCCAAACAGTTACTCGTAAGGGGTGCATTGGCTTCTGTAAGGCCACGTGTGAGTTTTCTGAGGTACATTAATGTACCCAATAAGATAAAAATGAGCTTCATTCGAAAAGATATATTTTTTTTTTGGCAAAATCGACATCATCGTGCAGTTTCTCGTTGACCCATCTAGTCAAGCGAAAACAAAGCGGATGGTCATGCAGCTGCAACTCTTGAACCAATTGAACTTTGTAAGGCGTCAAACCGAGATCTTTTCGCAAAATTCGATGCAAACTGGGAAGTGAAATGATAAGTTCTTGAACGCACACCCTCAGCCTCAGCTTCGATATTTTCGGGTGTACGCACTGTACGAGCACGCTCACGTTTTGGCTTAACAACAATGAAACCAGTTTCAAGAACTTTAGTAATAAACTTGTGTATACCGGGCACAGTTGGTCCTTCTCTGCGACTAAATTATGTACGACATTTTCATGCAATTTCCGACCAATTGCCTCTGTTTTGGAAATAAATTTTCAATAAATCCCAATGTTGCTCAAGGGTAAATCGATTCATTACGTTCAGTGGAGATAATATACAGAATTGAATGACATAAGTATTGCCAGATTCGAAATAACCGATAGATGGCCCACCCGATATTTTTCGCTTTATATTTGTGTTATTTGTGTCTCCATATTCTTTCTTTCTACCGCTCTTAAGAATCATTCCTTAACGGCTGTAAGAAAAAAAAAGAAAAGAAGAAAAAAATTGAAATTCTGCATTAAAAAATTGTCTTTCTTGGTAGCATTCTGATGTTACGTTAACGTTTTTAAAATTGAAAACGTTTCTTCAAGGTGTTAGAAATTGTTGTCGTTATTGTTGCTGTTGTGGGAGATTGTATGTTGTAAGCTGCACTGCAGCATTTGTGGCAAGAAGCTGAAGTAGCATCGTCATGAAGTCATAAATTTAAGGATCACATAAATCACAGTCAAATTCATATACATACGCACATATGGAAATTGCACCACCACCACCACCACTCACTGGGTGAGGAGCTGAGTAGCGTATACCATGTAGAATAAAACTTCCTTGTTGGGAAATTATTTGAAGCGTTTTAAAAATTATTTTTTCCAATAAGATTCCATTTTTAGAAAATATTTTTAAACAAAATTTTGGTTCAGCAAAATCAGATCGATACGGCAGGAAGACAATGGTCAGAGTCGTATGTTGAGGGAACAGAAAGATGTGGTGTACCACGTCCTTCTAAATCCTTGGGAAACCATTAATACAGATCGCTACCAACGACAGGACACGCCACAGTAATTTTACAACATAGCAATGCACCTGCACTCAAAACCAAATCAGAATACAATCAAAGCATTACGCTGGAAGCTGCTACCCCATCTGCCCTATCCAGCAGTCTTTGCTCCTTCCTACTACAATGTACTATTACCGATGGAACATGTATTAGCTAAGGAGGACTATGATTCTTAAGAGGAACTCTAAATTTGGGCGACAAATTGGTTGGCTTCATAAGGCGAACCGTGGAATCCACAAATTGACTGAAAGATGGAAGAAAATGTGTAGCCAGCTGTATTTTATTTTCACAAAAGAAAAATCATTAATTTCATTTCATAATATTTTCTCCTTCCAAACTTTCAAGACTATGATCATTCTCAGCCTCAATACCTTGGTAGTCTCAATGCTTCGTTGGCCATTACAAATCTTCAGTCAGGATTACAATCTAGTTTCTCACACCACTTTCCTTGTTTGTGTTAGTTTTATACATGTGTGGCGGGGCATACAGTTTAAAGGGGATTCCGAACGACAGATTTTTGAGAATCTTTTCATGGCAATTTTATTTTTTGCCAGATATCTGCTGAGAGGAAGTAACCGAAGAAATATTTTTTCTTTATATTTCATTTTGCTGGAGATGTCTGACGAGGGTTTTGCGCCTTGCGCTCACGTCTATTCTACGGCAAGTACAAATTGGTCATTAATAATCCGTTTATCGGATTTCGGCCTTCCTTTACAAATCCTTTCACGCGCCTTTGCATATTATAAGCCTTCGTCAATTGTTCAGACCAATCGATAACAGGGTTTCCTCGATTTGCTCCTTTACACCGACTTCCACTAATCCCCACATAACATAAGCATCTCGCCGTAGCATCCTCTACTAATCGAACGTTATGGCTTTGCAAAATAGAAGAAGACCCTTTTTGACTCCGTGTTTTGGTTTCTTTTCTTTATGAAACCGGCTCCTGAGTTTTTTATGTTCCATTGTGTGGATTATTTGTGTGCATTCAAATTAATATTCCATCTGATATGCATATGAAGGGGGACTTGATTTTTCATATGGAAAATCAAACTTAGATTCACCCAGAGTGCTGAGTTCCAGATCAAGAGGAAATTCAATTCAAAATCTCTCAATCAGTCTCAATACCTTAGTGTATAAAATAGTCTGCATATTGTTACATACATACATACATAGAACCCTTCAGTCAGGGTTACAACCTAGCTTCTCACACTACTTAATGTTGTGTGTGTTAATTTTATACGTGAACGGCGGGACCTACAGATTAAAGACGTTTCCAAACGACAGATTTTTTGAGAAACTTTTTAATTTATTCCCAGAGTTTTTGTCAGATATCTGCTGAAGGGAAGCCACAGACGGAATATTTTTTCATATTTAAACCATGGCCTCAAGTCTAATAAGCTAACAAACTACCTACTAAACTACGGCGTCTTCAAAAGAGAAATCTGCTGAGAGGAAGTCTACGAAGAAATATTTTTTTCATACTTCGTTAAACCGTGGCCTCACGTCTAATAAGCCAATATACAACCTACTAGACTATGGGGACTTCAAAAAAGAAATCGTGTGATATGAAATCGCCGACGAAATATTTTTTTCATATTTCGTTGAACCGTGGCCTGACGTCTAATAAGCCAACACACTACCTACTATTCTACGGTGACTTCAAAAGAGAAATCGTCTGAGAGGAAATCAGACTGTGAAACCGTGGCCTCACATCTAATAAGCCAACATACTACCTACTAAACTGCCGCGATTTCAAAAGAGAAATCTGCTGAGAGGAAATTGTCGAAGAATTTCGCTGAACCATGGATTCACGCCTAATTAGGCAACATACTACCTACGAGACTTAAGCGACCTCCATATTGCTGCTTTGATTAAGGTATTGGCCCTAGTTAAGCATATTTTTAAACTACGGATTAAGGGATTGTGAGACAAGAAAACGATAAGATATGTTTGGAAGAGGAGGCCTGAGACTAGAGTAATTTTGCCGAATATATATCGGTCGTCAGATAATCACAAAATCGCTTTCTGGCAGCGGTATGATTCGAAACCACGCCTCTGAGGAGACTGGTGCCTTATACAAGAGCACTAGAGCGATCGGCCACGCTACCTTGCGTACCAACGACACCTTCTAAGAGACTGGTGCCTTAAACCAGAGCCTTAGAGTGGTCGACCACGCTACCTTGCGTACCAACGACACCTTCTAAAAGACTGGTGCCTTAAACCAGCGCCTTAGAGCGGTCGGCCACGCTACCTTGCGTATCAACGACTCCTTCTAAGAGACTGGTACCTTAAACCAGAGCGGTTGGCCAGTCTACCTTATATATAGAAAACAACCTTCTAAGAGACTGGTGCCTTAAACCAGCGCTTTAGACCGCTCGGCCACGCTACCATGCATACAGGAGACAACCTTCTAAGAGACTGGTGCCTTAAACCAGCGCTTTAGACCGGTCGGCCACGCTACCTTGCGTATCAACGACCCCTTCTAAGAGACTGGTGCCTTAAACCAGTGTCTTAAACCGCTGGGCCACGCTACCTTGCATACAGTATACCACTACCACGTTCTACTCCTTCTGCCACAAAACACAGACACATTCTCATATGCAGACAGAAAATTTAATTCGAATTATTTTGGAACAATACGTTGCTAAATTTTTTTTTTGTTTCTTACGTTTTATTCGTAAATATTTAATGAGCGTTTTTGTTTAAAAGGATTAAAATTTTAAAAATTTATTCAATTCACTGCTGCTTCTTCTCCTTTTTTGCTTCTTTTTCTTGTTGTTTTTTCTTTCCATTTTCATATTTTAGAATTTCAAATAAAGAAAGACAAGAGTGTTTGAAAGATTTTTAAAAACTATAAAGTCTCTCACTCACTCACTTACACATATTCTATTGTAGCATACATATGTATGAATGTATAAGTGTATGTTATGGGTGTATTTATATACTTGTATGTGTGCATACATAAATGAATGCTTGGCCTATTTGATTATTGTTTTTCAAGTCGTGTTGCAATCTCTAACGAACCTCAAGTAACAAATAAAATTTTCCATTTGCAACCTCAGAAATATATTCTGCTGGGAACTGAAGAAAGAATTTTCCCCAAAAAAACAAAAAAAAAAACAAAGGTGAGAAACAACAACAACAACAACAAAATTTATACAAATTTCTTAGAATAAAAACAACAACAACAGAAAAAAGAATAAGTCTCCCAACACTAGTAAAACTGACGAAAATATTCAAGAAAAAAATTTATTTCTGAATATAATCAGATGTACGACAATGAAGACGATGACGACTACTACTATAACAAGAGTGCACTTTTCCTTCTTGTATTTGTACAAAAATTTTCTTCTTCTTTTTTCTCTTTTTTTGTTTTTATTCCCTCTTGTCTTAACACCTTTACTGGCAACACTTCACAGCTGAGGTAAACAATATTAAGAGCCAATGAGCCAATTATTTCAGAAACTGTTCGCCCTGCAACAGATTTTTACGAATACAACATACGCGCCAATGCTCTCCCCAATCATACGTGCACAGTTTCAGAGCAAAGTCCACTCTCCCAGTGTTGATTTTAAGAAACTTGGTGGAATGATCGTGGCAAACGCGTGTTTCCAATTTTCTCGAACGTTAGTTGGGGCTCTGGGCTCCAATGTGATGAACTCCAGGATGGTCTACGGCTGACGGAAACACCTGAACAGGGTAACGAAGAGATATAATGTGCATATCGTTTGGATTCTGCAGAGCGGAGCTCTCTCCGAGGAATTCTTAGGTATTGGGGTCCCTTTGGGGACCTCAAAACTCATAATTGATGACGAGATAACGGACTCTGTCAACCGCAGGTGGGCAGCTTCGGATAAGAGTAGGGTGGCGCGCATAATCTGGCCGCGGCTGGATGGAAGACGCACTGCAAGTCTGCAAAAACTCCAAAGAGGCGTGCTCAGTGCGGTTGTTGGAGTCGTGACGGGTCATTGCATTATGGGTGTCCACGCAAGGCAGACAGTATCAAATCTTGAGAAGTTTACGGACCCTAGGGAGGCTCAAGTTGACCTTTGTTTCTGTTTTAGATTGTTGTGTTTTCATCGTCAGAAAGTTCTTAGACTGTCGCGAAATACAAACAAGGGAACGCCAGTATATTGAGATGCTACAAAGACTATATGTTATCAGAGTAAGCAATATCTTTGGGGCTTTAGAAATTTAGTTGAGGATACAAAGAATAGCGGAAAGAGAACCCTAACTTGCGGGGTTCATTTTTTTAATACACTCTGACATTGTATGCCTTCCATAAGGAAGAGAACTCAACCAGTCCGATCTAAACTGAAGAGTTAGAAGCTCCCTCAACGTCAGGGTGTTACCGGTTAGTTGCAAGATTTGTTCATTTGTAAAATAAAGTGCATTAAGTGCTCTACTACTAGGTCTTTCAAGGATCTTCTATAGAAAGTAAAAGAGACTATGTAAACTAAGTTATGCTCAGGGAACCTTAAAAATAAACAGTGAATCTGCAGCGCTAGGCTAACTAAGAATACCATGCAATGTGGTTATGCATGCCGTTACTGACAATATATCGAACGAAAATTCTGAACATCTTAAATCTTAAACACTTTAGAGCCGACCCATCTCCCATATTTAACGGATGGTAGTTTGATAGGAAGGCTATGCAGACTGACGTTGAGCAATTCCTGCAGCTCCGTCAACGTGGGAATGGACCTCTCCGAACCTTTTGATACCGCGCGAGGATTCAGACAAGGCGATCCCTTACCATGGAACCTCTTCAACTTCGTCATGGGGAGTGTTCTGCGAAAGGCGGGAGTGCATCGCAATGGCACTATTTTTCAAAAAAGCTTCCAGTTGCTTTTGTACGCTGACGACATTGACATCATAGGGCGTACCAAGCGAGATGTTATTGCTGCCTTTAGTGCTATTGAACGGGATTCTACTAAGATGGCTCTGGCAGTAAATGAAGGCAAACAAATTATATGTTATCGACAAGTAGAGACGTGGGGCGTATTGATTCTCAGATTACGGGCGATAACTATACTTTTGGTACGGTTAAGGAATTCATCTATCTTGGCTCCGCCGTTACCATCAGAAATGATGTCAATCTGGAGATCAAGCGCAGGATCACTCTTGCCAAAAGGTGCTACTATGTCTCAATAGGCAATTGAGTAGCAGAGACCTCTCCCGTACGACAAAACTAAAACTCTACAAGACGCTCATCCTCCCCGTATTTCTTTATGGCGCTGAGGCATGGACACTATTAAGCACTGATGCAGCAGCCTTGAGAGTATTCAATAGAAAAGTGCTACGTAAGATCTTCGGTCCAGTGGGAGTTACCGATGATTTGCGCATCCGATCCTCAACGATATAGATGTTGTGCGGCGTATTAATATTCAGCGGCTGCGCTGGCTCGGCTAGGTCGTTCGAATGGAGGAGGATACACCTGCGTGACGGGTATTTGATGCGGGCATTTGCGGAAGTCGGCGAAGAGGATGACCTTGTATGCGTTGGAAGGACCAAATCGATGAAGCCCTGTCTACGATTGGTGTGATCAAGAGGCGCTTGAAAGGATGTATTGCAGCAGGCCGAAATCCGTTAATCGGGTTGTAAATGGCCAATTAAGTAAGTAAGTAAGTAAGTAAGTAAGTTTGATGGGAAGTTTGATCTAAGAGAGGTAGGTCTGAGAGAGTTGGATGGACACACTTAGGCCACATAGGGCCCATTGTTTTACCTTTTGTTAGAGTTTAATCGTATAAGGTTTCCAGGATATAGCATTAGTGGCCCCTTAATTTTAATTAAATTCGACAACTCCTTGAATGCTTTAAGTTCCTTAACAAGTAATTGTTGTAGTTATACATTCAGTAGTCACTTCTCTGCCACACAAATTCACATTTCATCACTTCCCTAGCCTGCTTGTCCTCCATATCCTATTACAACATGGTTTTAACAGCTTAGCTTCCTCTAACGCATACCGCAAATTTTATTCTTTTGTTTCAGGCTCTTATTCTTCCTTATGCTCTCACTCCTGTAACGGCTGTAGCCGTACAGGCAGAATGATTTCCTTTTTTTGTGCCTTTTTTCCTGGCAACAAAATCATATTATCCTTGGAGTGTAACAAATGCAAAATTTTCCACACATTTAAGCATATATTGTTGGATTATGTACGTATACGTATGCATGCATGGGAGAGTACGTCGGTGTATAAATATTTCAGAGACATCACACGCACATACATACAAACATATTCCAATGCATTGCAAAGGTAACAAATTTTAAAATGAGAAGAGCGGTGCAGTGCAGAACAGAGCAGAACAGTGCAGAGTCAAGTCAAGTAGAGTCGAGTTGTGTTGAGTTGAGCCGAGTAGAGAATCTAAAACAATAAACCCGTTATGCACCTGAATAAAATTGGGTTTAAGTGGCAAGCAAGTTGCCAACAACAAACAACAAAAACATGAGAAAATAAAAACTTTTCTTTAGCATTTCATATGGAAATCCAATACCGGCAGCAGGCAACCAAGTAGTCATTGTTTGCCTGGGATACAAACACACGTTATGGCATAAATGTTACGAATATGAACGCTTGTACATCGCATAGGCGAATATGAAAAGTGAGGTTAGTTTGTGTGATTGCAACCCTGTATGCAAAATATCACCTGGCGTATTGAAAGTTTCTATATGAATAGAGTTGTTCGAAATTAAACGAATATTTTCAAAGAGTTCCATGGATTTTCATGCTAGTATTTGACAAGACAGAGTGACTGTCTTGCAGAATGAAGAAACACAAGATATTGCAGGATTACAACCTAGCTGCTCACATCACTTAGGCTGTGTGAGTTAATTTTTATACATGAGTGGCGGGACCTACAGTTCAATGTTAGACTCCAAACGACAGATTTTTTAGAAAGTTTTCATGGCAATTTTATTTACTCTCAGAGTTATTGCCAGAAATCTGCTGAGAGGAAATATTTTTTCATATTTCGTTTAGCTAAAGATGTCTGACCTAGGGTTGAACCGAGGCCTCATGTCTAATAAGCCAACACACTACCTACTAGAACACGACGACTTCAAAACAGATTTCTACGACAAAACTACCGTGTCCAGCGATAGATAGCACGAAAACCAGGCAACTATTTGAGTTCGACAAGAGAGCGATACGCATTCTAATAGGAATTCTAAAGGGGCACTGCGCTATTGGCAGTTTGTCTGGTGGACTCGATCTGCCTCACCAGGATTCTAGCAGAAGCTGTCATGATGTGCATGAAACGGAATCGGTGCAACACCTTTTATGCGAGTGCCTTGCACTTCAGAACAGACGTCATTGTTTTTTTGGGTGACAAAAGGTGTGGAACAGACGTCATTGTTTTTTGGGTGACAAAAGGTTTGAAGATCTAGACATGGTGGCAAACGTGCCACTAAGGGACCTAGTCGATTTCAATCAACACAGTACTTACGCATCATGGCAGTGAGGTTACCTAGCACTGGATAGCACAATCGGCTAGCAAGTGAACTTGCCTGTGAACGGCAAGCTACCCGCTAACCTAACCTAACCTAAGTCCATTGCACATAATATGCTGTCAAGCTGAACAGACAGAAGGTTTGAAGATCTGCACATGGTGACGAACATGTCACCAAAAAAACTTAACGGTTTTGTGCGGAGCCTGAGGTGGTTCAAACCCAACACTTACAGATCTTATCTTACACTGCATAACACAATGGGCCATATATATGGGCCACCAAGTGAACTTGCCTGTGAACCTCAAGCTACCCGCTAACCTAACCTAACTTGTGTTTTCTCTTCTTCTTCTACAACATTCTCCTTATACCCTTCTTAGTTCCGTGGTCTCATGCTGATTTTGCCCTCGATTGCAATGCGGTTCTGGAATGCTATTTCTGAGATAATCAAGATCTCAGACTAACTGTGTTTTGTGCTGATTTACGTCGCCATGTCTGCCTTTCATTGGCCTTTCTAAATCGTATATTGGTTTAGTCATTCACCTTTTTTTTCACTGTGCCACCCAACTTGTAACTTTCGAAGTGGGTCTGCCGCATGGAGGTATCTGTACTACTGGCTTTGGTACCGTATGAAGTAGACTGATGCAACCCTTAATGTATCGATTCTCTGTGCAAATACCAGGCTCTCTGCGTCGACTAATCCATTCGATTACTTTGCATCGCTAGCCTTGCTGCAGATTACAACAATGGCATGCAATTGTTTATTAAAATTAAGCACAACGACTTAAAGGCAAGCATTACCACGAAACAAGCCACTTGAACTGCGAGGAAATGAACGAACAAAAGCAACAACAAACAGGTGAAGGTGCGACATAATTCTGGACAAAAACGGAGTGAAAGGAAAAAGCAAAGCCTTCAAGGTAACGAAAATAAAAAAGAAGGAAAGAAAGCAAAAAAAGCTAAACAATAGGCAGGCACAAAAGGAAAGCCACAAATACAGCGGGAGTTAAGACCACACACACGGAAACGCCCGCATACATACCCTTATTGTAAGACCAACATTTCAAAACTTTTGGTTAAACGTTGTCTGTGCTTCAAATAAATGAAATTTTTACACACACCCACAGCCACACACATTTAAAAAATGTTTAAAAAAAGTACTTAAAATAAGCTCTCTTGGCTTTCTCTCTCTCTCTCCCTCACACTGTCCATGTTGTACCACAAATTGTGGCAGAATAAAAATTGCAAGAATACTACGTACATATGTGTGGTAATAAAAGTCAAAATTGAAACCTTTAAGGTGAGACTTGTAAGACAGCAATTAAAAAAAGTACATTTGACAAGAAAAGTCCTTTTTGGAAAGTACTAACCGATTAAGACGTTACCTCTTTGGTTACTTAAAACAAATTTGGGGGTTTGAATCAAATGTTCCATCATTTGACAGTAGATGGCGTAAACCCTGTTTCAATCGGATGATTTTATCGAACATTTTTCATGAAAGTAAAGGCAGCGCGGCTGATGGTCAGAGTATGTGGGCAGTCAGCTATACTGCTCACCAGTGCTCTCTATTCTTATCCAACTAAGGCGCCCTGTGACCTTTGGATCCCCTGTGATTGGCTCCCCTCTAACCTTTTTTTTAAGCAGAAGACTAATCCTTTGGCAGTAAGGCTCAATGCCCCACCTACATGCTCGTACATACATAATTGGTCATTAAAACCCTTCAGTCAGGATTACGGCCTCGTTTCTTACAATACTTATGTTGTGTGTTAATTTTATCCATAAGTGGCGGTATCTACAGTTTAAAGTCGGCTCCGAACTGTAGATTTTTGAAAAATTTTGGCATGACAATTTACTCTCAGAGTTTTTGCCAGAAATCTGCTGAGAGGAAGTCGCCGCAGAAATATTCGTTTCGTATTTCGTTTTGTTGGAGATGTCAGAACAGTTTGAACTACTAGACTACGGCGTCTTAGTTATGGCATCACTTGCTACAATCAATTGTTTTCTTTTGACCTGCTTTCGAAGCAGAGGCCTAATCTGTTAGGAGTAAGTCGCAATGCCCCATCTAGACTATGGATATTCTGAGGTTCTGGTAAGACATAGACACATCCAGGTAGACTGTATGGTGCTCATTAAATTTCTAAATGTCGCTTTGGTGTCCCTATTATTTTTAACATCACTGTATATACGTATGTATATTCTGGGTTCTGATATTAAAGCTTCGTACAGGCTCTCTTAATTTACTCACACAGTCAGGCTGTAAATTAAAATTAAATCTATAACGAATGGCATCTCGACGGTCGTCTTCGGCTAACAATATCGGGAATATTTCTGGGAAAATGTGAAAAATTCAAAGTTGTCTCTTATATGTGACCCATGAGGTAAAGATATCGTCCGGAATTGTTTTTGCTGATAAACTGATCAGAGCCGAATCGAATCTGACAGTCTCCAGCATGTTCTATTACAACAGGTCAGGTAGACAGTATTCTCCATTCATTTTAATTCCGTATTATGTGGAATGGAATTAGGTTAGGTTAGGTTAGCGGATAGTTTGCCGTTCACGGGCAAGTTCACTCGGTGGCTTATATGACCCATTGTTCTACTCAATATTATGTAAGCTCCCTGTCATGATGCGTTAGTACAGTTGGAAGAAATCGACTAGTTCCCTTAGTGGCACGTTTGTCACCATGTTTAGATCTTCAAACGTCTGTTCTGAAGTGCAGGGCACTCACATAAAAGGCGTTGTATTGATTACGTTTCTTCCACATCCGGGCAGCTTCTGCAGGAATCCTGGTGGAGCAGACCAAGCTTGTCAGCGAAACCGCCAATAGCGCAGTGTCCCGTTTGAATCGCTGTTAGAGTACGATCCGTTTTCTTGTATAACTCAAGTAGTTCCTTGGTTTCCCTGCTGTCCACAACTGCAAACAGCAGATATATTGCAGTAACCATGGCTTGTTCAATTCCAAGCTGCTTCTTCCTATTTAAAAAAATATTCCTGCTGTGATGCATATATCCTCTCTATCGTCTTCTCCTTAGACATCTACGATCCCTTCTGTGCTAGTTCGCCTGTCTTTTCGATTCCCTCTATACCACATTGACCTGGAACCTAGTAGATATGTTGGACCGATGGAACAGCCTTTTTGTAGGGGTCCTTCTAAACCCTCTAACATCTTCTGCTCAGACATCTCCGATCCCCTTCATGCCAGTTCGTTCCCCTCTTCGTTTCCCTCTTTGCGACAGCGTGTCGGAACCCAGTAGAGGCGAGAGTCGTGTCGACGTATACGGTATAGAGAAACCATGCAACTCCTGACATTCTTTGATTTGACGATATAGGAGAGGCGACTGCCTCTCAGCAGATTTCTGGCAAAAGCTCTGAGAGTAAATAAAATTGCCACGATAAAGTTGAAAGTTGAAGAAATCTGTTGTTCGGAGTCGACTTTAAAGTGTAGGTCCAACCACTCATGTATAAAATTAACCCATACGACATAAGTAGTATGAGAAGCTAGGTCGTCATCCTAACTGAAGGGTTGTAATGACCAATTGTGTATGTTATGGGGCTTCCATGCAAATTTATTATCCAGTGACATTTACAGAAATGTTATCTCCAGTTTTCATGATATTATCTCTCCCTAAAGTCGAATATTTTTCCATTTACTCGTTAGTGGTACAATTAGGTTCTTGACTAGGCTTATTCGTAATCTTACTGACATGCACCAACGCTTACGGTTTCCAAATCTCTTTGATTGATCTTACAAAGACTGGGAGACGATTTTGATGAGTAACATCTTTGCCTCTAGTCCTTTTAGGAGTGATGATGCATATTTGAGGACTATTTTGGGCTTCCTCCTGTGTGTCACAGGCCTTACAAGGTTTCCCTTTTTAAAGTACAACAGTTTTTGGAGTACTTTTTCATTATTGCCATATGCTTGGGGATATTGAATGAATAATCCTGCTTATTGCCATTGTCTTGCTACATAACCCAACTTTTAACTTCCAAATGAAAATACTTTTTATTTTCTTTTCTTCTTCATACAGGTTTACCACAAATACCAGGTGTTATATGAAAGAATTTATGGGTGTGTGTGTGTGTGTAAGCTTAGGTGTGTAGGATATGTAAAGGCATGGAAGTGCTTTTAAAAATTTTTAGATTTTTCCTCCCTTTTTATTGAGGCGATTTAAAGCAAGAAAAAGAAGAAGAATAAAAGAAGAAGAAGAAAAAGAGAAAAAAGTTTTACTTGCAACAAAATACAGAAATGAAAATGAAAATTGTTGTGATAATAAAAATTTAAAGGAATTTTTATTGTGGCTCAACAAAATCCATGAAAATGTTATTCGTACAAAAGCAACAACAATAGCTACAGCAACAATAATAACTTCAATGGGTTATGGCAACAAAAGAGCAAATAAATGTGTTCAATTTACTGTTAAATACACATACGCAGGCATAATCTCTTGGCATGCTCTCCCACTCCCACTCTTTCTCTCTCTCCCTCTCTTTCTCAAACAATACAATACAACAGAGAAATCCTTTATAAATGTCCTGTTTTGTTATTATTTTTTATTATTGTTGTTGTTGTTGCTGTTGTGGTATTATTATTATACTGAGTATCACACATTTATAAACGGTAAAATAATTCCAAAAGAATATGGCGGCAATATGGGCCATGTTTTCTTTTTTTTCTGCTTGTGTTCTCTCTTTAAAAAGGTTCTCCTAAAGTATCCTTTTCGAGAGCGAGCAAGAAAATAAAAGAAATATTTTTAAATAAATTGTTTTCATTTTAAGATTTCATTTGTGTTCTTAGGTGTCTTCGGAAATGTTAATACCGTTAGGCGGTAACGCGTTCTCCCCCCCACCAGTGCCAATTGCCAATTGTTGCCATCCCATCCATATTGATTGACATCATTTTAAACATGTAAAAACATGTCGCAAACACATCAATTCTCATCGATTACCATCTGTGTCCACATTTCTAACCCAACAATCAACCCAGCCAGACATAGCATTTCACCAAATACGTCTGAAATAATAGAATCAAAAAAGGAAAGAAATACTCCCTTTCGTATATGGAAAGGACAAGTTTGTTTAAGGCGAAAGAAGAACATGTTGCAAAATCAAATGTTACCCTTGATGATCTTTTATAACAACGTGGCATTTAGGTTTGTTCGACACATACATTCCTCCCTTTCTCGGTCTCTCTCTGTGTCCTTAACGTCATCCCTTATAAAATTTGACTGTGCAGCTATTAAAACCAAACGATGCCAACAAGTTCTTTTAATGTCTCCCATTACTGCCACAGGCATGGCCAACAGCAAGTGCCACATGTAGTAACTAAATGTGAGGTTATGTAAGTGGTACTACAAATATTCGAAATTCAGTTTCAATATTACTAACAAATGTAGCGCCAATCCGCAAAAGCGTGAGCCTAGGTTAGGTGACGAGTCCCCTCAAACAAAGGACTGTGAATAGTTAAAGAAGAGGAAGTTGTATGGCTAACCTAATTTCCTATACAGTCCTGTGTTCCCGAAGGCAATGTAAACTACTTCATAAAGTTTTTCTACAGCAGCCAGAATGATCGAGTGGCCATGAAACTAAGGGAAGAACCTTCAAAGTCGAAAAATTTAATATAGAACATGACAGAAGAAGGGAACAAAAAAACGTGTGACAAGTAACGTACCAAAAAAGTGCCAAATAGCGTCCTCGGTGAAGGACAAAAGATTTACAAGGAGGCGATGTAAATTATATCAGAAGGATTTCATATGTGTGACAATAAATAAAAATAGGACGTCTAATTTAATTTTAGAACAGGACAGAAGAAGAAGAAGATAATTGAAAATGTGTGACAAGTGACGTCACAGAATGGGGAGAAATAGTAATCACGAAGAAAAACGAAAGAGGGCGCAATATATTATCAAAATGCCACTCATTGCCACCAATATTATTCACATTTTTGACAGTAAAACCTGTTTTGACGTACACTCAAACAATCACAGAATTGTCAAAGAAATCTTATGTTTCTGCTGCATCTTAGCATGGTTTATAAAGTTTCTTTCCCTGCAGCCTGTATTGTTTGGCCCTGCCCTAGTTAAAAGGTTTGACAGAACATACTTTAAGTATCTACAAATATATGTATACGATAACATGATATCGACAAATATTTGTGGTTGACTAGTTTCACTCCAAATGCTTCCATCAACTCATTGCATACGAAGTCTTATCATTGCATACGATTTTTACAAGCAAGTTTTAGAGTCTATTATTCACGTATTAATTTTAAGGTGGTCGTTCCAATGGTCATTACATCTCCATTGGTGTCCGAGAAGTTGGTGGTAGGGCAGAGTGTAAAAGGGCGTTCGTTGTTCGTCTATAATTGACTTATTTTTGTTGGGGTAATGCTGACATTGCATTGACTTCTTGGCTTCGTTTTATGACCTTTTAATCCATTTAAAGATTTTTGTCTTAAACAGAAATTTTGTTTCAATGTACATATGTATGTATTCATTTTATTTCTTTTTTTACTAACATACATAAGTATTGTTTTATTGAATATTTTATTAACTTGAAAAAAAAAAGACTCGCAAATTTAAGAATAAATCTGAGTGAAGGGAAGCAATTCCTGTCTGCGAAGAGATTAACAAAATTTAGATTCTTTAGGTTGTAGCGCGATAAGATTCTTCTGAACAAAGCCAATTAAGAAGTGAGGATTTATTAAACTCGACATTATAATGCAACGCAGACGTTCGTAAGGGGACGTATGCCAAAGAGTGTACCTGTAACTAAAATATTGTTACGTTTTTACCTTTTAAAAACGTTTGAAATATGAGCTCGTAGATTGCAAATAAAAATAAAAATAAATTTGTGTTTAGTTTTAATTAAAATTATTTATTATTCGCACAATTTTGTGTACCACTGTTTACAACTTGATGTAAACAACAACAATTGCTTTGTTTTTTATTCCTCTTTGCACTCTTTTGCATAAACAATAACAATTTCTAGACAATTGTTCGACAGATCTTTGTAACGGAGATCTTAAAACCATGATTACTCTCTTCAAACACACTGCGTCTTCACACAAGACTGACTGAAACTTTACTGACTCCGTTGCCTGCTTTGTCTTGCCTTTTATATGCCAACGTAAACAGTCTGATGAATGTTCTTGAAGGCGAATGTTCGCGCTTCGCCAATGGAAGTAACTGAACCCTACTACCTAGTGTAAAATTTGTGAAATTAAAAAGTTTTAATACAGGAAGTAGTGAATGGAAATTGAAAGCATAACGTAGACAACATAAGATACTTAATGCTGACTCCCGTGCTTCAAGAAAAGCCATACCGTCCATGACCTCTGTGTGCAAAATAACTCCGTTCGTCTATGGTATAGACGCCTTTGGGAACGTCTAATCGTATATAGCTGAATAGATGGATCGATGAGAGTTTGGATTGATCATTACAACCGTTCAGTCAGCATTACGACCTAGATTCTCTCAAAACTTATATTGTGTGTGTAAATTTTATCGATAAGTGGCGGCGACCTACAGCTTAAAGTCGCCTCTGAAGGACAGATTTTTTGGAAAACTTTTCATAGCAATTTTTTATTTTCTCTCAGAGTTTTTGCCAGAAATCTGCTGAGAGGAAGTCGTATTTCGTTTCGTTAGGGATGACGTGGCCTCACGCCTAATTAACCAACACACTGCCTACTAGACTAAGGCGACTTCAAATAAACAGCAAAATAAACAACAAAATTTTATTGAGGGCCTATCCTCGAAAAGGGAATCAATAGACATTAAAAAGAAAAATGAGAGCATATCACAATATCCCGTCTTTTAATAGAACAAAGAAATACTGCTCCTACGTGCAGTCATCTGCCTTTTCACACCCAGTACGAGTTACTGTTTGGTCAGCTTATGGAGCGGAGGCATCATTGGCCCATATTTTTTTGAAAATGAGGACAGCGCAATCATTACGACCAATGGAGACACCTATCGCGGTATGATAACCGATTTTTTTGTAGCCCCTCTTCAAGGTATTGGTATGAATGGTTTTGGCTTCAACAGAACGGTAAGGCCAGCTGCTGCAGTGACATGAATAAGATAATATTCTAATTCTAAACGCAACAATTTTACTTCACAACAAAAACAAATTGACAAAATTTCAAACAGTTTTTGTTTTATTGTTGTTGTATTTTTAAATTTAAACTTCTAAATGGACCACCCCATAGTATTCGACGTAAGCTCATGGTTCTAAAGAAATTTGAAGACTTATTTCTTCGACAAAAACTCTGGGAATAAAAATGAAATTGAAGAGCTTTCATTTGGATCCTAAGAAGCTAGGTTGTAATATTGGAGGCTGTAGATCTCATTAAAGTTTTTAATTAAAATATTATTTTTTATATTCAATTTATTTAAGATCGTATTAATTAAACAACATATTGTACAACACTATCATTAATGGGCCAGGTTTTATAAACGCCAATGTAAACAGCTGTCTCACTCACTCCGCCACACCCACCTGAGTGATGGTCAGACGGCTAAATAAGAAAATGTGTTGTTTGTTGTCTTGTTAGGTGAGGCGATGTTTTTAGATCTCTAAGTCCCTACAGTCACCAGTTAAATCAGCCCATAATTGATTCGGAGGGCACCAGAGAGCCAAGGCAATTATAAGCCATATATTATACGCCTTTAAGCGTTGCATGGACAAGAACTTGAAATAATTGACTTGAAACATTTTTTAAAATCCTTGTATTTGTAATTTTGGACCCGGTATTTAGCTTTTCGACACTCAACGTTGTATGAAGTTTTAAACTGTACTATAAGCTTATTTGCAGACTTCAGATGGAAATTCTTAGTTTAAAAAATGCATGAAAAATTATTATTCAAGCGAAACTAATTAATTTGGAAAAAAATAGAATTTGTAACGCTATTTAATTGAATTGAAGACGCCTTAGTCTAGTAGGTAGTATATTGGCTTATTAAACGTGAGGCCACGTCAGTCATCTCCAATGAAATACGAAAAAATATTTCTTCGGCCACTTCCGCTCAGCAGATTTCTGGCAAAAACTCTGCGAGAGTAAATAGCAACCGCCATGAAAAGTTTCTCAAAAAATCTGCCATTCAAAGGCGACTTTAAATTGTAGGTCCTTCGCGCTTCATGTATAAAATTAACACACACAACATAACTGGTGTGAAAAGCTAAATGTCATCATCATGCTGATTGATGATAATATTATTTTTTGGTCAAATGAAAAACACGGCACAAACATGGTGTTAGGAAGAGACTGGGCTTCCTTATAGAATATCTAGAAACCAAAAGTTCCTGCAAGGCATACAGGAAGAACATCGAAACAATGGTACAGTGTTTACCTCATTGTCAATCTTTATGGGTACTTATTATTTTGTGGGGAGTAGTATCGAAATATTCCTTTCAACGATCTTTCGCAATGGCCATTGTCGAGATCGGTTACTTAGGTACAGTCAACTAGTTAACAGATATCGCTTTATATAGCTATGAACTACATAATGCTGCACTTATTTTGGTTTGTTAGTTTTTTTTTTTTAATTTCTTTTCAATTTGCCTACGTATCATGTAGCACACCTATACAAAAATGTATTACATACCACAACAACTGGGTGCAACGATAACCTAGTTGGTAGTGTACCAATCTCCAAGTGCCGAGGCCATTACCTCGATTGCCACCAGAGACTCTGGATGATTGATTGATTGATTGCTCACAATAGAAAAAAGAAAGTGAGAATTATTTGTAGAAAAAAAGCAATTCTCGGAAAAAAGTGACGTTAAAAATTGTTGCGCACTACCTCCTCTTACCTTTCTCCTATAAACTTTATTTCATGTATTCCAACATAATGCCCTCCATGAATAGGGGTCATCCCCTGAGTGTTGGTATCAAAAAAAATAAATAAAAATGCCGTGTGATTTAACAATAATTTGGGGTTTTTTTTTTGTAATAAAAATAAAAACAATTCTTTATTAATTTAATTAAATTTAATTACAGAGAGGAAGATCAAAAGCTTTGAACAATTTAAACTTTCTTACGACATCTGGTACCGACCAGTATGTAGCCGGGCTGACAATGCGGATCCAGTGTAAAGATACTTTGCAATGATGGTGGTTCTGGATTTTTCTTTTCATCATCTTTAGCCAATTGTGGTTGACGATATGTTGGTTCGGCCATTAAAATAACTCCATGAGCGCCAGCCTTATGATCTTTGCAGTGACAATCAGCATAATGATCGTCATGTTGGGCCTTTGTTTTATGCTGGTAAATTATTAGAAAAATTATTAAAATTTTGCAAATTAATTGTAACATTTTGTGTTTTTATTATTTTTTGTTGTTTTTCTACTAATTTTTTTTTTTTTTTTTGTTTTAATTAACGTTTCAAAATAAATCACGTTTCTCTGGTTTGTTAAATTCGCTGCGTTCCGCTTTAAAGCGTATTAAGTCTGTTTAGTTCTGGTACAATATTTAAACAGAATGATTATTAAAGTTGACTGAAGAATTCATTTAATAAACAAAAAATGTGTTTTTGTTTATAAAAAAAAAAAATTAAAAATTTTATTTTCGTTTTTTTCTGGTTTTCTGGCGATAAAAATGCAAAAAAACATGCAAAGAAGAATAGCAAATGAACGCTCATTTCAATTAAAACGACAACTGAAAAACAGATTGCAACGGTCAAGACCAGCTGTTGTATGACACCCTATACATCCATTCATACATATGTACATACATAAATGGTTATTGCAACCCTTCAGTTAGGATTACAACCTAGCTTCTCCTATCGCTTACGTTTATGTGTGTTAATTTTTTACATGAGTGGCGGCGGGACTCACAGTTTAAAATCGAATCCGAACGATAGATTTTCTAAGAAAACTTTCATAAGTATTTTTATATGCTCTCAGAGTTTTTGCCAGAAATCTGCTGAGAGGAAGTCGCCGTAATATTTCATTTTATTGAAATCTGCCACCGATCTCTGAAGAATATATTTAGCAAAATTTATTGTTATTCCTGGCGGTTATAATTATCAAATCGAGACTGGAATATAGAACTCAATCGCAGAATTTCAGTCGACTACTGGTTCACCAAAAAAATTTTTTGTACGACGAACACTCAGGGGATAGCCCCTACTCATGCAGTGCATTCTTTTGGAACTAGGAAAATATGTTATGGAAAGTAGGAAAAAGTAGTGTTTGTGGACACTAGATTTGAATCTCTTTATACCATAAGTGACATGATAGGCCTCTGCAGGAAGGGGGTTCCGAATACGAATATTGTCTGTAATGCAGTGTTCCTGATCCACTGGCCAATCGACCACAAATGGATATGGCTCCGTAGGGCAAAGTACTACAAAAGGACAAATTTTGTTAACTGAAAGAAGTTGGCAAAGATTACATACAGAATTTTACTTTAGCCCTTTAAGGTCCAGTTGATGTAAGAATTGAAATCTAACATCCAGTGTTACATTTTGCTCGGTTTTTATTTCATTTATTTGTGGCCTGACAACTTCTAGAAACTCACTGTCGTTTTGTAATTGTATTATATTTGTCGTGATCTTTCTATTGAATTTTTTGTTCATTGGCATGTGACTAACGTGCAATGTTCGATTCGATTCACTGTAGTCTAGCAGATAGTGTGTTGTCCGGAGTCACCTTTAAGCTGTAGATGTAGGTTCCGCCACTCATGCATAATATTTACACTAAAGGGTTGTAATGACCAACTATGAGTGTATGAGTAACATATCAATCACGACTAAGTGCATCATGCTGATTGATGTCAGTTTAATTTTGTTGGTCAAATGAAAATCAAGGAACAGATGCTCATGGAGACTTGTTACACGAATGGTTCCAAACATGCTGATAGGACTAGACTGGGTTTCCATATAGTTCGGGTAAATAATGATTAATGAACACTTTTTATCTCATTGTCAATCATTGGTGGTAGGCATTATTTTGTGGAGAATACTTGTCCAACTCAGAGGAGTGGACTGAGTGCAGTCCGTATCGTGTAAAAGTTTGCTTAACTTCCTATAGACAATATAGCTGAGGTATTAGCAATGGTGAGCCCACATCTAGGCGACATATTGGCTTAGGCATGACTATGTGGTGTTCTTTTTATTTTGTATCTTTTTATTATTTCAGTTGAAGAAAAGCTTTCTTGTTGCGGTTGATTGTATGGTAGACGTACTACATATACGTGTATATATGCAATATATACGAAAACTACCTAAAAGTATGTGCACTTTCTTGTCAATATTATTAATTAATTGAATACAAAAAGAAAACATCGTAAAAGCGTTAATAATATACAAAGCCTCGATTAGCCAAACGTTCACGGCATGTACATTCGTTTTTAGCATAAGAAATGCAGTGTAAATGTTTACCGAAATTACATTACGCTTTAGCAGTCGCTCTCAATGCTTTATTTTAAAAACAAACGTACTTTCCGCCACGTAGCTTGGATATTTGGCCAACCGTGGCTTAAAATTGACGGCAGTACGCCCATAGTTATGATAATTCATAGTTATGCTCTAATAAATTCTTGGAAACTTTAAGTGGTGGAAAGCTTTAACGAGTAGACAATGGAAAGCACCGGGAATTAGTTCAGTAGGTAGTGCAGCAAAGTGAAGTAAATAACAACTTTTCGAAAAAGGCCATCTACTTAGATGAAACTAATTTGCATGTGAAAGTGTTAGTGAATACACAAAATTGCTGGATTTGGGGCACAGAAAATTCTTAATCTGGTGCGGGTATTAATCAGGCGAAGCGATTAGGACTTGCTTTCTGGAAGGTGAGGTCGTAATTGCAGTGACTGTGGACGGCATTCGTTGGATACATATGATAACAGAGTTCTTCTGAGCTCATCTGCAGCGCGTGTGGTGTGGTGTGGAACGATTTATTTGCAACAACGATTTGTAAAACAGATTTACTCAAAAAACATTCTGGCTTTAACTGGCCTCCAATATAATTGCGACTCAACCGCGTACAGCTTTTTTCATTGGAGTTTTGTGAAATCCTGGATTTACTTGGGTGCGCCAGAAACAGTTTTCGAGCACATATACGAGATTGAAAGCGTCATTGATAATAGACAGTCACAACTCTGTATGACAATATCATGAATAAATTCATGAAAAGCTCAATGGCCTATGATCAGCCATTGCGGACCTAATAAATTGTTTTGGTTTTTGAGAAACTTTAAAAAAACTATTAAAACCTTTCATTCATATTTTAAATCAATATTTTAAGCTCTTATCTCATATTGAGTTAAACGATAATATACTCTGTATTGTACACAGAAAGTCTTACCGTTTAAACCAGACTTAATCAGGTGAATTTAGGCAATACAATAAAGTGCTTGGGATAAGGGATTTTACAACAACAAGAGTTTGTTGACAGAACTTATACATTGAAATGTGATTGGTACGGCATCCGTACCTCCCTAAAGCTATGTGGATAGAGAAGAGATACCAGACAGGAGTTATAATTGTATAACGATAGCTCCAAGGACCCAAGTAAGTTATACTCTTGTCAGCTGACATAACCCAGAGGTAGAAATACAATGAAATATTATAAATCCGTAGATGCTAAGTGCATTTCCAAGAGCATTTTCATAGAAGTATGGCCCAGTGAAACCAACAAATCATAAAATGCAACAAAAGTCAGCAGGAGATGAATAAGAATTCTTAACATATTGACAAGGATTTCTCAAAATAGAATAGAAAATGAGAAAAAGAACTTCATGAGTAGTAGGCATTGCTGGGGGTGGAAATTATACGTCAATATTTCTAACAACTAAACTCTCTAAGACTTCGAAGTGGAACATTTAAGTAAAGAACTGTTTAACACAATTTGAAAATCGAAACTGAATGTTATTTGGATCCGCATAGCTTAGCTACTAATCAACTGATAATAATAACTGATCCAATTCGTAGGAGTAACCCAACCACATTCAGTTGTAAACTTTCAACATCTGGTTACATCTCAAAGAGAGAGTTCGCTGCAGCTCTTTTAACAGATGCTGTACAACGATATACCATGGCAAGTGATCGGGAGAACACCATCTTAAAATAAATTTTAAATTACCACCCGTGTGTAATGAATTAATAAGCAATTGTTGTTACGGTTACGTAAAAGAGACTGAAACAAAACTGATTACAGTTAATTTTTAAAAGTATTAAATACATATTAGTTTAGGTATACCAAGTGACAAATTGAAAAAGAATTTAAAACAACAATTTATTCTGTTGGAGATAGCCGACTAAGGTAATCTGGATCTCTCAGTGGCGTTAACTAGACACGTTTGTGTACTCAAGAGTCTTCTCCGATAGAATTGTGATTCCTAAAGTCAGTAGCGGTACTAAAGAGGATAACGAAACCACCAGGCAACAGAAAATACTCCCCACAGTCTTCAGTCGATTAAAACGAACACACAAGCTTAACGGCTAAAGCAATGCACATGCGTGTAGCGTTAATTGTAGGGAAACTGTAGGAATCAATCCCTTAACTCATTAATATATACGATATTGGAGGGCATAAATAATGCTTGTAATTCCATTATAATTTCAAAAAGTTCTTGATATTATTATGACTGCACACACATATAAACATATTGTAAACAGAATCGAAATAAATTTAAAGTCTTTAAACAGCATCACTAGCAGTTAGAGCCTACAAGTGGAACGTAGTACGATTCGACTAAGACGTTAAATAGAAACGGGCAACGGGCAATAATATATTTACGACATATACAGTACAGTAGCAGCTTTAATGGAGTTGATGAAGTTTACCTTTTGTTTTCTTCTCGTATTGGCAACAACAATGATGATGACAATTACCGCGTCTCCTATGGCAAGTCCCTTGGGAGAGATGTCACATCATATATCCCGCAGACAAAGCAAGAAATGTCCAGGTGGAAAGATTGTTATAAATGGTCAATGCCGTAGTATATATGCAGCATTTATAACAAAAAAACCTAAGTAAATAAGATTCGAATACAATTCAATTCAATTCAATTCAAATGAATTTCAAATAAGGGAAAATATGTGCATGAATATACGAGTATAATAAACATAACAGAATTGGTAACTACAACCCTTCAGTTAGGATTACACCCTAGCTTCTCTTATAACTTATGGTGTGTGTGTTAATTTTATACATGATTGGCGGGGCATACAGTTAAAGCTCGACTCCGTACGATAGATTTTTGAGAAATTTTGCACAAAATTTTTGCCAGAAATGTATTGAAAGGAAGTCGCCGAAGAAATATTTGTTTCAAATTACGTTTTGTTGGAGATATCTAACCTGGTGTTTGAACCATGGCCTCAGGTCTCAGGCCAACACACGACCTACTAGTCTTCTGCTACGTCCAGAACAAATGTCGTCCAGTTTCAATAAAGAAATTGTGTCAAGCAGTATTGGGTTCTAATAGATAATCCCAATACGTATGCCTGGTATAGCAAGAGTTGAAAGTTAAATTCTCAGATGTATTCAACCACAGTCAGTGCCAGCAAATTATGTTTATTCTGAACTGATTTGTATCTATTCGACTCTAAATATTTGACTCCATGAATTATTTTTTTGGGTTTGTTTTTGGTCCTTAATATTTTTCCCTACAACATTGATTGACATTGTTTAACTCAGCTACACTAACCTCCGACTTTTTGAATTAAAACCCAAAAAAAAATTTTGATTTTAAGACAATTGCTTTTTAATTATGAACTCTTATTAGCTATTAATTTCTCTAAACACGCATACGACATTTGTGATGGGCAAAAATTTGTCCAGCTGGACAAGCCCTTGTTCTTGGAAGAGTCTGTAAGAGGAATCTTTTACGTTTTGGTTTATTTTCCAACTGATTATTGCCGTCGTCTGCAGAATCTTCCGAGGCCATCGTCATTATTGCTGCCATTAGGAGTAGCAGACAAATGGTGAATTTCATTACTTCCATTATAGTTACACTACCGTTGTTACTAACAATTGCTCTTCTTAATCAAATTAATCGAGTCGTATTACGTTTCACTTGCAGTCACTAATTGCTTGCTTGTGGCACTGTGTTTAGAAGACTGTTTAAATTATTCTCATTAAAGATTTCCTTTTATAGGCTCCATTTTGTTGTATATGATATTGTATGTTTGTACGTATGTATGTCTGTAAGAATATCAAGAACTACGTTGAATAGAAAAGAGATATAGAACGCATCGCTTATGCCCTTCAATATCGTATACTAACCAGTGTTAACTTTCGTATAAGTTTACTTCTTATATTCTCTAGAAAGCCAAAAGAAGAAAATATTGAGTAGACCACGATCCCCTAATACCAACAATACCAAACAAAACCTAATCATTTTCATTATTTTAAGATATTTTCGCTCATTAGTCTTTAAGAATATATGTATTTCCATCACGTTCCCACTAATAACATAAAGAAACGGTATTGACATTGACAATATGAAAATACCTCGAGATTAACGCCCTTATATTATGATGAGTACATTTAACGCTACACGTATAAGTGTGATTCGTTTTAATCGACTGAAGACTGTGGGGAGTATTCTCAGTCGCCTGGTGTTCATTTTCGTTATCCCCTTTAATACTACCACTGCCTTTATGAATCACAATTCTATCGGTGAAGACTCTTGAGTACACAATCGTGTCTAGTTAACGCCACTTAGAGATACGGATTACATAAGTCGCCTATTAATAATTATAATTTAAAATTTAAATAAAATTTAATTTAAAATTTATTTTAAGATGGTGTTCTCCTGATCACTTGCCATGGAATATCGTTGTACAGGATCTGTTGAAAGAGCTGCAGCGATCTCTCCCTTTGAGCTGTAACCAGACGTTGAATGTTTACAACTGAATGTGGTTGGGTTACTCCTACGAATTGGATCATGTATGGATTTTGCTTGGTTTCCTTATCAGTTGACCAGCAGATAAGCTATGTGGATCCAAATAACATTCAGTTTCGATTTCGAAATTCTGTTAAACAGTTCTTTACTTAAATGTTCCATTTCGAAGTCTTAGAGAGTTTAGTTGTTAGAAATATTGACGTATAATTTCCACCACTAGCAATGTCTAATACTCGTGAAGTTCTTTTTCTCATTTTCTATTCTATTTTGAGAAATCCTTGTCATCCTTATTCATCTTGTGCTGTTATTTCTTGCATTTCATGATTTGTTGGCTTCACTGGGCCATTCTTCTATGAAAATACTCTTGGAAATGCACTTACCATCCATGCATTTATAATATTTCATTGCATTTTTACATTATGAGTAAGTATGGGTTACAATGACAGTCGTCATGAAAGGCATAGCTTGCTTAGCTTCCCAAAAGACGGGCAGTAACGTAGAAGATATTCTCCAACTGTTATTTCCTTTACAAACGAATAATTCTTTTGGACTCGATACGCCACATTTTATTTCATCATCCTTTGGCTTTAAAGATCAAGCTCCACAGTTTAAAATCTTCCCAGAGTCTTTAGCTATGTATAGGGTCTTTTATTAAACGCTTTCTAAATTTTAAAATTTCTATAAAACAATCCTGCAAGAATAAAATGATTTCTCCTTCTTGTAAATGGTACAACTGCGACTTGCGATCTCAAGGCTTCTTTTCTTCAAATTTTACTTCAGTCATCAAGATTATATCATCAGCATATTATTGGCAGTGAATTCTCGCTTCATATAGGTTGTTCAATAGTTCATCCACAACCAAGTTCCACATAAGGGGGTGAAAAAATCAAAACCTGCAGACATTCTCTGCTTGTGTCGACTGTTGTTGTTTTAGTTCTTGCGTATGTTTACTTAGATCGTGTGGACTTCTGTTGTGTAACTGGATAGCATAGGGCTCTACATCTCTTCCATCCGAAATGACCCCTTTATGACCTCGTGGGTAACATTATCAAATGCGTTCGCTATGTCAAGAAATGTACATATGGTTACCTACTATATATATCAAGATTCCCAAATGGTTCCAAGTAAATCTGCAAAAGCTGTCGCTGTAGACTGTAGACGCCAAGTCTATTGGTATATACTCATGAGCTAGGCGTGGTGTGTATATATTTATTAGGTATGGTAATAACTCCACAATGAACTGTTAATACTTTTTACAGTTGTTTTTATATTAAATTCATTAATAAAAAGACCGAAAGTATACCTTTAGGTACGTTTCGTAAACGTTCACATGAATAATAACATCTACAATGATGTCAGAAAAATATACTCACATGGTCACTCTATTATTCATTTACTTTAAGTGCAAGAACAGAATATCGATCTTAAAAATATTTTCCAATTAAGTTGACAACTAACAATCGTCATAAAATGTGGACGTGAGTTTTTTGCTACCCCATACGTCTTGAAACTTACTTTACCTTTAATTTACCTCAAATCATGAGCATGGGACGATTGATTCTTATGAACCATTTAAGTCCCCAGGACCTGACCTTTCTAATGAGGAGACAATTGTGCTTTCCTGAAGTCTAAGCTACAATTAAGTAAGTAAGACAGACATTTTGTATTTGGCCAAACTCACATATCCATGGTCGATGCTGCTACAGTTTTCTTGATGATGATCTGAATCAAGCAAATTTTGTTGTCCTAGCACCTCTCATTCAGCTCAAACTGCTTATAAGTCTCTGGAGAGCCCTAATGTTGATTCTCGACAGAGTATTTAAACCACAAAGAAGTCCTTACCTAATGCTCTCAAGCTCATGCTACTAGTCTCCAACTCCTCCTCGTCACAACATACCCTATAATAGTTCGGCTGTTTCAGATACTTGTCAGCGATCTTACCTCGTAGTTCCCTGTAAGAAACCCAATAACTAACCTTATCGAGTAACTGGCCTTATTCAAATCCAGTAGCAAATTTGTTCGAGCACTATCTAAAGCAGGCCATAGACTTCTAGGCACATAAAAGCTAGACCCACTCCCCCAATGCTTCTGCTCAATCTCCCTAACCCTTATATATTTCTCTTCATAAGGATGAAACTTTCCGTTTCTCCCGCATCTATTTGGTTTTAGAAAACAAATGAAGATGATTGTGTGGTAACGTTGCATCCAATTGTTTTTAATTTTTTTAGTTTATTTGGCCAGTGACACTCAGGGGATGGCCCCTACTCATGCAATGCATTGGGTTAGAATTAGGAAAATTGGAGGACAGAGGGAGTAGTGTTTGTGGACATTCTACTTGAATCTTTTTATATCATAAGTGGCAGGAAACACCTCTGTAGGAAGGGAGTTCCACATGCGAATAGATCGGTTAAAAAATGAATTTTGTTGCCTGTAATACAGTGTGCTAGATCCACTGGCCAATCGACTGCAAACGGATAAGCTCCAAGAGAAAGAGGAGTGTTATGTAAGTCTCGGGAACAAGACCTCATATTTCGCGCAAAATATATCGAGCAAAACCCGTTTTAATCGCCGTAGTCTAGTAGGTAGTGTGTTGGCTTATTAGACGTAAGGCCTCGGTTCAAACCCCAGGTCAGATATTTCAAATAAAACTAAGCATGAAAAAATATTTCTTCGGCGACTCCCACTCAGCAGATTTCTGGCAAAAACTCTGAATGGAAATTTCCGAAAACAAAGATAATTGGTCGGAAATTGCACGCAAATGTCGTACACGCACGGTATACACAAGTTTATTCCTAAAGTTCATGAAACGGGTGTGATTGTTGATATGCCAAGACGTGAGCGTGCTCGTACAGTGCGGGCACCCCAATAATATCAAAGCTGTGGCTGAGAAAGTGAGTGAGATTCCATCCACATCAACTCTTCATCGTGCTCAAGAATTGAACATTTAAGCACCACCCTTACAATTGGTTCAAGACTTGAAGCTGCATGACCATCCGCTTCTTTTCCACTTCGCTTGATGTGCATGATGATATCGATTTTACCAAAAATCCTCATATTTTCGAATGAAGTTCAGCTTCATCTTGGTGGGTACGTAAATAAGCAAAATGTCCGTATTTAGAGCTCAGAAAACCTACACGTGATCTTACAGAAGCTATTGCATCCATTACGACTGACTGTTTGCTGGTGGCTTGTGCAGCGGAGCCATCTCCTTTGAAAATGAGGACGGCGCAGACATTACGTTCAACTAAATATGAAAAAATATTTCTTCGGCAACTTCCTCTCTCAGCAGATTTCTGACAAAAAGCGTGAGAACAAAATAAAATTGCTGTGAGAAGTTCCTTGAAGTCACCGTAGTCTAGTAGGTAGTGTGTTGGCTTATTAGACATGAGGCCACAGTTCAAACCCCTGGTCAGCCATCAAAACGAAATATGAAAAATATTTCTTGGGCGACTTATTCTCAGCAGATTTCTAACAAAAACTCTGAGAGTAAATAAAATTGCAATAAAAAGTTTCTCAAAAATTTGCTTTTCGGAGTTGATTTCAAACTGTAGTTATCGCCACTCATGTATGAAATTAACGCACACAACGTAAGTGGTGTGAGAAGCTAGGGCGTAATCCTGACTGTAAAATCCGTTGTTGTACCCGATAGAACAGTGAAACACAGGCCAAATTGCCAGGATGCACCAATAAATCAATAGAGTTGGATACCCTAGAGCACCTTCCCCTATCGTGTACGCGGTTGAGAAGCCTCAAAATAGTTTTCGAGGCAACGGCATATATTTACATGAGAGTTGTATTCCAATCTCGGTGGGATAAAAGTGCTTTAAATAGCAAGAAGATCAGATTAAGTGAAGTATTTCTTCCATTGTCTTAAGAAATCGCGGCACTTGCATGCTTCTTTCGACACTTGCGAAATATGTACGCTGGTTGCATCGAACCTCACACTAAATTTTCATGGCCAGAAAGAACATCAAGAGCTTCTGACTCCTTAATATTTACGCCAGCCATACAGATACAGATGATGAAATATTATTGCAGAGAGTAAGTGTCACTTAACAACACTGGGTATTTTGCGTATTGTAAATCTTGTAGACCTTGTAAAAAATGATTTGAATACATTGAACCAAATTTTTTTTTGATTTTATTTTAAAACAATTTTCTTTTTGTTTTTAATTATTTATTGTTATTAAATATTTATTAATAACACTGTAATACACTAATTCTATAATTATTTACAAATTTCTTAGGTTTAATCACATATGAAGGCATTTATTTTGTATTTTTTTTCTTTCTTTCTTTCGTTTTTTTCAGTGTACTTATGAGGAATTTTTTCCAAGAAAACTGTTGATAATAATTTTGATTCGAATACGTTTGATGTTGTTGTTTTTGTTAACTTGTTTTCTAATTTAATTCTAATTATTCTTAATTTCGAAATTTTTTTCTTCGAAAAGTTCATGGACTTTTTTTTACACTGACGTACGACAACGATCATTCACTAAAATCTGGCCAGCTGGACAATGTTTGGTTGTATTAAACAGGCCTCGATTGCCAAATTCAATGTCTTCAGGGTTGCTGGATTTTCCTTCACGATTTGTTTCCTCTTCCAAGAGATTGCTGCCGTATAAAAGATCCGTGCGTCGAGGATTTTGATAAGACGGAGTGGTAGTTGAAGGCTTATCCTCAGTGGGCAAACGATTTGTAATCGGGCCGCCATTAGAAAATGCATCACTTTTTGTGGTTGCCGCCTGTACGTTATTCAGAAACGGATTGTTGCTATATTGATTGCCGGGTTGGCTGCTGGTAGTTGGCAGCCGTGCTGGTTGATATATTAAATTGGGTCGCGATACTTCGGCAACGGGAGTTACTTGTTGCACAGATTGCACTGTAGTTGTGAAAACATATGGCAATTGTGGTGGCCCTCTTATGGGATAAACCCCAGGTATACCGTGTTCAAATTCACGTACTTCAATATGACCTTTACCTCGGCCACGATGATTACGATTTCTATGTTCATTGCCTGGTCTTACATCCACATTCTGTGTCTCCGTTTCAGCCGAATCTTGAAAGACAATTCTATCTCCACCACGTATGGTTGCACTGAAGGCCATTGTCATGGTTGTTGCCATTATGAGTAGAAGACAAAACGTGAATTTCACAAATTCCATTATAGCTACTGTGCTTTACTACTTATATGCGCCGTTAATTCTATTATAATCCGTATTACGTTTCACTTGTAGTGTCTAATTGCTACTGATAATGTTTAAAGATTGTTTTGTTTAATTATTCTTATTAAAGTTTTTCTTATTTTTAAAAACCGGCAAAAACAATTCGTGTATTTTTATATATTTTTTTTATATATACAAGCAATATGTCTTGTCACATATACATCCGTACATACATATGTAGTTTGTTTCATACTTTGCGAGAGATGCTAATAATAATTGAACATGTGAAATGATGAGTCGTATTGTAGAATAAAAATAATGATTTAAAGATTGGAATTCTCAGCGATAACGGATTTATTTTGTAGGTTAATAATATTGAGGGTAAGCATAAGCAAATGTGTCATTAAAATTAATACAAAATGTTTATGTTTTCTATAAGAAATGTTCATGAAAATCTACAATTTATTTCACAAGATAGAAATCTTCCGGTATTGGGTAGGCCATCTATCGTTTTAAATTTGACTCAACGGTTATTTCGAAACTGGCAATACTTATGTCATTCTATTCTGTCACAAAATTCAGTACATCAACTCCACTGAACATAATGAACAGATTTAAGCTTGAGCAACGTTCGGATTTATCGAAAATTTATTTCCAAAACAAAGACAATTTGTCGGAAACTGCAAGAAAACGTCGTATAAATTACGACCCAGAGAAGGACCAGCCGTGCCCGGTATACGCAAGTTTATTGCTAAAGTTCGTGAAACAGGTTTCATTGTCGATAAGCCAAAACGAGAGCGTGCTCGTACGCTGCATACACCCGAATATATCTAAGCTGCGGCTGAGGGTGTGCGTGAGAATCCATGAACATTAAGGGTGACTTCCAAAATGTATCAATACAAAGTTTGTATACATTTCTCCTACGGTATATAAATTTTGTACATATGCAAAGTTACCAAATAATGCATCAACTATAAATCCGATGCCTGATTGCTTTTTGACTACGTTAAAAGTACACATTGATGACGTTTTGAAATAGTATACATTGTAAACATTTTGTACAGCGGCTTTATGAAACACTATGCTTTGTTCAAACGCAAAGCAACTAACATTTTGGAAGTCAGCCTAACTCGTCATCGTTCTCTCAAGAACTGAACATTTCACGCACCAGTTTACGTCGAATTTTGCGAAAAGATCTCTGAATGACATCTTACAAAGTTCAATTGGTTCAAGAGTTGAAGCCGCATGACCATCCGCTTCGTTTTCTCATCGCTAGTTGTCGACTTTGCAAAAAAAATCCTCTTTTCGAATGAAACTTATTTTCATCTGGTTGGTTACATTAATAAGGAAAAATTGCCGTATTTGAAGCTCAGAAAAACCACATGCGATCTTACGGAAGCCAATGCACCCATTACAAGTGTCTGTTGGGTGCGGCTTGCCCATCACGGTCAATGGAAACACCTATCGCACCATGATCACCAATTGTTTTGTACCCGCTCTTCATGGTATTGATGTGAACGATGTTTGGTCTCAACAGGATGGTGCAATTTGCCACACATCTCATGCCACAATCGACTTATTGGGCCAAAAGTTTGATGGTGCTGAGTGAAGCTAAGTTGCAATCCTAACCTAAGGGTTTGTAATGCCTAATTGTGTTTGTATGTATGGGCCGCAAGACACGTTGAGATATTTTTTGCCACATGACAATGCAGCTGCATATCTGGAACCGCCGTATCCAGCAGACTTGATTTCTTTCCACTACTTTTTGTTCTCATCAATGGGATGTGCGTAGGATGCATAGGCAGTACTTTGATTTTTACGAGCAATTCGAAAATTATGTGATTAATTGATTTGCAGAGTCATCTCTCTCGTACGACAAAACTAATCCCCTACAAGACGCTTATCCTCCGCGTGACTCTTTATGGCGCAGAGGCAAGGACCCTATTAAGCACTGATGCAGTAGCCTTGAGAGTATTGGAGAGAAAAGTCTTATGTAAGATCTTCGGTCCATTGCGAGTTGGCTATGATTTGTGCATCCCATCCACCAGTGAGCTGTACAAGCTTTTCAACGACATCGATGTTGTGCAGCGTATTAACATTCAGCGGCTAGGCTGGCTATGTCATGTCGTTCGAATGGAAGACGATGCTCCGGCGATACGGGTGTTTGATGCGGGGATTTGCAAAAGTCGGCGAAGAGGACGATCTTGTTTGAGTTGGAAGAACCAAATCGAGGCAGCCTTGTCAACGATTGGTGTGACCAACTGGTGTAGGCGCGCAAGAAGCAGAGGCGCCTGGAAGGATGTGTTACGGCAGGCCGAAAACCGTTAATCGGATTTTTAATGACCAATTAAGTAAGTAAGTAAGTAAGTATTGGTTTGCTTTTAAAAGTCGAACAGTTTTATTGGCGTGGAATCCTTAAATTGTCTGAAGAATGGATTAAAAATGTTCATTTCATACCGGTACGTGCGGTAAAGCAAAATAATAACAAAGAAAGAAAGAAAACTATCATGGAACTGCTCTTTTTTTACCCCCAATATATTCAATTTTGTTGCATTTCATAATCAATTTCTTTTTTTTTTTCTTTAATTTCGTATATATTTATTATTTTTGTTGTTGTTTTTATTTTGTGCAATATTATATTGTGTTCATATGTACATATATTTGTTTAAATAAAATAATTAACAATATTTTTTATATGTTTGGAATAAAATTAATTTCGTTATTCAATTCTCAATTCTTTTCAGCGTTTTGTCGTTTCAGGCATTTTTTTCTTTTTATCTGTGAATGCATTTTAGAGAAGTACTTGTAGAATTTTATTAAAAAAAAACAAAATAAAAACAAAAAACAATTTCATTTGGAATATGAAAGGCAGGTAAATGACATTCTTTTTGTTTTGCAAGAATAAAAAAAAACGAAAAAAACCAAAAAAAAGATTCCGGTTTGAAAGGCTAAAAGAGACGTAAATTCTGAAACTGGATTACGGAATTTCTATGATGAGGCCATGGCATGATGGTGTTGACAAATTCATTGCGGCGATATATTTATAACCTGCATCATCATAGAATTCTAGAGATACGAGGTGTGCTAGGAAAGGCAAATGACTTTTAATTTCATACGTAACTCAGCCCCGCAAATTTAGGACTTTTTATGTGCAAATAAGATGGCTCCGGGTGTTTCCGAAGGCATTTTGCGCGCTGAACACGAACCTGAGAATCTTCAAAGACTTCCCATTACGTCAGGTTTTCGAGAAAAAGGGGGTAAAAACCCCTAAAAATAGCGTTTTGGCCATTTTTGAAAAATTCTAGAGCTAAACACTGACGTGCCATCGCTATACAACCATTAGAAATTGACAATTGATCTTTGCTCTTTAAAATGAACCCAAAGCCAAATTGTTTGCATGCACTTTTAATGTAGGGGGTGGGTTTATGTCAAGGGATGCAACAGGAAAAGAAACACATTACGGAGGTCCTTAAAAATTAATCAGATTTAGATTGAAAATTGTTACTCATGGGGTTTTTGGGATCGCTGATTACAGATCTTCATTCAGATTTAAAAAATTCAAAATAACAGACGTCATTTATTTTGAATTGCCTAAGTTAGAGAAAATGATTGATGGGCTCACCTATACACGATATATGTACAGTGAGCGTCAAAAAAAATCAACTTGTGCCCGAAAAAAACTAACAATATTTCGATTTTTTTTTAATTTAAAAAACTGGGAATGAAACAATTTTAAAATAAAAATAACAATGTAGCGTAGCATAATTAAATTTGTAGTTAAACTTTATTTTATTTTACATTGTTACTATTATACTACCGATTATCATTAAATTGTGCGTCACTAGCATGTCTGAATTTCTTAAGATACAACACTGTTACTAGTTTAATACAACACTGCAATAGAAGAGTACTCTTTCGTTGAATTTGGAAGTTAATTTGAATTAGCAGCGCTTGCTTACATCAATATGAGGAAAAGCCCATATCGAAAAGGGTATAAAAGCAGTGCACTCAACGTAATGAGTCTCTTTCTCCTCTTTTCTATTACTGCAGGCTAGTGAGGAAGGTCGCACGACTAATTGCAGGTGCATTGTAAGCTTCGTGACAGCGATGGTTGTCGTTGCTTATTTTGTGGATGCAATTGGTTGACAAATCCTAGGTAAATGTTGGTCGCGATGGTAGCCGCAAATACTTAGACTTTTCGAGACTCTTCTTTTCTATTATTGCAGATTACTTTGTAAGTATTTCTAAATAAAGAAACGTTATAAAAGTAATTTATTAATGTATATTTTTTTAATGTACAGTTTCTTTTGATGCTCACTGTATATACTTAATTAGTCATAAAGACCTTTCAAAATTACGATCTCACTTCTCACACCAATTATATTATGGGTGACAAATTTTTAATAAACCTTTCATGGCAATTTTATTTACTCTCTCAGTCGTCGGCAGAAATATTTTTTTTTATGATCGAGAGGTCTGAGCTGGGGTTTGACTCAGTGGTTGTCGTCTAAGAAGCCACAAGACTACTTACTAGATCAAATAGTGAGACATAACATACATACAATACATATGTACATAATTGGTAATTATAACCCTTCAGTTAAGACTACCACCTAGCTTCACACTTCACTTATGTTATGTGTGTTATTTTATAAATGAGTGGTGGGACCTACAGTTTAAAGCTAACTTTTTCTCAGAGTTTTTGCCAGCAATCTACTTAGAGGCAGTCGCCGAAGAAATATTTGCGTTGTGTTGGAGAGGTCTGACCTAGTGTTTGAGCCGTGGCATCACGTTTAAGAACCCAACACACTACCTACTAGTCTTCGCCTACGTCCAGAACAAATGTCGTCCAGTTTCAATATGGAAATTGTGTCAAGCACTATTGGGTTCTAAAAGAGAATATCAATATGTACGCCTGGTATAGTAAGACTTAAAAGTGCAAGCCAATTATGTATGCCTTGGTGTTCTATTTTAATTTTTTTTTGGTTTATTCTGAAGTATGATTACCGATTAAAATTATTTTCCTTAGCTTGGCGTCACTTTAATTTAACTTCAAAGCAAGCTTCGTAGAGAACTACATGGTGGGTGCAGATCCGCTGAGGAAGAGGAGGCTCTTATCAACTTTCTTTGTCAATGCCTATCTTTTATGAGGTGCAGATATAGGTTATTTGGCTCTCCAATTCTTGTCCGCTTGATGGAGCTATCATCTATTAATGTCAAGGGTATAGCTTCGTTTATCAAACTTTCGGGCTGGTTTTCCAGCGTAGGATAGTCGTGCTCTTAATGTGCAGCCCTTGCGCTTACCAACTTCATCTTCTTCACTAGTTTGGTAAAACATAGTCAGTACAGAGACTGTGTTCACCTGTGGCGTCACAACGGGCCGCTATGCGTGCTCAAGTGAGCTTTTGGTATCAAAGCTACCACTCCAACCTAAACTAACCTAGAACACTACATTAGAGCTGAGTATTTCAGATCAACTGTACGAACTCAAAAAAATAGTTGCTGCGATCCTTTCGAAGTCAGGGAACATGGAATTACTTGGAAATAATTGAGCTAACTGGTAGGCCCATTTCATTAAATTGGGAAATTCTGTTTCTATTATTCAGTTTTTCAAAAAAAAAATTCTGCTGTCGCTTATCCTATTTCTGTCGGAGGCTTTAAATTAAAAGCAAACAAAATTTTTTTGATTTTAAAACAATTGCTTTTTAATTATGACTCCTTAATAGCCATTAATTTTTAAACTGGGGAAACAATACGACATCCGTAATGGGTCCAAACACGTCCAACTGGACAAGGTGCTCTTGTTTTGTAACTCCATATGTAGTCTCTTTTACGTTTTCGTTTATTTTCCATCTGATTATTGCCGTCGTCTGCAGAAACTTCCGAGGCCATCGTCATTAATGCTGCCATTAGGAGTAGCAGACAAATGGTGAATTTCATTACTTCCATTATAGTTACACTACCGTTGTTACTAACAATCGCTCTTTTTAATCAAATTAGTCGAATCGTGTTACGTTTCACCTGCAGTCACTAATTGCTTGCTTGTGGCACTGTGTTTAGAAGACTGTTTAAATTATTCTCATCAAAGATTTCCTTTTATAGACTCCATTTTGTTGTATGTGAGATTGTATATATGTATGTATCTGTGGTCATAGCATGACTAATAAAAATATCAAGAACTACGTTGAATAGCATGAGATATAGAACGCATCGCTTATGCCCTTCAATATCATATACTAACCAGTGTTATAATATGGCATCATCCCTAACTTTCGTATAAGTTTGCTTCTTATATTCTCTAGCTAAGCCAAAAGAAGAAAATATTATGTAGACCACGATCCCGTAATACCAACAAAACCAAACAAAACCTGATTATTTTCATTATTTTAAGATATTTTCGGTCATTAGTCTTTAAGAACATATGCCCATAACGTTCCCACTGATAACATAGAGAAACGGTATTGGCATTGACAATATGAAAATACCTCGAGATTAACGTTCTTATATGAATACAATTAGCCGTCAGGTTTGTATGTATGTTCGATTTAATCGACTGATGACTGTGGGGCTGGGGTGTATTTTCTGTCGCCTGATCTTCATTTTCGTTATCCCGTTTAATACTAACACTGCCTTTAGGAATCACAATTTTATCGAAGAAGACTCTTGAATACATAATCGTAACTAGTTGACGTCGCGGATTACCTTAGTCGGCTATCTCCAACAGAATAAATTGTTTTTTTTTAAATTCTTATTCAATTTGTCACATGGCATATCTAAACTAATATGCATTTAATAGCGCAGCCAATACCGTTAAAAATTAACTGTAATTAGTTTTGTTTCAGTTTCTTTTACGTAACCGTAACAACAATTCCTTATTAATATCATTATACACGGGTGATAATTTAAAATTTATTTTAAGATGGTGTTCTCCCGATCACTTGCTGTGGAATATCGTTGTACAGGATCTGTTGGAAGAGCTGCAGCGATCTCTCTCTTTGAGCTGTAACCAGACTATGAAGGTTTACATCTGAATGGGGTTGGATTACTCCTATTACGAATTGGATCAATTCTGCATTTTGTTTTGTTTCCTTATCAGTTGACCAGCAGATAAGCTATGCGGATCCAAATAACGTCCAGTTTCGATTTCGAAATTCTGTTAAACAGTTCTTTACTTAAATGTTCCATTTCGAAGTCTTAGAGAGTTTAGTTGTTAGAAATATTGACGTGTAATTTCCATCACCAGCAATGTCGACTACTCATGAAGTTATTTTCCTCATTTTCTATTCTATTTTGAAAAATCCTTGTCAATATGTTAAGAATTCTTATTCATCTCCTGCTGATTTTTATTGCATTTCATGATTTGTTGGTTTCACTGGGCCGGTCTTTTATGAAAATACTTTTGGAAATGCACTTACCGTCTACGCATTTATAATATTTCATTGCATATCTACCTTTAGGTTATGTCAGCTGTCAAGAGTATAACTTACAGGAGTCCTAGGAGCTATCCAATTATAACTCCTATCTGGCATTTCTCCTTCTGTCCTCGTAGCTTTAGGGAGGTACGGATGCCGTACCAATCACATTTCAATGTACAAGATCTGTCAACAAACTATGGTTGCTCTAAAATTCCTCATCCTAAGCACATTTTTCTATCGCTTCACTTGATTAAGGAAGATTTAAGCGGTAAGACTTTCTGTGTACAATACAAAGAGTATTATCGTGTAAACTCAATATACGATAAGAGCTGACGATATTAACTGAAAATATGAATGAGAATTTGACAGCCAAAAGGTTCGCCTTATGTTCTGAAATTCTTCAAAAACCATCACAGTTCCTTAGATCCAATATGGTCATGAAATTTTTCGTGATTTACTATCGGAGTTGTGGCTGCATTTCATAAATTACGCGTTAAATCTTGTATTTGTGCTCGAGGAGTGCTTACATTGATGCCGTGTTGTCAGCCCCTCGATGCCAAATATGATTCACAGCATTAAATTTATCCGGTCTTGTTTTTGTTTTTGTATTTGATCTCTTTAGATTTGGTTGTCTTTTTAACAAATTTTAAATTATCACCCGCATATAATGAAATTAATAAGGAATTGTCGTTACGGTTACATAAAAAAAACTGAAACAAAACTAATTACAGTTAATTTTTAACGGTATTTGCTTCGGTATTTGATACACATTAGTTTAGATATGCCGTGTGACAAATTGAATAGAAATTTAAAAAACAATTTATTCTGTAGGAGATAGCCGACTAAGGTAATCTGGATCTCTAAGCGATGTCAACTAGACACGTTTGTGTACTCAAGAGTCTTCTCCAATAGAAATGTGATTCCAAAAGTCAGTAGTAGTATTAAAGGGGATAAGGAAAATGATCACCAGGCAACATAAAATACCCCCACAGTCTTCAGTCGATTAAAGCGAACATACAAGCTTGTTGGCTAAAACAATGCTCATGCGTGTGGCGTTAATTGAAGTGAAATTGTAAGAGTCAATCCATTAACTCATTAAAATCTACAATATTGAAGGGCATAAATAATGCCTGCAATTCCATTCTAATTTTGTTAAGGTCAGTTGATATAGAAACTTAATCGTCTTCAGTCTTCTCTTTTAAAACTCGAATAATTTGGTCTTACTTTCGTGAGTGTTTTTTTAAATTCATAAAGTGCCCAATTTTACATTAAATTATAAATTGTTTAATTTAATATTCGCCCTAAAAAAGATTAAGCTTATTAGACGTAAAAGACCGGGTTCAAACCCCAGGTCAGACAACAAAACAAAACGGCGACTTCCTCTCGGCGGATTTCTGACAAAAACTCTGAAAGTAAATAAACCCGCCATGAAAACGTTTCTCAAAAATCTGTCGTTCGGAGTCGCACACAACATGAGTGGTGTGAGAAGCTAGGCCATAATCCTGACTGAAGGGTTGTAATGGCCAATTGTGTATGTATATGTATGTATGATTGCCATACATACATACATACATATGATTGGCATACATACATACATATATACATACATAATTGGCCATTACAACCCTTCCGTCAGGATTACGGCCTAGCTTCTCACACCACTCATGTGGTGTGCGTTAATTTTATACAAGAGTGGCGGGACCTACAGTTTAACGTCGGCTCCGAACAACAGATTTTTGAGAAACTTTTTCATGGCAGGTTTATTTACTCACAGAGTTTTTGCCAGAAATCTGCTGAGAGGATGCCGCCGAAGAAATACTTTTTGTATTTTATTTTGATTTCTGGCCTGGGGCTCGAACCCTGGCTTTTCGTCTAATAAGTCAACACACTACCTACTAGACTACGGCGACTTCGAATATTGGGATTGGCATACCCAATTCGATTTGAGAGAATTCCAGAAAGAGTGTAACTGTCCTGGCAAGCTTAACAGCCCTACCAAGAATGTCCCTGTGCCCGGGTCCCCAGACAACCGAGACACTGGACGTCAAGATAACGATTACACTTCCAGAAGGGTTTGGAGAGGACCATAATGCTGGAAACGGATCTAATTGCGGTTTGGCTATTAGAAAAGATCGAGATAGAGGTGAAAAAAAGCGGCGCCGTTGATGAGGAACCAATGAACCAACACCTCAGCCTGGAACACGATACAGTGATCCACTACAATAGCTTTAAAGTATTTTGATTCCCACCTTTTAATAAATAATTCCCCTTGCTTTTCTGTTATTTATAACAAAAATTTATCAACAAAAAAAATTCAAAAATTTTGAAATTCCTTTATCACTCTCAAGCATACATTTTCTCGTTAAATTTTTCCCCCTTTTTTCAACTTCTAATAAATTCAAGTTAATTACAGAGCATTTCTTAAATTTTTTTTCTCTATTTTTTGGTTCATTTTCATTTAAGTTAAGCTTATTTGATCATAAATTTTGAAATGAAAAATAAGAAAAATATGCGCCAAAGAAGAAGAAGAAGCAAAAGAAACTGACTGAGTCTCTTAGTTTTTATGCTTGAATACCTACAAACCGAATTTATTGTTCAAGCACGAAATGGAAAGGAAAACGAATTCAGAGTGGTAAGGTGTGGTGTGGTCTGATGTGGTGTGGTGTGGTGTGATGGCTCATAAGTATGCAATGCAACACGTAAGAGCCAAATAATAAATGTCGGTAATTTACGTTAATAATTTTGACATTTCTATTGTCATAATTTCGTTTTCCTTTTTTCTTTTCTTATTTTGTTCCTTTTTCAGTTGCTCCTTTTTTTTCTTGGTTACTTAAACGTTCTATTTGGTACAACTGAAGGAGCACTTTTTAATGTGGCACATGTACAACGACCCACCAAAAACACAACGAAAAAAAGAAACGTAAACCACCAATGATTTCATAAGTAGAGGAATAGAGCAACAACAGATGGGAGCACACAATAGAATACATTTTAAACAGCAGCAGCAGCATAATTTTGTTACTAGTGAGGAGTCTATTTGTTTTATTGTGTTCTTTTGCTCCTTTTTTTCTTCTTTTATTTCATTTCTAATACGTGAAATTAGTAGGTACTTAACAGTGCTGGAAATATGTAAACGGTAAGGAATAAATATCTTTTAAGCGGGTACCCTTTCCTACGAACGTTGCAACTCTGACCCGTCAATGTCTTATAAGAAAATGCTTGCTTTGTATGAAGTTCTTCATGATCGAACTTACTTACATACTTAATTGGTCGACCCAGCTTCCCACACCACTGTGTGAGTTAATTCTTACCCACAAGTGGCGTAACCTACAGTTTAAAGTCGACTCCGAACGACATATTTGTCTGAATAACTTTTTCATGGCAATTTTTATTTACTGTCCGAGTTTTTGACAGAAATCTGCAGAGAGGAAGTCGCCTAAGAAATATTTTTTTCATACTTGGTTTTGTCGAAGATGTCTGACAGGGGAGGTTGAATCATGTTACCACACACAACCTACTAGACTATCACAACATGATCGAACTTAGCAGTTCAATATTGCAATATTGTGTAGTCATACATGTTGATGTTCTAGAACGTGTTAACCCTGTACAGGTTGTAAGCAGGTTTTCTGGTAATGGTCTTCCATCTCACTGAACATCACATAGTGGTTTTAAAGCGTTTCCCATTCTTAACAAATGTCCTTTGAGTTAAGAATGTTTGATCAGAATGCCAGTTACTCCCCTTAGACTATTTCTGAATAGTATGATGCAACTTCTCAGATTGTTATTTGGCAATTTCAATCACTGTAGTTACCAGTGAATTATCAATCACCGTGATTAAATCACAGTTTTGAAAATATCGCTCATCTCTAGTCAGAACTCGTCTGGCAAGAATGGAACTTTTGCCTTTCAATAGCAGAATTGCTTGCAAGAACCCAAGCATAGCAGTCGATCAGAGCTTAACAACATTGCTTGCACTAACCTAGAGCAAACAAAGTTGGGCCTTCACTTAGATCGACCGGAGAACACCCAATTTAACGTAGAAGACTGAGATTTCCAGACTTCCGCAGATCCCCGCATCAAATAACCGTCTCGCCGGAGCATCCTCCTCCATTCAAACGACATGGCCGAACCAGCGCAGCTGCTGGTATTAATACGCTGCACAACGTCTATGTCGTTGAGGAGTTCATATAGCTCATACTGTTCACATCGGATGCAGAAATCATCGCCAACTCGCAATGAACGGAAAATCGTACGTAAGACTTTTCACTCGAATACTACCAAGGCTGCTGCATCAGTGCTTAATAGGGCCCATGTCTCTGCACCATAAAGAAGCACGTGGAGGATAACATAACAGGAAATTCAGGCATTGCCGCATCCTAGTTTGCAAAGAGGTAGGAATTAACAATCTGCAAGATTGCCCATCACTGTACCAAATACTGAGAGGGCGTTGTTTCTAGGCAACGATAGATGGCAACCCCATTATTCTAGAACTTGCTACAGCAGACCTATCACCTGCTTAGCTGAAATAACAAAAATAGATTAAAGAAACGGAAACAAGGAAGCCATATACTCCCAGCAGAAGTACCGGAACACAATCCATACAGATGCCTCAGGACTTTTAAGAGAGAATGAAATCAAAGGAAGTCGCCGTGGCCTAGTAAGTAGGGTGTTGGCTTATTAGACGTAAGGCCTCGGTACAAACCCCAGGTCAGACATCAAAACGAAAATATGAAAAAATTATTCCTTCGGCGACTTCCTCTCACCAGATTTCAGGCAAAACTGTAGTTCCCGTCACTCTTGTATAGAATTAACAAACTCAACATCAGTGGTGTGAGAAGCTACTTCGTAATCCTGACTAAAGGGCTCTTATGACCAATTATGTTTGTAAGATCAAAGGATGTCTAGACAAACGCCCCATCTTGGGAAAGAGTAGGATACAGTGAGCACGGTTCTTCACCACTACAATCAGCCATCATCTCTTTACAACGTTTGTGAGTTTTCATATAAATTTTGTGGTCCCGGCAATTTTCTTGCTTTACGGCAACAAGCAGTAGTTCTTAGTAACCATGTAAGCCTCCCTTAAATATGTTTCCATCCCTGTAGGACAATCTTGTTTTCCGTGCGGGAAAAACAGAGAAAAAAAATTGTTTGTATGAATGTCTCACTTTAAATGACATCATTTTGCAAAAAAATGCAAAAACTGAAAGTACTTTCGGCGGTTAAAATGTGCACAAATGTTGTGTGTGTATGAAAAATTGCCGAAAAATAATTGTGAAAACCTTTTAAGAAGAGGGTAATTTTCCCGAAAAAGAAGAAGGAAGGTGGTTGTTCCTTTTTAGTTAAATATGTGTGTTTGGTTATTAAATTAAAACAAGAAAAAAAACAAAAAACAAATGGAAAATAAAGTGTATTTAACAGTGACTAGAAAAACCAAAAAAAAAATTGTGAATAGAAAGACAGAATATTTCAGGAGTAACAAAAATTATGGACACATTAAATTAATGCCTTCATTCAGCAATTGACAGCTGGTGTCAAATTCTTTTTGTTTTCTTTTTCATTTCGTTTTTCCTTAAGCCACTCAGGACATTCTCACATTTAAATAGTACAACAACAACAACAAAAAAAGAAAGAAATTCTCAAAAGAAAAACAAGAAATTGAATTCTTTTCATTGTTGCAAAATTAATTTGAAACGAAAAATTTGCATAAATATTGAGGACCTTTAAGTCATCGTACAAAGACGAACTCATAAAAGAAATTTTACAAAAAGCAGCTCCCTTCCACGGAAACAGAATCCGTGTAACACCTTTTATGCAAGTGCCCTGCACTTCAGGACAAATGGCATCGGTTTGTGGGTAACAGAAAGTTTGAAGATCGGGGCATGGTGGCAAACGTGCCACTAAGAGAACTGGCCAGCTTTATTCGCAGCTCGCTGCGGTTCAAACTCACCACTAACGGATCAATACAGGGGGGCTTACCTTACACTGGGTAACACAATGGGTCATACGGGCCACCGAGTGAACTTGCCTGTGAACAACAAGCTACCCGCTAACCTAACGACAATATTGCATTGTAATCTAACAAATCACAGCAAACACGTCTTTCAAAAGTATGGCACTGTGTCTGGGATTTTTCGGATGCATTTCGAGGCAGTGAAATGCCTTAGTGAGGCGTTTTCTCATCCTTGGTTACAAACACACGTGTAAACACTCTATCGAAGCACATTCGCGATACGTTTTTAATACAGATTTATCGCCTTAAAAATTCGCCTCAAAAATTTGTTTTGTTGCAGGTTCGCTGGAATTCAGTCAGTACAGCGATGGCGCTACCTGTGGTATGACTACGGGCCACTATGCGTGCTCAAGTGAGCTTTGGTAACAAAACTACCACTCGCACCTTACCTCATCTTGGAAACTCATGCGGTCCCTTTCAAGATCTGCGACATAATATTTTATACCTGTCCCTGAAGAAATAGTCTCCATTAATATATTAATTTCTTGCATAGCTTTAACGTTAGTTTCACAGACACCCATTCAAATGAACGTCTTGAATAACATAAGCTGTAGCCAATCTATTCTTACTTACTTGCTTACTTCTTTGGTCATTACATGCCTTCAGTCAGCATTACGATCTAGCTTCGCACACACTAAAATTTACAAAATTTAGCTGCAGACTATGAGGGCACAAGAGGGAATTCCGTTTAGATAGTTACAAACTGATCTAAGATGAGGTCAAAACGAAGTATATGTTATCGACAAGTAGAGGCGTGAGGCGTAGTGGATCTCCGATTACAGCCAATAACTAGACTCTCGATAAAGTCAAAGAATTTATTTATCTTGGCCGCCGTTACCACCATAAATGATGCCAGTCTGGAGATCAAGCGCAGAATAAGCAATTGAGTAGCAGAGACCTCTCTCGTACTACAAAACCAATACTCTAGGAGACGCTCATCTTCCGCGTGCTTCTTTATGACGCAGAGGGATGGACCCTATTAAGCACTGATGCAGTAGCCTTGAGAGTATTCCATAGAAAAGTCCTACGTAAAATCTTTGGTCCATTGGGAGTTGGTGATGATTTCCGCATCCGATCCAACAGTATGAGATGTATGAGCTGCTCAACGATATAGACGTTGTGCAGCGACTGTTATGGCTCGGCCATGTCGTTCGAAGGGAGGCAGCAGCAGACTTGAGAGTATTCCAGAGAAAAGTCCTACGTAAAATTTTCGGTCCATTCGGAGTTGGCGATGATTTCCGCTTCAGATCCAACAGTGAACTATACAAGCTCCTTAACAACATCGACTTTGTGCAGCGTATTAACATCCAGCGGCTAGGCTGGCTATGTCATGTCGTTTGAATGGAAGAGAATGCTCCGCGCGAGACGGGTATTTGATGCGGGTATCTGCGGAAGTCGGCGAAGAGGACGACCTTGTTAGCGTTGGAAGGATCAAATCGTGGAAGCCCTGTCACCGATTGGTGTGACCATCTGGCGTACGCCTGGAAGTATGTGTTAAGGCAGTACGAAATGCGTTAATCGGATTGTTAATAGCCAAATAAGTACGAATCACTTGTTATGGTATTCTTTTGCACGGTATTTGAACTTAGGACTTCAAGGTAGTGGCCACAGCATTTTCGACCATTTCGCTCTTAGAAGGCAGGTCGTACTTTGGTAAGAGGTATATCCTGCTTCGATTAAAATGTATAAAAATTAATTGTATTACACAATTGGTCTAAACCAACTGTAACTCTCTTACATTTTCCGACTCTAATTAATTAAACTTTCATTGTTTCTCCAATATTCCAAAAGCAATTCCTGGCAATCATCTTCACATTGGTTTGTCCTTAAGTGGAGTTATAATTATGGAAAATGTTTTTTTCCTTTCTTTATCCATCCATTCATAAATCCATTCACTCCCATCCCTGAGTCTATTATTATTCATCACTCCACTATGGCTTGAAATAAGTGTTTTCCTTTCAAATTTTAACTTCTTTTTCAATTCTTTCAATATTTGCCGATGATTGCTTATCTTTCGTTTATTTATTCTTCATTTTTTCTGTTTGTTTTCTTTACTTCATGTTATTGTTGTTATTATTGTTAAACAAATAACAACAACTTTAGCCAAAACAACTAAAAGAGAGAGAATTTGTTAAGAAAAGTTTTTCATTAAGGGAATGAAAATTAATAAACAAAACAAAATAATGAAAATCTTAAACAATACAATGAATTTGCAACAGCAACACAGCAGCAACAGCAGTTTGCAACCAACAATAATTTATACATTGATTCCACAGACAACTATAATAACAACAACAATAACAACAACAAAAGGCAACAAGTTAATATTTTTCCATTTCAATTGGAATCCTCCCCTCCGTCATGTAAAACGTATTCATGGAGTATTCAACACTGTGTGAAGTGAAGAGTTATTTAAAGCAGTTGAGATGATAAACAATACAATACCGAAACCATCTATCGATGCTTTTATAGGCAAATATCTTAAAATTTTATACGTAAATTGGCAACACTGACTGTCTAGAACTCTACACAAATTAAACAGAAATTGATACATGCAGACTTCTCCATTTAGACTGAATTCTTGTCTGGCCATACAAATCCACTGTACATGTGAACGTAGAAGATAATGCTGCTTAGTCTCCAGGTCAGACCATCTCCAACAAAATGAAGTATGAAAAAAATATTCCCTACGGCGACTTTCTCTCAGCAGATTTCTGTCAAAAACTCTGAGAGTAAATAAAATTTTGCAATGAAAAATTGTAATTGAAGTCGCCGTGGTCTAGTAGGTAGTGTGTTGGCTTATTAGACGTGAGGCCTCGGTTCAAACCCCAGGTCAAGCATCTCCAACTGAACGAAATATGAAAAAATATTTATGTCGGCTCTCGACACTGAATTCAAACCCTCAAAGGGTCTTCAACCTCAACCTACTAAGAGCTGGACAGTTACAGATGAGGTGTTCGATAGTCTCCAACTACTCCTCATCGCAGCGATCTAATCTCGCAGTGCCCCGTATTAAACCCAATAACTAACCTTAAGCTGTGCCATCACAACGGGCCGCTATGCGTGCTCAAGTGAGCTTTTAACCTAACCTTAAGCTGGCCTTATCCTAGCCAATCAGCCAACCTGTTCTTACACTGTCTATAGTAGGCTATAGACACCTAGAAACATAACAACATGATCCATTCACCTAAAGCCTCTGCTCTTCCCCCCTGACCCATCCCTTGATGAGGCCTTAGAGATGGCAGATTGGCGGATCAAGACCAATCAAAAAGTGTACCTTATCTAGCGAGAGCTGTTACCCTGAACCCAGCATAGACGGATTCGGTCTGGTACAAAAGTAGTTAACGACTCCTTGCACCCGCATACGAGCCGTGATTTGCACCAGACCGACCCAATGACCCTTAGAGCAGCCTGACTACAAGCGAAGATCATATAAGATTCCGAATGGGAAGTAGGCCTACCAGCTATGGCCTCGATAGCCTTCAAGATTGCGAAGATCTCTGCCTGAAACACATTACAGTCATTCTTTAACCTGAAGTGAACCGAGTTCCCTACAGAAAACCCAAGCAACTGTACCTCCAACTAACTTCGAACCATCAGTGAAGGTGGGTATACCTCTCTGCCCCTGAGGTACCCCACCATTCCATAGTGCCCTCTTCGGTAGAAGTATTCCAGGCACAATATAGTCGGTGATTTTTTCAGCACCTCCCCTCAGGAAAGACGACGTATAGAGAGCTGTTTCCAGCAGCCCGATTTCATCAGGCAGCACACTGCTTGACTAGCATAAAACCAAGTGCAGAATAATGATGGTGTAGGGTGTTAAAAATTTCATAGAAATCATTTGGCAAAAGAAGAGAAGTATTTTTGTAATCGACAGTCAATCAAAACCCCAAACAATGATGGTTAGCCTCGAAGAAGAAAACGAAGGCAAAAATAATAAAAAAAAAGAAATTCACCATCAAACGCAGAGATTTTAAGATATATCGGCGAACAACAAAGAAAATTCAAATTTACAACAACAAAAAAAGAAAAAACATTATCTATGGAATGGAAAAGATATTGAAAACCAAAGATAGGGAGGTAGGGCGATAGTATTAATAATAATTTCTATTTCTATTGTATGGAAATGCTTAAAAATAGAAAAGCAAAGAAAGAAAGGGGAAAAGAACTGAACAAATGAAATGAAATGAATTTTTATTTTGATTTTGCGTGGGAATAATTTACAACTGATGGATGATTTGAATACGCACTTAAGGAACAAGAATAGAAACGAAAGAAAGAATGACATAAAGAAACTCCAATACAATAGACAGTAAAACAACAATTAAAACCAAAATCATTAAAATTGGTTCAAAAGAGAGGGCAAAAAAATCTCCAGAAGTATTTGACGATGAATCATCATTTACTCGGATTTCTATAAACTTCAAATGCAAACACATCATCTGTATTTAATGACAAGCAATTAACGAAAGAGTTTATAAGAGTGTGTTGGCAAAGTAACGGGCGGTAGAGATCGAGAGCAATATACCCTACACCTGCTTTGAAGTTCTACGCAGCGTGCCCAAACAACAGCTGCTTTGTGGCTTGTTCTGGTTACCTACGTACTGTCATGCTGTCATGCATTGATATTCGCAGACTGGGTCGCTTTATCGGAAGCGCTGAGTGGTTCCTGCCTTGAACTTCTACGCAGTGTGCTCAAACAATAGCTGCCCTGTGGCTTGTTCTGGATATTTATGTGGTGTCATGCTGTCATGCTGATTGATATTCACAGTCTGAGTCGCTTCATCGGAAGCTCCGAGTGGTTCCTGCCTTGAAGTTATACGCAGTTTGTCCAGACAACAGATGCTTGTTCTGGATATTTACGTGGTGCCATGTTGATTGATATTCGCAGTCTGATTCGCTTCATCGGAAGCTCCGAGTGGTTCCTGCCTTGAAGTTCTACGCAGTGTGTCCAGACAACAGCTGCCTGTAACTTTTTCTGGATATTTACGTGGTGTCATGCTTATTATTATTGGCAGTCTGAGTTGCTTCATTGGAAGCTCTGAGTGGTTCCCGTACTAAGGGAAGAATGGGAAACTGTCGTACCACAAGTCCTTAAGTGGACAGCTACTTCTATGTCAATGGAAATATGCGGTCCGCAATGAATTGTCTTCAATACAAAATTTCTGGGAAACTTTATTTACATTTGCCGAAGCTGCAGTGTTTTCGCATTACATACATACATACATAATTGGTCATTACAACCCTTCAGTCAGGATTACGACCTAGGTTCTCACATCTTATATTGTGTGTGTTAATTTTATCATGAGTGGTGGGACCTACAGTTTAAATTCGACTCGGAACGACAGATTTTTAAGAAACTTTTCATGGCAATTTTTATTTACTCTCAGAGTTTTTGCCAAAAATCTGCTGAGAGGCAGTCACCGAAGAAATATTTTTTGACAATTTCGTTTTGGTGTCTGACCTGGGGTTTGAACCGTGGCTTTACGGCTAATAAGCCGAAACACTACCTATTAGACTACGGCGACTAAATTTTCGCATTATATTTATAAAATCGCACCAGTAGCCTTTTCAACCTTTTCTTTCTATTACATCTGATTTCATCAATCTTTATCGAAGCTTAAACCAACTCTACTGCACTCACCAGCTATCTTATTACACTTATACTTCAGCGCCCCTGAAACCAAATTTATTATGACTCTTTGCTTCACTAATTACATCAAACAGAGTACATTTTTCCATTTAATTTGATCGCGTGGGTTTGATTGATGGATATGATTGATGGATTTGATTGACTGATTTGATTGATGGATTTATGTTTTCCAAAACTAAAATGATATTCGGTCCGTAATTTACCGTTAATAGTTACTTTACTCAATAATTACTAACTTCTTTTGGCAGGATGTGCATGATCTAGACACCAAAGACTTGTAGCTTCGGTACGGCAGTACTAGCTCGGATATTATCCTGACAAATTGGATATTTTGCGCAAGCAATTTGAACGCAAGGGCATGTCCCGTAAAGGTATTGCGAACTGGCCATTCAAGTCGTACGATTTTACTACGTTAGATTTTTTAAGGTCGCCCTAGTCTACTAGGTAGTGTGTTGGCTTATTAAATGTGAGGCCGCGATTTAAATGCCAGGACAGACGTCTCCAACAAAATGAAATATGAAAAATATTTCTATTAATAAAATTGCTATGACAAGTTTCTCAAAAATGCTTAAAAATGCTTAAAATGATTTGAATGATTGGATTGAAAAATAGCAATTCACTTGAAATAATTATTAAAAAAAAGAAAGAGAAAAAGCAGAAACAAGAAGTAAAAGAATGGACGACAACAAATAAATAAAGAACTAAAAAATTTAATAAAAAAAATAAACCCATGGCAATGCCATCAGTAGTCAATTTACATTCCAGCGATTAACATTCAATTCAAAAACACAAAATCTGGAGTAGAAATCTATTCAAAAAACAGGAGAATAAAATAATAAAAAAAACAACAATAAACACAGTCAAAATGATATTCAACGTGATTAAATATTTAATTTTAATTTCAACACTCCAAAGCCAAGTTATTACTGCTACGATTGTAACTATCCCGGGTATAGTGGCATCACCACCTTCGTCTACACCATACACATTCACATTCCCATCCACAGCAGCATTGTCGACATCGATGTCGTCGTTATCAACGCTTGTACTGGGAAATATTAATCAAATTCCGGGCAGGAATGCACACCAATTGACGGCTGCAATACCGGCAACACAAGCAACAGTACCCACGATAGCAACAACAACAACAGGTGGCCAATATTATTTGTTGGATAATGAAGTTGCTGCTGCTGCTGCTGCTGACAATACGATTGTGGGGTCGCGGCCATTAATCATTCAGCCGTATAATATATTCGATTCAGTTGTCCTGTGTCCAATTGGTTACATTCTGGCAAACAATCATTGTCACAAGCAAGTCAAGTATGCCACTAAACTCTATGCATATATTTAAAAATTTAATGTTCGAATACATGTACATGTGGTGCTTGTATTTCGAAAATAATTTGAAAAAAAACTTTATAAATAAAAATTTAAAAAAAAATTAAATTGTTGTGTTGCTCTTTTAAGTTACCGCATTACGAGTATACATGCCGTACGATATAAATCCAAGCATATTAAAAACACTCAACTGCTGGCTGGCTGTGCCGTTGGATTCACTAACGCACAGCCCATACACGAGAGGCAAGAAACTTGTATTTTAAACTGCATTGGCGTTATAATAAAAAAAAAATAATTTAAAGGGCTTAAAAATGGAGAAAAACCACTCATCGTTTAAATGTGCAGCCCCTGTGATAACCAACTTTTTCGATAAGTTTGGTGGAATTCGGTCAGCATAGGGATTGCGCTTACCTTTGGCGTCACAATGAGCATATATAGCGGATGCTCAAGTGTGCTTTGATATCAAACCACTCCAGCCTACCTATCTACCTACTCATGGGTTAACTAACGCAGATAGAACAAAATTTTTAAATTCACTTCAATTTATTTCCTAGAAAAAATACTGTTCTAGGCTAAGCACTTGGCTGGACATATCATTTGGGGATCCGAATTTGTTGGACATAAAGGTTGCCTATTATTTGATACAACATCTACATCGAGTAGGTAACCAATTTATTGAGCGTACGTCAGACAGAAAATTCAAGGTATTATTGATGGTGCTCATGATAACTTTACCGACCGGAGACTAGAAATGGTTTATTAAGATTGCCTTCAGATTTGAGAAGAAATGCGAATGATAAGCTTAGGTAAAGGAAAGAAATAAAATAGCTAATAAAAAAGGGAGAAAGGGAGACTTTTGGAGACTGGTTTCAATTGAGGGCTTCACTTGGATTTTAATCTGGACACTCGTCTATTATTATAACGATTTCGAAATTATATAACATATATAGCACCCACCCTAAATATAAACGTAGACTAAAAACGGTTTTTTAACACGTTCATCGCCATGTCAGTCATATGAGTCTGACGTACGCGATTTGGTAAATTACAAATGTCCGACGCAAACGACGCTGTGTTTAAAACAACAGGTTAATACTTGTTGTATCTTGTTTGGATGCGTCAGACATATAAGACTGACACGGCTTGTCAAAAAACAAATTATAATATAGGGCCATGTCAGTCATATATGTCTGACATAAAAAATAGTGTTTTTCTGGGAATATTGGCAAAAAAAATTTTCTGTGATACATTAACTTTCCTTGATACATTTTTAACTAGATTATCTAATAAAGTTACCGTGACCCATGTGAAAATTTTTCTGATATTATCGTCGCGATGAACGTGTTAAGGTTACCTACAGATTTGAGAAAAAGATGACTGTGTTCCACCCTGAGAATTTTTGGCGAGCATTTAAACGATGTTGAAGTCGCTGTGGTCTAGTAGGTAGCGTGTTGGCTTAGTAGACGTGAGGCCTCGGTTTAAACTCCAGGTCAGGCATCTCCAACTGAACGAAATTCGAAACAAATATTTCTTCGGCAACTTCCTCTCAGCAGATTTCAGGCAAAAAATCTGAGAGTAAATGAAATTACCATGAAAAGTTTCTCAAAAATTTTGGCGTTCGGAGTCGACTTTAAACTGTAGGTCCCGCCACTCATGTATAAAAATTAACGCACACAACATAAGTGGAGAAACTAGGTCGTAAGCCTGACTGAAGGGTTGTACACCGGTGTATGTTCCACAAAGAATTGCATCTGTAGGTCTTTCAAACAAAAAAAAATATATTTTGATTATGTCTCACAAGCAGTTTGTTTTATCTACATGTAAAGGCAGCGCTTAAAAAAGACCCTATACTGGTACCTTTGAACTTAATAAAAGAGCTATTATTTACGAATTCATGACAATAACAGAAATACGGTGGAAAAATTCAAATAAGAATTATTTTATCCGTCACTGTATACATAGGTATACAAGTAAGCCAAATAAAATTTCCCTTAGTCTAGTTATTTCCCTGTATTGGGATATTCTACATGAAAATTATTGAAAAATTTTTCCTCATTTCTAAATACAATTTTTTAATTAATTTTTTTGGATTTTCCGGCGGTTAAAAATAAAAACAATTTTTCAATAAGCTTTGCTAAGGTCACGATTTAGATGATTAAAATGCAAAAACAACAACAATATTTGTAATTAAAAATAAAACAAAAAACAATGTTTTTAACAAAAATAGAAACAATTTAATAAAAAAAAAACAAAGAAATTCTCAATAAAACATTAATGAAATTAAATTGCTTCGTTCAGATTCATTGTGTGAATCATAAGCGTTTTTGCTTAGCTAGGCATTCTTGGTATTAATAAACGGCATTTGTCTAGAACAATTCAATAGCCCGGGTAGCTCAGTCGGTAGAGCATTGGACTTTTAATCCAAGGGTCCAGGGTTCAAGTCCCTGCTCGGGCGAGTTCATATTTTTTTTTTTTAAATGAATTCGAGATTTTTTTATTTTTTATTTCTCTCTCTCTTATCTCTTTCTCTCCCTTTGGTAGCATTTATTTGCTTCATATTGTACTGTTTCCATACGTTTTTATTCCATTCTTCTAATCCCCTGACTGTGGTGAAATGAATGAACATTTTGAACGATTGCATGAATGCTTGGTTGGTTGGTTGGTTGTTTGGTATGTCCCGTATGCATGACTTTATTTTTTGTCTTTGGTTGATGACTTAAGCATGATTTTTACTTAAATGTCACAAGAAAATAATCATTATGACAAATGATGTTTCCAAAGAAAAACACTCGTCACAGAAATAATAAAAACTAGGAATAGAAGCAGCAGAAGAAGAAGAAAAATAATATTCTTGTCTTGAAAGCTGGTTACTCCGCAAGTAAAATTATTCGGAGACAGTTTAAGTGTCTCATGTTGGTTGCTTGGATTGATGTCACTATAGCACGTTACTAAATCAAGTTGCCAGATTTTTTTTAAAACAAACTAGGGAGTATAATGCTTTCACTATCACCTTTCTGCCAACAGGAACTGCTGAATTCCGTGTACCGTACAATGTGTGTGTTTTGTTGTTGTCTATTTGTCTTGTGTGCTTATTTTACTTTAGCTGGATAAGAATTTTTAAGCAAACTAGGTATGTGCTTGTATAATGCTATCACCTCTCTGCCAACAGGATGTGCTGAATTCTGTTTACCGTACGATATGTGTGTTTTGTTGTCGTTTATTTGTCTTGTTTGCTTATTTTACTTTAGCTGGATAAGATTTTTTTAAAACTAACTAGGTAGTATAATGCTTTCACTGTCAACACTGTGCCAACAGGGACTGTTCAACTTTGACAATTGATAACGGTTATCTTATTGAAGCTACATCTGTCAAATTAATCGTCATTTATTCAGTTTATCTAGCCAACTCACCATAATTTTATCAAAATGGGTAGTCTTTCTGACCCCAAATCCAAATCTCCGACATGTTATTGGGCTGATGACTTAGTCAGGGCCTATACAGAGCTCGTAATCTCCTATACATTACAGGTCATAGGTATTCCAACTACCTCAACTAATTTGAATATTAACCACTCGTTTTACAGGGAAGCCAGTAGGAAGTAAAATGCAATATTGCCAGACTTTGCTGGAAACGTATGCGCAAGAAGAGGACTGACTTACTTCTCTACTTAAATCGTATGGCCATCTATCAGCACAATAGCGATTCTTATGGGCCACTGTTCCTTTGGTATACATGCCGAAAGACTCGGCATTTCGACTAATGACTTAGGGAGGAGCTGTGTTTGTGAGTGTCTTTCGCCTCCTGTGTAAGTGCCCCGTTCTTGTCATAAATAGATGGAGGTTTCTGATCTCTCCTTTTCTGATATCTTTGACCGAGGATTGCTGCAATAGCAAGATTTATTTTGGACTCGGGATGGTTTTTTCTCGGGGAGGACTTGATCACCCGCTAGATTTGATTGTGGTGTCACAATGAGCCTAAATGCTGGAATAAGTGGGTTCTTTTCCTTTAAGGGGGGCGCCGCCACCTAACCTAAACTAAGAGACGATGAAGCTAGCTAAGCTGCTAAAGCTTTGTGGGACAGTGAAAGAAAGAGAAGGTAGATGGGTAATATAATCACGAAATAGAGTGGAGTATAAGAGAAAACATGTCATGTTTACCTTACCTTTTATCAAGGAGGTCATTTGCTTCATGAGAGTCTTTATGAACCTTTATTGGAAGAGAAACAAGATGGCAGTTTTGTTTAAATTTTAATTAAATTTTTCAATGACTTGATCTTATTCCGAATGTTAATTTAATTTGAGGTTTTATTTTTAATTTCGTGGGAATTCAAGCATTTATGAAAATTTAATCTGGCAACCCTGCTACTTAGTTATTCAATGAATAATGTTTACATATGAGAGTGTAAAATACGGAATAAAAAAAAGAACAAAAATCTTAAAAGATTCAAGACTTGAGATACAAATGTACAAACCACAAACAACAATAGCTAGAACAACAACAACAAATAAACAATAATAATAAAGTTGTACAGAAAGTTTTTGTTGTTGTTATTATTGCTGCTGTTGATAAATTTATTTTTATTTTTTTGTTGTTGTTTTTTTCTATTTTTAAAACGAAACATCTTAACATCTCATAAAGTGTAGCTTTTTATTGTAGTCGAGTAATGTTTTGAACATTTTAATGGAAGTATAATTGAAAGAAAAATTATTACCGAAAATAAAAAAAAAACGAAAAAAATAAAATTTATGGTTGAACATAACAAATCTTAAACTATTTAGAAAAAATTAAAACAAACAAAAAATTCACGTTTTTCAATTAAGGGTGGACCCTTTCCCATGATAGGGAAAAATTTTGAAATTTGAAGACATCAGAAACCCAAGCATTTTTTGATATAAAACTAACACTCTATGACATCTTTAAAGCATCTTTATTTTCTTTAAGGATTTCTTTATTAAATTTCCAATTTTATTACTCTTTGTCTCTTTCTGCAATCGAAGTAAATGTTAAGGAATTGACTGCAGCGTTCATGATTTATTTGATTTCCTCTATTGAATATTTATCTTTGGATTTGAATGAATACCTTTTAACTTGAACCAATAACGACAACCAATAAATATTCTATTTTAGCCACGATTCAAATAACGTTTCACATTTTAAATAGATGAACATTAAAAAAGATTATTATTAGGGTGGCGTATAGTTTTAAGAGAAAAAAATTGTCATGCAGAAATAATATGTCTGTGTACCGTTCGGTATGTGTGTTTTGTTGTTGTCTAATTGTAGATAAGATGTCTGTATACCATTCAATATGTGTGTTTTGTTGTTGTCTAATTGTATTGTTTGTTTATTTTCGTTTTAGTTCACATTTGCCTTGATCATCCTCTTTGAATTATCAGCCGCTTCTATGCTGGAAATAAGTACTCGGCGTATTGCTTCAGCACTCTACTGTTCTTGAATATTTGAAGTAAGCTGTTGGATTTTCTAATTTGTTTTTCTCACTTCGTGTGTATTGTCGTAATCAACATTATGTGGTTGTTTATATAATGCTGCGTACCGTAGGATGTGTGTGTTTTGTTGTTAGCTGTTTGTTTTGTTTGCTTATTTTCGTTTCAGTGTTTACTTACGTTGATCATCCTCTTTCGAGTAAGTAACCGCTTCTATGCTGGAACTAAGTTCTCAACGTATTGTTTCACCTCTCCACTGTTCTTGAATATTTCAAGTAGGCTAAGCGCTGCCAAATTTACTTCTTACAGTGTAGAAAGGCTCAAAGTAGTTTTTGGGCACCCTCTTTCTCTACTACTTTTTGGTTTACGGTCCAGGACTTAATTGTATACTTCCTCAGCATACTTACGAAAGTTATAGCCAATCCACCCAAATTGTCTTCTACAGATTTTTGTATTTATAACGCAAGCATTGCTTTTAGCCTAAAGGGTAATTATTATCCACAAATGGAGGATCAGGCGTGAACTTTAATAGTCTTTTACAAAATGTCCGTCAAACCTTAGAGCTATTTCATGTTCAGCAGCTCTATCTCATCCAAAAAATCCACGTTCTGGTCATTTGAGGATCTTGACGAAATTGGAAACTTTCGGGAAAACTGATTGTACGACACCACTCTCTAACCGTCCATTGATGATAGAAGGAAAATGGCTGATACTCATAGTAAACGACTTTGTCAGAGTTTGATTTAAGACTAAATCAGTTCAGTTTCAGACATACAACGGCAGATGTAGGTCTTTGGTTCCAGATCTAACTGAAATTAATGTCTATGGTATCAGATTATGCGATTCTTGATCAATGTGTGTCTGTCCTCTCGGATTGAAGGTCATTTTTACCTTTTAAGTATGTTGGGATCTCAATCTACTTCAGTTTATATTGAATGGTTCACCTGATTTGCTTAAAATGTTTACAAGTATTGAGAGACCATGACGTTTAAATCGGATCCTTGACGTTAAACCACAGGCTTTGTGTGTAACTACTTGGGTGTCGAGTTCTACTCGTGTCCAAACGATGAACCTGGGGCTTTAATGTCTAACTTCGATTCTTTTACGTTCTTCTTCATTCTTCTTATCTTCTCCATTAAATTTACTCTTATCTTGCGCAACTAATTGCGCAATAACACCCTTAAACTTATTGAAGTACTTGTACCTCTCATGATCCCGGATTATTGCACCATTTTCTCCTCTTTTTCGTTCTCATGACTTTGTCACTAGCTGCGGATCGTTCATGCACGATAAGGCGTTTGGTCCGATATTAACGATCAAAGAATCTGTTGAGTGGCTGGCAATAGAAGCTAATTCAACTGGAGATCTGTTGATGCTGCACTCCGAAAGATGGAGCCAGTCCACCCAAAGACATCTTGACAGCTTACAGCTGTAGACATTTCTAAAACTTTTGACGGAACGGGATTAGTAGTCACTTCTCTATACTTATAGCGTGAAAAATCTTTTCTATGTGCCACAAAGAATATGATTTTCTTGAATTGGTGTCCCCCTAATATTGTTGTGACCATTCCATCCTATTACACCTATAGTGTGTATGCATTTAAGCGCGTTAGCTTGCTAGACCATAACCGGAAGCATTTTGATATTTGCGTTAAGATAGCGTCACTTTATGTCACTTGATAAATGAGTTTAAATTATGTCTGGGCCGTAGGGTTAATATTTTTTGGCTTTTAACGATGCTGCTCTCGTATATGCAAGAGACAAAACTCAACTTAAAACCTTGTCGTGTTGTACAGGGGAAAAAGAGCAGAAAAAAATTCGAAAACATTCTTAATTAAGAGACATTCAAATGTAAAATCAGTTGGTTGGGATTCTTTCTTGGCATACCTTTCAATAATGTGTGCAAAAAAAGTATGCATCATGTCCTTGTAATGAAAGAGCCTATTAAGCATGTTGTTATGGCAGTGGAAGCTTGGGTGGCTGCACATAGTTTGGTCAGGTATTATTAAAACTCCCAGTGCAGTCGCTCTCTCCTTCTCTAGTTCTCCATATTAAAACTGATGCCACTAATGAAATGTGTTTTTCAAAAACAAGCCTTTAGAGTGTTCGGAAAGAATGTTGGCATGCCGTAATCCATCAATGTCTTGTGGATATGAAAGCTGTTGCTGCTTTTGTTGCTGTTACTGGTGCTGTGTAATTATATTCGACTTGTTAGTTTGGCCAGGAAATTAAATCGAGAGCTCATGTATTGCCACAATGAGGATGTTTTTGTTTAGGAAAACTGACTTTTAAAGGAATGGAATCCTTTTGTTTAATTTACTTGCATAGAATTCTACTTTAATAACGCTTCTTGCAATTTTATTCTCTTGTTATCCGCCACCAATAATTTCCAATAAATTATTGTGTCCCCCATCCACAGTAGTGCTGGTAGTGGTGATGGTGGTGGCTTGGCCTTAACATCTCTCCCAAACGTGACCGTAAGTCCTCTTTCGTTGCATTGCTGTTGCTTGCGCTGGCCTTTTATTTATTCAAGAAGAAGAAAACAATTTTTATAAATTTTAAATTTCAATTTGTCTCGTCCTTTTCTTTTTATGGATATTTATTTAGTTTTCTTATAAATTGTTCAGCATCGTAGCACGTCCTGATTGAAGGGGATGTTTAGCTTCACAAAGACAAAAACAAAAAAATGAATACCATGCTTAAGAAGAATAAGAAGCAATTGAAGCTGGACATGCTATGCATAGTTGCAAATCTATAAAAAGAAAACTAAAATGAATAAAAAAAATTTCTAAATTTAATTTGTCTGGGTCCTTTCGTTTGTTATTTCCTTGCATAACACACACACAAATACATTTTAAGTAGTTTAAGGAATTTGTTTTCTACCACAAGAATGGAAAAAAATGAAAAAAATTGAAAATATATGTTCACATATTTATAGGCGATTGAAAATATTAATGAAGTGTTGCATACATAAAGGCTTAAAGAGAAATTCTAATATATAAAAAAGTCCTTTCAAAATGCTGTGAAAGCAGTTAAAAAATGTTTTATTTGGTGTCTTTCAATTCTTAAAAAATTAAAAAGGAGGCTTAGAAAAATGCATTCGCGAAGTACGATTGATGATATCGTCTATTACATGAATCTCAGTAGAAAAATGATTGACTGGAGGGTTTGTTATGAAAATCACATAAATCTAGGGCTCTTGTATGCATCTAGCATACTTCTCTTCCACATTATCCTTCTTTGGAAACATTTGACTTTCAAAAAGAGTCTCCATCTTAAACAGATTATTACTGACGCGTTCGTGCATTTCCAAGATTCTTAATTCATTAAGATTACACTGAGCCCGATTTTTTGCAATATTTCTCCATGTCTCCAGTTGACGTTGGTTAATTGGGATTCTAGAGAATTTAACTACGGGATCATGCTTATTATGCCACTGAGTTTCCAAACCATCTCCAGTTTCTACACTTCATTCGGTTTTTATTTTACCTAAATAAAAAAGTATGAAGACTGGAGAAATAAAGTATAGGAACTTCCTCTAGAAAGAGCGCCCATTCCGCTCAAATAGAACTTGAGAGAAAAGCCCTCTATGCGACTGATTAACAGCGTAAATATGACTAAACCTGAGCGCCTTGGAAAAACTAAACTGAAGTATGCCAACTTTAACCCTGAGATCAAAAAGTAAACCAGTAAACGTAGAATTCATATCCAAAATGACAATAAAATGCAAGTCATGAAGCAGAAAAGTGCAAGTTATTGATCAAAAAATGCAAGCCATTGACAAAAAAAATCCATGTCATCGACCAAAAATACAAATCATCAGCACAAAAAATGGAAATCATAGATCAGAAAAGCGCGAATTATCGCCTAAAGAAATTGACAGTCATCTACTAAAGAAAATGGAAGTCATCAACCAAAAAATGCAAGCCATCGATCCAAAAACTTGAAACCATCGCCAAAAACTGTAAGTCATCGACCAAAACATACAAGTCATCAGCACAAAAAATGGAAATCATTGACCAGAAAAGTGCAAATTATCGCGCAAAGAATTTGGCAGTCATCTACCAAAGAAAATGAAAATTATCAACCAAAAAATGCAAGCCATCGTTCAGAGAAATTGAAACCACCGACAAAAACTGCAAGTCATCGACCAAAACATGCAAGCCTAATAGGGAAATGCAAATCATCGAAGAGAAATGCAAGTCATTGACAATGCATGCCATCTACCAAAGCAAGTGCAAGTTATCAACCAAAAAAATGCAATTCATTTACGAAAGAAAATGCAAGTCACCAACCATAAAATGCAAGCCATTGCCTAAAAAATTCAAGCCAAATTCATTGCCCAAAGAAATGGCAGCCATTGACAAAAAGTGTAAGTCATCGCCCAAAAAGACATAGAACACCGATATTATTGCCTGGTTTATTTGAGATTATGGCTATACAGCTAGACACTAGGTTCATTTCTCCCGCTAGGTCCATTTTTTATGCGATTTTGCCCGATTTATATAGATGTTCTGATAATTTGAAAAAAAGTTAGCTTCGTCGCCTATATCTCCGGTCTTAAGTAAGGCTCGACAGTAATTAAACCAGTTTAAATGTAATGTTCACTGAATCGAATGTTCGTTGAATCGTAAAACACTTAAGGTCAGGTCACATTTGAGTCACTGCTGTCAAATTTTATTTGTCAATTTTTATTTAAAAAATAAAAAAACTCCTTTTGGCAGCGGTGGGATTCGAACCCACGCCTCCGAAGAGACTGGTGCCTTAAACCAGCGCCTTAGACCGCTCGGCCACGCTACCTATATGAGATAGGGTCCTTTCCCCTTAACAGACTGCAATATTCCCTCAAGCAAAAAAGCTCGCAAAAGCTCTGAACACTGGCCCATGGTAAAGTTCGGTTTCTAAGCAAAATGCAGGAAGTGAACATCATTTTGAAGTAAGATATCGTGAAGAGGTAAATATGAGGTCTTGAGTTGCATATCGAGTGTGTTTAATGAAGAAAGCCTTGACGCCATTGATAGACATGTTACATCTTGAGACCACCGTGATCTAAAGAGACAGTGACAGATAGAAGCATAGTTCCACGGTTGATTGAATATAAATTTGTTTTAAATACTTTTGATTTGAAATAGTAGACCTCGGTAGTAGCCTACGGTAGTCTTACGTATTGTCGAATCACATTTTCTCTTGTGATAAAAAATTGTTCTTCTTTTAATTGCGACAATGTGGATAGAGCATGTAAATGTTTAATGTCTCTCATCATATCGAGATAATTTCCCAGAGCAATCAAAATATATTGTGTAGATATACTCTTTGAAAGAGACTGAGAGCTTGTAAAGAGTGAGAGAGACTGAGGCAGACTAATATTCTCTGGCATTTGCAAAAGTCGATCATCCATTAAATTTCAAAATCTTAATGAGAATTTATTTCTTCGTGAATGATTCAGTTTCCCTTTTAAGAAAAATATGATCTATCTGATCTGATCCCTTCCCCCTCTATTATTATGAATCCATGTTGAGGGGTATAACAAAAATAAGTATTTTTGCTATAACAGCGGGGAGATTCGAACCCTCATCTTCGAAGGTGTTGGGGCCTTAGACATATAGACCAAGCTGCCCATCAATTTCAATTGAAAATTATTTCCCAATAAAAATGTTTCAACTTCAGCTAAATATTTTAGACTTTAAAAGATCACACCAAAAATGGGTCCTTTAGAATTTTTTATTTATTTATATTCCTTGCACGTAGCCTTTAAAGAAATTTATTAAAATAGCATAGAAAATCAGGGGAAGATTATATGGTAGCGTGGCCGAGCGGTCTAAGGCGCTGGTTTAAGGCACCAGTCTCCTCGGAGGCGTGGGTTCGAATCCCACCGCTGCCAAGTAATTGTCCTTTTTTGTGTGAACCGAAAAGAAAATACGAACGCAAACATTTTATCTAACTTCAGGATTATGTTCCCAAAACTTCAATACAGATAAATCTATTTTATTTTATTGAAAAATGATAATATTCTATTGATTAAAGCACTATATTCGGTAATTGCTACCGGCCCATAGTATAGGGTAGCGTGGCCGAGCGGTCTAAGGCGCTGGTTTAAGGCACCAGTCTCCTCGGAGGCGTGGGTTCGAATCCCACCGCTGCCAATAGATGCTTTTTTATAATAAAAAATTATATAAAATTGGCCACAGAGGTCCTCCTATGCCCTAACCTAACCGCCCTTATCCACTTCAACTTGAGAAGCGAAAGGAAGATAAAATCAAATAACATGCACACACATGCGTGTGTGTTTGATCAAGATGGAGTCTAAATAACTAAAGTTACTGGCTTTCAATTAGGCACTTGGCCTCTAATGTTCAACCAAAAATCGTAGGTTATTTCATAATAAATAGTTGAGTCCTTGAGTCCACGCAATATCTATTTCTATAGTAACACTGAAATAAAAAGAAGGACAGAGAAGCCCAACTCTCAAATCGAAGCCTCCAATTGAAGTTAACAGTTATAATCACTCTAGGAACCAGGAATTAAGTCATACTGTCGACCACAAAATGTTGAAAACTTTTTAATGTTGGATAAATATTTTAACAACATACATACGAACTCCAAATATCTCCTTCTTAGTCTTCTGGGCATTTTGCACAAAAAAAATGTACCAAAGTCTCTTTGTTATCCTGTAGTATTGATTTTACGAAGACTGTAATTGCCTAGGATGAGCATATATTAGACATCAGCTGCTTTTGCTGAGTTTGTCTCCATTTCTTATTCTTTCCTATTTCGAAAGCTTCTTAAATTGTTATTCAAATGAAAGTTCCTAGCGCGGTTATTTATCCAGCATGAATCTTCGGATTTTGACAGTTGATAACGGCCATCTTGTTAGAACTCCATCCATTAAACTAGTCGTCATTTGCTCAGTTTATTTCCTCAAATCGGAGATATAGTCGACGAAGCTAATATTGGCGCTGAAACTATTGTCTTTAACATCGACCGCATTTTTAGTCATCGACCAAGAAAAATGCAAGTCTTCGACCAAAAAATGCAAGCCTTCCACCAGGGAAATACAAGTTATCAGCCAAAAAATAGAAGTTATCGTTAAAAAATGCAAGTCATCAACCAAAAATGCAAGATTTCGTCAAAAAAATGCTAGTCATCGTCTAAAAAAATCTACCAATAAACTACAAGTCATCGATCAAAAAATGCAAGTCATAGACCAGAAAAACACAAGTCATTGACACAAAAAATGCAAATCATCTAGCAAATAAATGCAAGTCATCGGCAAAGAAAAATGCAAATCATCGATCAGAAAAATGCACGCCAATGACCAAAAAATGTTAGTCATCGATTTTCGAAATTTTTTGTGTTCATTTTAAGGAAACAATTAGCTTCGACGCTTATATCGTTACCATCCCAAGTTACCCCTGCCCATAAGGAGACCTGTTTTGGAATCCTTGAGACCATGGCTATCCAGCCCACTAGATCCGGAAACCACACCTTTTAAAAATTTTATCAGATTTTTTACGATTTATGGATGGCATATTTGGTAAAAAAATTGATTTTTCAACTTTATTATCTCCCTTAAGCAAATTGTTCTGAATTTCAGTTTCATCCATTCGTTATACCGAGTACAAAAGAAAACCTATGTTCGTCATGTGAGGTACCCAGTATAATAAATTTGGGTGTTTGTTAAATGCAATGTTCACTGAATCGAATGTTCGTTTTATCGGAAAACTACTGTACAAAAATTTTCTAGGCAATTGGAACAACCACCATAAATTTACTTCCTCGTCATCCAAAACGTCTCAAGTAATTGAAACGCTTAAACTGTCAAGCACTTGGCTACCGATTTCCGTAAACTTGTAAGACGTCAAGTTGGACGAGAGCTGGTAAGGTGGAGGCAGGGGCTTTACATGGCTAGAAAAACTTTGAAAAACTTTCGAAAAATGCTCTCGAAATCAATGACAAATTGTTTGATTGATTGTTAATTGATTAACAATTAAAATTTAATGACTAACACAATTCAATAGGTTTGTAAAAAAAATAATTTCAATTGAAAAACATTTCTTTATCTACGAGTGATGTGCGATAAGATATCGTAGATAAATTTACTGGGATGCTCTAGAATGAAAAGAAAGAAAAAATATTATAAATGCCTACTGATTGTAGATCTTGCTTTTATAATTAAAGATTCGTGAAATAATGCAGACGTTTTATAAGATTTTTATTTCGATTGTGATACTCGGGAATATTGAAGCAGCCTGGCGCAAACCATTGGATTTTGAATTGAAACAGGCCGAGCCATGCAACCAAGAGAAATGTCAGCCGCCTAATTGTCGTTGCTCAGGAATGACGCTGCCAAAAACGGAATTTAAAGGCCATGAAAAAGAAATACCACAGGTGAGTTTGATAAAAAAAAAATCTGAGGGTTTTGAGGGATTTTTAAAGGCCAAAGATAACTGAGTAGTAGAGAGGGCTAAAAAAATGTATTATCATACAGCCTGACCACTCGGAATTGAAGGAAACTGTTCTTCCAGAGTCATTTCTAAATAATACTGACCTCTAGATTTTCCCGCAACGATTTCTGAGCTCATATGAGAAAATTTTCGGTGTTGGCGTAACTCCATAGGAAGACATGAGTTCTACTGCTGAAGAAAATTTTGTTGGAAAAGGCTATTGCTTTGGCTCCCAAACCGTAAGACATAATTCATCATAATGAGTCCTCCGATATGTCTAATTGCTGAGAAAGCTTTGTAACCGACAAAGTCAGTTTGTCGGCCATACTTGCTCTAACAACAGCGATATTTTAGGAGGAGATATAAGCTTCATTGCTGAAAGATAATCAGCAATGGAAGCCTATTGTTCTGGGTCTCAAACCCCAAAGGCAAAATACCTCATAATTGGTCGTGTTGATATCCATAATTGCTGAGAAACCCGTGTAACGGACAAAGACTGGTTATGCGCCACGCTTGCCCTAACAGTAGCGATATTTTCAGCAGTACGTTTATGGCGTAGATGCACAGGCCTGACCACTTCTATAGCGAATCCAGTCACTCCAAATTTGTTTATGTTTGAACAGAAACCTTGCTGCATCAATGGAGATAGGTTGAGCAGGCTCAGTAAAAAGCCAAAGCCAATTTTTCGAGTGCTGAATTTAAAGGGAATCACAATTTTAAAGGAGTCATAGTTTGACTGACTATGCGGTTCATCTTTTCCGTCATTTTTTAATACAACCGCATGCACAACTAATTTTCTGGAGGCTGTAAAAGTGGTACGCTACATACTGACATATCACATACTTCAGTCAGGATTACGACTTAGGTTCTCACATAACTTATGTTGTGTGTGTTAATTTTTATACATGAGTGGCGGGAACTACAGTTTAAAGTCGACTCCGAACAGCAAATTTTTGAGAAACTTTTCATGGCAATTTTTTTATTCCCAGAGAACTCCTCTCTGCTGAGAGGAAGTCGCCGAAGAAATATTTTTTCGTATTTCATATGTCTGACCTGTAGTATCATCCATGAATATTGCTCATCATTTATTGAGGCGACTGGTAATTTTAACTTGACTCTCAAGTTTGCAGACATAAGCGTTCTTTTCCTAAGAAAGTTTCAGTACACAGAAGCACAGTTCTGTTTCTGGTTCTGCAATATAGATATGAAGCAGGATTCCGTAACCCTGTTTGTGGATCCACTGTCAGAGTAATGCAATTAGTTGTTGCAGATATGCTACGTATCTCGACCTCTATCTAAGCTTCATTACTCCTCATTCCCTTTCTTTCATCTCCTTCCAGTTCATTACGGTCACTTTCGATGATGCCGTTACGGGTCTCAACTACTTACAGTACCAGGAACTCTTTAACAATCTCAAGAACCCGGATCATTGTGAGGTGAAAGCCACATTTTACGTTTCTCACGAATACACTGACTACACGAAACTGAATGCTCTTTACAATGAGGGCCATGAAATCGCATTGCATTCGATAACACATGGTGCTGGTACAGAATATTGGCGTCAGGCCGATGTGGATCTGTTAACGCGTGAGTTTGGCAATCAAATTGATATTTTGGAAAGATTCGCGAAAATTAATCGCAAACACATCAGGGGCATGCGTTTGCCTTTCTTACAAATATCGGGTAATAATTCGTATGTGGTTGCTAAACGTTTGGGTCTGTTATACGATAGTTCTTGGCCTACGCAACAGTATCGTAATCCAGCCATGTGGCCTTATACGCTAGACTATCTATCCGTGCAGGATTGTCAAATACCACCTTGTCCGACGGCATCTTTACCGGGTCTCTGGGTAAATCCTATGGTTACGTGGGTGGATACGGAAGGCTATAGCTGTTCCATGTTGGATGGTTGCATTTATTTGCCGGAAGACAATGTGGACAGCGTGTTTGAATGGATGAAAGGGAATTTCCATCGGCATTATGACAATAATAGAGCACCATTTGGAATGTATTTACATGCAGCGTGGTTTGGCAGAAGTCCAAATTATATCAAGGCTTTTAGAAAGTAAGTTTGAATTTATTTTTTTTATTTCCACTCCCATACTTTATTTAATTTTTTCAGATTCCTTGAATATGCCAATGCCCTGCCCGATGTCTATATAACCACGCCTACTTCCGTGGTCCAATATCTCAGGCATCCCACTTTAGGCAAACCGTTTAAAGGCTGCTTTAAAAAGCCTCAAACAACGTGTAGGCCGGTAACTTGTGCTCTGCAGAAGCAATCCACAGGAGAGACACGCTATATGACGGTCTGTGATAGTTGTCCAGATGTCTATCCCTGGTTAGATAATCCATTGGGAGAGCTTTAAATGTTTTTGGAACTTAAATTTTGTTTCTCATCTTTTTTTTTAATAAATTGAACTTTGAATTCAAAATACCATTTGAACGACACGCGTATTTTTGATGGTTAAGCCAGTAATTTATTGGAAAAGCATTTCGAAAAATTTCTTCTATGGGCAGTACTAGTTAAGCATTATTGAAGCATTAAAAGTCTTTTGAACGAGCAATTGAATAGCAGATACCTCTCTCGTACGACATACTCTACAAGACGCTCATCCTCTCCGTGAGTATTCGAGAGAAAAGTTCTACATAAGATCTTCGATCCAAAACATACCACATAATCCAAAAACTCGACATGATATATAAATCAAAATCTTGTTGGAACTAAAACTCAGAGAACATTCCACCAGCTTTCAGGACTATCGTAATATTTCTCCAGATCAGAAATGTAGAAAAGTGTGGATTTGGTTGAATACTTGGAATGCACTTACTGAAGCTTGATATCAACATGGAAGGGGTCCGAAGGGGTTAGTGTTTACTCCAGTACTCCGTTAGGTAGTTAAGCATGAAGGAATTGTTCCAAATGAGTTGATTGTGCTTAATCCGACATTTCGCCAAAAGCGTTAAACTATAAATGAAATGAAATATGCAGTAGCCTGCTATAGCCTGCAGTGGCATGCAGTGCCGCGTTTGCTTTTAAAAATCAAGAAAGCTTATTCAGAACAGCTGGGTGGTTACATGTGGGATGATAAATGGGCTTCAGAAAATATTTGAACGATGTATTCAGATTTAAATGGACTTTGCAATTGGACGGATTAGCCCATAGGTCAGATTAGCCCACAACAAGCAGGATGGCTCGGAGTCCATAAGGCCATTTTGAATTATCTGAAATTATTTTTCTACGAACTTTGAAAACATTTCTGTTCCTGAGTGATAATTGTGATGACTCAGTGATTTTTCAAAAACTTCTGTCTATACTTTATATTTTCACCTATATACTCGCAGATTTATCATCGTCAAGACAACTTCTGGAAATGACACTTAAGTGTAGGTGTTGGTTATTACAACCCCTCACAGTCAGGATTAAGACTTAGCTTCTCACACCACTTATATTGTGTGTGCTGATTTTATACCTGAGTGGCAGGACCTACAGTTTAAAGTCGATCCCAAACGACAGATTTTTTGATAAGCTTTTAATGGCAATTTTTTATTTATTCACAAAGTTTTTGTCAGAATTTTGCTTAGAGGAAGTCGCCGATGAAATAATTTTTCATACTTCGTTTTGTTGGAGATGTCTGACCTACGGTTGGAAACGAGGCCCCACACATCTAATAAGCCGAAACACAATACCCACTACACTATGGCGACTTCAATCAATTGGTACGTGTTTCATATAATTAAGCGAACAAAAAAAATGATGGAAAATAAGTAAATAAGACCAACAGACAACAACAAAATACACACATCATACGGTACATAGTATCAAATACGTAGTAATTTACGAAATCCCTTCTGAATTTTCAATCATATTACTGCCTACTAGACTACGGCGACGACTCGAAACTCTTTACCACACTCAATCTCTAATGAAAGATTGGAAAATTCAAAGAGGGCTAGTTTAGTAGACTACCATCATGATATTCAGATATAACACTCACTAAAACTAGAAAAATAAATTGCTTTTTTAGAAACCAGTTCTGGTTACAAAGTCTTGGAGATCCCTTTACTAACCACTTCTGTTTCCGTTCTTTCTGCGCTCTGTTATTATCCACCAAAGGGGACACATATGTAATTTTGTGATACAGTAGGCCGTAGTCTAGTAGGTAGTGTATTGTAAGGCCATGGTTCAAACCCCAGGTCAGACATCAAAACGAAATTTGAAAAAATATTTCTTCGGCGACTTCTTCTCAGCAGATTTCTGGCAAAAACTCTGCGGGAGTAAATAAAATTGCCATGAAATGATTTTCAGAAATTTGTCGTTCGGAATCGACTTTAAAAACTGTAGGTCCCGCCACTTATGAATAAATTTCAGAGAAGAGAAGCTAGGTCGTAATTCCGACTGAAGAATTGTAATGACCAATTATGTATGTAAACCAATTTCAGATAAATTCTTTTTACCACACTATCTTTATTATGCACACCAGAGTGGAGTGTTGGTAGTCAAACTAGAATTTCGCTAATGCCAGTAAGCAACTTGCAGGGAGACTATCCATCCCATACCTCGTGCTCAACTTTGGGAAGAATTGTCAAGACGATAATTTTAATTCATAAATGATTGACCATAACTTAGTTTGTAGTGGTTCGGTACTACAAAGCTTAGTTCTTACTTAACCTTAGTAAGGATGCGGAAACTTGCTACATATCTAGTCAATATCTTGTTAATAAGTTTTGTTGAAGGGGTATCTGTCTTAAACTTTCCTTTTTTTTTGTTGTTTTTATATTTGAAGCCATTAATAATTTAATATTCTTGTAAAACACTCAAAAGAAGACTTTGTTAACTTTTTTCTTGTGCCATTCTCTTATTCATTCAGTCATTCAGTCCTTCAGTCATTCATTCATTTTATAACTGATTAGCATAAGAATTCAGTTCTTTCCCTTTTATTTATTCATTCACTCTTTCAATTTACTTTTGTTTTGTTTGAACTGAACCCTGTAGTACAATTTCTTGGCCAAGAATAGAAAAAAACCCGGGGAAAAAAACTTTTTTTCCTCAAAACACAAATTGGTTTGTTACTGATTGTTGGTGTTGTTGTTGTTGTTGTTGTTGTTTCTAGTGCACTTGCAACTTGAATTCTATTTAAGTTTTTATTAGAAAATTTTGTTGCAAGACTTTCTACTTCCTATCTCTCTAGCTCTCTCTCTCTCTAGCTTTTGCTTCTTATTCACCCTCAATTCATATTTTTTTTCTTTTTTTTTTTTTGGTTTCCAAAATTTCTTTGTTTGTTTTAAGCTTTTGCCTGATTTGGTTTGTTTGAAGAAAATTTCCTTAGAAGAGCACACAGAATATGAAAATTTTTTTTGTTTTTTTTTTTTGGGGGGGGGGGGGAAATATTTCCACATGAACTCTTTCTTCTCATAGAAATTTTCATTCTTTAAATTTGCACCATAAGCACAAGTTTGTCGAGCAAAACTAAAAGGGCAGGAAGGAGGACATTGAAATTGAATTGAAAAGTGGAAAAGTTGAACAAAAATTTTTCCAAATTATGACGCAAGTGGCGGCAAAGTTCTGTTCTGAATTACGGCATAAAAAAACAAAACCCCCAACTTGAAAAGCAGGAAATAAGAAAAAAAAAAGAGAGAGACAGAGGAAGAGAATTGGAAGAAATAATAGTTTTTGGGTCTGTTTGTTTTACCACATACAAAAAAAAAAATTTACACTTGAAAATTTTATTCAAACAACAACAAACTCATGGCAGAGTAGTCTATCGTACTCGACAGGGCTACAGGACAAATCAAATCAATGTAAGCCAAATAAAAAACAAGAGAAATAAACCAATTATTGATGCTACCAAGCATTTTTCGGTTTTGGTCGATTGCATAAGACCCTACAACATACACAATGAAATGATTACTTTTAGACTTAAGCCCCGGTTAGCCGAACGTAACGTACATTCATTTTTAGAATACAAGAAGCATTGCGGGCAATTAACAAACCGTATTTCGGTAAGCTTTTACACTTACCTTCATATGCTAAAAACGAACGTACCTTCCGTGAAGTTCCTTGAACGTTCTGCTAACCGAGGCTTTAGTCTGTAAGTAATCATTTCAAGGTTCATTTAACGTTTGGCTAACCGCAGCTTTAATTGATCATTACAGCCCTCTAGTGTGCATTACAACATAGCTTGTCACACTAATCATGTGGTGTGTGTTAAATTTGTATCCAAGAATGGCGATACCTACAATATAAAGTCGACTGCAAATGACGGAACTTTAAAAAACTTTTCATGGAAATTTTTATTTACTCTTAGAGATTTTTTCCAGAAGACTACTGAGACGTATGTAGGTGACGAAAGAAATATATTTTTTTTCATATTTCGTTTCGTTCGAGAAAACTGTGCTGCTGTATGTTTGAACCATGGACTCTCTGAAGTTCTTGTAGTTATTGGCCTACGCAACAGTATCGTAATCCAGCCATGTGGCCTTATACGCTAGATTATCAAATACCACCTTGTCCTTAGGTATCTTTATCGGGTCTATGGGTAAATCCTATGGTTACGTGGGTGGATATGGAAGGCTATAGTTGTTCCATGTTGGATGGTTGCATTTATTTGCCGAAAGACAAAGTGGAGTGTGGACTCTGGAGTTTGACGATGTTATGAACATGGTTTTCTAAGTTTAAACGAAGTGAGGGGTTCACCAAGGATATTGCATGCAGCTGATGTCCCTTCTTTGTTACCTACGAACTCTTTAAGAAAGTCCAGTTTGAAATTGATCGAAAGAGCTGAAAAGCTCTTAAGATATCATAGGAATATGGTGGCCATATCCTGTCTGAATATTTGCAATTGCGACGGGTCTGTTTGAAGTACCAAAAACTACAACGAACTACAACAGTAAAATCCCTAAATTACGCATCACTAGGTGACAATGAATGGAACATAGCACCCCAACAATTTTGGAGAGTTTTTTTCTTTTTGCTATGTTAGCCTATGAGCTCATATTTGACTTCTTCCCGATAAACTCACTGTTTGGTATGGATTCATCGGTCCATATATCTTTGAGAATAACGTTGGCTAAGCCATCACAGTCAACGAAGAGCACTATAAGACGATGATTACCTACTATTTGGCCTTTTACTTGCTACTTCCCTTCTGCTTAGTAAAGCTATTCAAACTCCTCTTCTCATTCCATGGAAAGGGTGTAACATAATCAGCGGTGAGAAAGCTTGCCGTGGACACACGAGCCAATCTTTGGCAGCATAGGTTGACCTTATTGCCCTTTATCATAGTGGCCTGTATGCCTAGTACTGCTGCCCATAACATATTTCAATGGTACTCATACAGCGTGCTATAACTTATCCACTTCGAAATAATGCCTTCACCCTCCATCCATACTTCTATTCAGTCTCGAGCCATCCGTTAAGATCAGTATTTATTTGAAAACGCGGTGCATCACATGATTATAGCCATTTAGTGTAACATATTCGAGATCTCTTTTATGCGGAATGGACATTTAGAAGTTCCTCATGAATTCATAATTTGGTGCCATGTGAACAATGTTCCCGAGAGTTTTCAATTTCTCCAGGATCCTTGAGGGAGCAGTATTCTATCCGCTCTGTTATGCTGTAGCCGAAAGACTTTGACTACTACTAGGTGCTGAGTATCAGCAATAAAGCTTCAGTAGTAAGAGAGGTAAAATTGTCTTTAGCATTGATGTAGGTGTAATGCTTAATGCACTGGGAATAACGCCGCAAACGGATCATCTTATTTGAATTTTTTAGTTGAGGTTAGTTCTTGAAGATTTTTTGTTTGGAATACCATTTTATATATTCGAATTCTACAACAGCTCTTGCACAAAAGAATTAAAGTCCCTGATTAAAAATACCATAAAATTCGTCATGCTTTTTTCATAACAAGTTGAATCCTCTCCTCATTAAATACATACAAACAAACAGAATTCCTCATTACAATCCTTCAGTCAGGATTACAATCTAGCTTCTCACACCAACTTATATTGTGTGTGTTAATTTTATACATGAGGAAGTCTCCAAAGAAATAAATGTTCGAATCTGGCAATACTTACTCTGATACTGCATGAAACAATAATCAACCTCGGAGAGAAACAATGCAGGATCCCCAAATAATATAGGGTGGACCAACTATCGGTTTAAATTTAAAGCATCGGTTATCTCGAATCTGGCAATACTTATGTCATTCTATTCTGTCACAAATTTCACAACGGGAAACTGCACGATAAGGACGATTTTGCAAAAAAAAAATCATCTTTTCGGAAGAAAATCTCATTTTCACCTTAGTGGGTACGTTAATAAGCAAAATGGCCGTATTTGGGGCTCGGAAAACCCAAACGTGGTCTTACAGAAGCCAATGCCCGCATTACGAGTGACTGTTTAATGCGGCATGCTTAGCGGAGGCATCATTGACCCATATATCTTTGAAAATGAGGACGGCGCAACCATTACGTTCAATGGAGACACCTATCGCACCATGACAACCAATTTTTTTGTACCCGCTCTTGATGGTATTGATATGAACGATGTTTGGTTTCAATAGGATGGTGCAACTTGCCATACATCTTATGTCACAATCGATTTTTTGAGTCAAACGTTTGATGGCCGTTTAATTAGCCGTAGCTGCAATTTGACACGGTTGAACTATTTTCTGTAGGGCGCCGTTAATGAAAAGTTTTATGCCGACAAACCAGAGACAATTAAGCATTTGAAGGCCAACATTCGTGATGCCATTGCCGTGATACGACCCATTACGTGCGAAAATGTGCACGAAAATTGTTTCAATCGAATGAGTTACTGGCTGCGGCCGCCACATAAATGTACTTCACGACAAAAACATAAATTTAACAAAATTTCAGACCTTTTTTGTTTCATTGTATTTTTAAATTTAAACCCTTAAATCGCCCACCCTATACAGAACTTGAATTCCGAATGTTTTAAAATTAAACAACTCCTTTCAGCAGCAACTTTCATTTGAAAAAAGTCAATAATTTTGACCACAAATTAAAACCGAAATCATTTTCAATTTGGAAAAGAAGTCAAATCTATGAGTGCAAGTGCATAAGTGAGTATATGAGTATGTGTATGTGTGTGTGTATGAATTTCATTTAAAAGAGGTCAGTGAATTTGTAATGGAACAACTGTTCATGCTCTGTCTCTGTCTTTCTCTCTCTCTCTCTCTCTCAAAGTCCTTTAGAATATTTAAAAGAAGGCAACCGTGCTTTGGTTTCTTTTGTTGTTGGTTTCTTGCTGCTTTAAAAACTTTAATTCTGTTGGAAAAAATAAGAAAAATAGGCCGACTTTGCTGCCAAGCAAACATTTACGTGCAGGGAGGAGAGCCCCCAGGAGGCCTAAAAATGTTCAATTTAATACGAATACAAATAAAACAAAAAACTTCTTTTAATTTTTTTTCTGAAGGGTTTTAATGGCAAGACATGCATGTTCATGTTCTTGTTCATGTCTTTGACTTGTTCTTCTTCTTCTTTTTCCATTTCCTTTTCTGCCAATTTACTACTTTTTATTATTTTCTTTTCATTTCATGTGAATTTATTTGTATTTGTATATGTTTCTTCTGCATTCTTATTAATATTTTCAGTTGTTGTTGTTACAATGTGTATGTGTGGTTGTGTAATAAATGCATTACTGTCAACACTTGTATTTACACTGACACTCTCTTACAACTACAAAACTACATACAGTTCGTCAGCCAGCAACTGAAAAGAAAAAGAGAGAAACAAGAAAAAAAACCCATAAACCAGCAGGAGAGCTATAACAGCAACTACAATAACAACAATAACAACAACAACAACAATAATAATAACAGCAAACAATTCGTTTAAATTTCATTTGATGATGATGTACTCACTCGTTAGTCTCGTAAACTGCTCTTCTCATTCTTTCTTATTTTGTGCTCTTTTTCTACAAAAAAAAACAATTTCTTCTGGCACTCTCTGCTTTCTGTCACTGTTTCAATACGTGTGTACAGTGTAAGTGTGCGTAAGTGTGTGTGTATTTCATAACGCCTTTCCCTACATTGCACTAGTCACGTAGTAAGGCGTTTACCAAATGCTGTTCGTTTATTCGTCGAATGCTGTGCTGTGCCACTTTGTTTCTTTTTGGCTTTCGTTTAAATGCACTTCGTTTTTGTGACGTCGTTGTGGTGCTTTTGTTTCTTTTATTTGCCTTTTTAGGTGCTTATTCGTTAGGGGTTGCATACCCCTATTTTTCGTGCTCACACGCACACAAAAAACATTGTTTGTATGCGGCCAACTATTGTTGCTTTTTCAACCGGAAATGCGCTCATTTCATTTGGTTTCTGTTGCGTATGAACAACAACATTTGGTTGCAGTTCGTTTCGAACATATATCTAAAGTACTCGGCGTTATTTTATGTTTGTTGTTATCGTAAAGGGTTTGAAGTCACACTACATACATGTTGAAAGCAGTAGCGTAACAATTTAACAAATATGTTCAGCATAAAAGTATGCTTAAAATGGTTCAAGTATTTTTTTACATTTTCTTGGAATTATAAAGCAGCACAGTGGTATCATACTCTGAATGATACCGGATAGGGAACAGTGGTTCTGTTCGAAGGTTTTCGTTGGCAGAATTGTTGTCTCAAGTTCCTAAATTTAGACAAGCACAGCGGCAAATTCTTTCATCTGGAAATCGTATAGTCTTCCAATAGAATGTAAAGTTTTCAGGTGGAAACTTGGAGATTGTTAAGGCTACGTGACTGGTCAGAAACATATACCGAAGAGATTATGAGCAGCAATTTAAGGCGATGATAAGGCAGCTCTGAAATTTTTTATCGCGTCTGCTCTGGAAGTACAAAAAGTTGATAAACGTCCTTATGACGTATAATGAAAATAGGTTTCTGGTCAGTGTAACGTTTCTAACGTTAAAGAAGTTACAGATGACAAAGTAAGAATCAACTTTAGAAGCAACGATAGCAGCTCGATAAAACCACAAAAGTCGTATCTTTTGGAATTATAGAGGAAACGTTTGATCCACTCAACATGGATGGAGACGTAGATCGAACTGTAGGGCAGCCAAGTTCGATTGCTTCTCTACATTGTCACTTATATAATGTGGAGTTGGTACTAATATTCTCCATTACTACACAACACGCATCAATATGTGATCAGAGTTTTGTTTATTCAGTGAGTCAGTACTTTAGGACGAAGTTGAAGATCTGATCTACCCAACTTAATCTCTTAAATAGTTCCTAAGCATGTTTACTTGCAGCAAATACGCTTCTGTACAAATCTTCCTTGAGTCAACAAAGATTGGGCCATATGACCCATTGTGTTACCAAGTATGAAATAAACCCCCTTGTCATGATCCATTAATGATAGGTTTGAACCACCCAGAGCTTCGAATAAAACCAGCCAATTTCCTTAGTGGCACGTTCGCCACCGTGCCCAGACCTTCAAATATTCTGTCATCCAAAAACCGATGAAGTCTGTTCTGAAGTGCAGGGTACTCGCCATTCCATTTTCCGCACATCAAGGCAGCTTCTGCAGGAATCCTGGTGGGTCAGACGGAGCTTATCAGCGAAATTGCCAATAGCACAGTGTCTCATTAGAATTCTTGTTAGAGTGGGAACCGTTCTCTTGTTGAATTCAAGTGGTTATTTGATTCTCCTACTGTCCACTGCTGAATATAGCAGTTTTGAAATTCGGCAACCCACAGTTGGTTGAATTCCATGCTGATTTTTCCAATTTGGAAGAATATTCCTATCAGAATGATAAACTTTTTTCACTCTTTTCAGGCGCTCTGCACCTTTATGAATAGGAAACATGAAATATGGCTTCTATCCCCTTTGTTAATAACTACAGTGCATTATAAAATTTATTTCCCACCAATAAGTATTTAAAAAATACTGCAGTTTTAACAGCCTATAGCAGACATTAATTACGAGTTCCCTTAATAAGTTTTCATTATTGTTAATGTATTTAAAATGACCGGATTATGGACTTTGCAAATTACTCTGGCAATAATACAGTGACTAACAAAAAAACTTTTATTTGTTTTTTTTTTGGTTTAATTGACTTCGAGTCAGAGATTTCTTTTATGATATATTCAATCCCTCTCAACCATCCATCCTTATGGCCATTCCAGTCAGTGTTTCATGTAGTATTAAGACTACTTTTAATGCCATGTGCAACAAATTGCTGCATAAAATCTAAGCAATTCAGTTTTTATTTTAATTCCAATCATTAAACGAGTTCATAAATATACTCCACCACAAAATGTGACCGGAATTAGGGGAAGATAAACTCAACTAAACCGAACTAAACAAACAAACGATATGAATATGAAAAGATTTTTGCGCAATTATGGTGTATGGTTTATTGCAACATGGATTGTAGTTTTTATTAATAATATAAATATGTATTATTCACAACAACAACAATAAGAATAACAACTTAATATTGTAGTAAAAATTACAACAAAAAAAGAAAAAGAAAAAATATTTTTATGTTCCTTCCACAGGGCAACACAGATATGCAACAGCAACAACAATAGGGATCTGCATTGAAGAAAACATAGATTTTCTGTATATGCTGGGCATAACAGTAGACACTTTAAAAACACGATATGTGCACATACATGCTGAAACAATTGCAATTGAAATTGGGTTCACAACAATCCACAGTACTACCTAGTAGACAATGGCAACCCAGGTTCTGTTAAACGAATGTGTGACTCAAAAAAATATTCCTACAGTAATTATCCAACAAACTTCTGTTGTTTCAAATGGGTTTGCCGATTACAGCCTTCCAAACTCCTCTTTCTACTTGTCGTAAGCTCATCTGCCTGTCATGTATTGGCGCAAGGCAGCGAGTAACTCTATTTTCGCTAACAATTTCAGCTTGGTTTCTGAATACTTCTCTCTGAAACTGAATTCATCTGCTCGGCACATAGTCTTTGACTGTAGCCTGGTGTAGGCATAAGGACTTTCTTAACGAGCTATTGGCGAGTAACCAACGTTGTTTATGACGTTGTCTTGATGGAACACAATAATTCTCTCTCTGAACGCTTGTGGATGGTTGCAGCCTTTGCAAGTAAAGAAACAACAGTGATTCTTAAATAGAGAATCGCCTCATGTAATTCTTTATGCTATGTCATGTGGACATTATCAAATTTCAATCTCTATGCAGTCTTACCTTAATGGAAACAAGTTGGATTTTCACAAAATAAAATGAGGACAACTAAACGGCTTGCAATAGGTGTACTAATTCCTCCTTCACTTTTCCTAATACAGACCATTTTGACCTCAGATTATTTTTAGATATGATAACAATTTGCTCGACGGGAGAGTCTCTCAATGCTTTAGCTGGATAACAGCTCGACTAAGGGTCTCAATGCTACAGCTCTTTTCGAACAACAGCTGCATAATTGAGAAGAGCCGATTGAAGAAATTTAACATGACTTCTGTCAAGCATTTAAGGGCCTTAGAAATTTGGGAAATGATTGAACCCAACAATGCTGGTCTACACAATATTAAAAATATTCTCCAAAGATTAGTTAATGCTCATTCTTTCCAACAACAAAGTATGGATAATATAGGGGAACACATAAATGAAGAGAAAGCCTTCCAGGCGATTGGCTCTAATGTGCTTAAGTTGTGAAGAAGAAAGTACTTTTCGTTTCTAAGGTGAGCAAAATGGAGCACCAGCCACTAAAGGATTTCATTCCAATTAATCATACTTCTTTTCTTCTTAAATCCTTGGAGTTACACGTCAGAAGCACTTGTAATTCACTCATTTTGTAAATGTTTTGTACATAAGCAAGTGTTGTCGAGCAATCATATTTTTAATTGTGATCTATGGAACTCTCATAGAAGTATCGCTTGGGAAGGCAACACAACCTGAGTTGTATACGCGACCAACCATTCCATTTTCATCTTTGTTGTTAGGATAACTCCACTTGGTTTTTGAGAAGGATTTGAAAGATACATGAAATAGTGTGTGGCAGTTCCAAGTTCCTTAGAAGTGTATAAGAAAATCGTGAACTTCATGTCAGGTGTTATAACATCTGAGTTTCTAAAGAGTTTGAAGGCATAATTTTCACACAATTTTTCCCAAAACCTTCTTTTCTTGATCAGGGAAATCTCTGGCAAAGCTTTATATTTCATTATCTACTCCTTACATTCACTGTAGTCTCCAATTTAATCACCATTGTATTATTATTGTTGTTTATATGTACTAAAGTACTGTGATATAGCTATATATTGAACAACTCCTAGTCTATATATCGCAAAAAAAAAAACGCCGTAGTCCAGTAGGAAGTGTGTAGGCTTATTAGATGCAAGGCCATGGTTCAAACTCCAGTTCAGAAAGTTTATAAAACGAAGTATGAAGTAGATTTCTGGCATGAACTCTGAGAGAGTTGCAATGAAAAGTTTCTTAAAAAATCTGTCGTCCGGAGTGGACTTTAAATTGTTAGTCCGGTCACTCATAATTACAACTGTGTGATAGGTTGGGTTGTAATCCTGACTAAAGGGTTGCTATGGCCGATTAAGTAAGTATTCTGTCCCCCCAATTTTGTTGCCCTAACGAACCTTAGGTTCTATAAGGACAACTCTCTGCTTCATTAATGCCGTTTTCCTTAAGATACATTGGCTAGAAGCGATTCCTATTCTGAGGAAATGTTCTTTATGTCTAAAATGTTATGTACAAAGCCGGTTATACTTATACTACTCCTGACTAGTCGGAAATTTCTTCCCACTATTATTGCCTACCAAATGTTAAGACCATCTCAAGCTCGATTGGATTAGCTGATTCTCCGTCTCTCATTAACGTCTCTTTCCACAAGTATACCTCTTCAAATCCTCTGGCTACTCCATAACAGTCTAAAGCAAGTCTCACAAGTCTTAATTATCTGGAAAAGTCTAGATTGATTTTCATCTGCCTTATCGCTGAATTTGCCCTTTTAAAGTCTTCTTCTTAAAAGAAAGGTTCTGAACTCCAATATCGCTTCTACTTAACCTATAAAAGCTATGTTCGTATATCAGTCCGCCCTATACGCTCGTTACTTAAAATGCTGTGGCATTCTTTTCAATCAAAATTTAATTTAATTTCATAACTTCTCTGCTGACTGGATTAGATGAGTCTCCGTCTCTCATTAACTTCTCTTACGACAAGTATACATCTTAAAATTCCCTGACTACTTTATAACAGTCTAAAGCAAGCCTCAAACCTTTTTAACTTTAACTTTGAGATTGGTTTCCATCTGCCTTATCGCTGAGTATACCCTTTTAAAGTCTTCTTCTTAAAAGAAAGGTCCTGCACTCCAATAACGCTTCTACTTAACCTATAAAAGCTATGTTCGTATATAAGTCCGCCCTATACGCGCGTTGCTTAAAATGCTGTGGCATTCTTTCCAATCAAAATTTAATTTAATTTCATAACTTCTCTGTTATTAAAGTGCCCACTGTATCCGTTAATGTTTTTGTGTTTGTTTATGTGCAATTTCATACAAATTATTTCATGGTGACATTACAAACATTAAACGAACATTAAATCGTAAATTTTTATTCACAGAAAATAATATAAACGATGGCAATGCAGCCGTTAAATATTCTACAATAACAATACATTTTGAAGCATACATTCATACACTTACACTCATGCACTCACACTCACATACACTTTCACATCTTCATAATGGTTGTTTATGAAGTTTTCTTGATAAGTGTATGGGATGGGCAGGCAGGCATTCACCACTCACTGTTTCAAAAAGGGATGGCACCAGGCTCCGGGATGTTGTGTTATGTTTATGTGTAAGGATATAACTGTTGAAGTAAGTGTATGTGTATGTGCGATTGTCAGTGTCAATCTCATTTCTTATGCTCGGACACGAAACAAATTTTCAAATTACAAATTATGTTGATGATTTTCATTTACGTCTTCTCTTCACAATCTCTTCTTCTCTGTTTTCTTTGGTTTTTCTGTTTGGTTTTCTATTTATTAAAGGAGGATGTATGAGATTATAATTCTATGATTGTAGGTATGGGTGCGGTGTATTCGTATTTGTATTATTTTTTCCAGTTTCTTTTCCACTCTCTTTCTTGTTTTCATCCATGATTGTGTGTTTGTACATGAATTTTTCCATCTTCCTGTATAGTAAACCTTACGAAACCGTAAGGCACGCTTTAATTTATTTTTTATATGCCTTGTACGTACGTATGTATGTATGTACGCGATAGTGGCAGTGTAGTGATGTTAGTTTTATGCGGTAGTGTGCCGTATTTGTTAATAATTTTACATTTATTGTGTACATGGGATCATGGTTTCTCATATAAAAATATGAATGAAAATAAAGTCTTAAGGTAAACGGAATTAAAATTATAAACGGAACGGCAACATTTCATGTTTGTGCCCGTTTTCATTACATTTTTTTAACATAAACACAGTCTATGATACGAATATAGTTATTTAAACGTGATTTAATTTGTGTACTGTAGGATTGAATGATAAAGATTTTAAAAAGTTTTAGGTTTTTAAAAGGGCTCAATTGTAGAGCTCAATTTTCTTTATTGTATTCAATCCGAATGATTTTGATTTGGGAATTATTTCCTCTTTTATACAGTTTTTTAGCTGATCCGACAATTTCGAATCAACTTCCTTAATTCTATATAGTTCTATACTTATTACATATGTTTGCTTAAATGTTCTAGTGACCTATATTCTATCAATTAATAATACCTTTGTTTGTGTGTATGCAACACGATCCAAGCCTTCAGCCCAACACCAGTAATGCAAACAAAGCATAATTCCCACGCTAGCCAGCGGAGAATACACAACAACAACAACATGCACATAATGTATTGACAACTTGAGCGCGCGTCAAAAGCAGCGAGAGTCAATGCCCAGAATTATGTTAATGACACACTCGCTTATGTTATTTGATATTCATTTGTTTATACATGTTGTGCTGTTAATGATCATTAGCTTATACAGAACATTGTGTTGGCATAAACGGCAGTAGGATCGTGCTACACCTCCCTTTTTCGGAAGAATGTTCATATAACTGAGAGTTCTATGGACATTCTTTTACAATAATTCTTAAAGTAAATTTATTATGTACTATCTTTTAATTTCTTAACTAATTTTAATATTTATTTTGTTTTTAATAAATGCTTAGTGATAAGTTTACTTAGTTACTACTAACAAAAAATTATTTTAAAGATTATTATTTCACTTTTCTGGCCAGTTTAGTGTTATAGTTAAAACTATTTGTTATATAGCTTAAGTCTATTCTTATGTACAATTTGTTCCTTATTAGTTATTTTATCTATTATAGTTACATTATTTTTTAAATCTAATTTCTTATTTGTATACGGACCTTTATAAGATTGTTCTAGTTTGTGTCCATTGTCATTTTTGAGTAAAACTAAGTCACCTATTTTAAAATTGTAGTCTAATATATTCTTATCGTAATTGATTTTCTGCTTAATTTTATTTACATCTAATAATTGTTTTGCTCTCTTAAGTGCTATTTCTAACCTAAATTTTGCCTCTTTGGCATAGTTATCCACATTGTATAGTGGTGCAACTCTATCTATTTCACCAAAATCTTTAAAACTATTTGGTATTTTACTGAAAATCAACTCAAAAGGACAGTAATTGTACACAGTTGATGGTGTTGTATTAAAACAATATGTAAAATACTTAAGCCATTCATCCCAGTCGTCTTTATCTACTGATATATATGAGCGTACGTATTCATTAAAAGTTCTATGACTTCTTTCTATCGTACCTAAAGTCTGGTGATGATGTGCTGTTGACGTTAGTTTTTCAATCTTGAATAAGTTGCAAAGTTCAGTCAGTATAGAATTTTTGTATTCTGTACCCATGTCCGAAATGAACGTCTTCATTGGACCATAGGTAAGTACAAAGTTCTCAAATATCGCTTTTGCGACAGTTTTTGCTGATTTATCTGGTATTGGTATCGTTACTAAATATTTTGTTAGGTCACATACTAGCGTGACTGCGTATTCATTTCCATGAAGTGATTTTGGAAATGGTCCAATTGTGTCCACATAGACCGTATCAAATGGTTTACTGGGTGTCTCTGTGATAATCATTGGACATTTAATGTGTTTATTTGTTTTTGCTAATTGACATTTGTGACATGCTTTAACGTATTTAGCTATGTCTTTTGTCATATTTTTCCAGTAGTAATATCTTTTTATCTTTTCAGCGGTTCTGTATATCCCGCAATGACCTCCTTCAATGGGATCATCATGATATTTCAGCATAATATCAAGAATTGCCTTGGCATTCTTCTTTTCAATTACAGTTACTTTGTTCAATAGCGCTATTCCAATCTTCTTCAATATTTTATTGCCCGTATCTTTAAAATCATTTATTGAGATAAATTCGAAAATCTTCTCACTAGGTGCTACTTGTAATTTATTGATATTTAGTTTACTGGCCACTTTTTCAAGCCTAGAGAAAAATTGTCCTAAGTCAAATCTCTCTGAAGTAAACGTATCATTTATTTTTATGCTAGCTAATATTGATTTTCCTTTCTTTATGTAGCATTTGTTAGGAAAAATCTTTAATTTATAAAACTTTCTGACGTCACTATTCTTAATTGGTATATAAATTTTGGGCTTCTCTATTTTATCTTTTTTATGCTGATTTTTTATTTCACTACTGGTTTTTGGTTTAGTCATCGATCTTGTCGAGACTCTTAATACGCACGATACCTTTTTATTTATGTTTTTAAAGTCATCAATTGTAATTCGCGATAAAGCATCCGCGACATAGTTATCCTTTCCAGTGCCTTATTTGTCATACATTGTTGTTTTTGTTATTTATTTCTCTAAAATCGTTAATTGTTTCTGTCCAAAGTCTAATACAGCGTCTTGTCACTATTTACGAATTTAGTGACTGCTTTGTTCTATTTTTTTTCTTTTTTTTTTCAACATGGCTAATTACAAATTGAAAACAATTTTTACTTCAAAGTATAGTGGCTAGATTTATATAAAAAAGTTTGGCTGGGTGACGTTGGTATTGGCTCCATCAAATTCTTCAATTCTTTGTTTGTTCTTCATGAACATGAAAGTGGACATGTTGGAGATGTTGTATTCTATGGCAACATCCTCGCAGTCATCAATATCAACCCTGATAAAGACAACTCTGTCAGCATAGTCCTTGGAGAGTTCCTCCAACCTGGGGGCCATCACTTTGCAAGGGCCACACCAGGTGGTACAGAAATTGACCACAACCAACTTATCACCAGCATTTTCCAATAGCTGAATGAAATCGGACTTGTTCCTGACAGTATAAACCATTTTGTTGTGATTAAACAAGTTTTTACTGCGACCACACGGTTTAACCTATACTTTAGTAATGCTCTGGCTTGATCAATTTTATATCTATCTAAAATTCTGGTCTGTTAAAGTTCTATATATGTTTAATGTTTTATTATTCTTTCTTTTCATAATATTTTGCATAAGCTATAAGCATAGCTATTATTTCTTTTTCTCCTATATCTATTTTCCTACTATAAAGGTCCATAATTCTTAAAATATCTTACATTTTACTAACAAAATTGTTTTATTATAATTTTTTTGAATTGCGGTTATCATTTTTATTTTTTCTAATTTTTAATTTTAAAGATTTTCTTATCTGTATTTTTTTCTTAGATAATATTTTGGGTAACAATTACAACTAACTTTCTTTTAAAAAAAAAATATCCGAACATAATTAATTCTTTATGCTCTTTTTTTGTGTATAAATACTATAGATATACTATATATAATTATAATTAAAATATTTTTATTTAAAAAAAAAGAATTTTTGCCAAGAGCGGTTAACGCTTTCTGGCCTATGGGAGCGGCTAGAACGCTCCACTTTAAAATAGCTAAACTAAAAATTTTCTTGTTTTTTTTTTTTTCAGTTAATACAATACCACAATAACAAATTTTTCATTATTCAGCTTCATTCTTTTTTGTATAGCGTTGTTTCAACAGTTGTTCAATCTGGTCCACCTTTGCCCATAATCTGGTGGCCTCGTCCCATGGAGGGGGTTGTTCACCGTTGATTATCCTCAGGAGGATGGCCTTTTGTCTTCTTAAGTTTGTCGTGTAGCCTCCTCTTCTCTTCGGTTTTTTTGTTTTTGGAATTTTTGGTGACGCCGGTCTTTCTTTGTTCTGCCCAGTCCTTTTTTGTATTCTTCTATTGTAATCGGCTTGGGTCCTTCAGCCATTTCACTGTCTCTCGGCCAGACAGTATCCTCTTTCTTCGCAGCTGGCGGATCGTTTTGGCTGATCCGCCAGGACAAAATTGATTTTATTTATGGTGCAATATTTGTTGCACTCCTTTAATTTGCCTTGAATCCTGTGTGCTTTTAATTGTGAGCACTTCAGGATTATGGCAGGATCGCCATGTAGGATTGAATGATAAAGATTTTAAAAAGTTTTAGGTTTTTAAAAGGGCTCAATTGTAGAGCTCAATTTTCTTTATTGTATTCAATCCGAATGATTTTGATTTGGGAATTATTTCCTCTTTTATACAGTTTTTTAGCTGATCCGACAATTTCGAATCAACTTCCTTAATTCTATATAGTTCTATACTTATTACATATGTTTGCTTAAATGTTCTAGTGACCTATATTCTATCAATTAATAATACCTTTGTTTGTGTGTATGCAACACGATCCAAGCCTTCAGCCCAACACCAGTAATGCAAACAAAGCATAATTCCCACGCTAGCCAGCGGAGAATACACAACAACAACAACATGCACATAATGTATTGACAACTTGAGCGCGCGTCAAAAGCAGCGAGAGTCAATGCCCAGAATTATGTTAATGACACACTCGCTTATGTTATTTGATATTCATTTGTTTATACATGTTGTGCTGTTAATGATCATTAGCTTATACAGAACATTGTGTTGGCATAAACGGCAGTAGGGTCGTGCTACAGTACAAGCTTTCCATGAGTCGTGATTAGGTTAGGTTAGGTTAGAGGTTAGATTGCCGTTCACATTCAAGTTCACACGGTGACACATTGTGGCACCTAGTGTGAGGTAAGCCCCCTTGTCGTGAACCGTTAGTGGTGAGTTTAAACTACCCTGTGCTCCAGAAGAAACCGTCCAGTACCCTTGGTGGTACTTTCGCCACCATGCTCAGATCTTCAAACGTTCTGTAACCAAAGAAACGATGACGTCTGGTCTGAAGTGCAGGGCACTAGCATAACAGATATTGCACCGATTCTGTGTCCACCGATTCTGTGGGACAAATCGAGCTTGTCAGCGAAACTGTCAATAGCGCAGTGTTCCATTAGATGTGATGTGCCAAGAAAGAAGAAAGTCCACTGGACCAGCTTAGTTTCCTAAGCATCCCTTAAATTTACTTATGCTGTTAATTTAATACTTCCTTTAAAAATTCATCAGTGCTCCATACACTCCTACTCTTCAACTGTAAAAAAATAGTTTTTTCTCTCCTTTTTTCCGCCTTTTTTTTGTTACTCGAAGTTGTTGCCACAATTTGACCACATAAACACGTTCATAATAATTTTATCCATTTTAACCATAAAGGCTCAGATGTTTACCAGTGTGTGGCATAAACTAAAATAATAAAACAACAACAACAACAACTCGTAGCCATCACGAGTGTGTGTGTGTGTGGCATCAACATAAACATTCAACTAATAAAGTTAACAAAACCATATGTTTGCCTGAATGCCCCATCCGTCCGACTGCTTGTATTCCGCTGTGATGCGATGTGATGTGCCAGTCAGTCAGTCAGTCATTTCGGACATGCAACATGGATACGTTTTCTAAAAGCAGCATAATTTTCACCAACCAACCAAACAAGCAAGCAACAAACATTTGGAATTGAGATTGAGCAAGAGCAAGAGCTTGTGGCTGTGGCTGTGTATAGGAGCCTGTATGGCAGAGCTGGAATAATACATTCGAGACATCCTCGTCATCATAATCATTGCCATCGTTAATATCATCGATGTATTAGGACATGTTTTACGGCAAGTAGAGTAGCAGCAGTGCTGGCAGTAGCAACAGTAGCTGTAGCTCTCCTATGTGATATGAAAGCAACATTCAATGAATTACGTGACTTTTGATATGTTTTTGGAAATATTTTGCCTCGATTCTCTATCCTCCGCCTGCTCATATTTGTCTCTTTAAAAAGGAAAAGGAAAACTTTTAAAATAATAAAGAAAACAAATTTCTTTCGTGTTCCTTAACAAAAACAAGATAAAGGCACCGTTACAGACACCATTACATGCCAAAGTAATTATGGGCCTATAACAGGAAGTGAAATGTTCATTGAAACGGGTAGTTATTGTTGCTCATTTTCTCCGTTTATACGTATATCCTGACAAGGATAATATTTAAAGAAAAACAGTTTTTTATTAATATTCCCTGTCTAAAGATACTGAGACTAATACTCTACAAGACGCTTATCCTACCCGTACTTCTTTATAGCCGCAGAGGTATGGGCCCTATTAAGCACTGATGCAGCAGCCTTAAGAGTATTCGAGAGAAAACTCCTTTGTTAGATCTTCGGTCCACTGCGAGTTGGCGATGATTTCCACATCCGATAGTGAGCTGTATGAACTCCTCAACGACATAGACGTTGTGCAGCGTATTAACATCCAGCGACTGTGCTGGCTATTTCATATCATTCGAATAGAGGAGAATGCTCCGGAGAGACGGGTATTTGAAGCGGGGATCTGCGGAAGTCGACGAAGAGGACGACCTTGTATCCGTTGGAAGTACCAAATCGAGTAAACCCTGTCATCGATTGGTGTGACCAACTGGCGTAGGCGCGTAAGAAGCAGAAGCGCTTGGAAGGATGTGTTGCGGCAGGCCGAAATCCATTAATCGGGTTGTTAATGGCCAATTAAGTAAGTATTATATCCTATCATTTATATGATTTTATGCCAATTGTTCGATTGACCATAACGTCTGCTATTGTATGAAACAATAATCAACCTCGGAGAGTAACAATTCAGTGTCCCCAGATAGTTTAAATTTTATGCATCGGTTATTTCGAATCTGGCAATACTTATGTCATTCTATTCTGTCACAAAATTCAGAATTATTATGTCCACTGAAGGAAATGAATTGATTTACCTTGAGCAACGTTGGGATTTATTCGAAATTTGTTTCCAAAAACCAAGAGAATTGGTCGGGTATTGTACGAAAATATAGTACAAAATCTGGTTGCAGAGAAACCCCAACAGTATCCGGTATATGCAAATTTATTGCTAAAGTTCGTGAAACTGGTTTCATTATTGATAAGCCAAGACGTGAGCGTGCTCATACAGTGCTTACCCCAGAAAATATCGAAGCCGTGGCTAAGAGAGTGCCTGAGGAGAATTCATCAACATCAACTCTTCATCGTTTTCAAGAACTGAACATTTCACGCACCAGTTTACCTCGAATTTTGCTAAAAGATCTCGGTATGATGCTTTACAAAGTTCAATTGGTTCAAGAGTTGAAGCCACATGACCATCCGCTTCGTTTTCGCTTCGCTAGATGAGCCAACAAGAAACTGCACGATGACGTCGACTTTGCCGAATGAAGCTCATTTTCATCTTGGCGGGTACGCTAATAAGCAAAATTGCCGTATTTAGGGCTCAGAAAACCCTGACTTGGTCTTACAGAAGCCAATGCACCCATTACGAGTGACTGTTTGTTGCGTCTTGTTGAGCGGAGTCATCATTGGCCCAAATTTCTTTGAAAATGAGGACAGCGGAACCATTGCAGTCAAAGGGGACAAACACCTATCGCACCAAAATAATCGTTTTTTTTTGTACCCGCATGGTATTGATGTGAACGAAGGTTAGTTTCAACACGGTGGTGCAACATGCCATACATCTCATGTCACAATCGATTTATTGCGTCAAACGTTTGATGGCCGTTTAATTAGCCGAAATGGTGATGTCAATTGGCCGCCAAGAAACAGCGATTTGACAGCGTTGGACTATTTTCTGTGGGGCGCCGTTAACGGAAAGTGTTATGCCGACTAACCAGAGACAATTTAGCATTTGAAGGCCAACATTCGTGATGCCAATGCCGATATACGACTCCATACACTCTAAAAAGTTCAGGAAAATTGCTGCAACCGAATGAGGTATTGTGAGGCCAGCCGCGGCAGCCATATGAATGACATGATATTCCATTTCTAAACGGAACAATTGTACTTCACAACAAAAGAATAAATTTGGCAATATTTCAAATTTAAACTTTTAAATGGCCCACCCTTTACACTAAATTGAGAGAGTATTTGAATAGCAATTAATCCAAATCGTAAGTGACCACTCAAGGGATCTTTTAAGGGATGATAATTATTATTCTTGGAATAGTCGTTGTCTAGTAGGTAGTGTGATCATTTTTTCTGAGCTAGGACATGGTATAAACCCAAGTCCATCTACAATAAAGTCTACATCTAGAATAAATCAAAACGGGAAAAAATATTTCTTCGATGACTTCTGAGAGTATAAATAAAATTGCCATGAAGATTTTCTCAATAAATCTGTCGTTAAGTGTCGATTTTTAACTGTGGATCCCCGCCACTCATGAATAAAATTAACACACACAGCATAGGTGGTGTGAGAAGCTAGGTTTTAATCCTGACTAAAGGGTTGTAATGACGTGTCTCCTTTACTTATAAGTTTCACTTGGGCATTTAAATCCCTGTTTAAAACCAGCGTATATCTTAAAACAATTTTTTTTCATGTAATTCTAAGCCCTTAACTTTTAAATACTTTAAGTGGCAAACGTTTTAAACAAATAACTCATCGCTGTGTAGGTAGTCCCCCATAGACCAATATAGAGATTCTTGTGTTGTTGTGCCTTTAATAGTTATTTTGAACCAAAACATAAATATTTAAACTTGTTTTCTTAACTGTTATCGTTTGTCCTGTTCGCTGTTCTCTGTATGCTGTATGCATGTGTTGTGTTATACACGTACTATTTACTTATGAATGTATTGGTGGAACGTAAGGAACTCAGGATACAAACAAAACAGGATACACGATTAGTTTCTATTGCTTTCCATCCAGGCAATATAAAATGATTGCATTGAACTTTTCCTTCTTTTCTTAACTTTAAACTCTAAACACTAACACTGTACCTACATAACACATATGCATGTGAATGAGTGTGTGTATGTGTTTAAGAGTATACAAGTCATATTCCTTAGGAGTACACCTTCACGTAAAGCCAACTGAAGTAAACATTAAATACAACAACTTAGTTTTGTATACGAAACTGACACTCTCTCTCTCTCTCGCACACATACATACAAGAACATGATTTTATTTTCTTTATACATTTAAGAATATGATTAAATGAATGGCTGTGTTTGCGTACGAGTGTGTGTGTGTGTATGTTGGCACAAACGTAAGAAACGAAACGATAAACGTGTACAGGAAACTATACCCATAGAATAGTTAAGAAGAAGAAGAAGAAAACTATTCTTGTTCGACAACAACATCGCATGGCTGGTTAATGTATAAAATTAAACGATCGAAATAACGGTTTTTAGCTAAACTAGCAACATTTTTTTCTTGATACACCCTATACAACTACGGGTAATATGAGTACATTAGGTTTGTTGCCATCATTGTTATATCATGTTATTTTTCTGCAAGACTTTCATAACCCGTTTCTGACAACCCGTTAGGGTCTGAATATACAAATAGCCTGCTTACAGCTCTCATTCTCTTATATAGGGTGGGCCATTTATAAGTTTAAATTTAAAAATGCAATAAAATACAAAACGATTTAAAATTTTGCCAAATTTGTTTTTTTTTTTGTTGTGAAGTACAATTGTTCCGTTTAAAAATGGAACATTATTTCATTCATATGGCTGCCGCGGCTGGCCTCACGGTACTTCATTCGATAGCAGCAATTTTCATACATTTTTCGAGTGTATGGAATCGTATCTCGGCAATGGCATCACGAATGTTGGCCTTCAAATGCTCAGTTTCCTCTGGCTGGTCGGCATAACACTTTTCTTTAACAGCGCCTTGGCGGGCCATCAAATGTTTAACGCAATAAATCGATTGTGGCAAAAGATGTTTGGCAAATTGCAACATCGATCACGTCAATACAATGAAGAGCGGGTACAAAAAAGTCGGTTATCATGGTACAATAGGTGTGTGCCTCCATTGACCGTAATGGTTGCGCAGTCTTCATTTTCAAAGACATATGGGCCATTACAACCCTTCAGTCAGGATTACGACCTAGCTTCTCACACCACTCATGTTGTGTGTGTTAATTTTATACATGAGAGGCGGTTTAAAGTCAACTCCGAACGACATATTTTTGGGAAACTTTTTCATGGTAATTTTATTTTCTTTCAGAGTTTTTGTTAGAAATCTGCTGAGAGGAAGTCGCCTAAGAAATATCTTTTCATATTTCGTTTTGATGTCTGACCTGGGGTTTGAATCGTGGCCTTAAGTCTAATAAGCCAAGACACTACCTACTAAACTACGGCGACTTCCAATGCCAATGATGCCTCCGCTAAACAAGCTACATTAAACACTGACTCGTAATAATTGTATTGGCTTGTGCAAGACCACGTGTGGGTTTTCTGAGCCCCAAATATGGCAATTTTGCTTATTAACATACCCACCCAACAAGATGAAAATGAGTTTCATCCGAAAAGGCGATTCTTTTGGCAAATCCGGATTCATCGTGCAATTTGTAGTTGACCCAATAAAGCCTAACGTTGCTTAAGCGTAAATTGATTCATTACGTTCAGTGGAGATAATATACTGAATTGAATGGCAGAAGAGAATGACAGAATAGAATGTCATAAGTATTGCCAGATTCGAAATAACCGATTGTTCAAATTTAAACCGATAGGTGGCCCACCCGATACATCCCTCCGATGTATGTAAGTATCACCTTCATGCTAAATTTTCGCTTTAGTTCTGTCCATATAGACCTCGGTTTGATCCGTCTCGTTGTAAACTAAGTCGTGTATGGAACTTTTCTTATTTCTAGGTCATCCTCTTATTCTTCTTCTTCTTTAGAAGCTATAATACAACCTAATGGTCTTTAATCTGTATTAGAATGTCATGCGTCTTAATATTATGCGGCTTTTACTACACTTTTTCTCATGCGTAGTATTGTCAAATCGTCTTGAATTTAATCGTTTACTAGAGACCATGGGTTTGAACTTTGACCTTACGTCTAAACTCCGACGACTGACACCCACGTATAATAGATAAAGGCTGCCCATGAACTCAACGGACTCGTATGTAATTTGATTTGATTCAGAAAGTACTCGATGTTATAAGGCTCCCTTGAGTCGGATTTGATCGTTCGAAAAACATTTTTTACTTTAGTTTTCTTAAGAAAATAAAACGAACACATTGTCGAGTATCAAATACTTGGCACGGAATTGTCTTTGGGCATATGTATGTGCGTACGTGTGTATGTAAATGTATGTAGTCTAGGCTATGAACACCGTTGATGATGATGCACTCAGGTCACATTAACTTATCTTTGAAGCGTTTTCTCTTAACATGAGAGAAACATAAACGAAAACAACCTGAAATTATAAGCAATAGGATACATAACAACAACAACACCAAAAATTAAACACGGTAACAGTATAGTGCTAAAAGCAGCGATGGGGATAAATATAGCAGCCATAAAAATAATATATGGTAAGTGTTTAATTCTTCTTTTTCTAAATTGAAAATCGTGTGGCCAAATGCTGTGGCCAAGCGTATACCGAAAACCAAAACTTTCTCTTCTGTATTCGTGGTTCACAATTGCATGATTCTTTAGTGCCTTGGCATTACATAGGTATTAAAATGCTTGACTACTAGCCCAAGCAGCCAAGAAAATATCAATATCTGTGGCATTCCAGTGTGGAGCCCTTCGCAATGATAGTTCTGTTTTGTGACAATTGAAAGAAGTATTTTCCTAATTCCAACACAATTTACCGTATGAGCAGGAAACATATTCCTGAGCGTTTCTTTTACCGCAAGAGGTACTTCCGAAATTTGACCCTTAATAACAGCCATAATATTGAGGCCACGTCCGTCAATTAGTTGTCTGTCAATGTTGAATGGGCTCCGGAGTAGTTCCAACACTACTACAACGAATAAAGGGAATACAACTCCTAAGCCGAATTCTTGAGGTTTCTCGACAGCATACGTGGGGCGAAAATACTCCGTAATTACTGTTCCATTACTACTACAACAAATAAATGGGTTTTGTTCCCGAATTGCATATATTTATACATAGTACTCGCCTATCTCGCGGAGCACACTTGTTTGTGGTCGATTAGCCAGCGGACCACACTATGCATTACAAGGAAAAAGGCACTATTCCTATGTGGAGAAATTTTTTTCTGTCACTTACAATATAGAAGCAACACAATGCACTGCATAAGTAGGGGCTATCCCCTTTGGGTTGGATGATCACAAAAATCGAATCTATTCGGATAGATCTCCTGGGATGCCAATGAAATAGTACTGAACCTGTCCCAGACTATGTATTTCAGCAACGCTTAAATAATTTTGAGGCTCTAGTGAGCGTATAAATGCCTACTCTGCTAAGTAGTAGGTTAGGTTAGGTTAGCATGTAGCTTGGCGTTCACATGCAAGTTCACTCGGTGGCCCATATGGCCCATTGTGTTACCCAGCGTGAGGTAAGCCACGTTGTCATGAGTCGTTAGTGGTGGGTTTGAACCACAATGAGCTCAGGACGGAACAGAACCTGAAGCCCATTTCTGGTTGAATGAGTAGATAAACAAACATAATTATCAAATTTAAGATGATACCATTCCACATGAGATCCAAGAGCGTCCAATACATACATACAAAATTGGTCATTGTAACCCTACAGTCAGGGTTATGGCCCTAGCTTCTAACAGCACTTATGTTGTGCGTGTTAATTTTATACATGAGTGGCGGAAGCTACAGTTTAAAGTCGACTCCGAACTACAGATTTTTAAGAAACTGTTCACGGCAATTTTATACACTTTCACTTTTGCCAGAAATCTGCTGAGAGGAAGTCGTCGAAGAAATATCTTTTCAGATATCGTTCAGTTGGAGATGCCTGACCTAGGGTTTGAACCTCAACCTTACGTCTGATAAGCCAACACACTACCTACTAGACTACGGGGACTAAAAGAGCGTACAATGCATCCCCAAAAAATCATTATTAGGAATGGATGTTGGGCTGGCCGTGTCAACAGTCCATATTTCCAAGCCATCATTGTCAACGACAAGCTCTATTTCTATCGATGATTATCAAATTCTTATGGCTTAAATTGGATGATCTGGACGCCAACGACATTTGGTTGCATAAGGCCAGCGCTACGTGCCATATAAAATGTTCCTCATAAGCGATTTGAGGGCATGGTCATTTCACACGGAGATGATGTGAACTACGATATTTGTCACCGAGATCATACGACTTGACCCTGTTATATCTTTTTTGTGCACTTTTTTTAAGTCTCAAGTATATGTGAGTTAGCCACACACCACAATAGTCCTCAAAACTAACAGAACCCATGCTATCGATCAAATACAGCCTGATTTATAAGCTAGAGTCACGAAAATTTGGATTTTTCAAATGCAATTCATCCAGGGAATCTGTGGCATGCATTTGAACGATGTTATTTCCTAAACATAATTCTCTGCTATTTTTGTGCTCTCACCTATGTCGCATACAATATCTCGCCATTTGAATCTGAACAAAAATTCGCTTTCCCTTGTTTCGATTGTTTTTTTTTTCATTCGCTTTTGGGAAACTTGAGATTTGAGATTTTTGCTTACACGTTACATTTACGTAACACGCTAATACTGCGTTCGTTGTTGTCATTATTGTATCAAAAGGCCATTATGATTATCCTGCAGACTGCATTTAACATCCTGTTGTTATCCTCTAATGCCGACAACCTCATCTCACCTTGTTTTCACACTCTCTGTCCCTCACTCTCTCTCGCGCTCAAATGCCATTAACCATCACATGAAATTTGGTAGAAAATTTCTTCAGTTATCACTGGATACGTGAGCCAAGTGGTGGTGGTGGTATAATGGCAGGCTAAAAAGTGTCAATACCGGCGTATGGATGAATATGAATAGAATTTCTACGTTTCTCTCTCTCTCTCTCTTTCTCTCTCTCTCTCTCTCTGGTGGATTTTTGTTGTGTAGTTTTCTTTATTCTTTTAGCCGTTTGATAATTTTCTTGGAGAGCGTTAAGAAGGGGAAAACTTAATGCAGTCATTTGGTATTTGTAGCTTAAGTTACTTATACTTCCTGTTATTTGAAACTAGTTTTTGGAAGACTTTGCTTGTGTTCTTGATTTCTGGTATCAATGGCATTTGCATGGATTTGAAAGCACAGCAGAGAGAAAGTGTCTCTTGATAGGAAAAGTTAAATCTTGAAGTATCAGAAATTAAAGGCATATGGAAGAGAAATATGGATTAAAAATGTTCAAAATTTAGAAAAACAAATTATGATTGATGCGGAAATTCGATCGGATATTATTTGGGTTCTAAAATAATACGGTATTCGCTTATCCATTAGCTGGCGTGTCCGCTATTCCAAAAAGCGGTGACGATAATATATACATACATACATTATTGGCCTTTACAGCCCTACAGTCAGGATTACAACCTAGCTTCTCACACCACTTACGTTGTGTGTGTGAGTGGCGGTGGGACCTAGACGAACTTTAGCAATAAACTTACATATACAGGGCACTGTTGGTTCTTCTCTGCAAACAAATTTTGTACGACTATATTTTCGTGCAAATTTCCGACATATTGTTTTGGAAATAAATTTACAATAAATCCCACCGTTGCTCAGGAGCAAATCGATTCATTACCTTCAGTGGCGATAATAATTCTGAATTTTGTAACAGAATAGAATGACGTAAGTATTGGGAAATTCGAAATAACTGATTACTTAAATTCAAATCAATGGATGGCCCAACCGATATTTCTTCCGGTATCCTACTTTCGTCAGTCTTCTGACAAAAACTCTGTGAGTAAATAAAATTGGGTCGTTCGGAGGCTCTAGATATTTCAATAGATGGAGAGTAAACAATATGATTGAAAATGCAGAACTTATTGCTGTTCAGAGAAATTTTTCATTCATATTATCGGCAGCAATGTTTAGTAGGTAGTGTGTAGGCTTATAGTGGCGAGCAAAAATGGATACATAATATTAAAAAAATATTTTAAATCCAAAATTTTTTGTATTTATTGCAGTAAGTAAGAAATTGTAAATAAAAAATTTCAGACGTTGAAATGGCCAGCACAAAGTCCGGATTTAAATCCGATCGAGAATTTGTAGGCAATTGTAAAACGAAAATTGGCACAGTATGAAAACCCTCCAAATAATCTTAACGAATTGTGGCTAAGAACTGAGGCAAAGTGACAAAGTATAAACAGCGAAACCATTAAAAAACTCGTAGAAAGCTTACCAAAACGCATTAAATCAGTAATAAAGAATAAAGGATTATGGACAAAATACTGAATTTTTCATTTGAAACGAAACGAGCAGAATTGGATAAATGCTACTAAATAATAGTTAAGCTGCATTTTATATTTAAAAGGAAATAATATTACTGTAAAGTTTTTGTTTTAATTAGAGGAATAGTCTAAATAAATGTTTAACATATGGATTGTTTTTTTTTTATTTTAATAAATAAAGTACAATTATAAAGTTTATATTTTTTTTATATTATGTATCCATTTTTGCTCGCCAGTGTATACGTGAGCCCACGGTTTAAACATCGGGATAGACATCTCCCAGAAAACGATATATGAAAAATATTTCTTCACCGATTTCCTCTCATCTTATTTCTGCCAAAAATTCTGACTCTCTTTATACTGCCTTTATTGTATGTCTGCTAACGTCACGATCTTTCTAGGAAATGGTTATTGCAGAAGTTTAAATTTTTGAAGGGATCTCTTAAATTATTAAAATTTGAAACTGTGTACCGTATGATGTGTGTATCTTGTTGTTGTCTGTTTGTCTTATTTACTTTTTTCAAGTAGTTTGTTTTTGTTCTCATAATTATATGAAACACGTACCAATTGATTGGAGTCTTAGACCTTAGTCTAGTAGGTATTGTGTTTTGGCTTATTAGATGTGAGTCCACGGTTCAAACCTCGGGGCAGACATATCCAACAAAACAGCAGATTTCTGCCAAAAACTCTGAGAGTAAATAAAATTGCCATGACTTTAAACTGTAGATGCCGCCACCACTCATATATGAAATTAACACACACAAAACAAGTGGTGTGAGAAGATAGGTTGTAATCCTGACTAAATTGTTGTAATGACCAAATAAGTAACTTAAACAGAAGTTATTCTAAGTCATACCTATAGAAGCTGAAACCATGGTAAGAATAAGGTTTTAAAAGCAATCCTTCGAACCCCTTAATATTTTCAGCTGCAAAAGAATGATTCGTTTTATTTTCAGGGAATGTTTTGTTTAATGCTTCTTTAAAAGCATGAAAATTAAGTTTCTTTTCTTGTATCTTTTTTTGGTTTTGTTTCAAATTATTTTCATTTGAATATAATCAGGAGATAATTTTTTTATTAACACATCCTACAATTCTCATGAGTTTATGCACGTATAACATGCATACACATAAGTTTACAAAAACAAAAACGAAAATAACAGGAATATAAAATATAAAGAGAGGGAGGAGAGAACACATTTATTATACAGTGAGTAAGGGAGCAAGTTTGTGTGTGTGTGTTTGGAACACTAAAATTATAAAACGTGCGTAAATTTTAAAATTTATTTCCACACAATCATACAATCGTATTCGTGTATTTGTTATTGTAAAATTACATTTTCGGCTGATTTTATTAAAAACAAACGAAAAAGAGATGGAGAGCGAGAACACAGCACACCATGGCTTTCCTCTAAGGAGGTGGTTTGATCCCATTTAAGATGATATCAGTGGTGATATATTCGGTGATGGTGGTGTTGGTGAATGAGGATGGTGTGAAATTGTTTTTTCTTTTACATTTTTGGCATACTTTGTTGTCAATGGTGTTGTTGTAATCACATTATCACTTACTAAACAAACTACAAAATTGCATTTGGGAATACAAATTCAAAGGAAGCCTTTATGTTGTGTTGTGCGGCGTTTTTTTTTTGGAAAATTTTGCAAAAAAAAAAACGTATACGAGCAGAAGAGAAATTTTAATGAAATAATTTGCATAACGAACGAACAAACAAACGAATATCATTTCATTTGTTTTGTTTTCTTTAATTTAAGAAGAAGTGTGTGCGTGGTTTTTGGCATGAATTTATACGTCATTATTTTAAGATTTGCGTTGTTGAACATGATGATACAAATAATTGAAGGAAGACATTTTAATGCAATTTTACCGTTACTTGTAACGGAAAACGTATCGTAAACAATATCTTCATAATTTAATTATTTTCGAAGCGCAAAATAATTTGAAATAATTTGATATGATTGGGGGTACATGGGATACGTGTAAGAAATGAAATTTAATAAGATACGCGCACTTAAAGACATGATTTCAATGAACAAATTTTATTTGCATGAAATGTCATTTAAATGATCGCCCTTTGAAGAAGTTTGCGCCTACTGTTCCTCACTTTGCGGTCGGGTTTTCGGCAATAATTTGACGAACATTGGTTTTCAAATGCCGCAACGTAAGGAGAGACTTTATGTTACGTGCTGTCCGTTTGTTGGCGTTGCCTTGTTAAAACCAAAGTCGTCGTAGTCTAGTAGGGAGTGCGTTGGCTTATTAGACGTAAGGCCACGGTTCAAACCCCAGATCAGACATCTCGAACGTAATGAAATATGAAAAATTATTTCTTTGGCGACTTCCTCTTAGCAGATTTCTGGCAAAAGCTCTGAGAGTAGATAAGATTGCCATGAAAAGTTTCTCAAAAATCTGTCGTTCGGCGTCGACTTTAAAGTGTAAGTTCCACCACTCATGTATAAAATTAACACACACAACGTAAGTAGTGTGACAAACGAGGTCGTAATCCTGACGAAAAGGGTTGTAATGACCAATTATGTTATGTATGTATGCCTTGTTAAAACCACATAACTTCCAGTTCATAATCTATAATTTTAGGCTCTAAATTGCAGGCAAGATTTCTACTAGTGCTTTATCTAATAAATTTCACCCAATAACACCTCCAGACCATAATAAGCAACAAATAGTCACTTTTTCCGAATTCAAAGGCTTTTACATCACCAATTACCATACCTACGGCATTGTGAATGGTCAGCTGGCTTTAATTGTTGCGTAAGTAGCACTTTGTGTAAATGGAGGTTCCAATTCAAATCCAAATTGTGCTGTAATATACGCCAAATTGCTGAAAATATCTTCGATTCGGATTAGCTGACATACTTTCTTTAACAGAAGCAATATTTTCAGCAGAGGCGCACATTGCTGTGTCGACGTAGTCTAGTAGAGGTGAGGCCGCGGTTAAAATCCCTGATCAGACGCCTTCAACAACACGATATACGAATAAATATTTTTGCGTCGATTTCTTCTCGTAAACATACTACATATTTGATACTGTGTACCATATGATGTGTATTTTGTTGTTGTCTTATTATACTCAGTTTGTTTTTCTTCGCATAATTATATGAAACACGTCCCAATTGATTGAAGTCGTCGTAGTCTAGCGGGTATTGCGGTTTGGCTAATTAGATGTGAGGCCACGGTTCAAACCTCGGGTCTGACATGTCCAACAAAACAGCAGATTTCTGGCAAAAACTATGAGAGAAAGTTTCTCTAAAAGTTTGTCGTTCAAAGTCGACTTTTAAATGTAGGTCCCACAACATGGTGGTGTGAGAAGCTAGGTGGTAATCCAAAGTGAAAGGTTGTAATGACAAATTATGTATGTATTTATCTAAGTTGCACTTAATGTGGATGCAGGTCCAAATACAAATGTAAAATGCATCAAAAATATACTGTAATAGAGGCCCAATTGCTGAAAACAAACCGTCTTGCTTTCACCAACAGAAACAATATTTTCAGCAAAGGTGCAAATTGAAATGATGCTCAGGCCTGTTTACAGCCATAATTATTCCTGTCATTCGTTAAGAAAATTATTACACAAACCTCTTACGATTAACACTTTAAAGATATGTCATACCATTCCATGTCTGGAGTAATTGTTAATCTCCTTATTATACAAATCGGTCTTTGATCCCATATTCCTGGATGATATTGCCCTAATAGCCATTTGACTATCCGTAAAGACATCTAAGCTTACCAAATGATTACTAGCCCAGCTCATACATTCCCTGGTCGCGCCTAATTATGCTTGAAAACCCGAATTATGGTCGGTTAGCCGGAAACCAAGTTTGGTTTCTGGTTCTTCTATATATATAGAGGCCTAGTCCTGTCAAATCTCAATGTTTAGAGCCACCCGTGTAGCAACTAGTCCCAACGGGTAACTTGGCTTGGATCTGTTTGACCAAGAAAGTCGATCCGGTATTAGTAGTCACGAACATTCCCCTTCCCGAGCATTTATCAGACTGCTTACGTTGCCATATAAAAGGCAAGGCGAAGCAGGCGACTGAGTGAGTGAAGTGCAGTCAGTCTTCTGTGAAGACGGGGTACGTTCGAAGAGAGTAATCGTGGTTTGAAGATCTGTCGAATAATTGTCTAGTAATTGTTATTGTTTATGCAAAGGGTATAAACAAAGAAAAGTAATTGTTGTTGTTTACATCAAGTTGTGAACAGTTGGACACAGAATTGTACGAATAATAAAAAATTCTAATTAAAATTAAACACAAATTTATTTTTTATTTTATTTGCAATCTACGAGCTCATATTTTAAACGTTCTTAAAAGGTAAAAACGTAAGAGTATGAACTATTCTTCCAAAAGATGGTCGGACGGAAAAAAATTAAAAAACATTAACTAAAGCTAAGTCAATCGATAAAAAGAAAGAAGTTTCTTTTTTTATCATTCGTTTCCGTATTACAATTACAATAAGCCACGGCCATCTATTATGGTGCAGCGTCATAATTACATCAATTTTCTACTTTCACGCCTCCAGCTCTCAGCAAGCATAAGCATTGAAATGTTGTTTTCCTTTGAGTGGAGGATGTATTTCATTCTCTAATCAAATCATGACTAAATCAACAATTTGAAGATGCCGTCTAATGTCGTCGTTACAAAGTATGGAGTCACTCCTATCTTCATTACAGTCTTTCTTTCATTTTGCTTGTAAATTTGAATTTTACTATTGTCTTGTCTTATCATGCCTTGCCTTGTCTTGTGTTGTATTTATTGTTGATGTTGTTCGTACGCATTAATTCGTATCCATACACATCCATATTCTGTATCCGATATCTTTGAGATCTTTGGTTTACTTTGTTTGTCTTCCCAATTTTATTTCATTTCATTTTTATTACATTGGCATTCTTAACATTTGCGCAGCATTAATGCATTCCTATTACTTTTAACACGTACGTGCGCCAAGTGGCAGCAGAAGTCTAAGAGAATGAAATGAGCGTCTGACTTAACCCTGATCACATTTTCGCACAAAAGGTAAGATAAAGTGTAGCGGCTCTTGACGACCAATGCACTGTGCTCCACTACATGAGATTATTTCCTCATCAAACCCGCAATGGGTGCGTGATATAAAATCTTGTGTAGTATGTGGCACCATCTTGTTGAAACGACATGTCAATCAATGATGATGTCCCTATTTAACAATCTTTTCGATTCTTTTTAAGGTGTGGCTTGGATCCTTTTGACCAAGAAAGTCGATCCGGTATTAGAGTGTTGCAACTGGTTGATATTGATACATTGACAGGATGACCAATGTATCGGATAACTGCGTGTCAAGCGAGATACTGTGCAGTGCCCTAGCTATACTCTGATGATACGATTTCTGCCTATGGTTGTTCTATCTTGTAAGCAAAGACTCAAGCCAGTTTGATATCCGTATTTAACAATATTTGGATTCTTTTGAATTCGTTTTCGACGCCTTGGTTAAAGTATTGAAGAAATTACTTCTTGTCGAAGGAAGAGGTCCTTCATAGGCCAGCATTTAGGCCCATTGTAATACTACAATCTATTCTACCCGTGGATTAAACATTCCCTGGGGAAAACTATCCCGAGTTCAAAAGAAATCTTGCTATTGTAGCAATATTTATAGTAAAGGGCTCGGTCAGAGAAGTCTGAAAGTGAGAGATCAAAAACCTCCATCGCTTCATGGCAAGAGCTGGGCACTGACACAAAAGCTGAAAGACAGTCTCTACCTCCTTCTCAGACACATAGCTCCTGCAGAAGCCATTTGCCGGAATGCCGAGTCTTTCAGCAAGCCTACCATAACGACAATGGCCCGTAAGAATCGCTATTATGCGATGGATGGCTGTACAATTAAACGACAGAAGTGAGTCAGTTCTCCTCTCATGCACACGTGTCCAGCAGTGTCTAGCAATATTGTACATACCTCCCTGCTGCCTATGATATTGAGTCTCCTATTAAAATGGGGATTTAGAATGACTTCTGTTGAACTTACTCATTTGGTCATTACAAAACTTGAGTCAGGATTACAACCAAGTCTTTTTACACCACCCGTGCACATACCTTCCTGTTGCCAACGATATTGAGCCTCCCCCATAAAACGGATTAACAATACACAAATTAACGGGAGTGGTGGGAATACAGATAGAGAGCAGTCGTAGGAGACTCTTCTTCTTTTTCCTACGAACTGAATTGATTGTCATCTGATGATTTAATTATTTTACAGACTGACAGAAATAGGGCTTACATTTGCAAAATTGTTACTTGTAATGATAATATTTACATCCCTGGTGTAATTGTTCTAAATAATAATATAAAACAAGTATGCAATACTTACCGGCAGTTATGAGCAAATTAATAGCACATTAAACAAAAAAATGCTTAGGAAGTTATTAGTTTCCAAAGAAATTCATATACGAACTGAATATTTCGGCTACTGATGGTGTTCTATTCACTATCCTTACAATTACAAGATAGATTCCTTGAAGATGATGTTTAGTTATCGGCAAATTTATCGAAGCATATTATTGATTTCGATAGGCGGGTGAAGTTTTTCTTCCGAGGAACACTACTCCCTGTGTCCTCCTTCCCTAAACCTATTTTTCTAATTCCAATACAAAGCTGTGCATGAATAGGGGCTATCCTCCTGAGTGTTGGCCTAAAATTGCCATGATCTCTATTATATTTCTAAATAAGATTGACGTTGAATTATTGAATTCGATGGGTGGGCGAAATTTCTCTTCCAAGTACCACCACTAGCTCTGGTCTACTTTTTCCAGGGAGCATCCCCCTGAGTGTTGGCCTAAAGTTGCCATAACCTCTGCTATATTTCTACGCCTTATTGTCGTTGGGCCATTAAACTTATTTAACATTTAGATGAGATTTGATTATATAGACAAACATACGTACCTTCTCTAACACTCATCATCTGAATTATCGACAAAAATGGAAATGTAAATGTTATTTGTTGTTGTTATTGTTTTTGTCTTCATTTTGTTTTTTGTATTCCCTTGAATTGTAAATTTTACTTCACATTTTACTCAGTGGCTCCATAGTAGGTTAGAAGATGGTGTTTGTATGATTAGAAAAATACTTCTTCGGCATCTTTCTGTAGAAGAGAACAAACAAGAGAGGGGAAATAGCAAAATTTTTATAAATTCAAGTCAGGTTTAGAAAACAGAAAAAACACTCTTTCTCTAATGCCTTTTATGAAATGCTGATGACAAGTTCAAATTAAAATCCCATAATCTTCTTCGTCTGGTTAAAGGTCTACTGAACCACTAATAAAGCGAATGTAAATAAAGAATCAAGACAATGAAAATAAAATGAAAATTAAATGAAAATAATTACACCAACGAACGATTTTAATAGTATTTTCAAAGACATATGTTGGTAGAGACAATATTTTAAAGTCAGTCAAAATACTCATTGTTTTGTTCGATAACTTGTTGCCATGTTTAAATGTAATTCCACGAAGGTCATCGAATTTCAGAATATTTCACCAGCAAAATTAATCGTCTTCGGCAGGAACAGTTACTAACCACCACCACATTATATCCGAATCAACCAAACAAACTATCAATCATTAGCATGCTTGTCAATCATTATCATGCTTGTCAATCATTATCATGCTTGTCAATCATTATCATGCTTGTCAATCATTATCATGCTTGTCATTCATTGTCATGCTTGTCAATCATTATCATGCTTGTCAATCATTATCATGCTTGCCAATCATTATCATGCTTACCAATCATTATCATTCTTGTCAATCATTATCATGCTTGTCAATCATTACCATGCTTGTCCCTGGCATTGTCCAGTACAATCTCGCTTTTATTGGGCAAGGTTGGCTACTTATGGTTGATTGTTTTCCACATACTGTTGCTCGTATAAATCCTCTGATACTGTTGATCGTATAAGGCGCATTCTGATACTACAATCAATTTTACCCGGGAATCAAACATTCCCTAACAATCTGTGGATTCTTTTGAAAGTAGTTCGACGCCTTTGTTAAAGTAATTGAAAGAATTACTTCTTGCCGAAGGAAGTGGTCCCTTTGAGGCCGACATTTAGGCCCTTTGTGGTACCCATTTACTCCTACACGAGGATTAACCATTCCCTAGGGAAAACTAAACTGAGTTCAAAATAAATTTTGCTATTCAAGCAATCTTTATATTAGCGGGCTCGATCAGAGGATTCTAAAGGTGAGAGGTCCAAAACTTCCGTCCCTTCATGATGCGTGAGGAGAAAGAAGTCATTTGCAGGAATGCTGAGACTTACGATATGCCTACCGAAAGGATAGTGAACGTAAGAAACAATATTGTCCGGTGGATGGCTATGCGATATAAAGACCGAAGGGAATCAGTCTTCCTTTTAGCCAAACGAGGGTCAAAGAGAGTCTAGCAATATTGCACATAACTTCCTACTGCCAATAAATTAACTGAGGCAGTCGGAGATTGCAAACTTCTGATCGGCTGTGGCTAGGTCATTAGCAATGCAATTTCCAACAATATCTTTACTTCCGGAACCCATATAAGAGTTACCTTTAAATGATTCGAAATTCCTCCGAGAAATTCTCGTCATTCATGGACATGGATGAACGAATGTTGAAATTACGTTCGTTAGAGGCTTAATCGCAGTCTGTCGGTCTGAGTAAAACATGAGATTTTCAGGGAAAATCTTGTAACTCAACAAGCATTGTGACGCTTTTTGCTATGAGGTGTGCTTGGAAAACACTGCATTTGTCAGGTAGCCTATGGGAAAGTTTAATATCAGAAAAATATATACCACCGCCCACTCGGTCACTCATCTTTAAGCCATGAGTGTAAACCCCAATAATTCCCAGAAGTCTCTAGTTGGAAATCTAAAATCGAATGTTTTATTCTGAAATTTCAGGAATCATGTAATTGACGCTAATATGCCTATGTCTTGCCAGAATATCGGCATGTCCGTAGTTCAAATTACGTCAGGATTTAACTGCATGGAGTCTTACTGCCAGTAACTCAACTCTCTGTCTTAATAGGAGATCAGAGGGAAGCCAATTCAGTAAACGAAATAATGTCTTGTTCGGAGTGGAACACAGCGCAGTGCTAATCACAACAGCTGACTGCCTGCATACTCTGTCTAAATGTCTGAAGAGGTATTGATGTTGGCACATTGTCCATCAGACAAGTACACCAGAGAACAGGGTTGGGTGTTCTAATGTTTATACAATTTGTTTATCCCTTCCAATATATAAGATTAGACGATTGGTCGAGATCATTTGTTTGTAAAGTGTGTTCATCCTTGGAGTTAAATTTTATTCCAATGAGCCTTCTCTTCAAATTTTGGATACAAAAAGTATACAATCGAAATAGAAGAGATGAGGATTTATAGATTTTTGTCATTCTTATCAAGCCAAGTAGTAGTCTGCTATCACATACATACATACATACATAATTGGTCACTACAAACCTTCAATCAGGGTTAAAACCTAGCTTTTCACAACTCTTATATTATGTATGTTAATTTTGTGAATGAGTGTCGGCGGCACTTACAGTTTAAAGTCGATTTCGAAAGACAAATTCTTGAGGAACTTTTCATGGCAATTTTATTTTTCTCACTAAGAGTTCTTGCCAGAAATCTGCTGTTTTGTTGGCCATGTCTGACCCAAAGTTTGAACCGTGGCTTCACATCTAATAAGCCAAAATACAATACCCACTAGACTATGGCGACTTCAGTCTATTGGTACGTGTTTCACATAATTACGACAAACAAACTAATGGTAAATAAGTAAATGAGACAAACAGACAACAACAAAATACACACATCATACGGTACAAAGTTTCAAATACATAGTAATTTACGAGATCTACAGTTTAAAGTCGATTCCGAACGACAGATTCTTTTTATTAACTCTCTCATAGTTTTTGACAGAAATCTGCTGAGAGGAAGCTGTTTCGTTTTGCTGGCAATTTCTGACCTGGGGTTTGAAACGTGGCTACTACGAGACTATAGTCTGGAATGCCATCGTATTAGAGGAGAGAAATTTAAAAATGCACGATGTTATCAGGGACGTTATGCTTAGAAAGGAATTCATTAACTGAATTGTGTGACCGTAAATGTACAATTAAGTATGTCTCAAACCCGTCAGGAAGTTATTCTGTCTTATCTCTCTCTTTAACACCATCTAGCTTAATTCAATTACTCTTTTACAATAAAGCTTTTCACTGTCTTTAAATTTGGTTTACTACAGGTTATACTGTAGTTTAATAGCAATTACTTATAAATATTCTTCCAGAGATGGGAATACCATCCATACAATGCCCTTAGAGTCTGGCAAATGTTGTTTTACTATGATGATAGGTTTTTAATATCGTCATTTAATACACCAACGTGTTGTAAGTAAGGAAATGATTTCAACATTTTTAATACCCATTTTCTTGTATCACATGGCCTCCACTATTTACGATTCATATGCCATATTTGAGCTGAGAATTTCGATCGAACGACCACCCCTGAAGCTAAAGGCTCATCGGTAATAATTCATAAATGGAAGTGTCGTAAAAATATTGTCTTGACTTTATTTCCCTGCTTTTTATTCTCTTACAAAAATACAGAAAAAAAATTTGCAAAATATTTACAACAACAGCCATAAAGTGTAGCAACAGTCTACACTTTAGTTTTTGGCCATAAAAATGCCCCATTTTCCCTCCTTCCTCCCCCAACACAGTTTCAAAACCATTATAGTTTTGTCGCATATTTTTATAACATTTTATTTATTATCGTGTTTCGTTCCTTTAGTTGGAGTTTTTCTTTTCAATTTCTTGAATTGAAAAGAAGAAAAAAATGAAAGAAAGAAAGAAAGTCATGCCATTCAACACAATAAATGCAAAGACCTAGCCATCGCAGTACTTCGTATAGCTTATGAGGTTATAAAATCGGCATTGAACAGAGAAGCGTGAAAAACTGCAAAAAAGAAAAAAAGAAATAACCGGAACCCAAAAATAATGCAGCAAATATCTGTGAAATGTTCTCATAAAGTCACAATTTTTATTTCGTTTTTTTCTGTTTTTAAAACCAACTCAAACTCCTACACTTGCTGTATCCTTTGCTGTGAGACACCACACAAAAATATTTATGATCCTAGGAAATGGGAAACAAAACAATAATAAGTCCACATAATTTGGCCAGCGCAATACGATAAACTTTTATTTAAAGGACAGCTACTATCGTAAACTAGAAATGAACAGAAAATAAATGTTTACGGGCACTACGCGGCTAAGTGATGCCCTACATCTTCAGCGAAGACAACAACCCTGCATTCAAATCCCTTCATCGGAAGGTTTCAAAGTTAGTGAAGCCTATTTAAATTACTTAAAGATTGAAGTAGACGTAGTCTAGCCGTAGCTAGTGTGTTGGCTTATTAGACGTGAGGCCTCGGAACAAATTCTATTCGAAACATCTCCAACAAAACGAAATATAAAAGAAAAATGTTTTCGGCGACTTCCTCTCACCACATTTCTGGCAAAAACTCTAATTAAATTTATCATGAAAAGTTTCTCCAAAAATCTGTCTTTCGGAGTCGACTGTAAACGCTAGGTCCTGCCAATTATGTATAAAATAAACACACACAACATGGCTGGTATAAGAAGCTAGGATGTAATCTTAACTAAATACTATGTATCGGCCATTGCTGGCTTTTAAGGCCATTGTGATGCCACAATTAATTCTACCCGGGGATCAACCATTCCTTAGAATCTCGGTAACACAAGCTTCTTCGGAGAATCCTTGGCATGCAAATGTCATCAGTTCCTTTTTATTCAGTTTACCCGAACAGTTTTGCATATAATCGATGCACATATCAGTCGGAAGTACCCATGACCGCAAAGGATCGATAGGAGATAACAACATAGTTTGTCGTGTGGTCTTGTAATCCATATTTTGAAGCAGGACATAATAACATACATCTACTGTTTTGACGCATTCAGCACTTTTCTTTCTGTTCTTTAATAGATCTGTAGGGCTCCTCAGAACTCCATCCACGCCACGGTGCAGCATATTTTTTTCACGTGAGTACATATTGGCATCCTCCCGGTTATTATAGCAATTGCTTCTTAGGAGACAAAGTTTTGTATGGATAGAGGCCTCTGTTAGTGTTAGTGAAGTTATGATGTGGCCACCAAGACAGTGTTTCATTCTGTCTGCGGCTATGCCCTCATGTCACAATATTATTACCGTTTTCTGTGCCGCTAATTCCAGACCCTAATTATTCAGTCGAAGTCGCCGTAGTCTAGTAGGTAGTATGTCGGCATATTAGACGTAAGGCCACGGTTCAAATCCCAGGTCAGACATCAAAACGTAAATGTAAACAAAATATTTCTTCGGCGACTTCCTCTCAGCAAATATCTGGCAAAAACTCTCTGGAAGTAATTAAAATTGCCATGAAAAGTTTCTCAAAAATCTGTCGTTCGGTAATTGGTCATTCAACCCTTCAGTTTGAGATTACGACGTAGCTTCTCACACTACTTATGTAGGTTGTGTTAATTTTATACATGAGTGGTGGGACCTACAGTTTAAAGTCGACTGCGAACGACAGATTTGTTTGAGAAACTTCATGGCAATTTTATTTATTTCCGCAGAATTTTTGCCAGAAATCTGTTAAGGGAAAGTTGCCAAAGAAATATTTTTTCATATTTCGTTTGTCTGACCTGAGGCGAATTAGACTTACGTCTAATAAGCCAACACACTACCTACTAGACTACAGCGACAGTTTTATTCTGTCTTCGTCTTTGTCCTTCTTTTGTCACAATATTAGTTCCATTTTCTATGCCGCTAATTCCAGGCCCTAATTATTCAGCCTACTCTCTTTTCCCACTACAACGTCTTTTCACTTTGCTTACAAAATATAAAGCCGTTTGTCCTACTACCACCAACGCGATCTTGTCCACATAGTCTACAATCGACATTATGTTACTCCAAGTTCGATGGCGACCACATGTTGCGCTTACAGTTGACAAGAATACCCTTCCGCGCAAAGGTTTGCTTTACGAATTGAAGGATAAATCGATCGATCTACCTTCGCTTCATTCCTGAACCACCACAAATCCAAGTATGAATCGCTTCTAGCCGAATTGGACACAGAGTAGAACGAATTGATTCTTATTTTCAAGTATATTTTCAACAAAAATTCATTAAAAATCAAGAAGCTCTTTGGTTTAAAGCCTTGCTAACTGAATCAGCCCCCGTAAATGTTTATCAAAAATATAAATTTTGTTAAACTAGCCAGCCATTGTCTATAAAATGTATGTCAGTTCAATAGAATCAATTCTTAGATCAAAACAAAAATCGAACTTTAAAGCTTCTTGCCGTGTCCGCAAATACTTCATTGAAAATTAAAAAATTTCAATCATAAAAAATTTTCATGCTTTTAAGACAACCCTTCTCCACCCAAAAAAAACCCCAAATATTTCGTGCTCAATTATTTAAAATGAATATTTAAAGTCAATAAAATTTTTGTATTTTGTGGCATGCCACACACGCTCATGCTTAAGTTAATTTTTGGTTGTAAAATATTGAGAAATAAAAATAAAATCCCTTTCAGTGTTCTTTTGCGAAAGCATTTCCAGGAGAGCATAATTGACAACATTTTATTGGCCACACATATTTTTATGTTTGACGACGGCGATATTCTCTTATCGTTTTTGCCATTTTTGCCACTTTTGCCACAAACAAATTGATAAAAAATTTTATCTTAAATGCCACCATGACACCATGTCGCCATCACCGCCGCCATCATCATCAGACATTCGATTTTATGTTGCCACCAAAAATTTTTACGATTTTTAAACTCTAAACACACGTGGTTGAGCATGGCCCTAAACTTAGGGAGACGATTTAATTTAACGACTCTAAAGCGTGTCTTATTTAAGGTGCTACTTTATGATCGTCGTCCTTCGTATTGTTTTTCTTTTATGGCAGTCCTATAGGGAAAGAATTCTATTAAGGATTCAAAAGCTGTGTCTTTGTTTCTTTCTTGCAACTCTTCATGTGATGAGACATATGTTTTGTAAAATATATTTGACATCCCCTACATTTAAATAAACTGACTGAGTAACTGCATGTCATTCTTGATGGCTGCATTTAGAGCAAGAATTTCTTATTCAGTTTCTGTGTACAATCTAATCTGCATTATCGATGATGGCTTGTGTATAAATCAAGCATGAGCTATAAGGAAATAAAAAACATTCCTTAGAAGCCCCTTCCCCAGTAAAAGTAACAATCCCAACCTTAAACCTGTCTACCTTCTTTCAAACACGAATATTAGAACAAAAATTGTTTACGATTTTTCGTCAATCCGGTTTTGTAGCGACCCGAAAAAACCCATAAAAGGTTTATTCCATCGAGCTTATAAAAGTTTAACGGTTTCATTGTCCTCTAGTGATCCCGCCTGGGATAAACATCCTATCAGTGATGCTCGTATTCGAAATTTCTATCAGAGATGTATATATGCATTGTATTGTATTAAGGAGGTGCCTTAATACTGCGACCATATGGTCTGTTGTACTCATCTTATGCTTTATAGGGTATCCCCCTAAATTGTTTCGATCAAGCCTCTTGCGCTGGCAAATTACAGAATGCTGCACGACCAATGCAGGGTCCAGCATCTGTTATGTACCCGTGTGTTTCTTCTGGAATGCATTAATGTCTAACATTTATCGACATGTTGTGCTCGCGACAACCCCCTTTTAACTGAGTCTACAGTTCCCTGTCATAAGACCGGTTATCAACAAAAGTTTTTATTGCCTCGAATCCAACTTGTTATCTCTTCCTTTGAACATCCCATTCCATTCATACAAAAACAAAACAATGCAGTAAACAAACATGTTTACAAATAATCGTACTGCTTAATATAACAACAAACACCATAAAAAATGGAAAACAAGTAAACAAAATACACAAACAACACTATAATAATAAACGTAAACAACGATGTTTACATTTATAGAGATCTCGAAAAGGCGAAGCCACGAACATTCGACTTCAAGAACATTCATCAGACTATTTACGTTGCCATATAAAAGGCAAGGCAAAGCAGGCGACGGAGTGAGTGAAGTTCAGTCAGTCTTGTGTGAAGACGTTGTTTATTTGAAAACAGTAATCGTGGTTTGAAGATCTCCGTTACAAAGATCTGTCGAACAATTGACTAGTAATTGTTATTGTTTATGCAGAAGAGTGCAATTGTTGTTGTTTACATTAAGTTGTGAACAGTGGCACACAGAATTGTACGGATAATAAAGAATTTTAATCAAAACTACACACAAATTTATGTTTTTTATTTTATTTGCAATCTACGAGCTCATATTTTAAACATTTTTAAAAGGTAAAAACGTAACAATATTGAATGATTCCATTGTTTGCATCCGTCGCCTCTGTAGACTAAATCACCAAGTGATATCACTTCTGTCACAAGCATCTTTTTGAATTACTTATCGAACTAATGCTTGTGAAGTACTCGGAGAATACCAATACAATCGAAGCACTAGAAAAGAATATCGGTATTTTGAAAACCAGCAAGTGAAAGATATGTTGAAATGTAATTTTGGATATCAAACGCCTTGTTAAAGTTTATAAATGTGGAATAGAAACGTGATCTCTATTCCACTGACTGCCTCTCCGAGCACCACTAATAATGGAGAACCGTTACTTAATCATACTTATCACGCTATGTATGCGTTATTCTTTGTTTCTATTAAGTTCCTTTGGTTCTTAATGAGTCGATAAATTTCTCCAAAAGATGAAAATCATGTCATAATGGTATCGTTTCCGGATTTTACGTCATAAACTCCATGTCAAAAAGTGGGCTCACATATGATGTAGTTGATAGAAAACTGCATGCCTTCTGTGCTTGAAAATTATCCTGAAAGCAATTGCTATGTTCCCGAGTTTTAATGGCCTTTGGTCTCATTGCTAGAAAATAGGTAACTTGGTTGAGTTTAAACTCTCAAGTTATTTGGCAGATTTCTGACAGGCTGGACAGATCAAAGGGGAAACCCCAAAGCAACCAGGCATTTAACAATTTTACAATGATGTCTTAGGGTATAAGGGGGATATATGACTCCGGCAATGATAAAGATTGCCGTTGTATTTTAATTTCATTTTCCACTTTGTGTCCGTAGTCAGTCTTTATCGCTGGAACATGCACAGGAAAAATAAAAATTTCAATTTCTTTACGACGAAGTGGCGTCAAAAGTCATAAAATTATACGTAAGACAGACACACACACACGCACACACATTTAAAGATTATAAAACAACCACCAGAATGCCACCATTTAATGCCATTGACTTTATGCATGCAGAGCCTGCATTGGGGCGAGTATTGTAAGCAAAGCATTGTAATGAATGGATGCGTAAGGAAGCCCGGCATAAATGTTCGCATTCAGAAATTTCAAGGCTGGTTAATTTTCGATTACTTGCCCTTTTTGCGTGTACATCTTCATATTTCAGTTGCCCCTCTGTGTTTTTGGCTGCACTGTCCAAATTAAACTCATGAATTTAGCTTTTACTCGTAATAAAATACCGCTTTTAGTGTGTATGTGAGTGTGTGAGGATTTTAGGGATTAGTGTGTGGGTTATCGGAATGACTTTTTTATTTTACAACCTTTTAATTATGTTTTCATGTTTTCTTTGTGGCCAACAAGGAGGCTTAAAATATTTTTTTGTTTCTCTCTTGGCCATTCATACAATTCATTGGTTTATTGTCTTTGGCAATGACTAGAGAAAAATGAAAATAATTTTTACTAGGCATTCCTATTCACCTTCTAGAATTTCATTCATTGTGCTTAAATGTTTAAGTGTATATAGGTGGGTGTGCGTGTGTTACCCATGTACAATATGGAGAAAAAGACGGAGGAATGAATGACTGAAAAAAATTTTTTTTTCTTATAATTCCCTTCAATTAAAATTTTAACATCCTTTTAGGATTTATGACTTATTAAGTGGCGTTAAACTTAAGCTCTGCTTAACTATCCTTACAAAATTAATTTCTTGTTAATTAATAACGAAATTGTTTTCTTGTCTTTCATACCTTTTGTTTCCTTTTTTATAATCTTAAAAGACATTTTAGAAGATTAATTTCTAAAGAACCCTTTAAATCAAAGAAAAAGAAAATTAAAAATAAACTAAACACATTTTAAAACTTAGTACCGTCTACAGGCTTACCAGAGATGAGTTTGATTGAAAGACCACCAGATTCATTTCTATACATACTATAAAAATATAGCCAATCATTCTCGTCATTACTTTTTAAATGTAGTCTGAAACATGGAAAAGGTTTGTAGAATTGGACCGAAGTCTCCGATCCCAGTGATGAGGTTGTAAAGCTTCGGTCAGCGTTGTAATATTTACTTTTATTCGTTGTTTTTTTTCACTGCATAAAAGCTATCGATAACTGTAGTTTGACATCAGAAAATGTCAAACAGTGTTGGCATTTTTGGTCTCTAAGGTTTCTTAAGTCAGCATAAGATGTTTAACGCCAATACTACGCTTCCAAATTATGGAAATTTCCTTAAAAAAATAAATCTATTTCCACAGTCAGAACACATCATCCAACTTACGGTCGATACAATCGCCCAAGTAAGCAAGCAAATTTTTCTTGAACATCATACTTCAAGTCACTGTCACCTACTAGGTCGAGTGGTTCATACCCCAGCCCAAACACCTCACGGAAACCGTGATATTAAAAATGTATTTCTTCGGCGATTTTCTCTCTACAGATTTCAATGAAAATTGCCATGAAAAAGTTTCTCAGGAAATCTGTCGATTGAAATCGATTTTAAACTGCAGATCACCCCACTTACAGATAAGATTAACACACAGACCATGAGTGGTGTGAGAAGCTATGTGTACATACACACATACATGATTGGTCATTACAGTCCTTCAACCCGTGTGGTAGCGGGTTAGAATTCTACCACAGTGGTTCCCTGCTTGTCGTAAAAGGCGACTAAATGGGAGGGCAGGGGTAGAGGGTGCGGATGAAAGTCTAGCATATACCCAATGACGCTCACGCTTCAAAGCGAAACAATGCCGCTCAATGCATTGAACTACCGTGGTATCACGTTAGCACCGTGGGAATCACAGACCATCATGCGTGTGAGCACGCTCCTAACGGATGTGGACGATCGGAGCCTAGTCGTATAGGCATCAGAATTGATACCAGTAAGATTCTGATTATGGCATACTGGACTACGCTGAAATATTATGATTTGATGACATGGGCTGGCGGATGGGGTATTCTGTTACCAATATGTGCTGGAGTGAAACCTGGTACAGACGGCTTTCAGGCTAATACACCATCTGTCTCCGTCCCGTTAAAACCTGGCAAGCCTTGGAGAACGATCTTGGACTCGTCCCGTTGAGTTGGGGTGTAGGGGCAGTTAAGAATTTCTTCTGTTTAGCTCCCGGTCTGGCTCTGAACACAAGCTCTCATGAGGACTTGTGTCAACCCTCGCATGGCCTCCCTGCATTGCAAAGATAACCATGGGACCACAACAAGGGTAACTACACAACGAATCCAAGATAACGGCTCCAAGTTGGGACCCAATAGAATGGAATTTATAACAAGCATTTCACACAACCCTACAGGCGCTAATTCTCCAGCCGGCACCGAAGGTGCAAAGGAGACCCAGCAGGACAGCCCTTTCCTGAATCCTTTCCGGAGAGCTTCGAGATTACTCCACTCTCCACCGCTGAGGCAGAACGGCGAGCGATCGCGCTCGTCACCACCGGAGTTGCAGAGGAACAAGGATCCTGAAAAAGAGGTGGATGATTTCACCAAACTAGGCGATAAAATTTCTGAACTCGTGGAGATGATGGGCGGAGGAAGGAGGTCCATACACCAAGCGATGCGCGATTTAGTGGCTTCTATATCGTCACTATATCAGCAAGCCGCTAAGGATAAAGTTGCGGAACAAGAGAAAAGGATCAGAACTAATGATAGAAGCACGCAGACGAGCCTTCAACAGCAGACACCTTGTGTTTCCAAGAGGCAGAGAGAAGAATTGGGAAAACCTAGGAGAACACCTCCGAAGAGAACCAGACCAATTCAACTGGAGGGATCAATTGACCCAACTTCAAAAATTGGAGGCAATGATACAAAGAAAGGAGCAGTAAGTACTAATGAAGGTGTAATAAATCGGGATGCTGAAGTACCGGGTGCCGGAGTGGAAATGAGCACAGAGCCCAATGATTGGGTGCTCAAGACAAGGAAGCGCAAAAAGCCCCCAAGACCGGATGCCATGATAATAAAACCTACGGAGAAGCTCTCATTTGCAGACATCCTGAGGAAGGTTAGGAATGCCCCGGAGCTTAAGTCAGTTGGCGAAGATGTTCACCTTGTTAAGAAAACACAAAAGGGTGAAATTCTGCTGGAATTTAGAAGATCGGCTGAGGCGTCTACAGAAACTCACCAATCCAAATTGAAGACCATATTGTCCGATGATATAGAGGTCAGGACGATAACTCAGGAGACAACATTTGAACTGCGATACCTGGACGAGGTTACCACGGAAGATGAAATAATAACCGCTTGGAGAGAACAAATAGGAGATTTACACCCATCGGCTATCAGGACGATAAGAAGTGCTCCAGGGGGTACCCGGACGGCAATAATTGTAATACCAACGAAGCTGGCTAGCAGGGCCGAAGAGGTAAGCAAACTGCGTGTCGGGTGGACAGTTTGCCGGTTAATGAGGAAAGTTCTCCCAAGGAGATGCTACAAATGCCTAGAATTCGGGCACGTAGCTAGAAATTGCCGCAGTAGGAGTGATTGGTCAAAACACTGCTTCAAGTGCGGAGGGCAAGACCACCTTGCCAAAACTTGTAGTGGTGACCCTCACTGCCTACTCTGTAGGAGCGATCGTAATGTGGACTCAAAACATGTCACGGGGGGACCTAAGTGTCCACAGTACCTGGCAGCTCGGCGGAGGATGATGAACATAGGAAAATGAGGATCTTGCAACTGAATTTGAACCACTGCGAAGCGGCGCAGGAGCTTCTTAAGCAGACAGTCCGGGAGCAGAAAATAGACCTTACGATTTTGAGTGAACACTATAGGGCACCTGACAATCAGCGTTGGGCTACCAGTAAATGCAACAAGGCAGCGATATGGTCATGCGGTAAATTCCCAGTGGGAAATGTTGACAACAGAAGAGAAGGCTTTGTGAAATGCACTGTTAATGGGGTACATTTCTTCAGCTGTTATCTCCCCCCCAGCTTATCATTGGCGGAGTACAGACTCAGATTGGACGACATCGTTCGCGAGGCCAGAAATCTAAGACCCGTGGTGATTGGCGGGGACTTTAATGCATGGGCAGTGGAATGGGGTTCAGCGTATACGAACCCAAGAGGTGAGAGCCTGCTTGACGCATTTGCAACTCTGGAGGTTGTCTTACTCAACTGTGGGCAGATTGATACATTCTCGAGAAATGGAAGGAGTTCTAAGATTGACTTAACATTCATCAGCGATACACTGGCAACGACGTCGAATTGGACTGTGTCCGATGTCTACACTCATAGCGACCATCGGGCGATCATTTTTGATATCCAGGAACGCGCTGCAGTGAACCCCATTACTGCCGCCCCTCCTAATCCCTTGTGGAGGGACTCTACTTTTGATGAGGAAACCTTTGTTCTCGCGATGAGCGGCATTCGGGTGACCGGAAGCGCAAACAACATGGCGGTGGAACTTATGCGCTGTATAACGGAAGCCTGCAGCGCGTCTATGTCGCGGAAGTCTCACCTGCCAGGCAGGAAACACGTTTATTGGTGGAACGCGGAGATAGCTGAATTAAGAAGGAAATGTAATAGAGCGCGGAGGATATTCCAGAGAGCAAGGGGTCGCAATGACTTCACAGAACTTCGGGAAAGATACAAAGTGCTCAGAGCCAACCTTAACTGGGCCATTGACAGGAGCAAACGAAGGTGCTATAGGGAAATGTGTGCCGATTTGGATGAAAATCCCTGGGGCACGGGGTATAAGGTGGTAATGAGGAAGCTGAATTGCTTTCGACCACCGGCCACGGAAAGCGCGGAGAAGCTGCAGTCAATTGTTGAAGGCCTCTTTCCGGAGAGGGCCGAGATCACGTATGCTGTGCGAGACAGTATGTCGCACGATGACATTCCTGAAGTCAGCGGCCAGGAATTCGATGCAGTCTGGAAGGAAATGAAACTCAGGAAGGCTCCGGGAATTGATGGAATCCCAAACGTCGCACTTAAGGTGGCTATAGAGAACAACGTTGAGGTGTTTAGGAAAGTATTCCCAAGGATATGGAAGCGACAGAGGTTGGTTCTCATCCCGAAGGGCAACGGTGCGCAGGATGCAACAGGTTACCGCCCACTTTGTATGATTGATACCGTAGGTAAACTGCTGGAGAAGATAATATGTAGAAGACTCGAAACGATATTGGAGAGAGACGGCCTGTCGGATCGCCAATTTGGCTTCCGAAAAGGGCGCTCCACAGTGGACGCAATGGAGGCGGTCATTACCGTAGCGAAAGAGGCCATCAGCGGTGACCGCTGGTTTGAAGGTGATAAGGAGTATTGCGCAATCATCACCCTGGATGTCAAAAACGCATTCAATTCGGCAGATTGGGACGCCACCCTGGCTGCACTTGATGAGAGGAGCGTACCTGGATATTTGATGGAACTCATAGTGGACTATTTTAAGGATAGGGTACTTTTGTATGATACAGACGAAGGCAGAAAGTCATACGCTATAACAGCAGGGGTACCACAGGGTTCGGTGCTGGGCCCAATACTATGGAACGCCATGTATGATGGTGTACTGAGGCTTAGGCTTCCTACGGGCGCACAAATATTCGGATTTGCGGACGATATAGCCCTCGTGGTGAGGGGTAAACACCTTGATAATGTGGAACGAACGTCCAATGCGGCAGTTAGCAGAGTTAGAAGCTGGATCGCGAGTATAGGTCTGAAACTTGCTGATCATAAAACGGATGTCGTATTAGTAAGCAGTAGAAAGAAAATGGAATACATCACCATAACTGTCGGCGAACAAAGGATAACATCGAAGCAGTCTATCAAGTACTTAGGAGTTATGATTGACAACAGACTCACATTTAAGGAGCACCTGACGTATATTAGTAGGAAGTGTGCGGCGGCAACGGGCGCACTCGCGCGGATAATGCCCAACTTGGGAGGTCCCAGACAGGAGAAGAGGCAACTGCTGATGAGAGTGGTTAGATCGATTGCTCTATATGCAGCCCCTATATGGGCCGAGGCCATGGATAAGAAGACATATAGAATAGGGGTTGATGGGGCCTACAGGAGATCTGCCCTCCGAGTAATTTCTGCCTTTCGCACAGTATCTACGGATGCAGCCTTGGTGATAGCGGGAATGATGCCGCTACGAATGTTGGTAGAGATAGAGAGGAGAAAACGTTTAATAAGTAGGAGAACGGGGCTAGTGCACCCTGACCAGGTGAATGATGATGTAATGAATAGGTGGCAGCACGAGTGGACTTCTTCCACAAAGGGAAGATGGACCTACAGATTGATACCGAATATAGAAGAATGGACTGGAAGGAAGCACGGCCAGGTGAATTTTTACCTTACTCAGTTCCTAACGGGCCACGGATGCTATAGGACATACCTTTACAAGTATGGGCATGACGTGGATGAAGCGTGTCCATCATGTCTGGATACAAGTGAAACAGCGGAGCATATATTCTTCACTTGCCCGCGCTACGAATTCCGACGAAATTTCCTTGAGAGGACGATCGGTTCCCAGGTGACTCCCGACAAAGTGGTTAATCTGATGTTAACATCGCGCGAAAACTGGAACGCGGTATGTTTATTCGCGAAGGAAGTTCTAGTACAACAGAGAATAATAGAGAGAGCAAGAACAGCAGAAATGGATAGCAGCACTCGCTGAATCATTACCTCCCCCGATGTAATACTTGATTGTGGTCCCGGGGGGGGCGACTTAATGGAAGTGTGACGAACTAGGTTGGGTTTAGTACGTATGCGTTTAGCAAGCCGAGAGTAAGTCTTGCGGCGAATCGTGCACATTGGTAGGCCGGGCTACCAATGTCTTTCGAAGATTCCCAACCTTTAGCTCGTAAAGCTATAAAAAAAAAAAAAATTACAGTCCTTCAGTCAGAATTACAAACTAGCTTCTCCATTCCAAAAAATGTGTAAACTTACCTTTTCTAAAGTTTATAGAACACTTTAACCATCTTACGACCAATATAATCGTTCAAGGGAGCAACCAATTCCTGCAGTTATTGTCCGATTTCGCTCTAATTTTATTATTTTCGAATCGAATCAGTCGACAAGAGATAGTTATGTGAGTACTGCACTGAAAATTGCTGCTGTGAGGCGAAGTCTAGAAGAAGATGCTGAAACGAGGATTTGTCGTTGTCCTCAAGGACTTAGTCCTTGACTTACGTGCCAATTTGTGTGTAATAATTGCATCCATAAGTGGCGTTACCTTCAACTTAAAGTCGACTTCGAACGACAGATTTTTTTAAGAAACTTTTCACGGCAATTTTGATTTACTCTCAGGAGTTTTTTTCAAAAATCTGTTGAGAGGAAATAGCTGAGGACTTTTATTCGAGATGTCTGACCTTGTGTTTGAACAATGGCCTTACGTCTAATAAGCCAACACTTATAAGACGTAATAATTCTTGAACAGTCTACTGAGTGGCATATACTGCTGGACTTACTATTTGTAGATTACAAAAAAGCCTTCGATACCGTTAGACGCACGAATCATGTGGGGAGCATTGGGCAATCATTTCATACAAAATGCTGGAGTAAATACATCCATTAAAATTAACCGTTAGGTATGGTTACGGCTTCATTCATTTCTTCCTTTCTTTTGGAATAAGCTTCTGTTAAGCTGAACTGTGAGTGCTAACGAGCAGCTTTCTTTCCAGAAACTGGCCCGGCATACTTGCAATATAATACATTTGGATTAAGTCAATGACTTAGGCTGCAACCAGCAACTATTAAAGAAACAGAAGCCCATATTCAAACCATCATTGATACCTTATGGCCCGATTTATTGAGAGAAAGTAGTTAAAAATTGGCCTGTGATCGAATGGTCAATGTAACTCGCAGCCACTACGTATATAAAGGGTGGACCATTTAAAAGTTTAAAATTAAGAAATGCAATAAAAACAAAAACAGTTTGAAATTTGTGTTTTTGTTATGAATTACAATTGTCCCGCTTAGAAATGGAATATTATTTCATTCGTATGGCTCCGCGGCTTCAACTTTTGAACCAATTGAACCAATTGTAAGGCGTCATACCGAGATCTTTTCAAAAAATTCGGCGTAGACTTCTAAGTGAAATGTTCAACTCTTGAAAACGAAGACGAGTTGATGTTGATGGATTCTCACACACATTCTCAGTCACAGCTTTGATATTTTCGTGTGTACGCACTGTACGAGCACGCTCACATCTTGGCGCACGAATAAAGAAACCAATTTCACGAACTTAAGCAATAAACTTGCATATACTGGGCACTGTTGGTCCTTCTCTGCGACAAAATTTTTAATTTCCGATCAATTATTTTTGTTTTGGAAATAATTTTCCAATAAATCCCAACGTTGCTCAAGCGTAAATCAATTCTATACATTCAGTGGAGATAATGTGTCAGAATAGAACGAGATAAGTACTGCCAGATTCGAAATAAACGATAACTTAAATTTAAGCCATTTGTGTTCTGAAAAAAATTCAAAATGTTGTAAAAAAAATCAATTCGACAATATTTCTGTAACATTTCATAATTTCAAACTCTCAAGCTCTTAAAAAATACATCACTTTCGAATAACGTTGGTACATGTATACCCACACATGTGTAAATTCCACATTTTTCCTCAAATACATAATTTTATTGCAATTAATCAAATAATATTTACTGGCATCTTTATTTTACATACACACACTCACGCTCGCTGCTGCCCCTTTCCATTAAGGCTGTGTGAGTGTAATCAGCTTAGCTCTCCATAATCTCTTTTCAATTATGCTGCAAAAACTTCATTTGATTTCGTTTTATTTTTTCACACATACACACGGATACGCTTACTCTCATTCCTACCCACCGTATAATTTTGTTTGTGGATATTCACTTTTATTTTTTTTTGTTTGCTGTGTATATAAAAATACAAATGTAAACATGTTGTTTATTATTTTATTATGTATTTATCAACAACAACAACAACCAAACAATGATAACGAATCATAAATTGTATGGACGTGTAATAAAGCAACAGAATTCTAAATACTCACATATTTGTTTATCTCGCACTTACTCTCGCTCTCATCTCTGTGTCTAAAATATACTCATATTTTTGCTTATGTAACATAAAACATGTATAATTTCATTACTTACTTACACTCTCGTTCTCTTTCAATGGTAATTTTTGTTTTTCTCTTTCATTTTATTTCATTGTACCTCGTGTTTGTTGTTTGATGATGATGATTAAGTGCTTTACACATGTAGTCATAAACAAGACAATACAATATACTGTTGCTCCTGGTGGTTGTTGTTGTTTTTTTATAATCTTTTAAACCAATAATTTTTTAATATTTTCACACACATACATAGGTACACACATGAATACAGGATTGCTACTGTAGCTGCTCTTAATTTTATTACACAATGTATGTAACAATGTTTGTGTTGTTCAAAATTAAAATCTGTTTGGATTTGTTCCTCTGTAAAGGTAAATGTGTGCATGACCATATGTAGATGATGTATATGTAGGTGAGACGAGACAATATTTGTTTTCAAATGGACATGATTATCGTAAAGCTATGTGTCCTTGTTTTAAATTTAAATCAAATAAAATGTTTATTAACAAATAAACGAAGAAAAAGTTGTTTGAACAACCCTTCAGTCAGGATTACAACCTAGTTTCTCACACCACCTAATCACACACAACGTTAATTTTATACATGAGTGGCATGACCTACAGTTTAAAGTTGAGTCTGAGCGACAAATTTTTGAAAAACTTTTTCATGGCAGTTGCCGAAGAAATATTTTTTATATTTCGTTTTGTTGGAAATCTCTGACCTGGGGTTTGAACCGTGCCCCATCTCTAATAAGCCAACACACTACCTACTAGACTACGGCGACTTCTAGGAAAGCAAAATTAGCGTTTTACGCAAAAAAAACCATAGGCAATAATGCGGTCACAGACCAATCATCACATACTGTTCTGATCACCAATGGGTCACCAGTCCCGAAATGTTTAGGGTTCAACTGTTAGCAGACTGGACTGCTACCACAGGTGTCGGGAGCGCCAGAGATTCGTCTCTGGCCGACAATGGTGAGGCCCCCTTGTGGGAGCAACGTGGTGGCTGTGGCTTAAACCCAAATCGCGGGAAAAGTGCAAGCTCGGTGTGGCATTGCACTCTCAACCACTGTCAAAAAGCGGACTTTAGATGGTCTCCCACCCCTAACCAAGAGGGAAGTCTTGTCCAAATGCAAGGCTTCGAATTGGTACTCACGTATGGTGATGCAATCAGTGATATGCTTATGCATATCATGTGGTTGGATCACTGTATGGGGGGGGGGGCGCTGGTAGACGCATTGTTTCCACCCGTGCTTTGAGCACCGTGAAACTCACGTCAAATCCTGGACTAATGTTCTGATCACCTGTGCGCTCTCCTCCACCTCAACTAAGGCATTATTTAGTATACTAAATTGGCTCCCCTTTGACCTTCTATTAAGGCAGAGGGCCGAGGTGGCGGCAGTGAGCCTCAGTGCAGTCTAATCCTGGCCCAATCTGGCCTTTGAACATATGATTCAATATAACTTTCTAAACAGAACATTCGGTTTTAGACTTCCAATTAGAGACTTATGGTCTGAAGATCCAGAGACTCCAGATAGGATCTTTGAAGCCTACACTGATAGCTCAAAAATAAATGCCAGGATGGTCTGTATTATTTTTATTAGGGGTTCTGATATTAAACTTTCTTATATGCTGCCTGACCCGATGCAGTGTTGTCCAAGCAAAGATCACAGCAATTTTGAAAGCGACACAAAGCTTGATGAGTGGCAGCATTTTCCCTGAAAAGCTCTTAATTGACTCGTACAGCCAGGCTGCGATTAAGTCCCTAACAAACGCTGTTGCAATGTCCTTCCTTGATCATGAATGCCGAGGATTTCTTAGAGAAATTACGGATCATTCAAAGGTAACTCTTTTATGGGTTCCAGAACATAAAGACATCGTTGGAAATTGCATCGCCACTAAGCTGGCCAAAAGCTGTACAAAGCTTGCAATCTCAGACATGTTACGGAATATATGTAGGTATTCTGATTACCTCAGTTAATTTGGATATTTGCCACTTGGCTTAATCTTGTTGACAATATAAAGGTACGTGCAATATTGCTAGACTGTGCTGGACATGTAAGGACAAGAAGAGGACTGACACACTTCTATCCTTCAATTGCATGGCCGACCATCGCATAATAGCGATTCTTACGGTACACTGTCCTTTTGGTAGGCATGCAGAAAGAATTGGCATTTCGACGAATGACATCTGCAGTAGCTGTGGGTCTAACTGAGATTGTCTTCCTCCTCATATGTCAGTGCCTTGCTCTTGCCCTAAAGAGATGGAGATTTTTAAGCGAATGTTTCAACGTGACGGCATCACAGGCCACACTAAGGTCTTGCAATTTGAAATTGTCAAACGTGTTTTGTGGAATTGCCTTAAAAACTATGTCCCTAAGAATAATCCCGTAAAGTTGAAGCATTTTACAATCAACATGTATCAAGTTTTTGCCACAATACCTACCTAAAAATGCGAAAAATTAATCGTAAGCCATCAAGATATGACTGCTCTAGCCATGCTAGAGAAGGGCCAAGTAAAGCTTTTGAGATTCAAATTTTTTTAATCCCTTACCATTTAAGGATACCTGTCCTATTTTTTATTGTAAATTAATACCAGACTTAACACATTTATTTATTTTGATATAAAATCCCTGGTTTAATCCTAAAAATTCTTAACTTCCAAAGCCAATACCTGTTTAACATCCTTAATACCCCTAAAAGTATGCCATGAATAAGAAATTAATTTAATAGGATTTAAATATGCTTCCAAAACTATGATACATTGTCCATCAAATATAAACCAAAAACATTTATCTGCTTGAAAATATTTTATTCAAGAGAGGGAGAGATAGAGAGAGAGAAACTTAAATCCATGTCATCATATAATAAATCAATTTAATACCTTTATAATTTAGATATCCTCCCTCAAATGTATGCTATAAAAAAGAAAAAAACTGTCACTTGGACAGACAAGTTATCGTACTCTACATTAATTTCCATGGAAAATATAAAATCAAGCTGACGAATATATTTAAAAAAAATGTCCTTTTTTTCTTTCTCCTTGTATCAGTTGCATGTAGAATTTTTTTTCTCTTAATTTTTGTGATTTTTTGATCTGATATGTGTGGCATTATCTTGTCTTATACTCAAAATGTTAAACAGAATTTTATTTTATCAACCATTTGTCAAAATGCGCATAGTAATTGTCGACTGTACTATGGCAGGGGGAGCAGATCTAAAAATGATTTTCTACTAGAGGAGTGTGTGATGGCTATGTAAACAGCATGAGTTTATTTAAATAAATTATGGTAAAATAATATACTCTTTTGAATATTTATGGAATAACAGAGATAACATGTCTAGCATTTGATGTATTTTAGTTAGTTAAACTTGATTTATTTCTAAGATATTATAAATACATGTATGTCTGGCACCTTAAAGTATGTGTCATTTGTTGCCCGTATGTTTAGTCTTAAATTATGCCGTACTAAAAACAATATCCTGTAAATGGAAGTTTTTTATACATGCTGCAACACCTTTTCATATTGCAATATTACGCACCTCGGACTATATGGTCCAAACTAGATTCTATCCTTCGACCGAAATGGAATAATCTTAGTTTCAGTAAAATTTAATAATTTCGAGGATATGATTTGTAGTCTAAAATGTTAGGAAACCACAAGAAGCTTTAATGTTGGCCCAGCTAACTAAATAAATAAACTTATCAGATGTACTAATACTTGAACAGTCTACTAAGTGGGGTACACGCTTGAGCTTACTATCCGTAGATTTCAATAAAGCCTTGTGAGCAAAAGCAATACCCAGGAAATAATTCGAATTAATAGAGCAGAGACCTTGAACCTTAGCTATTGGCACCGTGCTGGATGGCTGAAGCGACGTCAAGTCAGACTTTAGAGAATTTAAGTGTGGTCTCTCGTGTTATCTCGAGGATCTCAGTTTGCTTTATAAAAGTTTGCCCACAATGCTGGACTTGAGGTCGCCGTAGTAGATAGTGTGTTGGCTTATTAGATGTGATCTAATAAATAAATGTGAATCTTCCCCTCAGCAGATTTCTGTGTGTGTAAGTTGTGTGTGTTAATTTTATACATGAGTGGCGTGGGAACTACAGTTTAAAGTCGACTTCGAACGACAAATTTTTGAGAAACTTTTCAATGCAATTTTATTTTTCACTCTCATAGTTTTTGCCAGAAATCTGCTGCTGCTAAGGACGAGGCTAACCTCACAGTATCTGATATGAGTGTATATCGTCAATGGCATCACGAATTTTGGCCTTCAAATGCTCAATTGTCGCTGGTATGTCGGCATAACAATTTTCTTTAATGGCACCCCACCGAAAATAGTCGAACGGTGTAAAATCCTAGCTTTTTGGTAGCCAATTGACATCACCATTTCGGTTAATTAAACGGTCATCAAACGTTTGATGCAATAAGTCGATTGTAGCATGAGATGTGTGGTATGTGTGGCACCATGCTGTTGAAACCAAACGTTGTTCACATCAATACCATGAAGAGCGGATGCAAAAGAGAGGCGTACCGCAGTCGTCGTTCTTAACTCATTGGCTTTTGTAATCCAAATACTTAAGGAATTTTACACAAGAGTCTTGGCTTACTTGGCTCGCCTATTAAATACAGCTCATACATGCATTGAATCCAGACGATCATCGTTTATGGTAAATTTTTAGCAGTTAGAGACTCTTGAATCTCTTCGAAGATGAGCATTTTTATTAAAGAAAACGTTTTAATGATGAAATTCATTACTAGGTAAAAGGCAAAATTGCCGTATTTGGAGTGAATACAATCCCCAGGTCGTTAAGGAATCACCATTGTAGCCATTTAATTCGGTTATCATGATACAATAGGTGTCTCCATTGGCCGTAATGAGCCAATGATGCCTCCGCTCCACAAGCCGCACCAAACAGTCACATGTAATGGATGTATTGGCTTCTGTAAGATCATGTGAGGGTTTTCTGAGCCCCAAATACGGCGGCAATTTTGCTTATAAAACTACCCACTATGATGAAAATGAGCTTCATTCGAAAAGATGTTTTTTTTAAATCCTCTTCATCGTACAGTTTCTCGTTGGCCCAATAAATCCCAAATGTTGCTCAAGCGTAATTCAATTCATTACATTCAGTGGAGATAATATACTGAGTTCTGTGATAGAATAGAATACATAAGTGTTGTCAGATTCGAAATAAATGATGATTCAAATTTAAACTGATAGATAGCCCATCCGATATTTGTGAAAATGTATTCAAGTTTTAAATCCTAATACAAAATCATTTATTACACAAACGGTTGTCTCATTAAAATTTTAGGTGACTATTTTGACTTCGTTTTATAATTTCAGGCACGTATTATTTTTTGTTAATACAACCAAAATAGAGCAACAGTTAATCTATTTGCATTTTAATAACAAGAAAACATTGTTTTTTTTTTAGTTAACACACAGGCCTTAAAAATATTAGAAAAAAATTATTATTTTTTTTTTTTGTTTTTCTACTTCATTAGACTTCAAGAAAAAAAAACAAAGCAAAACAAAATCCATCATCATACTTGAACCTCTTTTAACACACTGTATAACGTAAAGGATAAGAAAAAAAAACGCTTTTTCACACTAAATTTGTTGGCCCTAAAAGTAGGCAATTGTTTGTTTCCTCTCTCTCTCTCACTCTCTCTCTATCTCTCATGCTGTATGTGTGTTGTTGTTATTGCATTATTATTTTTACGCACGTTTTTAAAATTACTTACACATCAACATCCTATAAATTAACAAATTTGAGCCCATAAGTATTACATGCACGCAATACACACACACACACACGCTCATACAAATCCATTCTCATGTATTACGGTACATAAAGCCACATGTATACACTCCTAATGCAATCATAAACCCACCCATGCATACATACGTAGTTACATACAAACATATGTTGTATAGCCTTGCCTAACATGTTTGAAAACAAATTCCTTTAAACGCGAGAGCAAAAATAAATGATGAAAAGAGCGAGAGACGGGGAGAGGGTAGAGTATCAGCAAAATGTCAGGGAATGTTTCTGATATTTAGGCCTGTTCTTTTGTTTTATGTGGCTTAATCTAATATTTAATATGTTTATATGTATACAATACATACACTATGGATGGAAATAATAGGGACAGTTTTGTTATTTTCTCAACAACATGCCATCAAATTTTATTTATTTATCTGTTTAGTCTTTGAAATATTGTGGGATTTTATGTTCATGCTTTAAGACATAATTTTTAGGCCGTTTCTTTGAAGTTAACATCAAATCTGGAGGAAAGAAAAATTAAAATCCACCCCCAGGGGTCAGACATTTCGAATGGAAAGCCTTCAGGTATGGATACAAAAAATGTGAGGTTAAGAACCTCTTCAAGGCAACTACGGGTCACTGACACATGGGAGAAAATAATCTCTTTAGACCCTCCGCTCCTACAGAAGTCACTTGAGGTACTTGCCAAGTCTATTGGCATGTCTTCCTTTAGGACATTGGTCCGTAAGGATCGCTATTGTGACTTGGATGACCATCCAAAATTAATTACAGAACAGAATCAGTCTTCTTCTTATGTACATAAGGTCAGCAGAGTCTAAAGTTTACTACGCATACGTTCTTACTGCCAACGACGTTGATTTAAACTGTAAAACCGTAGAGAATACCTAGTTTAACTGAAGCACTAGGAACACCTACTAAGAATAATTATGGCTTGCACTTCAAAATAAAGCAGCCGTGAAACAACTGACAGTTTTAATAAATTTTTAATTTGGACCTCAAATCGTAGGCTCTCAAAGCCATGAAATGACCACAGAAAGCTAGACATTAAGAAAAGGTCGGTCTTGAATAAGCTGAACTAATTGTACTTTCGACGCCCATACATGATCTTAAATACACAAAAAATGGAGTTAATCACGGCGGTTGGCCGCTTGTAATTTGGGAGTGAATCTGCTCATCTAGTGTAGGTACAATTGTCTGGAACTCCTATATGCGTGTGGAAGTAAGAAGATGCTAGACTTTAGCAACTGTCCTTTGGTAGACAACTCTGTATAGAGTTATTTGTCAGGATACCGAGTGATAGAGGGCAGCGAAGACATTTAAAGATCAGTAGATCCACCAGCAGGGCTTATTACTATTCTCAATTTAATCGGAATTGGGGAAATTAGGAAATTCTAGGAACACTAAAACGCTCACAGATTGTTTAAACACGCAAATGAGACGGTCAGTCTTAAGTATGAAATTCGCCCGGATGTTCTCAATAATGGCAGACAGGACCAGTCACGAATCTAGACGCTGCAGGTTATATCGCCTGTCAACAGAAACAGAACGGAACACATATTATGCATATGTGGAGTTATATGTATAGCTGATGTGGATATACGTATTATTTACACGATGCCTGAAATTACTCTTTATGTTGGTTTCATAAGGAGAATACCAAACACATCCTATAATGACAACGGTGTACACTTTCAACATAATCCAAGTATTTACTGAAAAATTCAGGCAAAGTCGGATGTGGAATACTTTCGAAACGATTGCATCTTAAATTGTCACTTAGACTACCCAACTATTTTAGCACAATTCAGTCTGAATTAGTGTCTGTAAAGACTATCATTGTGCCTATTCAGTTTTGGAGTACATCACCTCTAAGATTGTTCAAGAGTGCCGGCTTTATCTGGAGGACATAGAGAGACATCCAACGTTATCGTTATGTGAATTCGTAGACACGGAGACATTAGAGGTAACAACATATCAGTTAACCTCCCAAAAGCTGACGTAAAAGATAATTCAAATGAATTTAAACTTGAGATGGGAATTTCTTTTCAGAACAGCCAAACAAATGATTTCGCACAGACTTTAACTCTTTGGCGAAAGAAAGATGGGAAAGTGAATCAAATTGTTAGAGATCACTCAAATCTAAGATTACAACCTAGAGTCTAATAGTCGACTCTGAACTACAGTTTTTTGAGAAAATTTTCATGGCAATTTTATTTTAACTCTTAGAGTTTTTGCCCGAAATCTGCTGACGAAATCTTTTTTAATCTCATCTTGTTGGAGATGTCTAACATAGGGTTTGAACCATGGCCTCACGTCTAATAAGCCACACTACTTACCAAAGTACACCGATTTTATCGCTTCAGCTAAGCAAAATCCAAGTTAAAAAACAATTGTCTTTGGATACTAACGCCCAAATGCGGGAAATGACTCATACATCTTATGCAGAAGTAAACAGTGAAAAAGAGGAGAACCCAAAACATTTTCTAAACCATTGTCCAATACTTAATCTTTAAAAAGCTACTGAGCTATACTTCCCATGACAACTGCCAATTTAGTCTAATCTAACCTAACATAACCTAAACTAACTTAACCTAATCAAACCTAACTAACCTAAGTTAACTTAACCTAACCTAAGTAATCTAATCTAACGTAATCTAACCTAACCTAGGTTAGGACGAAGTGGTAGCTCTGATATCAAAGAGCTCACTTGAGCCTTCTAAGGCAAGAGAAGGAAGTTGGTCAGCGTAGGGGCTGCACACCAAAGCACGACTATCCCACACTGGAAAACCAGCCAGAAATTTTGATGAACGAAGCTATATCCTTGACATCAATAGATGATAGCTCCGTCAAGCTGACAAGAAATGGAGAGCCAAACAACCTATATCTGCACCTCGCAAGAGATAGGCACTGACAAAGAAAGTGGATAACAGTCTCCTCTTCCTCAGCGGATCTGCATCCACAACAGAAGTCGTTAAATGGGAGCCGCATTCTTTCCGCGTTTCTACCCATAACACAGTGACCTGTAAGCATGGCCACTGTGATTGAGATGATGCCACGACCAAGTCCAAGTAACTGGTTAGTACGGTTTCTATACATCAAGGGCCAGATGAGTCTAGCGGTGGAGCAGGACTCCGCATTGGCCCAGGATAGGTTGGAGTCTAGAAAGTATTTTCGCGAAATGGCCAGCTTGGCCGAGGCGAGTGGCATACCCAAGTCTATTGAAGAGGATTCCGGAAGGAGTGCCCCAGCTCTGGCGAGCTCATCGGCCCTGCAGTTCCCCGGAATATTACTATGTCCGGGGACCCAGACCAGTGAGACACTAAAGCGCCCAGAAAGAAGGTTGAGACAGTGACGACATTCCCTGACGATCGTGGAGTTATTCACAACCCCCGACAGAAATCATATGGCGGCCTGACTGTCAGAGAAGACCGAGACGCGGGTGAAAGGAGCACCGTTGACGAGGATCCATTGAGCGGCCCGGTAAATTGCCATCACTTCCGCCTGAAAACACGCGACAGTAAAACCAAACCTAATTAAGATGGAAGTATTTTTAGATATACATTGTATCAGCGGGAGACGTTTACACTCTTAAAATTTCAGATTTCCTATGGTTAGATTAGAAAAGCGGGGGATATGGTAAATAAATTATAGACCAGATAGGCACAATAGATCTCTACAGAATGATATGTTTCAAATTGCAGCCATTTAGACGTGAAAGTTATTGTAAAATATTGAAATTTTGAAGTGTTCCTATTATTTCTCTTCACACTGTAATGGAAAAAAATGTATGCTTTTGAGCTTTTTTTGTGCTTTGTTTTCTCTTTTATTTCGAGTTAAAATACCACTTATCAGATAACATTTTACCAACCATGACAATTGCTCTTCTTCTTTTTGCTGTTATTGTTGTTTGTTGTTGTTGTAGTTATTTGCTGTCGTTTACTAAGCTTAACCCTGAGGCCATTTTTATCTCTACTACTGCCTGTATTTCACATTCTATTTTCCCCTTCATTGTTGTGTTAAGCAGTAGGAGGAGAAGGTTAAATCGTAAATAAAATAAGGGGGGATGGGGGAAAAAATATTTGAGAAAAATCTGATTATTTTTTACATGTTTTGTTATTAGGGTGTGTGTATGTGTACACATACACTTGAATGTGTTTAAACATGTATGAGAGACAGATAGTTAGTCAGGGAGAAAGAGTGATTAAATTATAAACATAAATTAAAGAGTGTAACAAAATGCGGTGGTAATTTAATTCTTGTGGGCCTCGAAACCCTGGACAATAGAAGCTTTAAACTATTGGAACTTCTATTGCCTACAAAGGTGTTTTAAATCAAGTTTATACTCTCATTAGGCCTTTATTAGCGACTTGGTTGAGTAAGCTTCTTAAATTTCATTAATTGGAAGCACACTGTTTATGTGTGAAAAGATTTTCATTAAATTTCGATTTTTCTTTGTGAATTGTGCGTAAACAACTGGCCTTAACATTAAAGCCCAATTTTCTCCGTCTTATTCTTACATGCCAGACTGGCCTAAACAAATTTGTTGAAAATACGTGTTGCCGTCTAAAGGAAAAATAAATTTTTTTTTAAATTCCTAAAGCAGAGATTCTCAAACTTTTTTTTTGTTCTTTGGTTATAAACAATATCCAGGTTCTTTGATTCGCTGTTATGCTAGGCAATGGATGACTTGACCTGCCTGTTAAAAATAGAAAGGGGTTCTCTAGTCCAAAGACATTAATCTACAGTAAGGATACAAGTACCAGTTGAATAGGAATAATAAACACAGGCTAACAAACTTCGGATCTACTGTACATAGTCCCTATAAATGCTTACAAATGCAAAACTTCAATGCTGTAAACCTCCCCTATTAAGAAACTGAGTCTCCCTCAAAATTCAAAATCCATCAAGAACTTGATAAACGTATTTGTTCTGGCATTTCTGGTGCCTGCATAAACATAAACTGCCGTCATTGCCTATAGAGAAAGGCTTATAGACTTTCGGATCCGTCTTGCTATACTTAATAGCAACCAAACAATTCTAAAACACGGCCTCTTTGAATTTCCCCCATCTTTTATTAGAGATTGAGAATGGTAATGAGCTTCGAGTAGTTGTTGTAGTCTAGTAGGTAGTGTGTTGGCTTAATAGATGTGAGGCCACGGTTCAAACTCCAGGTCAGATATCTCCAACAAAACGGAACGTGAAAAAATATTTATTCGGCGTTTTCCCCTTAGCAGATTTCTTTGTGTGTTAATTGTATACATGTGTTGCGGGGGAAATACAATTTGAAGTCGACTTCGAACGACACAGTTTTGAGAAACTTTTCATAGCAATTTTATTTTGCTCTCTCAGAGTTGTCACAGTCACTCATTCGATTGGACCAATTTGCATGCACTTCTTCGAGTGTATATCGGTAATGACATCATATATGTTGACCTTGAAATGCTCAATGGTCTCTGGTTTGCCGGCATAACACTTTTCTTTAATGGCGTCCCACAGTCCAACGCCGTCAAATCTCGGCTTCTTGGCAACCAATTGACATCACCATTTCTGCTAATTAAAAGCCATCAAACGTTTGATGCAATAAATCGATTGTGGCATGAGATGTGTGCTAAGTTGCACCATCCTGTTGAAACCAAAAATCGTTCACAAAAAAATCAGTTACCATGGTGCGATAGGTGTCTCCTTTGACCGTAATAGTTGCGCCGTCTTCAGTTTCAAAGAAATATGGGCAAATGACGCCCACGCTCCACAAGCCGCACCAAACAGTTACTCCTAATGGATGCATTGGCATCGGTAAGAAGAAACGTATGGTTTTTCTGAGCCCTAAATAGGGCTTACTAATACTAATACTCTTCAAGACGCTCATCCTGCCCGTGCTTCTTTTTGGCGCAGAGGCATGGACCCTATTAAGCACTGATGCAGCAGCCTTGAGAGTATTCGAGAGTAAAGTCCTACGTATGATCTTCAGCCGAGTGCGAGTTGGCAATGATTTCCGCATCCGATCCAACAGTGAGCTGTATGAGCTCCTCAACGACATAGACGTTGTGCAGCTTCTTAATATCCGGCGGCTGCGCTGGCTCGGCATGTCGTTCGAATGGAGGAGGATGCTCCGGCGAGACGGTTATTTGATGCAGGGATCTGCTGAAGTCGGCGAAGAGGTCGACCTTGTATGCGTTGGATGGACCAAATCGAGGAAACCCAGTCATCGATTGATATGGCCAACAGGCGTAGGCGTGCAAGAAGCAGAGGTGCCTGGAAGGATGTGTTGCGGTCCGTTAATCGGGTTGTTAATGGCCAATTAATTAAGTAAGTAAATAGGGCTTATTAACGTACCCACCAAGATGGAAATGAGCTATCGTAGCATCTCATTTTAGTGGCAGAGTTGTACGATACATTTTTACTCTTTTGATTCTGAACAAATTTGAAATTTCTATTCAAAATACTTGCAATCATTTGTAAAACTTCAAAAGTTGAAATTCTGTCACTTTATCCGTGTAAAATTAATGAATTTCTCAAAATGAAACGCAATGAAAACATTTTGCAAGACACTGACAGACGACAAGAATTCATTCATTTTACATTGACAACAGCCAGTAATACACTCTTAATACAAATACTCCTTAAACTGCGTATACGTATGTACTCGTATATTCCTTGAACACATACAAATGCAAATATAAATAAATGAGAACATATGTGAGGGAACGTGAGTGAGTCCTTTTAAGTTTATACCACATACCATCCATATGCAGATTAATGTATAGCCCCCCCTTCTACGCTTACATTTGAATGTGAGAATATCTACGATGACAACTGATAATGGATCGAATTATTTCGAAAGAAAAGCACATGATGGAAAAAAACACGGCACGTTCATACAACAGCAACAAATAGAACATATTGCCACGACCACTGTCGTCCCAACCCCTTGTATTTTGGACAGAAGACAAGAAGAAGAACAAAAAACAACGCAATTACTCTGCCAGAGAATTTTACACACAAGAAAAATAGAACTTTTGGCATTTGACACTCAATCCAATTCAATCCACATACATACATACATACATACATATGAAGGAATAGAAGAAAAGAACTAAGCATTGCGACAAAAGCAAAGGAAAATGAAGACAAAAACACGATAAATTATTTTCTTCTTATACTCCACACTCATTCCATCTATTTGTACGAAAAGGAATCGAAGAAACACTAGCATGAAAATAAAAGGAGAATGTTATTGAAAGAGGAAATATCTAAGACTTGTACTAGGAAGTCTTAATTCCAAGAGCTTTACTAACGTGGATCCATGTTGTTTTCGACTGGAGTAACTTCGGATTTATTTATCGTCCTTGTGCGGAAGATCTAAATCTCAGCAGAAGGTGTAAATATGTTTGAGTTATCATTGACGCAGTTTCTTCTTTCCTTTTCACTATTTCCACTCTTTAGTGCTCTCCGAGTGCTGAAAATTTGCATGATTTTGCAATAAAGGGTCAGTCCTTGATTCATATCCTTTTGTTCTGCCAATTGGCTTTTTTTGGTATTTACTAGGATTGTAGGTGCGGACAAAGTCGCCGTAGTCTAGCAGGTAGTGTGTTGGCTTATTCGACGTAAGGCCACGGTTCAAACCCCCGGTTAGACATCAAACAGAAATTTGAAAAAATATTTCCTCGGCGACTTCCTTTCAACAGATTTCTAGCTTAAACTCTGAGCGTAAATGAAAATTGCCTTGAAAAGTTTCTAAAAAAATTGTCGTTCGGAATCGACTTTAAACTGTATGTCCCGCCACTCATCTATGAAATTAATGCACACAACATAAGTGATGTGCGAAGCTAGGTCGTAATTCCGACTGAAAGTAATAAAGAGCAATTATATACGTATATAGGTGCGGCCAGTATCGCTAATTAACTGATGGTCGATATCTGAATTGTTTTCCCTTAAAAATAAAATCGAGTAGTTTCTCCTCGTTATTGTTCCCTTCTAAGCCCAACCTTTATATGAGATATAGAGCTGACATACAACAGCTCTTTCAAACAAATTCAGACACGAGTTTGACATTCGTTAGGACCTGGAAAATACTTGAGTTCAACAAGAGAACACTTCGCTTTCTAACAGGAATTCTAACTGGACACTGAGTTATTAGCACATTCGCTGACAGGCTCGGTCTGCCCAACAGAATTACTGCAGTAGCTGCCATGATGTAAAGGAAACGGAATCGGCACAACACCTTTTATGCGAGTGCCCTGTACCTCAGAACAGGCGTTAACGTGACAGAATGTTTAAAGATCTGCGCATGGTGACGAACCGCGGTGATATCAATGTCTTCTGCGTATGCAAAAAACTGGACACTTTTGTGGAAAACGCTAAAGTTGCGACGCATTCTCGCAGTTCACTGAACAATCTTCATGACAAAGTTAAAGAGGTCACATTTCAAGCAATCGCCTTCACTAAAACCTCGCACTGCACCAAAATGTTCGGAGAGGTCCATTCCTATAGCGCAAGTAAATACATACATACTTAATTGGCCATTACAACCCTTCAGTCAGGATTATGAACCTAGTTTCTCACACCACTTATGTTGCGTGTGTTTATTTTTATATATGAGTGGCGGAACAATCCACTCCGAACGACAGATTTTTTGAAAAACTTTTCACCACAATTTTATTCGCTCTCAGAGTCTGACCTGGGATGTCAGGCTTACGCCTTATAAGCCAACACACTACCTACTAGGATACGGCGACTTCAAAGTAAATATTCAAGTTAAAATGCTGAGAACTCTCTGTATGACTGGCGTATTTTCTTAAACGGAGTAATAGCTTGGGAGCTCGGGGAGATTCAAACAGGAAGCTACACGCCAACCTAACCTTAAGAGAGCATTAAAAAGAAACATTTTCAGAACATTGTTTATACCCGATATACGCGACTTATATTGGGAAGTCATTTTCATTGTTCACCAGTTACTAGGACGTACCTGGTGAAGAGACACAAAATTCATGCATCGATTATTAAGCACGAATTGATACTAGGGATCAGTAATTGAATTGAGAATCGTGTTTAAGGAAGGAAGAGTCTTATGTAAGTCTTATACAAGTGCTATACGACACTTATACAAATCCTACACAAGTCGTATACAAGTCTTATACAACTCTTATAGAAGTCTTTTGCAAGTCTTATGCAAGTCTTATACAATTCTTATATAAGACTTATACAAACTACTTAAATTATACGCATTAAAAAATGTATGTATGTTCTTATGTTGAAACAACGCAGCAACTACTTTTCAAAGACAATTCTCGAACAGAAGAGATTGGTGGTAGCCAAGCCTTCCGGTAAATGGGGTAAAAAGAATCAAGAAAAACATCTTGTTTTGGCAAGAGAACCAAAAAAAATAAAACGAATCCTACACATACATAAAGCAATACGAGATTAAATGGCGTGAGCCAGTGAATGAAGGATTCTAAATTCAAATTGAATGGCCTTCAACTCAAATTTCAACTGAAGCTTACGGGGAAGTTTAAAATACGAAAAAAATCCTACAAAATCACGTTTAATAGAATGCCGAAAAGTACAAATTCTGTAGAAAATGATATCAAAAACGGTGGAAAAGGGAGGTGGAGGAGGGAACAAAGAATTTATTTTTAAAGCCTGAGGCATAGAATTTATATCACATACTAGTACAAGGCATTTTGTGTAGCAGTGGAGAAGGGAGGTAAGAGTGTGAGGAAAATATTTCAACATATGTTTGCATTGGAAATAAATGATGAAATAAAACATTTTCCCCATGTTCAGGCAGGCAAAACAGACAGGCATGTTTGCATGTGTATGTGGAAATATTTATCAAATGTTTTGGAAAATAATGAAAATTTACGTTTTTTTACACAAATAAAAGCAAAAATGAAAAGTTTTTTCTTAGAACCCTCAGTAAAATATCAATAAATTGTTTTGCATTTTTTAGTCCTTTTGTCGAATTGGATTGAAATTCGAAGGGAGACGATTTTCTCAAATTTCAATTGAATATTTTTGTTTTTTTTTTGAAAATTTTCAAAATGATTGTGCATGTGAAACAATTCAAGTGAATGTAAATGAAACTCTAACTGAAAAGCAATAGTTTTTCGAAGGAACAAGAAACATTTAAAGAAATTTATTTCACATAAATAAAATCCCAGGATATTTCTAGCCTAAGATGGAGTTCTCATTTATACTCCATGTTATTTGTAAGATGAGCTATTACAGATGATCAATAATCAATGTGAAAAGCTTACAATTACTCAAATACTCAACTTACTGAATTAGTCGTGTCTTTAATTACGATCTAGCTTCTCACATCATTCATTTTGTGTGCGTCAAGTTTTATCCATGAGTGGCAAAACCATCTGTTTAATGTCGACTCCGAACGAAGATTTATGAGAGAAGAAGTCGCCGAAGAAATATTTTTTTTTCGTTTTGTTGGATATGTTTGACCTGGAATTGAAACTGTGGTCTCACATACTACGTATTAGACTCTGGCGACTGTTTTAATACAAATGAATAATATAGGAAACGTTGACGAAAAGCTAAAAATGATCTTCTCTTGATGGCATGAGCTATTAAATTTAGGAGCTTTAATATGTACTAAAATTTACAAAATTTAGCTGGATTGTCTTGCAGGCTATGAGGGCGCAAGAGGGAATTCCTGTCAGATAGTTACGAACTGATCTCAGATGGGTCTGGCAGTAAATGACGGCAAAACGAAGTATATGCTATCGACAAGTAGAGACGTGAGACGTAGTGGATCTTAGATTACGGCCGATGACTATACTTTTGATATAGTCAAAGAATTTATTTATTTTGGCATCGCCTTCACCACCATAAATGATGCCAGTCTGGAGATCAAGCGCCGATTCACTCTTGCCAACAGGTGCTACAATGGTCTCAATAGGCAATTGAGTAGCAGAGACCTCTCACGTACTACAAAACTAATACTCTGCAAGGCGTTCATCCTCCCCGTGATTTTTTATGGCGCAGAGGCATGGACCCTATTAAGTACTCATGCAGCAGCCTTGGGAGTATTCGAGAGAAAAGTTCTACGTAAGATCTTCGGTCCAGTGCGAGTTGGCGATGATTTCCGCAACCGATCCAACAGTGAGCTGTATGAGCTCCTCAACTACATCGACGTTGTGCAGAGTATTAACATCCAGCGGCTGTGCTGGCTCGGCCATGTCCTTCGAATGGAAGAGTATCCTCCGACGAGACGGGTATTTGATGATGGGATCTTCGGAAGTCGGCGAAGAGGACGACATGGGTTGCGTTGGAAGGACCAAATCGGGGAAGCCCTGTCATCGATTGGTGTGACCAACTGGCATAGACAGAGGCGCCTGGAAGGATGTGCTAAAGCAGGCCGAAATCCGTTAATCGGGTTGTTAATGGCCAATTAATGAATGAAATGAATGAACTACATACCCGACTACGGCGACTACATAAATTACATACATACGTAATTGGACATAAAAACTCTTGAGCCAGAATTACGAACTAATTTCTCACGTCACCCATGTTGTGTGCTTTAATTTTTATCCATGAGTGGCGGGGCCTCCAATTTAAAGTCGAGACTCTGAACGACAAATTTTTTGTGAAACTGAGAGGAAATCGCCTTACAAATATTTTTTCATATTTCGTTGCATTGGAGATGTTTGACCAGGGGATTGAAGTGTGGGCTCACGACTAATAATTTTTTTCGTTTTGTTCGAGATGTAAGGGCCAAGGCCTCACGTCTAACAATACAACACACATTAACTTCTACGCTATGGCGATTTTGTTGAAAGTAGTTTGCTAAGTTTGAAAGAGCACAGATGAAATTGCATGTTTGTTAGGACGCCTTAAGGGTACTGTTGCCGACCATTAATAATTTTGGGTGACCCCAAAGTGAAGTTAATCGAGATAGTTGTGGCTCTAAAGATATCAAAACAACACATGAAACATATCGTGTATGGGTATTTGGACATGCAAATACTTGTTTCAGAGAGGGCACCACGCGAGCCAAACAATCGAGCAAAACAACAACAAATCGATGACCATGAAAAACCCTTATTTATGTATCGATTGCGTTAGCCTACAAGGTTAGGTTAGGTTAGGTTAGGTTAGAGGACGTGTAATTGTCAATTATGACAAGTACAGTACCCGGAGGTCGAATTGACCCATTTTACAACGTCATAGTTTCTCACACCACTTATGTTGTGTGTGTTAATTTTTATACATGAATGGTGGGACCTACAGTTTAAAGTCGACTCCGAACGACAGATTTTTGAGAAACTTTTTCATGGCAATTTATTTACTCTCAGAGTTTTTGCCAGAAATCTGCTGAGAGGAAGTCGCCGAAGAAATACTTTTTGTATTTTGTCTTGATGTCTGGCCTGGAGCTCGAACCCTGGCTTTACATCTAATAAGCCAACACAATACCTACTAAACTCTTTAGTCTAACAGTTAAGCCAACGAACCTCACTTATGCATTGTTTACTTCAGTCTTATTGGTAACACATTCATCAGACTGTTTACCCTTCCGTATAAATGGCAAGGCAAAGAAGGCGTGAAGTTCAGTCAGTTTTGTGTGAAGACGCGGTGTTTTTGAAGAGAGTAATTGTGGTTTGAAGATCTCCGTTACAAAGATCTCTCGAAAAATTGTCTAGTAATTGTTATTGTTTATGCAAAGGATGTAAACAGAAGAATAACAAACGAAGCAATTGTTGTTGATTACATCAAGTTGTGAACAGTGGCACACATAATTGTAAGAATGATAAACAATTTTAATTAAAACGAAACAGAAATTTATTTTTATTTTATTTGCAATCTACGAGCTCATATTTTAAACGTTTCTAATAACTATCACTTGTCTTCACTTGTAATAATGCAATCAATTGATATTTTCTTGTAATTTAAATAAAAAAAAATGTTTTTAACTACACAAAATATATGTTTCAGACTAAAAAAAGTGAAGAAAGAAACGTGATTTAAAATTCATAGAAAATTACGGCGATAACAATAAAAATAAACAGCCGTCATTAGATGACAGTTTAGTTAAGGCCAAGCCAATACAAGACTCCAACAATTTCTGCAGACAGACAGGCAACTAATGATTATTTTACAGCAACAGCAACTATACACGAAGACAACTTGCGATAAAAGACAGCAGCAACAATTGTTATTACAGTTGGTTGTTGTGCAAGCAAGCCATGCAACATTTGCTAAATCCAGCCAGTCATGGCATGACAAAAAAAAAGAAAAAAATACAAAAAATGGGAATAAATTTCCTCTTAAATTGTATTTAAAAATAAAAGACGAGAGTTGAACTAATAAATCGTCCAACGGAGTTTCTCAATAAGTACGAGGTGTACAGGTGTTCCCATATGAATTGTCTTTCGCGCCCTGTAGACGCATAGACGCGGTACAACAACTGGCATATGTTTGCCAAAGATATTTAAGATCCTGCTTTACTGCACTTTGAAGAAAAACTTACATGGAAGAGGATAAAAAAGATTTAGTAATAATGGGAGAAAGGAAGAGAGTGAGAGTATGAAGGTAAATGTCATGGACATACTAACGACAGATCATATATCTTATTTATATTGAAGAATTGGCGAGGAAGAAAACAAGAAAAAGGTGCGTTAAACAGCAATAAGGGCGTGGCAGAAAGAATATTATGATTAAAGGAATGAAGCTACGCTCTACTTGAGTTCGACAAGAGAACGGTTCGCACTCTGACAGAAATTCTAATGGGATACTGCCCCACGAGGATTATTGCAGAAGCTGCCATGATGTGGAGACAACGGAATCTGTGCAACACCTTTTATGCGAGTGCCCTGCACTTCAGAACAGACGTCATCGGTTTTTGAGTGAAATAACGTTTGAAGATCTGGGCATGGGGCGAACGTACTACTAAAGGAACTGACCGGTCTCATCCGGACCTCGGGGTCCTAAGATGTCAATGTCGTTTGCGTGTGCAAACAACTGGACACTTTTGTGGAAATCAAGAAAATTGCGATGCACTACCGCAATCCACTGAATAATCTCCATGACAAAGTTAAAGAGGTCGCATGGCAAGCAATCGCCTAGTCTAAAACTGGAGGAGTTGCTCAACGTCATTCTGCCTAGCTTTTTCTGCTTCGGAGGAATACCGAACTCAGAAATTGCGGCAAAAACACAATTCTTTAGGGGGCTATCGAAGGCGGCCTTATAGCCGACAAAAAGATGATGTATGTCAATTTGTTTTTCATGGGTCTTCTGCAGGATTTGGTATAATGTGAAGTTCTGATCAATGGTGAACCTACCATGTCTCAAGCCTCACTGATAAGTACTCAATATTTTTGTGAGTAGCTTCAGACAATACGCCCAATAGGGAAAGAGGATTATACCCCTGTAGTTGGCTCAAATCAGTAATTCCCAGGAGAATTTTTATTAAGAACTTAAAAATTAATTCCCGGTGGTGAATAGCGGTGTGTTGGTGGCACTATTAAATCTTCAAATTTAAATGCTGAGAACTTTCTGTATGACTGGCGTATTTTCTTATATGGAATAATAGCTTGGGAGCTCGGGGAGGTTCAAACAGGAAGCTACCCGTCAACCTTTTAAAATAAACATTTTCAGAACTTTGCTTATACCCTCCTTATACTGAGAAGTCGTTTTCATTGTTTACCAGTTACTAAGCCGTACCTGGTGAAGAGACACAAAATTCATGAACGAATTGATACTTGGGATCAGTAATTGAATTGAGAATCGTGTTTAAAGAAGGAAGAGTCATGCCGCCAACGCCAAGAACTACGGTAAGTTGGTTAGGTTAGGTTAGGTTGATTTAGGTTACGTTAGGCTAGGTTAGATTAGGTTAGGTTGGGTTAGGTTAGGTTGGGTTAGGTTAGGTTATAGTGTTGTCGCGTAATCTAGTAGGTAGTGTGTTGGCTTAGTAGACAACGATACGAAACATGAAGAAAATATTTCAACGGCGACTTCCTCTCATCAGATTTCTGGCAAAAACTCTGAAAATAAATAGAAATTCCCATGAATAGTTTGCGTAAAAAATCTGTCGTTTGGAGTCGACTTCAAACTGTAGTAGGCTGCGCTACTCATGTATAAAATTAAAACACACGACATGGGTGGTGTGGCTGAAGGGTTGTAATGGCCAATTAAGTAAATAAGTAAAGTAGGTTACAATGTCCTTAGGCCAGCGTTTAGGCACATAAAGTATTTACAATAAATCTTGCTATTACACGAAGAGGAAGTCGGCGTAGAAAATATTTTTTCTTATGTTTGTTGGAAATGCCTGACCTGGGGTTTGAAACGTGATCTCATGTCTCATTAGCTAGACTATGGTGACTTCAAAGGATTTTAAAATTCTATGAAGAGAAAATATTCAATAATTTGTATCCTTCCAAGCTACGTCTCTGCCTAAAGTTATAAAAATTAATACGAAAATAACAAAAAACACACACACAAACACATTTTAAATATATTATAAGCCAAAATTGAAATTTTTTCCCATTTGTTTTATCGTTAGCAACAGAAAAGAAAAAATAGACGAGGAAAATTGCGAGGCATATGTACATAAGAAACCAGGAATTGCTTTAAGAAACCCTTCTACACTCTCATGAATGAATGAATGTATGAATGAAAGAAGGAATGAATTTAACGGAATAGAATAGAATATAACGGAATGGAATAAAATAAAATGCATTTCACATGCCATGTTTTTACGAATGTTAAGAAAACAAATTGCTTTAACGACAGCAGCAAATGCAATTTAAAGAAAAATGTCCCAAAACTCCCTGGCCTGGTAGTAGCTGATGAGGTAGAAGAAGGAGAAAAAAAAGCCAAGAATATAATGGGATTTCTTCACAGGGTGGAAAACATTTAATGCCTGCCTGGTTATAATGTTTGTTTAAAAAAAAATCTGTTGGAGTATGTGTGTGTGTGCTAAAGCCATCCATAAATGACTATTCTTTGTTGGCTGCTGCTGCTGCTGCTACTGCTCTTACTTTAAGAAGATCTCTCTAAGGATGTTTATAATGATGACTTTACCAGGAGCCATATGTTGACAGTGTGTGACTTGTAATCAAATACGAAAATACAACGACGAGTTGCAGTTGTAACACAGCCAAAAGCCATACGTATTGTAATGGATTGTTTTACACATATGCACACGCTCTCTCTTACATATATACTCGCCAACATACACACTTACAACAGGTTGCATTAATTTTTCTTTACAGGATACTGACAGGCAATTTTAATAGGATCTCTTTTTTTTGCTTGGAAAGGTCTTAAGGGGCGATTGATTAATACAGAAGAAGAGTCTTTGATTGTGGAGTGGGTATTGCGCTTAAAAGCAGAAGGGATACGTGTTATTGAAAGTTCGGTTTAAGTTTGGTTTTAGACGAGAGCTTATGGTTTAAAAATATTTAAAAATATTTTTTTCGGCGACTTCCTTTCAGCAGTATTTTGGCAAAAACTCTGAGGTTAGGTTAGGTTAGGTTAAAGTGGTAGCTCTGATAACAAAAAGCTCACTTGAGCACGCATAGCGGCCAATTGTGACGCCACAGGTGAACGTAGTCTCTGTACTGACCCAGTTCTACCAAAACCAGGGAAAAGGAAGAAGTTGGTCAGTGCAAAGGCTGCACATTTAAAGCACGACTACCCTACGCTGGAAAACCAGTCCGAAAGTTCGATAAACGAAACAATATCCTTGACATCAATAGATGATAGCTCCGTCAAGCTGACAAGAAATGCAGAGCCAAATAACCTTTATCTGCACCTCGCAAAGAGATGGGCACTGACAAAGAAAGTGTATAACAGTGTCCTATTCCTAAGCAGATCTGCACCCATGGCAGAAGTCGTAAATGGGAGCCGCATGCTTTCCGCGTGTCTACGCATAACACAATGACCCGTAAGCATGGTCACTGTGATTGAGATGATGCCACGACCAAGTCCAAGTAACTGGTTGGTACGCCTTCTATCCATCAAGGGCCAGGTGAGTCTAGCGATGGAGCAAGACTCCTCATCGATCCAAAATAGGTTGGCATCTCGAAAGAATTTCCGCGCAATGGCCAACTTGACCGAGGCAAGTGGCATATCCAAGTCGATTGAAGAGGATTATGGAAGGAGTGCACCAGCTCTGGCGAGCTCGTCTGCCCTGCAGTTTCCCGGAATGTTGCTGTGCCCGGAGACCCAGTCCAGTGAGACACTGAAGCGCCCAGAAAGAAGGTCGAGACTGCGGAGACATTCCCTAACAATCCTGGAGTTATTCACAATGCTTGAAAGAGATCTTATGGCGGCCTGACTGTCAGAGAAGACCGAGACGCGGTTGAAAAGAGCACCGTTGACGAGGATCCATTGAGCGGCCTATTAAATAGCCATTAGCTCCGTCTGAAACAATCTGCAGTAATCCGGCAGTCGTAGAGAAATGTTTAGGTCCAGTTTTCCAGAATAGACTCCGCTACCAACCCCATTATCAAGTTTAGAACCGTATTTGTATATATCCCGGAGTTCTGGGAGGACGACCGTGTCAGGGTCCCAGTTGTCCCTACTCGGAATCAGAAAGTGAAAACCCCTGTCAAAACAATATTCCGCAGGGAGATAATCTATGTTCAATGGGGCCACAGGATCAACCTCCAAAATAGAGGAGTGACCAGAAGGTACGATGTGCCAACGAGAGTCGCAGCAAACTTATGTGCTTGCTTAGCGAGAAGCACAATAGAAAGCCACTTAAACATTGCGAACAAGGCGTTTGTGGGTGTGGTGTACAGAGCACTGGTTATATAAATGGTCGCAGACCTTTTGACCTTGTCAAGAAGTCTAACGTCTAAGTCTAACTACGGCTATCGGAATACTTGTTTTTTTCAGAACTGTAGGACATATTATATTTGAAGTATTTCCACACTGGAAATGTTTTATTCTTATTGTTCCTTTAAGGAACATAGGTGAGGTTAGGTTAGCTTAGCGGATAGCTTGCAGTTCACAAGCAAGTTCACCCAGTAGCCCATATGGCCCATTGTGTCACCCAGTATGAGGTCATATACAGCTGCATCCTACAGAAAGCATCCTATTCATCTCCCCATTATTTCCTTACGTTGTCTCATTTACATTAAATACGTGTTTCCAGCAAATCAGTTGGTTGACCTAGGATCTGGTCCACAAGTAACTGCCTGGTAACTAAGCCCTCTATAGAAGTGTGGTGCGTTGTTGCCTTGAGTGTAGTAATGAGTCTTTCAAAACTAAAACTCTTGAATATATAAGTACTACTCTATAAGTAAACCAGAAGTAACACTTAGTTCATAAGCACACTTTTCTAAGAGCTTCGCTATACCTCCAGAGAGATAATGTCATACCATCCTTTCAACATAACCTAATTTATGGAGAAAAAAAAGACAAACAATTTCGTAATCCTTTAATTCGTTTTAATTTTTAATACGAAAACTTCAAATATTTAATTGGCATCTTAAATGTCCTGTTAACCGCAGCTCTATTGCCATCTTCAAGAAAGAAAAAGGCTTTCAAAAGAATACATCCTACATCCTGTTAAGCTGTTATGAAGTCCGTTGCTTTTTCTTTTGTCCTTTTCTTTTAAAATTAATATTTATTTTAATTCTTACAAACAAACAAAGCGATAGAAAGAGAGTTTCTTGATAAAAAGAAAATATTCCATAAAAATATTTCACAGAGATATGGCAAAAAGCCTTGAGCCATTTAAAAAAGAAGATACGAAATAAATAGGAAATAGAAAGAGAGAGAGAGAGAGAATGAAAGACAGAGAGAGAAACAAACATATTGTTAACCAACAGACTAGCACGCAACAATGTAAATATAAGGACAACAGTAGGCGAAACAAGTTTTCGTATGACAGAATAAAATCGAAATGTAAGAGCGACTCCCTCTCTTTGTAACGCATTCTGTCATCCATTGACTATTCTACTACAAATATAGGGTCTTAGCAAGGTTCCTAAATAACTTACATGTCATTTATGTTAAATAGGGAACCAATGTTTGTTATAACGCAATAAATATAGCTGCTCTATGGTATTCTGCTTCCACCAGAACTTATAGCATTGTGTAGTTTGGATGATTATTTGTCCCTATATTGAAACCAATAATCGTATAAAGTAAATAATAATCACTCAAACTAGCTTATCTAGCATGCCTCATCTGTAAATTGTAGGCTTTTATTAACAATACTCAGAGGCGTAGTCCTCTATGAGGCTAATATTCTATTGGCTGCTATGCACGCTGATGTGCAGCATCTGCTGTCTAACGTTGTCTGTAAACAAAATCTAAAAAGCTTTGTTGACCCGTGTGTCTATGAACATTGAAAATGTACTTGATTTTATCAGAAATGATTGGATATGCTATGTAGGCATGTGCTTAGTTCTATCAATTTTTCAGAGCCTTACTCTCAGCAGTATTCTGCTGACCATGAAAAGTTTCTCAACAATTTTTTGTTCGGAGTCGACTTCAAATTGTAGGTCCTCGCCACTTATGTTTAACACACACAAAGGGTTGTAATCACCCATTAAGTAAGTACGTTATTCAGCCACCTGGCTGTGCTTCTTTTTCTTATACGGAGTTAATCTTTCAGAGTTTTTCTGTTATATTTCGTCTAAGAATTTTCAACGTTTAGCGAGCAGAGAGTTAAGTTAGATTAAGAAAAATTCACTTAGAATTTATCACAATTGCCGTTGTTTCAGCACTGGACCTCAGTCACCGTGACAATTTTGAATGAATAAATGAAAGGAACTGAAGTCGCCTGTTGTCTAGCAGGTAGTAAGTTGGCTTATTAGACGTGAAGTCATCTCCAACAAACCAAAATACGAAAAAATATTTCTTCGGCGACCTCCTCTCAGCAGATTTCTGACAAAAATTCTGAAAGTGAATAAAAGTTTCGGAGTCGACTTTAAACTGTAGGTCCCGCCATAAGTACGAATGAAAGTCGTGGCTTTTACCCAAATTAGCGCCAGAATGTCCAGCTTCTTTTCCATCTTACCATTCTGAACAAGAGACCTCTGCAAAATCATTTATTTACATTTCAACAAAGGAATCCTAATCTCACATCTGAATTCATTCGAATTAGCTACCAGTTTATTTACCAGTTTTTCCAAGTGCGTCAGCTACAACCTTCTACTTTTCTTCTATGTTTGGGTATTCAGGAAAGTACTCCTTTGCTCCTTTGCAATGTCTTCTAGGGATTTCGCAATTTTAGACTATCTTTGATTTGATGTATACTTTTTAAGGTTCTAATGCCTCCAGTGTTCTCAGTAAATATATGTATGTAACCAGTATACCTTAACACTGAATTAATTCCGCCGATAGAGATTTTTCATTCGATATTGCTGTCAATAAGGCTTTTACATACATACATACATAATTGGTCATTACAACCCTTCAGTCAGGATTACGACCTAGTTTCTCACACCACTTATGTTGTGTGTGTTAATTTTTATACATGAGTGGTGGGACCTACAGTTTAAAGTCGACTCCGAACGACAGATGTTTGAGAAACTTTTCATGGCAATTTTATTTACTCTCAGAGTTTTTGCCAGAAATCTGCTGAGAGGAAGCCGCCGAAGAAATATTTTTTGTATTTTGTCTTGATGTCTGGCCTGGGGCTCGAACCCTGGCTTTACGTCTAATAAGCAAACACACTACCTACTAGACTACGGCGACTTCAAAAAGCTTTTGCCGATTCGATACTTGGCGGCAGTCACGAAACCTAACTTTAATTGAGATTTATTAGATTAATACACAATCTTGTTTGTTGGCTTACTTTTGTCAATTACTGTAACTTTTTTCTATTTTTTCTTTACATATTTTTAATTCTTTATTGTTTTGAAAATTTTCTAAAATTTAAAAAAAAAATTTATTTCAGTTTTGACAAATCGCATACATGAATACTTTTGTTACTTACTGTTTGAGAAAGGATTGTTTCTGTTTATTTCTTAAATGATAAAAACTGTATATTCTTTTTAGATATAAGAGTATATGTATTGGTTATTTGCTTAACACAAACACATACACGTACGTACACAAAAACACAGTGAATGTTTATTTAAAAAATTTTCGTATGCAAAAAGGACATGCATGTCCTTCTTATTTTTTTTTATTTCTTTATTGTTGATTCATTTTTTTCTGTTTTTTTTTTCAAATACTAGAAGAATGAAAGGATGAAAATTGTGCTCTTTTTTCTTTGTTTGTTTTTGTTGTCTTTTTAAGGATTTTTTTGTCATACGTTTTATGAACTACTGCTGCTGCTGTGTGTTGCTGCTCCTGCTAATTCAAACAAGAAGGCAATTTATCATAGAAAAATATTTGACAATAAAGACAAGTAAACGATAATGATGTTATATAAACTCATATACAAATAAACACATACATGTATGCCACACACAAATACACACATGTATGTATGTTGTAAGGCTGTGTGTAAATATACTTTTGCACTAGAACGTACCCATGTAAAGGACAAGACAAGAAGCTTATTTTACGCTTCAAAAATTCATATGGCAACAAAAGACACAACATATACACACACGCACGCTCATACTTAATAAGATATAAGATTATGAACAGGGTGAACCTTAAAGAGGTGTATTCATAGATCTATACGTTTAACCTAGCTGAGGTAAGGGGCATAAATATTTTCATATGCCGAATGATATTCGTTAGAAGCATGCCTCCTCTGACAATTTCATCTGCTAAAGAATTACACGGGGATGTACATAGGACCTGGAATCCATATGAGATTGACACAACTCTGCTGTCAGAATATATGAGCCGGCATCCTTATTGTATATCAACTAGATTGATGTTCATCAGTTACAGAATTCTCCGGCGTGTACATAGGACCTGGAATCCATATGAGATTGATAGAACTCTGCTGTTAGAGTAGATGAGTCAGCAGCCGCATCGTATATCAACTAGATTGACGTTCATCAGCTACAGAATTCTCCGGCGTGTATATAGGACCTGGAACCCATATAATATTGACACAACTCTGCTGTCAGAGTAGATGAGCCGGCAGCCGCATTGTATATAAACTACATTGCCGCATGGCTATCAGGTATGAAGAAATATGGAAGAAGATCAAGCCACTCGACGAAAATTCCTAAGTCTGGAATTGGCTGCGAAGTCTTCTAATAAATCTAAGGAGAGAATTGTAAAATTTCCAATCAAGATTAGATTCAGAAGACTTATAGAAGAGGCATAATAGAGATCATGGAGATTCTCCGATAGAGAGAAGTGCTTAAAGCAATAATATCCCACTGAGAGATAAGTTTAAGTCATACGGCGACTAATGTGTCACGTTATTTGATAACAAGTCTACGTGGAAGGAATTTAAGCTTTAAAAAATAGTTTTTGTATGAGTAGAGCGCAACACATCTGTAATTTGTATTGCAAAAGATCTCCTCTTCTTTTTTATTAAGTTCAGTACATCAGCAGGCAATTGGATAACCGTTAAAAAAGAACTGGCAAAACACACCAAGACAAAGTCTCCCTCTTCTACCAATTGTCCTACTGCGGTAGAAGGTCTTCATGTTATAGGGTCTCCTTAAGTTTATCAACGAGCTTCACATTGCAAATATTATTGAGTTCAGTCCACCAGAAGACAACTCGATGACCATCGAAAAGATCTGGCGAAACACACCAAGGCAAAGTCTCCTTCTTGTACCAATTGCCTCTCACCCTATACGTACATACATAATTGGTCCCTATTGAGTGTAGTCTAGTTGGTCGTCTGTTAGCTTATTAGACATCTCGAACAAAACAAATTACAAGAAAAATATTTCTACGGCGACTTCCTCTCAGCAGACCTTTGCAAAAACTCTGAGAGTAGATGGAAATTGCCATGATAAGTTTCTCAAAAATCTGTCGTTTGGAGTCTGGCTGCAGTTCCCGCCACTTATGGATAAAATTAACACACACAGCATAAGTCTGAAAAGCTATGTCGTAATCTTGACTGAAGAATTGTAATGACCTACTATGTATGAATGTGTGACAGAGTTATAACTATAATCCTGTTAAAATATACCAAGTGAGTCTGGCAGTGAAGCAAGATTCTTCGCCAGCCCCGAAATTTATCAGCAGCCAATACATACTGTTACGTTTTTAGATTTTAAAAATGTTTAAAATATGAGCTCGTAGATTGCAAATGAAATAAAAATAAATTTGTGTTTAATTTTAATTAAAATTCTTTATTATTCGCACAATTCTGTGTGCCACTGTTCACAACTTTATGTAAACAACAACAATTGCTTGGTTTGTTATGCCTCTGCACCCTTTGCATAAATAATAACAATTACTAGACAATTGTTCCACAGATCTTTGTAACGGAGATCTTCAAAACACGATTACTCTCTTCAAACGCAACGCGTCTTCACACAAGACTGACTGAACTTTTACAAACTCCGTCGCCTGCTTTGCCTTGCCTTTTATATGGCAACGTACACAGTCTGATGAATGTTCTTGAAGGCAAATGTTCATGATTTCGCCTTCTCGAAATCTCTATAATCAACATCGTTGTTTTTATTTATTCTTGTAGTGTTGTTGTTATATTTTTGTTTACTTGTTTACCATTTTTCTTTTATGCTGGTGTTATATTAAGCAGTACGATAATTTGTAAACAGGTTTGTTTACTGCATTGTTTTGTTTTTGTAGCTTTTGTTTATAATTTTAATGTTAAGCGATGTAGAACCAAAACCCCCATATCTTGATTTTTTATTTTCGTAAGAATACCTTTGCCTAATGGACTGAAAATTTCCATGCCCAAGCATATTATTTTTCAATAATTTTATTCAACGGCTTGAACATTATGAAGCTACAATGCTAGTCAGGTAATGGAACCCGTCAGTAAATAAATCGAATACTGCAGCATTCTTGTAAGCTGTAACACTTATCCGGTCCTAGCAAACCATGCATACAGGCTGCAATCCATTCTCTTCTCCTTAAGCATCAAAACAAATGTACTTCATTTTCATAATGCCACCTTTCAATGTTCCACCCTATAATTTGCTATGCCCACACACACTTGAGTTTGCTTGTCCTCAAACGCTATTTTTTTTTGCTTTCTTTGCTGTCGTATTTTTGCTTTGAATGCAATATGGACGGAAGTGCAGCTGGGAATATAAATAATAAGGAAAAGGAAAATGATTTGTAATAGCGTGAGAATGCATGTGTATCTACACATATGTGTGTAGGATAACGAAAAGGACATTCCTTTACAATAATAACAACAACAACAACAAAACAAACAACGTCAAGCCAAATAAAACAAACAACTTGTTATAGACATTCTCTTTGCCAAATCATAATGATGCATAACCAACATGCTTGCTGAATAGGATAAGAAATCTAAAGGCTTTTAAAAGGATAATGATTTCAAAGGCAATTTATAATTGAAGGGCCTTTAATGAAGAGAATACAACAAATTGGCTCCGATAAAAAAGTCATTGCATTGCACATACAGTGTACACTGTATCTACACTGTGTGGTATACCGAGTATTTCTAAATTACCTACTGAATCTAACAGGTTTTGCTTCTACTTCTGTGTGATCTTCTTATTCGAGCCACTTCGATTCGATAATCGTTAACTGTTCAGTAGCAGAACTGTGGAATACATTTTGGGTGATTCTGGAATTGAAAAAATGTAATCCACGCTAGCGATGGATGGTGCAATTTGCCATACATCTCATGCTACAATCGATTTATTGCGTCAAACGTTTGATGGCCGTTTAATTAGATGAAATGGTGGTCTCAATTGGCCGCAAATGAGCTGCGATTTGACACTGTTAGACTATTTTCTGTGGAGGCGCCGTTAATGAAAAGTGTTATGCCGATAAACCAGAGACAATTTAGTATATGAAGGCCAACATTCGTGATGCCACTGACGAGATACGAAACCATACACTCGAAGAAATGCACAAAAAATTGCTGCGATCGAATGACGTACTATAAGGCCAGCTGCGGCAGCCATATGAATGAAAAATATTCAATTTCAAATAAATTTGGCAAAATTTCAAACCTTTTATGCATTTTTAAATTTAAACTTGTAAATCATTGTATATATAGTATTGTAAAATGCCGCTATGTATACCTAAGCGGGCTTTGATTTCGTTTCCCATTGTCTTTTTAAACGCAAGCTAATACGTTTCTTTTGTAAATTCTGATGCTACGCACACTTTGAAAACTCCTGTTTCCCGTTCACAATTGATGGTCTTACTTACGTACTTATTTAATTGGCCATTAACTACCCGATGAACGGATTTCGGCCTGCCGCAACACATCCTTCCAGGCCCCTCTGCTTCTTGCTCGTCTACGCCAGTTGGTCACACCAATCGGTGACAGGGCTTCCTCGATTTGGTCCTTCCAACGCAGAACAAGGTTGTCCTCTTCGCCGACTTCCGCAGTTCCCCATATCAAGTATCCGTCTCGCCGGAGCATTCTCCCCCATTCGAACGACATGGCCGAGCCAACGCAGCCGCTGGATATTACGCTGCACAACGTCTATGTCGTTAAGGAGCTCATACAGCTCACTGTTGAATTACATGCAGAAATCATCGCCAACTCGCACTGAAGCGAAGATCTTACGTAGGACTTTTCTCTCGAATACTCTCAAGGCTGCTGCATCAGTGCTTAATAGGGTCCATGCCTCTGCGCCATAAAGAATCACGGGTAGGATGAGCGTCTTGTAGAGTATTAGTTTTGTCGTACTAGAGGTCTCTGCTACTCAATTGCGTATTGAGACCATAGTAATAGTTGATGATCTCTAATTAAAAATGAATATATTAAGCGTTCTCTTATATTCTATAGGATTATAGGACTGAATGGTTCATTCTACATAATTTTGGGAGAATATTGTTCTTTGTCATGCCGGTCATTTGACTGTCCTGTGTTTAAAATCCTTGAACCTGGAGTAACATTTTTATCTTACAAATCAGGCCCTTCATCTTATCCAAGGCCCTCAACCCTCAAACACACCTCAACTCAATTTGTCTATGATACCATATACTGATGAATTGGTTTAACAAACCATAAAATAAACCCAAAACCCGGAATCAAGCCATGGATAAAATTGAGAAAAAATTCGAAATTAAAATATTTACGAAAATAATCATTTTAATGTCACTTTCCGGAAACAAAATTAAATTAAAAAAAAATGTTTAGACACGGTATGTACATATATTATAAAAAATAAATTAAAATTGTTTGTTTTTTATTTAAAAATTAAAAATAAAAAATACAAGGCACTCTCACAAATAATGCCAAATAAACCAGACGGCAAATACCACACCCAATACCAAATCCATGGGCAATACAAATTTGCCCTTCTGTGACTCTTCAATGCGGGTCTGTTCAATAATGCGTCGGGCACAACGTAGCCATTGATTAATCGAAATGGCTTCTGGGGAAGAGAATTCGTATTCTTCCTTAACCGAACTATGACTGTTGGCCGTTGTGGTGGCAGCAGCCTTTGTTAATAGGGTTATACTCTTAGAGGTATTCAATTTTAATTCAATTGTATCCCAAGTATATGAATTCTTAAAGGCTAAACGACGTTTACGCACTTCAGTGCACAGCAGACACTGATCGAAAAGGAAAACTTTAGAACGGAATTTCTTGCGCGAACGATGATTATACGCATCGAATTCTGTTGAGCGACGAAATGAACCCAAATTCTCTATGACAAGCTGTAAGAAAAACAGAATAAAATATTGATTTTTTTTTGTATTTTTAAATATTTATTTACCTCTGGTGTTAGTTCATCTATGGAGAGTATCTCTTCAGCCTGATTAACCACTTCCAGTAAACGACGCATGCGCGTCTCTAGTTTACATAGAGAAACCAATACCGGCTTACAGTTTATACCACTTTTATAGAATTCCTGTAATGAAAACGTAATAATTTTTTTTTTGTAAAACTAGAAAGCGCTCATAAATAACCCCCAATAAAGAAACATAAAAATTGCCACGGTGTTGGTTTAATTCCATAAGTGCGCCTCTTCAGGAACACTTGGTCTATACAAGCGACATTCCTAGTTGCCGAATTTCAAAACTGCTGGGTCCAGCAAAGGTTACGGGAGAACCAGGAAACTGCTTAAGTTCGTTAAAAGAACGGTTAGCATTCTAACAAGAATTCTAACGGGACATAAAATTTAATTACAATTTGCTGTTTCGCTCACAGATTCGGTCTGCCCCACCAGGATTACTGCAGAAGCTGCTATGATGTGAAGGAAGCAGAATCGATGCAACACATTTGATGCGAGTGCCCTGCACTCCAATTTTTGGGTGACATAACGCTTAAAGATCTGAGCTTGGTGGCGAACGTACCATTAAGGGAACTGACCGATTTCTTCCGATGCTCGGAGTGATTGAAAGCTGCCAACAGCAAAAGAGTTTTTTTACATCAAGAGTTTACAAACTGAAGTCTATTCTCGGTGACCTTTATTTCGAATATTCGAATCCTATTTTTAGCTTACCTCTATTGAAGGCCTATTCCCACTCCTTGTCAATAACGCAGTAATAATGTTATCTCTGACAGTGGAATTCTACAAGGGCAGATCTGATGTAATGACTCATGAATTGGCAAGAACAGGCACACATATACCAAATATTCATCTATTTACGAATATATGTCTAAATCTGTACTCTGGTGTCACTGTCAGACTCTGTTGGCCAAAATTGGGTCAAAAATGTACCACAACTACTTTGTTTGGACCGTAGGGGCATATATGTTACTTTGTCTATTGTAATACGTAGTTGTGTAAAATGGTCGAGCGGGATAGTCTTGGAATTAAGAACTTCAAAACAGTTTTTGTTACGCTTTGACATTACTTAGGACCGGAGATATCGGTGACGAAGTCAATATTAGGCGTTGAAGCTAATATTTTTATCAGCGTGCAAAACTGCAAGTCATTGACACAAAAAATTCAAATCATCGACCAAAAAATGCAAATTATCGACCAAAAAATGCAAGTCATCTCCCTAAATAATGCAAATAATCACCCAAAAAAATTCAAGTGATCTACCAAAGAAAATGCAAATCATCAACCAGAAAATACAAAAATTGTAATTGACACAAAGTACAAGTCATCGACAAACAAACGCAAAACATTAGCAATTTTGAGACTATGGCTGTCCAGCCCACTAGGTTTATTTTCCTCACTAATTCCAATTTTTATCTGATTAATGCCCGATTTATAAAAAGCACTTTTTTTGCTAATTTGAAAAAAAATTTAACTTCGTCGCCTACATCTCCAGTTTTAAGTAACTACCGACCAGTGGTGTTGTCGAGCCGGAACGCTCCGGAACGTCGTTCCGGTACTTCCTTTTTGGACATGAACGCGTTCCGGAACTAAAGATTATTTCTGATAACGAGATTTGGCTGACCTTTTGAAAAAAAATTAAAAAGAATTGCTGATTTTTTTCTAATTTTTAACGAATTTTCATATGTATTTTTATAAACAAGGGTTTGAACCGAACCGGAACGAACCGGCCCTGTCTATATAATTACATATACGCGTTCCGGTAAAAAAAATTAGCACAACACCACTGCTACCGACCGTAAGGAAACCTCTTTTGGAATCCCTGAAACTATGGCTATTCAGTCCACTAGGTCCATCTCCCCCACTAGGTCCATTTTTATCCGATTTTCCTCGGTTTATACAGAGCTCTTTGTTTTTGCTAATTTGAAAGGAAATAATAAATTCGTCGCCTACATCTCCGGTCTCCGGTCTTAAGTTCTTTGCCTTACATATGTTCATTATGTCGGGTAGAAAATAAAATTTTTGTTCGTCATATGAGGAACGCAGTACCGCAGTGGGTGTTCGTTAAATGCGATGTTCACTGAATCGAAAGTTTGTTAAATCGGAAAACTACTGCACTTAGGGTCAATTCACATTTGAGGCATTGCTGTCATATGCTGTGTATGTACGTGTACAAATAAAATCGTTTGAAAGTTTATCCCACTTTTCTCTACTTTCTACCTAATTTTCTAAGTTGTAGTTCATTTTCTTAAATTGCTATACGAAATACTCACTGTTATTAGCTGCTGTAGTAATAATGGATACCGCGTCAGTCTTTGTATGGGTTGTACTAGGAAACTATCAATGCCCAAACGATCATTGATTTCATTTTGATAATTCTGAAATGGAGAAACAAAGATTTTAAATAAAAATTTTGGAATTTAAAAAAAAAAACAATGACGCCAACCTGAAAAAATTCTCGATTGTCTTGGCGTAGCTGCAGTGATGCCTTCTTATGCATAGTAAATGAAACGTAACAATAAAATTGATTTTTCTGAAAAGAAAAATGGAAAAAACAAGCGAATTAATTAATGAAATTATAAAATATTTTGGGCAGATAAATTCAACAGAACCATTATTAATTCTACTGTCCTCGATTTAGACGTATCTAACGATTTGCAGCCGACTTCGCTTACATCGATATAACAGAAGCAGCATGTCATGTAAAATTTCTTCATCATAGTTTAATGTCAGCCATTTTAGCATAAAGCGTTTAAACGTTATTTAGCATTTAAAACGATTATTTATCATAATTTTTAATGCATACGAAAGAATTTACCATAGAAACACTCTATTATTTTCTATATTTTCTAATGACAAACAGAATTTATTACATAATTTAGACAAAATGCAAATACAGAATTCTTTACACATTATAATAGACAATATTTACATATACATACACACGCACGTATACACATACATGGTGTATAATACATTAAATCAAACATACTAAAAAAACATGCATATTTTCCACAGTGTAGAGCAAAATGATTTGAAATGTTTCAATTGAAACACATGCTCTAAAGTCAAGAATTGTTCTCCTAACGCCCATTTCAAATAGGCGTGTTTCTTTTCATTTAAAGGCAAGGTAACATTTCATTGGTCCCCGATGCCGGGTTGTTATTAACAAAAAAGAATTTCCTCAACTTCACATACTAAAAAAACATGCATATTTTCCACAGTGTAGAGCAAAATGATTTGAAATGTTTCAATTGAAACACATGCTCTAAAGTCAAGAATTGTTCTCCTAACGCCCATTTCAAATAGGCGTGTTTCTTTTCATTTAAAGGCAAGGTAACATTTCATTGGTCCCCGATGACGGGTTGTTATTAACAAAAAAGAATTTCCTCAACTTCATTTTTCACTTAGGTTAGGTAACTTGCCATTCACAGGTGGCTCATATTGCCTATTGTGCTACTCAGTGTGAGGTAAGCCTCCTTGTCATGATCCGTTAGTGATCCGAGCTCCGGATGAAACCGGCCAGTTCCCTTTATGGCACATTCGCCACCATGCCCAGATCTTCAAATGTTCTGTCATCGAAAATCCGATGACACCTGTTCCAAAGTGCAAGACACTCGCATAAAAGTTGTTGCACCGATTCCGTTTCCTTCACATTATGGCAGCTTCTGCTGTAATCCTGGTGGGGTAGATCGAGCTTGTCAGTGAAACCGCCAATAGCGCAGTGTTTCGTTGGAATTCCTGTTAGAATGCGAACTGTTCTCTTGCCGAACTCAAGTAGTTCCCTGGTTCTCCCGCTGCCCACTGCTGGACACAGCAGTTTTGAAATTCGGCAACCTGGTATGTTGGACCATCCATGGTTTGTTGAATTCCATTCTGCATTTTCCAATTTGGAAAAGTATTCTTGTAGGGGCACACGTATCCCCTATAACGTCTCCTCTTCAGACAACCCCAAATTCCTACCATGGCAGTTTGTCCGCCTTTTCGTTTCCCTCTATGCCACAGTGGCCTGGAAACCAGCAGAGGCGGGCGTTGTGTCGACGTATACGATGTAGAGAGTCCGTGCAACTTCTGATGCCCTATGATTTGGCGAAATGGGTTCCCAGCACTTTGATTGCTACTTGACTGTTCACACGTATGATCAAGTTCGAAGGAGATAGGTCCCCGGTTTCAACCATACGTGTAGCTTGTTCAATAGCAAACTGACATCACGTAACTGTCATATGTTATTTGTTTGAGGTGTGGTCAGGGTAATTGATAATCGTATTTGGCATGAGGGTCTGGTAATTGTCTGTATGACCACATATATCATAGTGTTTTATATTATCGAAGGTTCTGTTGAAATGTACGTCATTCAACGGCATGTTACATAATGATGTGCAGGTTCAACGCAGTCAATACAATATCTTTGCACTCAGAATCCTACTTCTTACTTCCACATACTGAGTAATGTACATATATACTGCTAGCCGTGTATTGATTATATGCTCGATTATTTATTTATCGATTATTTTATTTATTGACGCCTTTTCAGAGTGCTTTTCTTTCCTAGACCACAGAGTGATAATGCTCTCTAAAAATTGGACATTATTAATGCCGATTTAAGAACAGACACCAGTGCCTTCTCTAGGTATCGCAACCAGTCTTCTTTCTTTCACATCAATGCGTGTACATTACTTGTATACGTATGTATGTACAAGAGACGAATCACCGTTACTACCTAGTAGGTGACATTGTCTTCTGTGTACTCAGGCTTATTTCATAATTATCCAAATTCTTTCGTTTTGCTCTTTACTACTGACCTCTTGGAAACCACTCCAAATAGGCGGTCAACACAATACTTAAAACCTTTACATCCGTTTTTTACATTCGCTTTTTCTTTCAGTCACTGTTTGAATACAGTACCTTTAATTTCTCCTATGCTGGCATTTACATGTACATATATGCATGTAACCATATATGTGCATATGTGTGAATATTTGTATGTCATAATTTGCATATGTATTGTATATTTGAAATACATGTGTTAAGATAACAGATTTATTACCATAAATGCAATACATTTTAACCCTTGAAGGCACATGTGTGCAATAAAAGTACAAAAAAAACTTTCAACTTTATAGCGTAAATATTGACAATATGACAATGTAAAACACATATTAACATACATATATATGTATGTACATACTTGTACACATTACTCCTGTAAGCCATATAGCATAAGACAATATACCACATGCATTTAGAGTACAAAACCGTAACAGTAAAAACTTCTTAACATTAACGTTGTTATTTTTTTAAAAGTGCGAAAAACAATTTTCAATAGGAGGCCTATTTATCAAATTAAAAACTTGGTTGGTGGACTAATTCAAAACGGTTATGGAGTTACTTTTAGAATTGTGAGTCCCTTAGATAGAAGTGCATAATCCATTGAACCTCTTTTATATACCGGAATACTTACGCATTTATGAAAATAAAATGCCAGCCAAGTATACTCGAATTGAATCGCCTTTGAAAACGTTGGATAGATATAAGCAATATATATTCCCCAAAAGCAAAGACAAGACAATAGTTCAGGCTACAAAAGACTTTACTTGTTGCTGATTGGGTGGTAGATCAACAGGGTTTCAATGTTATTTTTCGGTCAAAATTTTCTTCAACTCATTGCTCATTCGGTAACCGTTAGTGCAAAAAAAATATTAAATGGGAGAAAAAAAATCTTAAATGGGAGAAGTCGTCGTGGTCTAGTAGGTAGTGTGATGGCTTATTAGACCAGAGCCCGTGATTGAGTGTAAGACAACACGAAAATTTTCTCAAAAATCTGTCGTTCAGAGTCGACTTTAAACTGTAAGTCCCGCCACTCATATATAAATTTAACACACACAACATGAATGGAGTGAGAAGCTAGGCCGTAATCCTGGCTGAAGGGTTGTAATGGCCAATTATGTATGTAAGACAACATGGCGTCTCGTGTTAACTGCTAGAGTTACTATCAACTAACGTTAACAAGGCCCTACTGTTAAAATTATCAAAACTATTATTAAATGTTATTCTCGATGCATTTACCAGGTAGTTTTTTAGAAAACGTACATCTGACGTCAATTGGAAAAGTTCTTAATGATCTCAGATTTTGAATTCTTTTGAATTCTCAAATAAAGAATTTCGTTTGTAATTTCCTACCTGGTATTTATTGGCATGGAAAATATTAATTGTGCAAAATTATTATTTTAAATGGAAATGAAATGGAAAACGTAAATGATTTTCTTTTTTCATTGTTTTTCTTGCTGTTGTAATTATTATTAAAAAATATGAAATGAAATGTATTTTAAAAAATATAAATTAACATAATTGAATGTAAAACCACGTATAGTTAACAATACGAAATTAATTTTAAATACTCTTCTCATTTACTTTCCACTGTCGCTTTTTGTTACCCCCATTTTTATTCATTGGAATTTAATGTAAAAAAATTTTTCTGTTTTTTTTTTAATTTTTAATTTCATTTGCTTTTATTACTACAAATCCATTAAAATAAAGCACGAAATTTGAAACACGCCTTGAATTGGAGTGTGTATGCAAAATGATTTTAAAGTAGCAGATCAAAAAACCCAAATAATTATTGGCAGTAACACAAAATAAACGCTTAAATTTAAGTTTGGCTTAAAATTTCATAGATATTGACATAATTGTTAAATAGATTACGAGGTTAGATAACAAATGCTTACATGAATTTTAATTCAAAACCAAGTTTTTAAATTTTTTTTATATAACAGAGAAGGTCTTTTATAGACAGCAAAGTACAAATTGCGATGTTGCCTTTGGCAGCACTGTGATGTTATGCAATTAATTGCAGCGTAATGTGAAATAAACGAAAAACTGCTTAAAGATATCACTGCAGTCTAGTATTAGACGTGAAGCCACGGTTCAAAGCCCAGCTCAGTTTGTAGCATACTACCCCCCTTTTTCTGTCTATTGAAAAACTCATGTTGTCTTAGACTCAACTGTTACTCAACATCGAATGGATGTTTAGCAGACTTCTCTGAACGTATTGTTACGAAAATAAAAATTATAAACAAAAGCTACAAAAACAAAACAATGAACCTATTTACAAATTACGGCACTGCTTATTGTAACAACAAACACCAGCATAAAAAAATGGTAAACGAGTAAACAAAAATATGAGTCGCCGTAGTCTACTAGGTAGTGTGTTGGCTTATTAGACGCAAAAGCCTGGGTTCGAGCCCCAGGCCAGGCATCAAAAGACAAAATACAAAAAGTATTTTTTCGGCGACTTCCTCTAAGTAGATTTCTGGCAAAAACTCTGAGAGTAAATAAAAATTGCCATGAAAAGTTTCTCAATAAATAAAAATCTGTCGTTCGGAGTCGACTCTAAACTGTAGGTCCCACCACTCATGCATAAAATTAACACACACAACATAAGTGGTGTGAGAAACTAGAACGTTGTACAATGGGTCAATTCGACCTCCGGGTACTGTACTTGTCTTAATTGACAAGTACACGTCCTCTAACCTAACCTAACCTAACCTAAACAAAAATATTCCAACAACACTACAATAATAAACGTAAACATCATTGTTTGCGTTTATAGAGATTGCGAGAACATTCATCTGTTCTGTTTACTATGTCATATAAAAGGCAAGACAAAGTAGGCGACGGAGTCAGCAAAAGTTCAGTCAGTCTTGCGTGAAGAAGCGGTGTGTTTGAAGAGAATAATCGTGGTTTGAAGATCTCCGTTACAAAGAATAATTGTCTAGTTATTGTTATTGTTCATGCAAAGGGTGTAAATAGAGGAATAACAAACCAAGCAATTGTTGTTGTTTACATAAAGTTGTGAACAGTGGCACACAGAATTGTGCGAATAATAAAGAATTTTAATTAAAACTAAACACAGATTTATTTTTATTTTTATTTGCAATCTACGAGCTCATATTTTAAACGTTTTTAAAAGGTAAAAACGTAACAGTATATTAGTCGTCATAGTCTAGTAGGTAATGTGTTGGCATATTAGATGTGAGGCCACGTTTCAAACCACAGGTCAGACGAAACGAAATATGAAAAAGATTTCTTCAGCGACTTCCTCTCACCAGATTTCTGGCAAAAACTCTGAGAGTAAATAAAAATTGCCATGAAAAAAAGTCTCTCAAACAAACCTGTCGTTCGAAGTCGACTTTAAACTGTAGGTCCCGTCAATCATGTATAAAACTAACGCACACACCGTAAGTGGTGTGAGAAGCTACGTTATAATCCTAACTGTCCAATTATGGATGTATGCATGCATAGCATGGATCACAGTTGTTTGCTTAAAACATAATAATTTCTAAAAAGAAACAATTCGCAGAGAAAGCCAAGAAAATTTACAGACATTTCATCAAATTATCTACAAAAATATAGGCTGCACTCGGTTTGTTTTTGTTTTATAACCTATCACAGTTACATAACCTATCACAAATAGAACATATCATACGTAGAACGTTCTCAATTAATGAATACTTTTTTAAAAAATTTCTGTTCCATAAAACATTTGTAAAATACATGATGTTTTCTATTTTACACATGTTTTCCGATTTGTTATCAAATATCGTATTTGAAAACAATACCTGCAAGCTTTCGTAAATCATTAACACAGAGACTGCGCTATTAAAAATAGTTATGAGTCGATTGCTTTGTTAAAAGTGATAAACATTTGAAGAAACCCGATATACTCCGTCCAAATGTATTTGAAATAAAAGGTTCCGCATTTTTATGGTTTCAAATGTAAAGAACACACATGGAACTACAATTGCGATGAAACTTTTCCATAATGCCATTATTTTCGTAATTCAAAGGAAATTTTTTTTCTTTTTTTCTATGCGCACGCTATGCGTGCCCAAGTAAGCTTTCGGTATCAAAGCTACAACTCCAACCTAATCTATTAGACTACGGCGTCTTTTTCACATCACATATACGATAATTTCGCTTGTTGATGTGGTTATCGAGTGAGCAATGAGGGCCAACGTTGAAGAAAATTTCGGTTGAAAAATCATCATTCAAAGCCATCATTGAAAGGTGAACAGAATAACTTCAAGAAGTGAATTCTCTTGTCTTTGCAATCAAGAATAAATATTTTGTTTCTAATGACCAGTGTATATGCCTTCGTCAAGAATTGTTTTATTTTTTTAATTAATAATTCTCAGTTGCTTTTTTCGATTGAATCAATCAGAAACACCCAGAGTCTCTGGTGAGAATCGAAACCACGGCCTCGACAGTCTGAAGTTAAGCACTCTAGCAATTAGGCCATCAGAGTACCTTTTGGATTCACTACGGCACTCTATTCCTTTGTGGTAGTCTTTGATCACTTTTTTCACATTTCGAATGACATTCCAATGATAACTTGACTAATATTGTGTTTTAGATGCTCCCACCATAGGGGAAGCTACCGTTGACGTAGCCCCACGAAAAAGTCTAGTGGCTCCAAACAAATCGTTAACAAAACGTAAAATTACTCTTTCTACAATCTTACATCTAATACGGCTAAAATTGTTTGAATTGTACAGCTCGTGAAGTCGCCGTAGTCTAGTAGGTAGAGTGTTGGCTTATTAGACGTAAGGCCACGGTTCAAACCCCAGGTTAGGCATCAAAACGAAAATATGAAAAATGAGAGGCGACTTCCTCTCAGCATATTTCTGGCAAAAACTCTGAGAGTAAATAAAATTGCCATGAAAAATTTCTCATAAAATTGTCTTTCGGAGTCGACTTTAAGCTGTAGGTCACGCCACTTATGTATAAAATTAACACACACAACATAAGTGGTATGAGAAGCGAGGCCGTAATCCTGACTGAAGGGTTGTAATGACCAATTATATATGTAATGGTCGTTACCGAAACGTAAAATTACTCTTTCTAGAATCATCACATCTAATACGGCTAAAATTGGTTCCGTTGTACAGCTCATGGCAATGTCATGTTCAAACAGCATACCGCTCAGTTCATAATCTCCAATTTCATCTCAAAAAAAAATTCGGTAGTGGTTGTCCCAGGGTTAACATCATCAAACAGTCACATTTTCCGGATGCAATTACTTTTGCACAATCGCAACCCTTCAGTCAGGATTACTATCTAACTTCTCACACCACCTATGTTGTGTGTGTTAATTTTATACATTTGTGGGGGGACCTACAGTTTAATGTCGACTCCAAACGACAGATTTTTGAGAAACTTTTCATGGCAATTTTATTTACTCTCAAAGTTCTTGCTAGAAATCTGCTGAGAGGAAGTCGCCGAAGAAATAACTTTTCATATTTTCGTTTTGCTGTCTAACTTGGGGTTTGAATCGTGGCCTTACATCACATAAGCCAATAGCCAATACACTACCTACACTAGACTACGGCGACTTCAATTTGGCGCAGGGACATTTGGACACCCTATAAAATGTATCAGCCTTGCTGCCGTTATGCTAATATTTCATGTGATTTCCTTTATTAATAAAAAGTCACTTAAAATTCCTTTTGCGAAATTACTTAGAAATACCCGTTTCAATTTCAAAAGACAGTAATTGAACTACATTTTCAAAAAAAAAAAATTAATTAATTACATACACACACATTATATGAAATTGATATTGAAAGCAGAGAAACTAAATCGTTTATTATTCTAAACATTTCAGAATCAACAAAAAAATAAATAAAATAAAAACAAGTGATAATTATTTGCATTTGAAAAACACATCTTCAATGTGTGACAAATAAAAAAAAATAAACAAATCAAATAATAAAAAAATATAATAAAATTATATACAAAAACGTATGTATAAATAAATAAAAAAAATAAAAATAAATTTACATGTCAAACATTTTATTAGCGTTTCAATATTTTGCCCCTCTCTCTTGCTTTCTCTCTCTCTCACTCTCACTCTTCGAATATTTTTGTAGAAAAATTATTTTAAATTCGTTTTACACTGTGTCAGCTGGTTTGTTGATAACAAAGTCTCGTAAAAACAGAAACTGACGTCATGCCTGGTGGCTATACTATATATTTACTTTGTTGTACAACAACAACAACATTAACGACATTTTGTATATCCAATTTTGCTTTTATTATTATTAATTAGACTTCTTTTTTATTAAAATTTTTTTTTCAACAAATTTTTTAAGTGATTATTTAAAATTGTATGTACAGTGCGAATCAAAAGAAACTGCACTTGAAAAAAAGTATACATTATGGAGTCCCCGTAGTCTAGTAGGTAGTGAGTTGGCTTATTAGACGTAAGGCCACGGTTCAAACCCCAGGCCAGGCATCAAAACGAAGTATGAAAAAAATATTTCTTTGGTTTCATAAGTGGTGTGAGAGACTAGGTCCATAATCCTGACTGAAGGGTTGTAACGACCAATTATATATGTATTTATGTTCATTGTCAGTTTTTACGTTTAAGTTAGAGGTTGTGTACTTGCCAATTGAGACAAGTACAGCACCCGGAGGTCCAGTTGACCCATTGATAATAGTGGAGATAGGGAAAAAGAAGAAGAGGTAGGAAAGGGAAAATTAGAAAGCAGTTTTTAAAATTTAAAAAAAATACAAAAAATTTCGAAATATTTGCAAATTTTTTCGGGCACTCTCCTTAAATGGTAAAAGTTGGGGAATTCGGTTATTGTTAGAATTTTATCCATGGAGTATAGTTTCTTTTGATGCTCACTGTATATGTATATGTATGACTTTGGCTTTGTTGTAGTCTCTGATGATTTTTAATATTTTTTTCAACGACAATGAACAAAAAAAATTTCACACAATTAATGCTTCGGCCACAAGTTTAATGCTTCGTTTTTGATTTATTTTCATTCAATTCCATTCTCATTGTTTCATTTTTAATGTTGTTTTTTTTTTCGGGAGACTAATTTGAATAATTAAGATTTTAAATATGGACTTGAAAACATTTCATAAATTAATGAGAATTTCATTTAGGGTGTCCCTTAAAGAAAATTCTTTAAAGGAAAAAGTCTCAATTACGACACGAAATCCAATGCTTATCACCAACTATGTACTGTAAATACTATTAAGACCATGCATTTCTTAAAAATTTCAATACTTAAGTATTATGGATCAGCGGGGGTATACCGACATTATTTAATTTCTGTAAAGTCTGATCCATTCTCTAAACTATTTCTATTTTTCCAATATGATGCAAAGTAAGCTTCAACACTACCTTGAGAATTTTTTAGTAGAACATAAGCGTGAATAATATTGTCTTCTATTGTGGACTCAAAACAAAGCCTTTAGTATTCAAGTATCTGATGTAGTGGCAATGAAGTTCACTGATTCTACTCCTTCCCAAGAGTTAGCATACAGACATAATTGGTCATTAGAACCATTGTTTGAGCTGGGATTTGAACTGAGGACTCACGTCTAATAAGCCTTACTAGACTACAGCGACTTCACTGTTGTATTAATGTTACATTAATTTTATAATTTTGGGAGATTACTTTTGATTCTTTTTGCTTTCAAAAACAAATTAGGAACTTCTTTCCATTGAATTTTTTATAACACTTTTTGTCAATTAACTTGGTCCTGTAGTAACAATTGTTATTATTGCAATTGCATAGAGATACTTAAGTACTTTGACTAGATCTTCCGAAGTTTCAGGGTTGATAAACAAACCAAATTGTCGAATTTGTTACATTACCAAACCACCTGAGATCCAATAGCATTCAAACCATCTCGAAAACTCACTGCTTGGTGTGGATTTTAAGTTTCCGGCATCATCGGTCCATATTTGTTCGATAATGACGTTGACCAGGCTATCACTGTCAACAGTAAGCTCTATAGTTCGATGATTAACAATTTATCTTAGCCTTAATTGGATTATCTGGACCTTAACGTAATGTGGTTGCAATAGAACGGCGCTACGTTCTTTCTCTCAGGCCACATTGAATATTCTGAACAAACAAAATCAGGGCATGGTCATCTTACGTGAACGCAATATTAACTGGCTACCAAGATCGTGCGATATGACCCAGTCAAACTTTTTCTTGTGGGGTTTTCTTAAATCACATGTAGTACGTGCGGATAAGCCACAAACCACAGCGGTTCTCAAGACCAACATAACCCATGCTGTCAATCAAATTCATCCTGGTTTAACTCCAGGGCCATAGAAAATTGGATATTTAGTGTGACCTCCAGCCAGAGAAGCCATGGCGAACATTTAGACCATGTTATATTCCACAGTTAATGGTGTCATAGGTATTCAAACGATTAAAAAATTTCGATGATATCTTGCATACACTCTGGTTTATTTATATTTAAATAGAGGATGTTTTTTCGGCGACTTCCTCTCGGCAAATTTCTGGCAAAAACGCTGAGAGTAAATAAAATTGCCATGTCAATTTTCACAAAAAAATCTGTCGTTCGGAGTCGACTTTAAACTGTGTAGGTCCGGCCTGTCATGTATAAGACTAACACACACAACATAAGTGGAGTGAGAAGCTAGGTCGTAACCCTGACTGAAAGGTTGTAATGACCAATTATATGTATATGTTTATATGTAGCCATGGGTTTTAACAAATATTTTGTATGAGTACCTCAGGTTGGCCTGAGCAGAATGTATTGTGCTTCAGACGTGTATAAAACCTTTTTCTTTTTTTTGTGAACAACAGGTAACATTTTTGTGTTAAGCCAGGCTTTAGCCAAATTCACAAACAATTTGTTAAGACTATGCCAACCCCAAATATTTATTCAAAATTAATAAGAAAACTAATAAAAGAACACAGACAGCAACGACAAAAAAAATTATTTGCGAAATTTAATAAAAGAAAAAAACAACAACAATATTGACATTGAATAAATTAAAAAAAATTAAAAAAAAAACTTTAAAAAATTGAAATTAAGTGCGTATATTATGTATGGGGATTAATGCCGCTGTCGTTGTGTTGTGTATTGTGTCTGTTGGTAAGATTTGAGGCAAAAAAACTGGCCATTTATCAAGAAGTAGAGAAAAAAAACGCCCAAAGAAGACAAATATGCCATTTGGCAATTTAACCAAATGCTCACATAAATTCTTTTTTAGTTTCAATTTTTGAAAAATAAAAAAAAAATAAAAAAAAAATTCTTTCAAATTTGCTTGTATATGTTGAGCAAATAAATGACTCATAAAAATTAATGAATTTTGAATATAAAAAAATTATGTTTACAATATTCATATAATATTGCTTTAATAACAACAACAACAACAACACCAACAACAAATAATTGTTAACAATGTTTCCTTAATTTTCTCAAATCTTCATTTCAATCATTTTACGTCACACACCTTAAAAAAAAGTGGGAAAAAATTTCCATTTTGATAAATACTCGCATAATTTAAGGTGTGATTTATCGTTTAAGCCATTTGTGTCAGTCCATTTCACTATTCTCTGCCATTATTTGTTCATTGACTTGACGGCTGGCATATTAAGCAGCCAGTTTGCTGATTAATGAGGAATGGATTGAAGTACAAATCAAAGAAATTGTTTGAAATATATTGCCTGGCATTTATTTTTACATACATTACATACATATATAATTGGTTACTACAACCCTTCAGTTAGGCTTATGGCATAGCTTTTCACTCCACTTAAAGTCGACTCCAAAGCACATTTTTTTTGTAAAACTTTTCATGGCAATTTTTATTTACTCTCAGCTTTTTCGGCAGCAATTTGCTGAGAAGAAGTCGCCGACGAAATAATTTTACATATTTCGTCTTGTTCGAGATGCCTGATCTGAGATTTGAACTTACTACCTACTAGACAAGGCCGACCTGCCCTAGACCTGCGACCTTATTGCAAAAAAATAAACAAAAAGAATTCACTTCAATTGTTAAAAAACACTCGTATGTTGGATAATTCGTTTAAAAGTTTCTCTAGAACCTCTTAAAACATAACTATCCATATCCCCAAGTTCTGAAACTATTAAGCGTTCCTAATGACCATTAAAAACAACTCATTTAGATCAGTTGATATGAAGTTATTCCTTTTTTTCCTCAACCAATAGTTAAAGAAGAGTTTCCTCCTACTCCTTGCCTTTCCAGTTCCTGCAGAAATAGTTTGAAATGTATCCAAGATCAATACATATCCCCTGAGCGACCCTAATGCATCTAGCCAGTAATTACTCTAGCAAATTTCCATGTGGTTCCTATCCAGCTTTGACTAGGATAGATGAGCTATTTGGCCAAGACCAATCCGTATCACAATATCCAGTAATGACTCTAGCAACCATACTAAGCATCCTGCTTTAGATTTGCAACAAACTTTCCGTGCGCCCCCTATCCAGGACTAGCTAGAATTGTTGCGTTATTCTACCCATATCCAAAGTAACCTCTTACACAGGGGTGACAGAATCCATAACTGCATTATCAATTATAAACTCGCAGCTTTTCAAAGGAGTTTTAAATGTAGAAAACTCAACAAAAAGTTAGATGGTGCGTATGTCGTATCATTCCGCACATCTGACTGAGAGACTCTCAACAGCCATAAATCATCTCGTCATTGCGCTAGAAGCCATTGATGCAACAGCTACCCCGACAGCCAGGGAGAGTATGTCCATATGGTTTCCAGACAAAATTGTATCCTACAAAATCCTTTCTGCAGCCTGAATGACCGACAGGTTTAATTTCATTTTGGATTTACTGCTAAAACGGAAAGAAATGAAATTATTTCCCAAATGATTGATTCCGTGAAAAATGGATCATGTGCTACAGTAATGAGATCATGGATTTCACAATCTTATCAAAATATTTACTCGGATCTACTGTCAACAATTAACGCACAGCTAAGCTTACTAATAGGGGAGCTTCCACGACTTTGATGGGACCACAATCCTTCTGTGGTGTTTGGGGCGGATATTTGGAAAAGGGTGCTTAAGAATAAGACGATAAAGGCAAGCAAGAACTCTTCCTAATCCAAGTGATTTAAAGCAATCGAAATTTTTGTTGGGGAACTGAAAGAATGAGACATGCATTGTACTATTAAGAAATAATCTGCAGATGATGAAGCCGCCGTAGTCTAGTAGGTAGTGTGTTGGCTTATTAGACGTAAAGCCACAGATTAAGCCCCAGGTCAGACATCTGGAACTGAACGAAATATGAAAAAATATTTCTTCGGCGACTTTCTCTCAGCAGATTTCTGGCATAAACTCTTGAAAGTAAATAAAATTGCCATGAAATGTTTCTCAAAAATCTGTCGTTCGGAGTCGACTTTAAACTGTAGGCTCCACCACTTATGTATAAAATTTAACACAAACAACATGAGTTGTGTGAGAAGTTAGGCTGTAAAACTGACTGAATGGTCGTAATGGACAATTATGTATGACAACCTTTCTATTGACAGGGCACTGTAGACTCAGAATACTTTTATTCAGATTCAAAGTACAGTTATTATCAAGCCACATATGTGAGAGTTGAATGCATCCCAAAAGAAAACACTTGTGTGCATACCAGATGCAAGCAGGGAATTGGCATTGTTCAGACGGAGAAGCATCTTGAAAGAGATATTATTTGGATACCTTATAAAGTACAAGGAGACTACAATAGATCGTACGGTCGCAGTACTAAAATAAATACAAGCAAACTTAACACTCATGCTGCGCATAGCTTTCTCAACTGTGAGGCTTCAATGCGTCAGAGAAGGAAACACCTGAGTGCATACTAGGTGCTGTGGAGCGAATTGGCATTGTTGAGACCGAGCAGCATACTGAGGTTTGTCTAAGAAGACGTAACAGAAATACCCGATAAAGTATGAGGGGAGTACAATAGATCTTCACCACAATAAATACAAGCAAACCTGAAACCCATCTTTGCTAGAGCTTTCTCATCTCAACATTTCTTTATTACAATGCGATGTCTAGCTCATGCATCTTTAGCTGATGATTTTTCAATACCATTTCAGAATTTTTTTATCGTGGTTTTCTAATCTAGTTGAACATTATGGTGTCTTGGTAGCTCATATGGTTGCGTTTAACCTTTGCCATCCTATATTATGCGATTGTAAATGAAGAATGAGGTAAATTACTACGTTACACAGATGCTATCTGGTCACGGATATTTTATTTGCACAGAATGGGCAAGACCGCCTCCCCTTACTGCCTTTACGAGGAAGAGGAAGTAATTGATGATGCAGAGCACATTGTTTTCGAATGTGCACGCTGGCAGAGCTATCGCTCTGTACCTACATTAATAATTGGAACGATCACGACCGCTAACGTTGTCGGGGTTATGATTGCGAGTATGGGAAATTGGGTCTCAGTGGGGAATTACGTGTAGCGCATTCTAAGACTGAAGAAGAGGGAGCTTGAGACTATAGAACACGTAGGCATGCCGGCATAGATGATACTGGCACACGTGTCAAACGAAATTCGAAACAGGGACCTGGACGAAAGGAATAGTGGAGACATTTAGATGTCTCCTCAACTTTCGACACGCAATCCGGACGCAGATATGAGCACGCAGGGGCCAAAAGGACTCCACTACGAAGTAATACCACAGTAGTTCCGGAGTGGGCACAACAAGTCCACGAGACGAGGGGGAGATTTAGTGGGTGAGGGCGCCACACACGGAGGATGAAACGACTTCCTCTATGGTGCGGTTAGGTACATTTACCCCTCCTCGGCGAGAAAAAAACTTGTAAATGAAGAATAAATCTCCGCTAAGATTTAATCAAGCTCGTATTTAATATTGATTTGGCTGAGACCTTTATATACAAGAACTGAATTACATAAGGGTGACCTATTTTCCCCATAAAATTGTTTACTTTTATTGGCGCCTTATACTTGGAACTGGTTGTTTTATCCTTTTAAAGACTTGATTGTTATTATTAAGTTTACGTTTTCTAAAGAAAAGAGCATCACAAAATTTTTTCTTGCACACTCCTTAGTTTCAACTGTATATTTTACTTCTGTTTACCGGTTACGAATCGGTTATCGTAATCGATTCTATTCCAGTTAGTCTGCTACTAACTCTACACTTTTATAGTTTACTACTGAGATTGCATAACTCTGATTACATTTTAATGAAACTCGCTTTTAATTCCTTAATAACCGTTGATCTCTCTTACTTAATATCTACTTAAACGCCGTGCTCATTATTTTTATGACGTCTTTAACGTCATATAGTTGTTACAATCATTTTCTATATTTAGTCCGTTATTAATAGCGTAAATAATAGCAATAAAAACAGAAACAAAAACAACAGTAAACTTTAATACTTTTGCATTCAGTCGCCAATGAAAGCGTATCGTTCATAATTTCTTATCGGACTTATAAAACCCCCGTACCAAATAAATGTTTTCGCGTTGCCATAAACACATTGTCATGGTCGGAATAATAATCTATGCAAACAATACAGAAATAATTCATTCACACAATCACTAACGATTATAATTCAATGAATAAAAAATAAACAAAAAATTATTGAAATTGTATTCCATAGAAAAATATGTGGACACTCGACGTTTGCAATTTGAATCGATTGCGTGAGTGCACAGATTTTCAAGTCAATACGAAGCCCGAATGCAGTTCACCCTTACGGTGAAAGAATTAAAACTATAACCGCCGTGAGACTAATCACAAAGACCTGAAACTATAAGTCTGTCGCATTTGTATGGCGCATGTTTTTCCTGAAAGCAAGAAAAATAGTCCAATCAACGACTTGATGAGTGATCCTCATGCCTTTGACTACACATTTTCTGTCAACAAGCTCTGGAAACCCAAGATTCCTACAACTCCCCAAGTGCCGAACAATAACACAGAAAATGTTGAATGGTGTAGAGTCATTACACCTCCTTCAAAAGCCGTCCTGAAATGCTATCAGATTCTCTTAAGAATACCTCTCATATGCGACCAGAGGCCAGTGTACCATCTCAACCGCTATGGGGTTTCTAAGATAGATTCTGGTCGGGTCTAAAGCAAATTTTGTTTTCACTTGTGAATTTAATTGAATTTTCAGTTGGACTAGCCATTGCAAGTGCGTCCTCTTTTTCATTACATGAAATGTCCCGTATACATAGTATTACAGTGTATACTGGGAAGTGCTTGGGTCTGTTTATGATTCAATAGTTCTGGCAAGATTCCACATTTGGCTTTGTAGCCTGAACTGAATCCGTCTGTGAATATGTGGATGACGAGTCCTGTAAGGTGTTAGAGGAGGTTTCCGATCTGACGCTTGAAGTCTACACTGATGGCTCAAAGATCAGTGGCAGGGCGGGATGTGGTATTTTTATTAAGGGTTCTGATATTAAACTTTCTTCTAGGCTGTCTAACCTAACTGCAGTGTTTTCCAAGCAGAGATCACGGAAATTTTGAAAGCGGCAGCATTTTGCCTGAAAATCTTTTGGTTTAGTCTGCAAGTAAGTCCCTAACGAACGTAATTTCAACGTCCGTCCTTCTCCATGAATGCCGAGAATTTCTCAGCAAACTCATTCATAACTCTTATATGAGTTTCGAGACTTAGGAATACCATTGGAAAGTTCGTTGCTAACAAGCTGGCCAGAGCCGGGTACGGTGCTGGCAATCACCGCCATTTTACAGCGCATAAGTATTCCTATTGTCTCAGTTAATTTCGATATTTTCCACCCGTTTTACTGGGAGGCTCAATCTTGTTGTCGGCAGGAGGGTACGTGTAATATTGCATGATATTGCTGGACACGTATGGACAAGAGGAGAACCAATGCACTTCTGCCCTTAAATTACTTGGTCATACATGGCACAATGGCGATCCTTACGGGCCACTATCGCTCTGGTAAAAATGACTTCAGCAGAAGCTGTGAATCTGAGGAGGAGAAAGAAACTGTCTTTCAAATGTCTCTTAGGCGATTTCCTCTCAGCAGTTTTCTGGCAAAAACTCTGCGAGAGTAAATAAAATTTCAATGAAAAGTTTTTTCAAAAAATTTGTCATTCGGAGTCGACTTTAAACGGTGTATATCCGGCAACTTACATATAAAATTAACACACACAACATAAGTGGTGTGAGGAACTAGGTCGTTGTCCTGGCTGAAGTGTTGTAATGACCAAGTATGTATGTATGTTTGTATGTCAAGAAGTCAGCTGACGGCCCTCAAGGATTGAACAAATGCGTTCCCCGATAACGAACGTTCGATAAATTTCTAGAATTGTTACGACGAAGTATGCCAAAAGCTCACTTGAGCACGCGTAGCGGCCCGTTTTGATGCCACAAGTGAACGCAGTCTCTGTACTGACCAAGTTCTTCAAATCAGGGGAGAAGAAATTGCTCAGCGCAAGGGCTGCACATTAACCTGCAACCAAATTTTTCTCCTGCAAAGGCTAGAAATGTTTGCCATGCGATATTAGCAAAAATTTAAAGAAAATTCATTGTGTAGATTTCTATGGTACCACTTCAGACCCTTCTACTCACATAGAACATCTCACTTAGTAGCATCTATTGCGTTACTTTTGAAGCCCACTAAGTCAGCTGCTGAACACTTCTTAAATGCAAAATTTTGAAATGCTTATGAATTATTCCAAGATTTAATAGCTTTGCACAACTGACTCTTGTTTAAACAGTAGAGAATATTTTTTCAAATATTCTTTTCAATTTTTTTTTTATTTTTTTAATATATTCTCACCATAAACAGAACAAACAGAAATCACCATCATAATGAAGCTCATTTAGCCTTATTAAGCAACAGGTGTTAATATTTTAAACAAATACTTATGAGTGCTTATGTATATGATTATATATTTTATAATACATACATACTTGTGTATATTCATACATAAAAACAGATAAAAGCAATACTCACTTCTATATATTGTGACATTTCATCGAACATTGTTTTCAAATCCCTTTGATTTCTTAACATCATTGGCAGTATTTCCCGCTCATGCAACACCAATATCTCTGCTACGTTACCCAATAATTGTTGTTGTTTATCCTCACCCTTTAACGAGTCGGGTAAATGTTCGTAACTCTGTAGACTGCCATAGTTTTTAAGACCCTTCTTAAGATTGTTCACATAATTGCCTTCGGTTTGTAGGAATTCATCGATAATGAAACTGATTTTCTTCGAAGCATAGATTTCAGTTTGATCGCAAGGAAATAGATTTTCCAATGACAAGGTATCCTCATCTTCGTGGCTGGTGGAATAGAGAAAGAAAAACTAATTTTAAAATTTAAATAAAAATAACCAGAAATAGAAATTAAATACGAAAATTAATTAAAATTACGACAATCGGTACCAACCAGGTCCATGTTTATCTAAACATTGTAAGCCAGGCAAACAAATATCAGTAAAAATGATCGGTAACTAGTGGAAACCCAAATAATTCGATCACAATGCTTTCTTGCTACGGTTTTTATGTGTGATTGATGGATAGTTGTCAAGCATATCGGATCAATCATCATCAATCCACGTAAAATTTCTTTCAGTTGTTCAGCATCATATAAATAGCTCAGCGCGATTCTAAAATTTGGAATCCACGGCAGCGGATAACCTCTTTAAACCTGCTAATGCGAATGAACTCTATTCAAAGGCTTCACAGTTACAACGTACAGGGTTGCTTAACAGAGCAGACGAATTGAAGAAATATTATTAAATAGAAAAGGAGAGAACTGCCAGAAGCTCCAAAGCTGTCAATACTGCGAGAGAGAAGCACTATGTGTTGGCCTTTGCCGGCACTTCCTTTCGAAAACATTCATCTTTATAGGAATCTTACATGGGAAGACATAAAAAGAATAGCAGTCTACCGGATAAGATTCGAAAACGATGAATGATAGAAATCTTACATGGGAAGGCGCAAAATTAACAATAGTCAACCGGTTAAGATGAAATGCTTGGTGGAAGTCATATGCTCCCAAGAGTGGTAATGAGAAAATAAATATCGTGTAATAATTAATGACTTTTACTTTCAAAAATGAAACAATTCGATTAGATTGATATGTATGTAGTTTAGCAATACAATTCCATATGCTGCAATGCAAGGCATGCTATTCCATTCTATTGCGAGAATTTGGTAAGCAATTAATCACACGTTTTGTAACCAGGATCATGCGATTTAACTCCACTAAACTATTTTTTGTGGAGATACGTGAAGTTACTAGTGTACCAGAGAACTACTTGAGTTCAATAAGAGAACGGTTCGTATTCTAACAAGAATTATAACGGAGCACTGTGCACTTGCTAGTTTCGCTGACAAGCACGGTCTACCCCACCAGAATTACTGTAGATGCTGCCATGATATGGAGGAAACGGAATCGTTGCAATACCTTTAATGCGAGTTCCCTGCACTTTAAAAGAAACGTGTTCGGTTTTAGGGTGACAAAACGTTTGAAGATGTGGGCTTGGTGGGGCAAGGGCCTGCCTGTGAATAGCAAGCTAACCGCTAAGCTAACACCTTCTCGTGTATTTGTTCCTGTATTACAATTTCAACCCTGGAAGACACCTTTAAATCTGCTGCTGATGTGATAGTGATCGAAATGCTGGATAAATTTCAACAAAATTTGGAGGTCACAAAGAGATTAAATACGGCATAACCGCGAGCAATGTTTACATGAAATTATTTTAAAAATTCGTTTATCGTCCCAAACAACAGTTGGTGTGACATGTTCATATGGTACCGACCAACTACTCAAGCTTGATTGCAGCTCCCATCAAACGACTTTTGCCGTGGCTGTGTGTCTGCTCCAGAGGAAGCAATTGTTATCTACTTTCTTCCAATGCCCCTTTCGAGCGGGGCAGTTTCTTGCTTTTTCAGCTTAGCAGTGTTATCATCCATTGATATCAAGGACATCTTCGTTTATTAAACTTTCAGGCTGGTTTCCAGCATGGGGTAGTCGTGTTTTTAATGTCCAGCCTCTAAGCTGATCAACTTCTTCGATGGAATTGGTTTAATTCGGTTAGTACAGGGACTGCGCTTACCTGTGGCATCACAACGGGCCGCTATGCATGCTCAAGTGTGTTTTGGTAAACAAAGCTACCACTTCAACCTAACCCTAAGTCAACCGTAAGCTCCAATAACGGCTTTTCCTTTTCAAGATAGTGGATGAATATTATGCCACTCAAATCTCAGAATACTGACACTTTAGACTTCATACACCCTTTGGAGTCGGTTCAACATGTGCGGTCTACTCAGATGATTCTCGTTTGAAATGATTCGAACATTTTTCATTCATTGTTACAAGTCATCTAATAAATGTGGGCATTTTATGGTATGAAGTCGCCGTAGTCTAGTAGGTAGTGTGTTGGCTTATTAGACGTAAAGCCAGGGTTCAAACCCCAAGCCAGATATCAAAACAAAATACAAAAAGTATTTCTTCGGCGACATCCTCTCAGCAGATTTCTGACAAAAACTCTGAGAGTAAATAAAAATTGCCATGAAAAGTTTCTCAAAAATCTGTCGTTCGGAGTCGACTTTTAACTGTAGGTCCCGCCACTCATGTATAAAATTAACACACACAATATAAGTTGTGTGAGAAAGTCGTAATCCTGACTGAAGGGTTATAATGACCAATTATGTATGTATGTATGACTGCGTACTAGCAGGACTCATTTGGACGGCATGGTTCTGGGGGACATGTAGTTTGAGCAAGACGGCGTCAACTAACAAATACCGCGTAATCGCATTTAATTTATTGCAGTAAAGACTTTCGGAACGAGTTATATCAAGCAATATTGACATCATCTGGACATAAAAATTATGCAATTTAACGACGGACGGTATTTTTCTTTCAGGTTTCGAGAAATCTTTCTTTTATGCGAGTTCCAATGCGTCGGCGCTAAGATACAGATGCCTTGGACAATATTATTAAAAATGTAATGCCATGCCGTTAAAGCAGTAGGGGCTTTTTGGCGGATATTCTATATCATAGCATAGCATAGCATACTTAATCGGAATATATCTTCTTTACAATCTAATAAAAGTATCACAATTATTTAAAAAAAACTATGGTTTTTTCTTCTAAATTCTTAAATACTATTCGTCTAAAAGCTGGTCACCTTATTAACGAAATAAAAGCTTAATAATAACAACTGTTTTTAGTGTAATACGAGTAGAATAATTATAATAATTAAGTATTGATGTCATGAAACTTACTATTCATCACTTAAATTATCGCCTATGCTGGATATGTGATGAGACGATAGTGGTGGTGGTGCTGGTGTTGGTGAAATGCTTACGCCGTTTAACAAATAATTCACCGATGAGCGTACATTTAAAGGATACGAAGCTGTTGATGATGATAGAGATGGTAACGATAACGATGACAATAAAGGGGGCGGCGGTGGCGGTGAAGTAGGTGAAGATAATGAACCACTTTTTTCGATAAAAAAAAAGAATAAATAAACAAATATAAACAAATTAAATTTCAACATTAAACACAACAAAAGCCATTAACAACAATAACAATATTTAACAAACAAGTTTTCGTTTTTTTTTTTTTTTAATGAATGAAACGCATTTTTTATAAGAAAACTTTGATAATAAATTTGAAATTTTATTATTTTTTTTCGTTTTTTTTTTTTAATAAATACATATTATCTAATCAACAAATTTTATTAAACAAAAAATAAATAAAAACATGCATCATCCGAATATTTAAAAATAATAAAAAAAAATTCTGTTGTTATAATTTATTTTTAATAATAATTATTTTTGTTTTTTAATTATTTTAACACATGTTAAAAATTAAATTGAAAACATTTTAATAACGGAATATTTTCTTTTAATTTTTTTTAATATTTTTTCAATAAATTTTCTTTTTTTTTCACAAAATATTCCACAAATTAATTTTGACACATACTTGTCGGTTTGTTCACTTTGTTGTTTGTGTAATTTGCCATTTGAATTAAAATCGTTTGTTATTATTGTTGTAGAATCATTAGATATTAACGATTTCAATTCATTTATTTTTAACGATTTTGTCACATCATTATTATCACTTGTTTGTTGTTTTGTGGTTTTTGTGATCGTATCACCAGAAACGGTGTTATCGCCCAATGTGGACCATATTGCGTTTAAAATTTGCACCAAAATAAATGTCACCACAGTAATGCCCACGGTAATGGTATCGAACCAACTTAAAGTAATCAAACCATATAACATTTTCTTTAATTAAACATTTATTATTATCACTTAATTAATAATTTTTTTAAACTGTAATTTTAAACAAAAACAAAAAAGAAAACAGATTTCAACACCCGCTCGTCATTATCGCTTGTTTTAGTTTCAAAATCGTAAACTCAACTAAAATTGTATTCCCATTGGTTTTGTAGACAAAAATCTAATAATTGGCCACAACATGAGCATGAAAAATGAGATAGAGAGAGGAGGAAAGATAATGAGAAAACGTTAGTAAGAGAGCCTAATTTAAATTATTTGGATCACTTAAGAGAGCAATTTATTTAAGAGAAATTCTTTTGTGACACGATAAAACCACTAAAAATTTAAAGACTTATGAAAGCAAAACAATAAACAAATCATTCACATCTTTTTAAATTTGTATACAGTAGAATATAGGCATAACGAATTCCTAAATGTGGTCCATATTCCTCGCACAAATCCTAAAACACCAAAAAAAATTTTCAGATAGTAAATCGCATAATCTTGGTGGCCAGTTCAAACAAAATTTCTTGAAATAAATTATTCTCGAAATCATTGCAGCAATAAATTGATTGTTAGACGCTCGGCGTGCCAATGTAGCGCTGAAATCACATGTCGATCAGATCCAAGCCATCTAATTGAGGCCACAAATTCCGTTCACCATTATTGAAATTTCGATTTGACAAAAATCCGCACCAGATAGTTGTGATTGCAAATCGCATGAAGATATCCTGAACCCAAGGGTAGGCTAGGTTAGCGGATAGCTTTCCGTTCACATCCAAGTTCACCCAGTAGCCCTATGGCCCATTGTGTTACCCAGTGTTGGATAACCCCCCTTGACATGATCTGTTATTGGTGATTTGAGCCACCCCGAGCTCCGAATGAAACCAGCCAGTTGCCTTAATGGCACATTCCGTTACCACGACCAGTTCTTCAATAGTTTCGTTACACAAGAACCTATGACGTCTGTTTTAAAGTTTAGGAAACTCGCATAAAAGGTGTTGTACCGATTCCGTTTTCCGTACATCATGGCAGATTTTGCAGTAATCCTGATTGGGCAGACCGAGCTTGTTAGCGAATTCCCTTTAGAATGCGAACCATTTCTTTGTCGAACTCAAGTAGTTCCCTCGTTCTCCCGCTGTCCACTGCTGGACACAGCAGTTTTGAAATTCGGCAACTAGGTATGATCGACCACCTATAATTTGTGAAATTCCATGTTGCTTTTTCCTATTTTGTAAAGTATTACTGTAGTAGTGCCGCATCTCCGATCGCTTTCGTGCCCGTTCGACAATTCGACAATTTTATGTGTTCAATAAGCCATTCAGATGGAAATGCGCTTCTTAGGAGAAAATGACACTGCATTACCCATTGAAAGAAATGCAGGTCTACAGGTTTGAATTTCTGAGAAAACTGAATTTTGTACACATTACACATTAAGTAACAGATCTTTTGTCAATATTCACTACGTAGAAATTATTGAGAAGGGTGTACAATTGATGTTTTCAGGCAACACGCTCGTCTAAAGCAGCAATATATTCATGAGACACAGCGGTACATTGACGAACGGGAGTCTTACTGTTCTATTCTCGACTGAAAACTCTTCGATGTTTGTGGGCAGTCTCAGCATAACTTAAAAAACTTTTGTACTACACATACATATTTGGTTCTTACAACCCTTCAGTCAGGATTACGACCTAATTTCTCACACCACTTATGTTGTGTGTGTTAATTGATGCATGAGTGGCGGGACCTACAGTTTAAAGTCGATACCGAACGACAGATTTTTGAGAAACTTTTCTTGGGAATTTTATTTACTCTCGCACAGTTTTTGCCAAAAATCTGCTGAGGGGAAGTTGACGATGACATATTTTTTCGTCTGACGTCTAAAAAGCCAACACACTACCCACTAGACTACGGCGACTTCTAACTTCTTCTATAACTTCTAAGGATATAACACCTTTTTCAACTTGATAAAAATCACCGGGAGAAAGCCTACATACATACCGGTGTATGTAGATTTTTTTCTTGGACTGTATGTAACATAATTCGAAATGAACATAAAATTTTAGGTTATGTAAACTAAATCCTTCAAATGCTTTTTTCTTACCACTGACTAATCACCACCTGTAATAATGTCTCTTCCTAATTAATTGTCTAATGATTTAACAAATTTAATAATGATTTAAACAAATAAATTCTATAAATAAACAAATCAATTCTGATGGCACTACAACTGACTATTTGTACTCTTTTACCCCCCGATGTGTTGAAAATTTTTATTTGTTTAAATAATTTCTTTATTTGTTTAATTTCATTCTCGATAAACATTCAATTTCAATATTGTTTATCTTATTGAGTGAATAATTAAAAACACAGAGATTTTATTATCATAATCGTTATTATTATTCTAATTGTAGTTTTAATAATAATTTTAAATATTTAAATATTTAAATTTCATTATTATTATTTAAATAAATGTTGTTGTTGTTTTTAATTAATAATTCAACAAAATTTGTGTAAAATATTTTAACCACAGAACAACTTACAACTTTAGAGTTCATTTGAAGCACAAGTTTAACTATTAAAGTGCCTGTTAGACTAATGGTTAATGTACTGGTCTTTTAGTGTAAGGGTTGTGGGTTCGATTCCCACCAGATACTGTAGTTTGTTACACTACACTGAGCAGAAGCTCATAATTATAATAAAATTTTTAATTGCACTCTAATTAAATAAAATGAATGAAGAAAGCGCCTTAGTCTAGTAGCTAGTGTGTTCGTTTATTAAACGTGCGACCGTGGTTCAAAATCCAGCAGCAACCAAAACGCTGGGATCCCACCTCTTCAAATCAAAAGGCGTCAGCAGTTGCATAGACTCTCTACACCGTATACGTTGACTCAACACCAACTAGGTTCCGAGCGACTGTGGCATAAAAGAAAACTAAAAGGCGAACGAACTGGCGTGGAAGGCATCGAAGATAACTGAGGAGGAGACGATAGAGGTGATAAATACGCTCCTACAATAATACTTTTCCGAATTGGAAAAAATAGTATGCAATTCAACAAGCCATAAGTGGTCGAACAAACCTGGCTACCTAATTTCAAAACTGCTCTGCCCACCAAGGTAACTACTTGTGTTCGACAACAGAACGGTTCGCACTCTAACAGGAATTCTAAAGGGACACAGCGCTATTGACAGTTTCGCTGATAAGCACGGTCTGCCGTACCAGGATTACGGCTATGATATGAAAGAAATGAAATAGTTACAACACCTTTTATGTGAGTGCCCTACCCTTCAGGATAGACGTTATCGGTTTCTGGTGACTGAACGTTTGAAGATCTGGGCTTGGTGGCGAACATACAACTAAAGGAACTGGCCGGAGCTCGGGGTGGTTCAAACCCACCACTAACGGATGATGATGGGGGAGCTTACCTCACGCTGGGTAATACAATAGGCCGTATGGGCCACCGAGTAAACTTGCCAGTGAACGCGCTAACCTAATTAAAATTGTCATGAAAAGTTTCTCAAAAACGTCGTTCGAAGTTGACTTTAAAACTTTAGATCCTGCCAGTCATGGATAAAATTAACACTCACAAAATGAGTCGTGTGAGTAGCTACATCGTAATTCTGATTAAAGGGTTGTAATGATGAACTCAGTAAGTAAATGAATATTGAAGTCACTTTTATTAATAATAAAAACTTGAGTATCATAGTCATGATTCAAACAGCCTATGGGTCTCTAGCGATGTACGGTTAAATATCGGCTGCTATTGATTTCAGCCACGTGGGGAAGCATGCAAGGTCAAATTTATTTTGAAAAAAAAAATGTTCAAACTAATTTCAATCACACTCAGTTGAGACAGTTACTATGGGATCTGAATTAAAATTTAAATTTTCATACATTTTTTGATGTTGTTGTAATAATTTATTAATAGTTTTTATAATCATACAACTGTCTGATCGCTTTGTGTGCAATGCAATGCAAAATCTTAAACTGTCAAATTCTTTTAAATAAAATAAAATTTTATTTCGTAGTTTTTGTGTTTTTCTTCTCAGCCAAAGGTCACAATTGTTTTTCAACAGCTTGTATGCACTTTATGTGCTAGCATATTAGGGTGGTACAATTTCTAGTGACAATAAATGTCGTGTACTTATGCTCTTGATACTATTTATGTCAGCACGTATGGGAGTAGAACCCCATTCACCTAGAGTCAAATAATCTACTCAGTGACGGGCATTACCGTTTCCCTAACTGCTAGCATTTCTCTTATAGCATATGTAGACGTTTCTAAGACATTTAACAGGTCTTGCCTTCAATTTAACATTAAAAACTTTATTGGAGATGTTATCTAGCCCTGAAGTTTTCTTATATTCAATGAGAAAGCATTTTAATTTGATTTCTCTTCAATTGCCTCAGAGTGATAAGCCATGTGATATTACGGGATTGATTTCTTATGGAGAAGAAAAAGAAGTCTACAATGGAAGGACATTATGTAAGTATTTGAAGTTAGTTCCAGAAGAAGTTAATTTAGCAATCCTATTTAATACTGGGACCAGTCAGATTTGATAGTAGACTTATATGTACACTTCAGGGCAGTGTTCAAAAATTCAGTACTTTTGTACTTTTTTCAGTACTTTTTCATTTCAAAAATACCGCAGTACACCCTCTACGCTTTCAGTACTTTTTTATTATTACATATTTTATGTCTTGCGCTTTTCACCTATTAATGCATTAGCAACATGTTCAACGCAATGCTAAAGTATAATTAGGCTTTAGCCCCGGTTAGACAAACGTCAACGGAACGTACGTTCGTTTTTAGAATAAAAAAAGCAATGAAAACGCTTGCAGAACCGTAATGTAATTTCGGTACGTTCCATCGGCGTGACTAAACAGGGCTTTTACGCTTTGTTACGTTCCGAATCAGCTGTAGAAAATTAACACAAACAAAATAAGTGATGTGAGAAGTTAGGTCGTAATCCTGATTGCGGGTTATAATGACCAATTGTGTATGTGTGTATCTTTTACAAAAGTACTATTTGATGCAAAAAAGTACTTTTTGAGTTATAATTCAGTACCATTTCAAAATTTCAGTTTTGCAACACTGCTTCAGGGAGTCTATAGTGCTATTGACTACACAAAGAACAACAGCGCTAACAGTATCATGGCATAGTGCTAAAAAACGGTCTTATAGGCCTCAATCACCAACCAAATAAACTTTTTAATCGAAAAGTATGGAAGAATGTCTGCAACGAATGAAAACGTTTAGGAAACTGCATGCGATGTATAACAAAACTGATACCAAGATAGATAGATGTATGATAGAGTAGGAGAGAATAGAGAGAGAGAGACTTTACCTACAAGCCGAAAAACCCAGGTCAAATCCCAATGGAGAGATAAAAAAATCATTCATAGTGGTTTTCAAATTTTAAATTAAGTCGTTTCAGTATTCAAAGTATATCAAAGTATTCCTTCCTCGTCCTACATATACGACTTAAACACTAGTTCTCAATGGTTTAAAAAGTTAAAAATAAGAGAGCGAGTATACGCCAGTTAGTGAAATCTACTCTGACAATGGTGAACCACCGTACTACAACGTGCTGATTAAATGCTTGCATATCTAAACAATACTCATCAAATACAATTGAACAGCGTACACGAACGTAGGTCAATATTTGCAAACATGCATATTTAAACAGAATATTATACCCAAAGGCAGATACGCGTTGTATTGTCATAACATTTCGAAAATTGTTTATTTAGACGATCAGCTATTTTAGATTGATAAACCCCAACACAGCTGCAGAAATTTATTTTGAAATTTATTCCTGTTATAAAAACGATGATGTCATTGCATTGAATGATGCATTGAATGCAAAAAAAAATTAAATTACAAGTAAAAAATTCTTTTTTTTCAGCAATAAATTTATTTTTAAAAATACGATATTAAAAGACGTTCATTTCTATAATTAAAAAACGTTTAAAAATAATAAAAAAAATTTAATTTTTCTCATGAGATCATATAGATTACACTGGGCAACAAAAGTTAAGTGTAGTGGAATTAATTAATAAATTTAATTACAAACTTTTTGCATGCACTGTAAACGTTTTAATTCTACATGGAAATGATTAAAAATTTTTGATTTGTTTACCAATTGCCTTCCAATTATTGCGTTGAAATAATCGCAATTAATCAATCAAATCAATTAAAAATTATTTATTAACGGCTCGTGGATGTTTGGAAGTGGATGTGTGGTACATACTATCACACCTACAAGCGCCCCATAAATTTATAATTTTCAATCACTTTTTATTGGTTTTTGAGTGGTTTTTCCTTTTTGATTTTCCTGAGTTTGTTTGAGAAAGTAAAAGTGCTTTTCCCTTTTTATTGTTGTACAAAAGTTTATAAGCAAAGACGCCAATAGAATGAAAACAAATTTATTTGGCATGTATTTCGCTTTTGATCATGCATTCAAACACACGACAGATTTGTTTAATAATAATAAACACAATCAATGCAACGCAGCAAGCATAACAATTTTGTAATTGCAGCCTAATGTTATAAACACAATAAACGCAACGCAGCAACAACAAAAAATTTGTAACTGCAGCCTAATGCGATAAACACAATAAACACAACGCAGCAAGCACAACCATTTTGTAATTGCAGTCTAATGCTATAAACACAATAAACGCAACACAGCTAGCACAACAATTTTGTAATTGCAGTCTAATGCTATAAACACAATAAACGCAGCGCAACAAGCACAACAATTTCTCAAAAATAGAATACATGGGTGTATATGGAAATTATTATTTAAAAGGCAACGTGACAACAAACAAATTGTTGTTGCAAATTGCTATGTTTGCTGCGTTGTGTTTATTGTTCTTATTATAGCCTAAGGTAAGCTACGTGCTCATAATTTATAATAAAGGCTGCAGCAGCAAAGCATCAGCAAAAGAAACAAATGAAAAATAAACAATTCATTAATTCTTTATCACTTTGTTTCATACATCGCGTTTTTAAATCCTCTATTTCGTGCATGTTATTGCATTGCCAGCACAAATCATTGCTGCGAATAAAAATAGATCATTAGCGTAAAACCAAAGCAGCAGAAACTTTGCTTGTTGTATATATACACCCACGTATTCTATTTTTAAGAGACTGCTGTGTTTGCAGCGTTGCGTTTATTGTGTTTATAGCATAAGCTGCATGAAAAAGGCATTACTTATGCTTGTACCGCCATAATCTCTAGATTTTTTAACTGATATTCTAGAATTATAATTAAAAACTTTCTTAATCGAGGCCTCTTTAAGCAGGGAAGGAAAATTAAATTAAAATAATGCCACATGATAATGCATGGGCGATTGCGAATTTTTTCTACATGCTAGGAGCGATAGGAACTACCTGGTATTTCCAGACACTGATTACTGTAGGAGTTGTTGTCTGGGTGATCAATATATTTTGTATGCAACTACTTAGCGCAGGGAGAATATAGAATCAGATACAAACATTTTTAAAATGTTATTTTGTGTTTAAAAAGGTTGTAATTGGCCTCCAATATTCGAAACTGCAGGAAAAAGAGCGTAAAATACTTAGTTTAAGACAATTAATGCGCATTCCCATGCCTGATTTTTATCATCATTAGTTAGTCTTTCTGTTTTCGTTTTATAATGAACTGCCACTACGCTCTTTTAAGCACTAATATTTAAGAGATGGTGTTATTGAACATTCGTCTCCAGATCTCTTAAATGATTTAAGTGTGAAAGCTTTAAAGTTATGAAAAGAGTGACCAGACTTTAGAAGTAAAAAACGGTTGAATTAGTTTAAATAAATAACAGTTCGCAGTGAGTTGGTGCATTTTGCAAGAAATTATATAATTCCGTAGCTCAAATCATAAAATTATGTGGTGTTACTTTAGAAATTTCTTAGAAGGCCAAATACTTGTGAGCAGCAGGACTCAAATTATACATACAGTGCCAATAATTTGTATTGACGTACAATTTTGGCGGAAGTTACATCCTATCGGCAGTATTACTATGGAGTCTGGCAGATCCTAATCGAAATTCAAGCTATCAACCTCTACAAAAAAGAGAACTGACGTATTTAAGTCGTTTGCGAAGATTGCACGGCGTATCGTAAAAAGCAGATCAGGTCTCAATTCGATTCAGGCATTTATCAACCGCTATCTGTAGAGCACTCTGAAAAAATTTTTGCGGACAGAAACAATACTCAACCTTTCCTTTCATACCACATCACTTCCCTATACATACATAATTTGGTCATTACAACCCATCAGTCAGGATTACAACCTAGCTTGTCACACCACTTAAGTTGTGGATGTTAATGTTAATGGATGTGGCGAGACATACAGTTTAAAGTCGACTCCGAACGAGAAATTTTTTTGAGAAACTTTTCACGAAATTTTTATTTACTCCAAGAGTTTTTGCTAGAAATCTGTTGATTTCGTTTTGTTGGAGATGTTTAACCTGCTGTTTGAACCGTGGCCTCCTGTCTAATAAGCCAACACACTACCTACGAGACTACGGTGACTACCTAGTTTTTTGTTTTGAGAAGTTACTACGTTTCTATTATAAAGGATACGCCTAGTGGATGATGTGTTAGCATATTAGATGCCTACTAGAGCTCAGAGTTCAAATCTCAGCACTCCTCCTTTTAGCACTTTTCTGTCGAAATTTCCACTAAAAAGCACCTTAAGACTGTAGGTTCCATCAGTGATGGTAAAAATTAACATACACAAGTTGTGTGGTGTGATAAGTTAGGTCATAAACCTAGATTGAAGAGTTGTAATGGCCAATGGAGATGAGAAAACGGGATTGTGACATTGTGAAACTTACCATAAAATAAAAGCCACAGTGAAACCCAAGAATTGGAAAGACAGTCCATCTTAGAGAAGACATGTGAAGAAGGAGGCACTGAATGACTTGGTGCCAAAGACTTTGGATAGGCGCAGTTAAAAAGAATATGATATGACCCTATGATTATCTAGGATGCCATCCGACATTTAAGGAAAAAGATATTTTTTAATGATTTCTATAATATTTCCATCTCTGTTTATTTGATATCTTTTTTCAATTCTGAATATTTTATCGTGAATTGTTACAAAAAAATTTGGCATACATTGTTTAAATATTTTTCTATAAATTAATCTTAAACTTAGGAAAACAAAACAAAAAATAATAATAATAACACTGTACTTATAATTAGAAACACAAATTAAAATACTAAATGGCATTAAAATACTCATTTTACAATAAATTACGCACATAATTAGACTCATAACAAAAAAAAAACAAAAAAATCGCCAGCCCGACATTACGTTAAAGCATACCAAGTAGTGCGATTACTGACAGCCTCATCCTGTTCGGGTTTGGGTACAACCCATATATTGCCAATGCCACTGTCGGTGCTAAAACGATTCGAATCACGGAACAATGATAAATTCGCGGGTTTACGATGCATATGATCGCCACCAAATTCATGTGAATGCAACTCTTTTAGTTTGCGACGTTCCTCTTCGGCATACGATTTTATCATATCGGTTATCAATTCAAGCCACTGTTCGATTAGGGGAGGATCAGCGGAAAAATCACACTCTTGCTGTTTACGATGCTGATAGAAGAGTGTAAATTGTTTCTGCTTAGACATTATGCCTATGTGTTCACAAGGATAACGTCCATGTAATATCAATTGTTTGCCCTTAATTTCGGTATATATAATGCACTTATCGAAAATGAAAACTTTCGAACGATAACCACGTTTGAGCGTGTGATCGAAACAATGAAACTCACTAACCTTACGAAATTTACCCTGATAAAAGGTGTTGAACTGGAAAAGGAAATGATTTATAATGTGCAGTCAAAGGTGTGGAAGCATAACTTACCTCATTGGCATCACCTGTACCCACAATATCGTTAATAATTTCCGATTCGTTAGTGGTGATTAAAAGATTCCTTAGTTTCTTCTCTAGACGGCAACATGATTCGATAGTCGGTTTCATTTCATATTCACGATGTTTTTTGAAGAGAGTCTGTAATGAATTGGGCAAAATTGAAAAAATAAAAACAGCGCTGAGAACAAAGGAGACACTTTCGCGCGAGTCTTATAAGAAATAAAAGTAAACTTACAACAGACCTATTACGTAAATATCGGAACTTATTTTACTATGTAGTCACTTAAGACTACAGGGTCAACTTCAGTGCATGAAGAGAGGTATGGGCCTCTACGGCAATGCTAAGGGTTTCAATTCCAATACAGCTAACAGTGAAGCAGTTGTAAATTATCTCCTGTATTTACCAATATTTCGTAAAAGGTCGTACAGAGCGTTTGAATAGAGAGGTCATTTCCTAACTTAAAAGGCGAGATTGACAACGTGTTTGATAGCATTTAAGATCTGGCCTTAGATTAGGTCAATATTACTAGTTGGTTGCTAGATATAGTGCTCATGCTTCATATAGACATACAAAAAAGGAAAAAATAGGCAGCAAACTGCTAAATTCGAACCATTTCATTGATGGCTTATTGAGAGGAATTATATGCTTAACATGTCTTAAAATGCCACCGTAGTCTAATAGGTAGTATGATGGCTTATTAGAGTGAGGCCAACATCCAAACCTCAGGTCAAACATACATACATTCATAATTGGTCATTACAACCCTTCAGTCAGGATTACGACCTAATTTCTCACACCACTTATGTTGTGTGTGTTAATCTTATACATGAGTGGCGGGACCTACACTTTAAAGTCGACTCCGAACGACAGATTTTTGGAAAACTTTTCATGGCAATTTTATTTACTCTCAGAGTTTTTGCCAGAAATCTGCGAAGATCTAACCTGGGTTTTGAACCACGGCTTTTCGTCTAATAAGCCAACACACTATCTACTAGACTACGGTGACTAGTCGTCAAACATCGCGATCAAAACGAAATATGAAAAAATTAGTCATCGGCGCCTTCCTCTCAGCGGATTTCTTACAAAAACTCTGAGAGTGAATAAAAAATGCCATGAAAAGTTTCTACAAAAAAACTGTAGTTCGAAGTCGACTTTAAAACTCGCCACTCATGGATACAATTAACACACACAGCCTAAGTGGTTACGTGCGTACGTACATGTATACGCAAGTAGTCGGCACTCTGTAATTGCTAAGGATTTCCTGCATTGACAAGTCAGAATTTTTCTCTGGGTGCACAGACCTGGAGGATGAGAATGTCTTACAACGACTACTGTTGAAGCTGCAATGACAAAGAAGAAGAAGCCACAGAACACTTTCTCCTGCACTTGGGAGCCTTTGAGGAAGGATTTTTGAGCAACCAGAATTTGTTGACAGTACACATCTAACCAAAGGTAATTTGGACAGCACCCGCTCCTTTATAAAACTATCAAGATGCGGAGAGATGCCAGCCAAGAGTTATAATTATTCGATGGGATAGATTTCGGTGTTCCAACGGAATCTTATGGGACCCAAGCAAGCTATGCTCTTCAAAGCAGCAGCCAATTTGACGTGGAGGTTACAAATGATAACAAATGGCATATATACATACATAATTAGTCATTACAAAGCAAATGGCATAATCAATATAAATCGGTTGTTTGCTAATAGTGGGACACCTCGTATATAAATTAAAGACTAGTCTGATAAAGCTAATAACCTAAAACGGTCGCTAAAGCCTAGTCTACAGTCTATTTAACGACTATTGATATCCGTTTGTTCCTTATGAGGAGACGTTCGAGCACATTTTCTGCGATTTTCTATCAGTTGGGGAAAAATCAATTCGAGGATGTTAGATGAGGACAACATTATCCAAGTGCGGTTAACTTTAATGGCTTTTACATTTAGGTATTATCTCTCTAGTCGTGATAGTCTGATAGGTAGTGTATTGGCTTGCAGACGGGAGCTAATGAAGTTAAACCTTATTTCAAGCATCTCGAAACAAGAAATAGAAAAAACAGAAATTTCTTTAAGCGAAATCCTAATTATTTACCGTTAAAAATTTTCTTAAATCAGTCGTTCAGAGTCGAGTTTAAATTGTAGGTCGACTTATGAATAAAATTACTGGCCACAACATAGGCGATGTGAGAAGCTAGATCGTAATCCGAACTAAAGGAAGCCAGTAATTAAGTAAGTTCTACTGCAAGTAATGGGCAACAAAGACAATCATCATATCTGGACCTAAATGAATAGGTATTCTAGCAACGTCTTTCAACCTCAATTGTAATTTGCTGTTTAGAATGCAATTCATGTTCTTTAAATACTAAAAGTGAACTTTAATTTTCCATTTATTTCGTTCGAAAATCGTCGATGAACTAAATTTCCTTTTGATAAACGAAACTTACATTTATAAACTGTTGCAGTAATAACGGATAACGGGCCATGCGTTGGATAGGTTGCACCAGAAAACTATTTATGCCCAGTTTATCATCTATTTCAGATTGTAGAAGCTGTAATAAAAGAAAAATTTTTAATAAAGAAATTTTATCAAATATGTATGTACAGAAGCTCACCTTAAAATAATTTTTGTAAGTCTCACACAATTCCAAGGATCTCTGTTTATTCATGGTAAACAATACATAGCCATAAAAGTAATTATTCTGTAATATTTTAGAAGAAGTTTTTAATAATATTATCCTTCTATCATATCTAAATTAACTCACATCAATATACCGCTGAAACTCATCGAATATTCTTTTCAAATCATGTTTATTTCTTTGTAACATCGGCAGGAATTCATCGCGATGAAATTCCGCTATTTGTTCTATGTTGCCGAACAGCACATATTTCTTGCCTCTTAGACCAGGTCGCAGATCTTTACGTTCGAATATCTTGCCATAGTTGTTAATGCCAATCCATAAGTTTTTCACATAAGTCTCCTCGGTTTTAATCAGCTCTTCCAATATGGGCTGTACAAAACTGAAACCCTTATCACGTAGCTCAATTTGTTCATCTTCGTCTGGTACACTGAAAGTTGAAACGAATATTGGAATTATTTATGAATGAATTAAATTATGAAGGTAAGGCAATCTAATATTTGTTACAGGAACAACAAAAACTAATGTAAGGTTTCAATACAATAACAAACACTTCTTAGTCAACATTTTCAAATTCAGAATAGAGACCTCATAAAGTACGTCTACAAACTTTTTCGAAATTATTTCTGTAAGTCACAAACCAAGTTGCAAATCTGAAACAAGCCGTTCATTTCGTTCAATTTTAGTGCCGAAAAAGTCTTGACCAACACCTTTCAAAAAATATTTTTTAAGATGCCCAAAATAGAATAGAATTATAATGAATTTAGACATCCATTCCATAGGAGAGTGGAAAAGCTGCACTGCAATAGATCGACAAATTACTGTACACGGGCAAGGGCGACAACTATATACATTGCAGTGGTGTTGACATACTTTTATCTAGAACAATAGAGCCTTGAAATCAGTTAACTTTTAAGACGAGATCTAGAATTTGCTGACATCTCTAGACATACGCACGTGAATACATTTGGGTTGCACAAGGACGTAGCGGAGTAGCCCTTAAATACATCCGCCATGTTAAAACAAAGGTCTGACATAAGCGAGTAAATAGAATTTTCTGGCAAAGGAAAAGAGGTAATCTGGAGCTGGGCGGAACAAAATTTCTTAAATTTTCTACGAACTTTAGACAGATATCAACAGATTTTATCACGTCAAGCAAATTTCGTCGCCATAATTCTACTCAGCCGACCACAGCTGTCTTTCGATATTGTATGTCGGCCTTCGAAGTCATTGACAGCATTAGAAGCACTAGGAACCACTGCCTTGGATTTACATAACTACACTACTTAGAAGTCGCCGTAGTCTATTAGGTAGTGTGTTGGCTTATTAGACGTGTGACCACGGTTCAATTCCCAGGTCAGACATCTCGAAGAAAACGAAGTATGAAAAAATATTTCTTCGGCGACTTCCTCCCAGCAGATTTCAGGCAAAAACTCTGAGTATATAAAATTGACATGAAAAGTTTCTCAAAAATCTGTCGTTTAGAGTCGACTTTAAACTGTAGGTGCAGCCACTCATGTATAAAATTAACGCACACAACATAAGTGGTGTGAGAAGCTAGGTCGTAATCCTGACAGAAGGGTTGTAATGACATTCATTCATTTTTTGTTCATTTCTACATTGGAAATCCAGTTAATGGACCACCACATGCACAGAATATTTCTCAACTTATAAGCACCAGTTATTTTTCGCTTACGTAAATAAGGACGGATTTCACATAGGCTAGCCTATGCATAGGCTGACCTATGATATCAACACAATATTATCAGATCATGTCAGATCGTTAAGATGTCTCGTATAAAGTGGATGTCGTGGAATGTCCGTGTTGGGAGTGGAAAAGTAGTTTGAGAAGAAAAATAATATATTCTTGTAGAACAGCATTCTACACTTGAATGACGTATACTGGACCTGCACGCGTCAGACTAATTTGTCCGCGATCACTTTTCTCCCCTATACACTCTAAGTGCTCTGGTTTTTCCGACGATCGAAGGCTTTCTCAACAGCGGTTAACGGATAATATAAGCGTTATTACTTCTCATTGGTCTATTTCAGTTTGAATAAAATGGACGCAATATTGTCTAGACAAAAATGCTAGTTTCGAAGGGTAACATCAATACCATTGCCCCACGCCTCTTGGCTGATCATGTCAGGATTGTGGATTCAATTACCACCAGAGACTATAGTCTGTTAAACTTTCTTCAAATACGTGGATTACTAAATAACAAAAATTATTAAGAAGGTATAACACTGGTCATCAACAAATCAAAAAAAAAAACGGAATACCAATAACAAATACTACTACTACAACACATAACTCTCGCCAATACTACTGTCCTCCTATAATAACTTACTTCCTGCAATCCAATGCACCGATTGAGTAGAGGATAGCTCATAAGTGCATAGGCATAAGTTAAAAGAAAATTTTATCCGTTAAAAATAATTTGACTTTTCGATCCAAAATCACTTGACATCCGATCTTCAGTGACACACATATCGCTTCAGTTATTACAATCAGTTGTCGTTACCAAAGTTCCTTGCATCCAATCAATCGTTCAACGATATGTTTCTGAATAGAGGGTGGAGGATTCATTCACCCGCAGTTTTTTTCACTTTAGTCTTACTTATTTTCAGCGCGATTGGCCATTGACGTGGCGTATAAAATAAACGTCAGTAACTGTCAATAAATGCTTGAAAGACCGAACATGAAACTTGGCCTATTTCCTATTATATTTTCGTACATATTTTTTTGTTTTGTTTTTCTTTCTTGTTATCATTATTATTATTTATTTAGTTTTTATTTTTATTATTTTATTTCGTTTGTTGCATGTGTTGCATTAGTCAAATATGTTTTTAGGTTAGTTGATGAGGATGATGCCAACTGGCGTTTACCTAAAAATAATGCCAACCGTGAAAATGTATTGGGGATGTTTCAAATGAAGCCTTTAGAGAGCTTTGAAATAATGATTAAATCGGTTGACTTAAGGTTATCAGAGTTATAGTACTTACGCCGAATTCTGTTTGCTATGAACGGAATGATATTTACTGGCTTCATATAGAAGTGGTTCCGATGTAGCTTCAAGTACTTCAGTCTTTGGTCGGGAGCGGAAATTTCTGAAAAAATCAAAAATTGTATAAAATAAATCAAAACAATGTATAAGTATGTGTATGTATATCTTTAATAAGGTAAAAAACATTTTTAATTAATTTATGTTTCTTAAGTAAGGTTAGGTTGAATTGTTTGAAGTCTTCGCAGTGTAGAAAGTAATGTATTGGCTCAGACATCTCCAACAAAACGAAACATAAAGAAAAATAAATATATTTCTTCGGCGACTTCCTCTCAGTAGATTTCTGGCAAAAACTCTGAGAGTAAATAAAATTGCCATGAAAAGTTACGCAAAAATCTGTCGTTCGGAGTCCACTTTAAACTGTAGGTCCCACAACTCGTGTATAAAAATTAACGCACACAACATAAGTGGCGTGAAAAACTAGGTCGTAATCCTGACTAAAGGATTGTAATGACCAATTATATATGTATGTAAGAAGTTACTCGTGTACAGGAATAAGCCAGTCACAATTTCAACCCTGGAAGACAACTTTAAAACTGCTTTTGGTGAGATAGTGGTCGAAATGTTGAATAAATTGCTACAAAATTGAAGGTCACAGAGAGATTAAATGCGGCATAAATACAGGCAATATTAACATAAAATTATTTTTAAAATACAAGCGGCTGGCATTAGTTCATAATTACCAACTAAGTAAGTAAAGAAAAAAAATACATATAAAGTGGCCGTAGTGCAGCAGGTAGTATGTTGGCTTATTAAACAAGAGTCCATGGTTTAAATCCCAGCTTAAACATCTCGTACAAAATTGAAAATGAATAAAAATATTTCGTTCCTCAACTTCCGCTCAGCAGTCTTTTGAGAAAAATTCCAAGAATAAATAAAATTGCCATAAAGACGGGTGGTGATCCTGACTAAAGGGTTGTAATGACTAATGAAGTAAGTATGTAAGTAAATATGTATAAAACACCGTATAATAAACATCATAATAATTATAAACAATGATTATAAAAGGATCTACAGGGTATTTTTCTTGCAAAGACAGGATTGAAAGTGGTTTCAGGTATCGTACCCACGATTTTGTCAAAATTAAAGCTTCAATACTGCCAAGCTCTTATCGCGCTCAGCGTCAATTTCGCATTCGAAGCCACTTGTCTCATGGAATTATGTGCTGATCAGAGACAGTTAAGGGTAGGCAATTTTTATTGTGATGATCCTTTCTCTATAAGCTAACCACCCCCAACACTGGAAGGGACTGAAGGCACTCAAAATAAATTCGGTATGCCCGTATCATAGCAATTTGTCAACAAATATGATGACCGTAGGATCAATATCCAGTTGCCACATTGTGTTAATAACCGTCTACGATCTAAAGTTTATGAAAACACTCTCCGCAACAAAGAAAGACGGCGTTTACTCTCATTCTTATTAAAATTTTGCAGTTTTCAAAAGAGCTTTCACAATAAGAGAAGACGTTAAGTCAAACAGGCTAGACAAACCCTAAGAAATTCATGATTTTTATCAATTTAATTGCATTCCATGCAAAACTTATATATATACATAATTGGTCATTACACCCCTTCAGTCAGGATTACGACCTAGTTTCTCCCACCGCTTATGTTGTGTGTGTTAATTTTATACATGAGTGGAGGGACCTACAGTTTAAAGTCGACTCCGAACGACAGATTTTTGGAGAAACTTTTCATGGAAATTTTATTTACTCTCAGAATTTTTGCCAGAAGTCTGCTGAGAGGAAGTCGCCGAAGAAATACTTTTTGTATTTTATTTTGATGTCTGGCCTGGGGCTCGAACCCTGGCTTTTCGTCTAATAAGCCAACACACTACCTACTAGACCACGGCGACTACGACAAGAACATATATGAACATTAATATGGCATCCTATTAATTAATAATTAGCTGTCAGAAAAGGAATTGTTTTATACTTTTTCACTAGAAAAAAGGTACGTGCCGCAAAATTTCTGATTCACGTAAAATCAAAAATTTATTACAAATACACGGAAATGATAAAAGCTTCTAATAACAATGGACAGAGTTGTATATATGTATGTATGTATAAATATATCGTAAAATATGTAATCTTATCTGGAAATTTATTTAAAAATAATACTTTTCGAAATGGGAATTACTTCTTTTGTTAGCCTTATCAGCGACGAATAAGTCATATATTTAATAAAAAAAGTAAACCCGATATCAGACACATAATTGATTAAGAGAGGCGCGCACAGCCCTTATTGACAGAAATCAAAGAGTTTTGAAAGCGATTATATTATGCGAACATATTGCCTTTTGAAAATTGCATATGAATGCATTTTCATTAACATGCATGATTCATTAACACTCAGTTATGTAGATTATGTGGCAATTAGAATGAAGCATCGCAGCATATTCTTGGAACTTGTGAGACTTTATTATATACCAGAAGAAAACACCTGAGTGCATACTAGATCCTCAGCAGGGAATTGGCATTGTTTACACTAACGGCATCCTGAGGTTTGTCAGGACAATAGGCTTGGTGGAGGGTTATTATAGGGATGCCCAATAAATTATGAAAGTAATACAATGGATTGCATTGTCACAGTACTAGGGTACCTCTTCTACACAATAATAATAACAGAAGCTCTCTTAGATCTCCAAAAAGAACGCTCTGCTGTGGACGTGATTAAGTGCGCAGTGGCATCGCAAGAGACACAATTGAGAACGACTGATGGAGATTTTATTCCAAGAAATACTTCGTGGTGATCGCACTTGCTATTATGAATGCCTTTTGTTCCTCGGACATATTGCGAAAGTTGTTTTGAGTATTTTTACATCGGCATACTTAAAATGGAATTCATAAATATTTCGACTCCGTAACACTGTGATGACTCTGAAATCGCAGAGTTTAATTTGTTAACCGCCACGGCAGAAAAGAAAAAAACGTAATCTACGAGTTATCTCGCAATTCGACAATCAAGTTGCTTCCCAAAGTTTTTGCCTGTAACTACTGTTTGTTGTTTTCATCATTTCGGCCATAGTTGAACTATGATCGTTTGGTATTTATTTCACACCTTTAACATGAAAATCCACAACTTACCTGGGAAAATCTTTATTTCTCGGTTTCTGTGTTGCCTCTGTTGTCGTATCCCTCCCCAGAGTTTCTTCAAGTGGACTTTTCAGTTTGTCTGGACTAACTGCTTTGGCCTCCTGACTTTCGGAATGTTGGAAGAGTGGCGTTAAAAATGGATTAGTGGCGACTACTTTTACATCCTCCTCCTTCACTTCAGCGTCCACAGCACTGCTGGTTTCGCCAAATTGATCTCGCTCTTGCGGCACATAATCTTCATTCACTTCATCCTGTAGACTGTCCACTTCATCTTCGGAATGTTCCTCGACGCTCTTTTTCTTCAAGCCCAATGGAGTACGACTATCACTGCTTATTGTCGGATATGCTAGGAGTAGTACTGAACCAATACCGGATGATAATAGCGGACTGGATGAAGAGGCTCGTTCACTCTCTAATAAAGACTGAGTGGATTTTGATTTGTATTTGAAAGTACTAGGCTGTTCTTGTTTTAGATTTTCAAACATTAAAAGCTTTTGTTTGACATCCAATAAAGCGGGATCAGGTGTATGTGGTGACGATGATGTCTGTGGTGACGAGGTTGTTGTTTGTTTTTGCAGCTGTTTTTTATAGGCACCCTGACTAATGCCAGCAGAATGTCTGTTCGCTTCTTCATCTATCACATCATTAAATTCCGTTTTTAGCTCAGATTGTTCGTGTAAAGTTGATTGTCCTTCACTGCCAGCATGCATTAGACTTAAGTCCTCAAATTCCAAGCATACTGTTTTCATTTCAGACCTGCGATGTAAAGTATCGTCTGCAGTGGTATCAATGAGAGGAACACGATCCGAACTTAATGATGGCGTGTTAAAGTCAGAGGATTCAGTGAAATCAAATGTTAATGGTGTTGGGTCACTATCTATTTTTTCTGTCGTACTGTCATCTTTAGTTGGTGAATTATTAAGACTTTTCGATTCTGCAGAACTGTGACTTTCGGTGCTGAAACGACGACGATTTGAGCCATGCTTATGAAAGTTACGATTACTTAAATTACGTTCACGACGAAATCCTCCAGGACTAGAATCTTCATCGGCCATATTGAGCTTATATTCCTGAATTTATAATTACTTGAGCAAAACTGCAATGAGAGAAATAAAAGAAATGAAATATTGGTTGTAAAGCTTTTAGGTGGATGGGGGGGTTGTGTGTGTTGTTAGTTTTATTTCTGTAATTATAAAACAAATGGCGATTGATAAGATTGTTGTTGATTTCAAATTTTTGCAATATGTGTTAAAATAGGAAAAAACTATCTAAACTATCTAATCTTAGCTAATAAATATGTATATGAGAACATTAATGTAAATAAAATAATAATAAATGCTCCAATAGAATTGGAAATTCATTTGAAAGTCGTTACTTCTATTACATCTAAATTATACCCAATAACCTATTAACCACTATAAACTCATATTAAATACCGGGTAAAACGAAATTAATGTTTTATAAATATTGCTTAGGCCTTTGAAAAAATCAGGTTCAAAACTTCTCAGTCAAGCTCTCCCAATTACTGAAGAATTTTCAAAAAGGTGTCCAGTACGGCGGTGTCCTCATGGAACACAATATGATGCCTTTTGGCGATTAAAAAATCCAACTGAAGCCAGGGCTTAACTTGATAAACATTTCTCAGATTTTTAATTAAAAATCTTTCAGAACTGGTTTACATTATTTAAACGAGTCGGAATGCCCCTCGTGTGCATCGAAGAGGACGCACACAGTAAATGTCCCTAAGAATCAGATAACGACGAAAATATCATAAAAGTTTACAACATAATTTTGGATGGCCACAAAATGAAGTCGATGAAGTTGAACATGAATACTAGGGTAAGTTTGTTGCACACAAGTCTAGTAGGTAGGGTGTTGGTAGGCCAAACCCCACATCAGATGTCTCAAATAAAACGAAAAATTAAAAATATTTCTTCGACGACTTCCGCTCTCTGCAGTTTTCTTGCAAAAGCTCAGAAAGTAAAATAAAATTGCGATCAAGTTTCAAAAATCTTTCATTCGGAGTCAACTTTAAACTGTAGGTCCCGCTACTCATGTTTAAAATTGACACACGCAGCATAAGTGGTGTGAGAAGCTAGGTTGTAATCCTGATTAAAGGGTTGTACTGATCAACATCTCAGAATCGACGAAAAGCGACAACAAAATATTACTGATTCGGATCAGTGTTTAAGGCTGGTCCACATTAAAAAAATCCGAATTTATGACTCGATATCTGGTAATATGACTCCATCTTTTTACACCAGAATCAAAAATGAGTAGTCTGCACGTGGTGATTCAACTCCAAAACATGCAAAGACGTTTCAGGTCACGGCCTGAATTAGTTTGTTCATGAAATTTTTCATCACTTTTCCAAGGTTATACCTCACTCGCATTTGTGTTTTTTGTTCGTTTCTAGTTAATTCGAACCAAGTTGAGATTTCTCGTGGAAATTTCCTTCAAGGGAGAAAATTCGCATTGAGTTTTACTGCATTACACATTGAACGAATTGCAGGTCTACTGTATTAACTTTCTGAAGAAGCTGATTTTAGTATACATGCAGGTGGAGGTCTCTTGTCAAAATTCGCTGCTTAGGGCTTCGTCAAACTTGATATTGTTGAGAACGTTAGGAAATTAACATTTTCAAGAGACCGACCAATACGTTGACTCACAGAAGTCTTACTACCTATAAAGTATCCGGTTTCTTCAAATTATTTTAGCATTCTTCGAATGGTTGCCATATTTGGTGTACTCTCTCGACTGAAAATTCTTCAAATTTTGCAAACAGACTCGGTGTAACATTTCAAATTTTTGCAATAAGTTTTGGCGGTTCTAAACGAATTGTTTTTTCGTAAAGCGCTACATTTTTTACAAGTGGACTGAATATATGTGGTAGCTACCAAATTTCAGAATTGCCATTTGTACAAAAATAAACTGACAATTAAATTAAAAACTGAACTTTTACTGAGAGACCTCTTACTGTTGACTTAACATAGTGTCAAGTTTCCAGCAGGCCCTTTATCAATTGTAGCACAATAATGAACAATGTTTTGCTGGAGATTAAGAGAAGGCAGTAAATCATGATCACCATAATAATTATACATTAAAAATTAATTGTTCGTTTAACTCTTGCACTTAAATGCTTCAAGTAGAAAAAAAACAAATAAATTTTATCACTACACTAAAGCAATAAAACGGACTACTGACTGAAAAATTACTGAAGGTTTTTAAATAATCCATTAAATAAGTTATAATTTACTGTGGCTGTTTTTGTTTTTTTTTTTTTGCATTGCAATGCTATTCCTAATTATATCAGAATATTTTTTTAAAATAGTTTTAATTTTTATATTAATACAGAGTAATATTATGTATTAAAAAAAGTCATTTAAGAAAACAGTGTTTACACAAGAGTTTAATTATATTTTCATTATCATTACCAAAGAAAACTTTTAAGAAATTTTTAAGGTTTAGTTGCAATCAAACTTATTTGAATTTTTAAGTTTTAAAATGATTTTTTTTTTAGTTAAAGAAATATTTTATTTCTTTTTTATTATTAAAATTATTTTTTAAATATTACTTTTATTTATTAAAAAATTAAATATATTCTACATTTTTTTAAATATTTTTAAAAAAATTTTAAAAAACATTTTTTTATAAAAAAAACATTTTTTTTGTTATCATATTAATTTATTTTTTATAAAAATATTTAACTGTATTTTTAAATTTCTTTTCACGCTGTTTAAAAAAAATTAAAAAAAAATTTATTTTTTAATCAAAAAAATGTTTTCTAACTAAAAGGTAAATTAAAATTTTTTTTAATTTAAACGCATTTTATATAAAAAATTTATTTATTTAAAAAAAAATGTTAATTGTTTACGTTAAAAAACATTTTTTATAAAAACATTTTTTTATTATCATATTTTATCTATTTTTTTTATAAAAATATTTAACTGTATTTTTAAAATTCTTTTTTTTCTCTAAATTTATTACACATTTTTTATAAAAAAATTTAAAAAAAATCTAATTTTTTAATAAAAAAATGTTTTTAAACTAAAGTAAAATTTAAAAATTTTTTAATTTAAACACAATTTTCGTAAAAAATTATTAATTAAAAAATGTTAATTGTTTACATATTTTTAATGTTTCACTTGTTGCTTAACAACAATGTAAAAAGAATATTTATAAAAAATTTCAATTTAAAAACCAATTCCCTTATAATTTTTCAATTTAATTAAATTTTTGTTTAATTTTAATAAATTATGTATTTATTATTTATATAAAAAATTAAATATATTTTACTTGTTGCTTTAAATTTAAGAACTTTTCATGGTTTATTTATTAATTTATTTTATAAACAATAAGTTTTGTACCCACATTTTATGTTTATGTTTTTTACACGAATTTTAGCACATACATATATTTGTTGTTAAAAAAAATTGTTTTTTTTATTAAAATTTACACACAATATATTAGTTATGTATGTATGTATTTCATTTACTTTTTCGAATATTGAAATATTATTTTATAAACTGTTATTGTCGTTTTTATATGAAAATAAAAAAATATTTTCAATTTTATTTTTCAAAATTTATTTCACACTTTCGCTACGCTTGTGAAATTCGAAAACATGCCGAACAAATTAGCAGTTGACCGTTTCCAACAGTTGAAATGTTTAAACTCAATTGCTAATTTCGAAGAAATTTTTAATTGCTGTACTCATACAATTTAATACTCGCTCACTATACTCTTTCTTTAAAATATTTTAAATTTGTTTTTTTTATCTATTGCACGAATTTTTTAGCAACAATTTAAAGGTAAAGAAAAACAAATTCTATAAGTTTAATGCTCTTAAAAATTTTAAAGAATCTCTTAAATTATACACCGAAAAATTAATTGAAATTAACAGGCAAATGGAAGAACATTTGCCGAATGTTAAGCGTCACTGTAGTCTAGTAGGTATGGTGTTCGCTTACTAGACGTGAGCTCATTAGTTCAAATTTACTTTCGGGGATTTCAAAAAAGCTGTTAAAGTCGGAAAGTCACATCTGGTCAACCAGTTCCGTAGACCAAAAGTCGCATAGAAGGGAGGGGCAGCTTTGATGACAGCAAAGCTCTCCTGAGCGCACATAGCTGCCCGTTGAAGTGATTAAAATCAGCATTCAAACACCTAGGTTTGTTAAGACCGTGAACGAAATACTTCTCTACGATGCCTTGAAGTCAAATTTGAGGCTTCTTGATTGCGTTTGAAAAAGTTACTCGTTACTGATTAAAGAGTATATAACTCTATTGGTTCATTAGATCTCCGATCTTGCTTTTCACCAGATGGAGAAATTTGTTTCCGTCTCGTTTGGCCAGACAAAATTTGTCCTTTTGTCGCACTGTTTGCTGTAGAACTAAGTATTTTTCTTGTCCCCTTCAAGATTAACGGATTCGAACCTAATACGCATAGACACCATCTAGTAATATACCTGTTTCAACATAATATAAAGCCTGCGCAGGAGCTATCCTCTGAAAGATTGTCTAAAACAAAAAATATAACAACAGTTATAGAACAATGAGCCTTCCTTTGGCTAAACCCTTATTCTATTCTCCTATATTCTGAACAATTGGAGAGACCAAGAGAAAGCTTTATGAATTAAAAAATCAATTTTGACGCACATTGTTAGTAGTTCGTATGAAGCAACCTAAGTGGTGTGAGAAGCTAGCGTAACTGAAGGGTTGTAATGATCAATTATGTAGGTATGTATGTAAGATCGAGAATTTTTAGGAGAGATGCAACGTCAACGATTCGTATGAAGTTTGGAGAGGTGGTTAGTGAATGAAATCTGTTTGTAATGTGCATCTGATACGGATTCTACTCCAGCATGTGGGCAGAAATTTGGAGACAAATTTGAACAAATTTGAACTGCTTATCAGTATTTGAAGTAGAGTATGCACTCTTAAATTCTGGAAATGCAAAATGGCCTCAATTAAATTTAGTTCAACGCCATATTGTATTTGAAATTTTATACTTCTTTATCGATAACTGCTTATCAGTATTATTTTCTTTTTTTAACGATAGCGTCCAAACTTAAGAAATGTAGAACGTATTTATTTACACAAAAAAAAAAACTTAATAAATATGGTTATGGATGGTATAAACGGTTATAAATAAACGTAAATTCGCATGATATTTTCCTAAGCGAATGAATATTTATTTATTTATTTTTTTTTTATAATGTTTTCTTTATTTGCAATTCTAATTGTTGCAGTTGTTGTCATTTACGGCTAAAGTGGAAGTAAAAAATAAATACAAAAAAAAAATTAAACAAAAAAAAGTAAATAAAAGTGCTAATTAAGCACAATTCTAGTAAAATTTTCATAATAATGTACTTTCATACGCTCATACAATATTTAGAATGCTATTGTATTACACTAAGGGGGGATAGAAGGGTGTTTTTGGATGGAAATAACAGTCTGAGAAGAAAATGATATACGAGTAGAGGCAGACGAATACGGTTTTTTGTTTATTTTTAATTGCAAATATAAAAAACAAAAGTTATAATAATAAATAAAAAATTAAATACAAATACAAACAAAATAGCCTAAAAGGCCAAGTCAGTTTACACTCTGTGCATCATACATTACTTGGCCGTGATCTGGGTCATTAGAGCGTAGGTTTCACTTCCCTTTTATAGAGAAATTTTAATCCTGTGTCATTGATATGCAAGTATTTTATATCTGTTCAACAACATATATACATATGTACATACATATATCTTTTGACAATTATTGCGTATATATTCTAGAGAGATATTTTGAAACAATAAATTTAGAATCAAACAACTCTAAATGAGTCATTTTATACTCTTATCAGTATCAGTAGTATTCTGTATCAGTGTGACGTTATGCTCAATGTTAATAATCTTGTTTAAAAAGTAAATAAAAAATAGATACGCGTTCTAATAAAACAAAGAGAAAAAATACAAATATTTCAAAGATAATTAAAATTATAAAATTCTGAAACGTAACAAAATAAATAGAAATTTAAATTTATTTAAGAGTTCTAACACAAAGCATAAGATGTTGTTTAAGAGAATTGAAAAATTGTTTTAAAAACTTAACACAGCTAAGCTATAAAATAAACAAAAATAAAATTCCCTTCAATCTGGGATTATAACCTAGCTTTTCACACCACTTATATTGTGTGTGCTAATTTTAATGCAAGAGTGACGGATCCTAAAGTTTAAAGTCGACTCCGAACAAAACATTTTGAGAAAATTTTCATAGCAATTTGATTTACTCTTGCAGAGTTTTTGCCTGAAATCTGCTGAGAGGCAGTGGCCGAAGAAATATTTTTTCATATTTCGTTTTGTTTAAGTTGGTCTTACGTCTGACAAGTAGAGTAGTGTTGTAAAACCAAGCCAGTGTATCTCAAACAAGTAGTACATCTAATTCAATAGAGAAAACCACCAAGAATCCAAAATAAATCTTACTATTGCAGCAATCTTTACATTAGCTGTCAGAAAATGAGAGTTCAGAAACTTCCATATCTTTATGACAAGAGCAGGGCACTCACATATAAGGTGATATACAGTTCTTTCATCCTTCTCAGATCCATAGCTCCTGCTGATATTAATCTCTAACACAACAGATTACAATCATTTTGTCTCTTTTATCAATCAAGTAACAACAGCAATTCTATGTAAATAAACAATATCCCTCTTAAAATTGGATGACTATACTCAATTCTTCTACTAAGCTACTCATCTCAATGTTTTATAAGTAAAAAGAATCTACTTAGGGAATGTTCTCATTAATAAAGTTCTCATGGTAAAGAAATCTCATCAAACTTTCGAATTTCCGTTTTATTTCTCAACATAATTTCTCCACTTAGATTGGGTTAGTTCACACGGTGGCCCATATGACCCATTGCGTCACCCAGCTTGAGATAAGCCCTCTTGTCATAATCCGTTAGTGTTAGGTTTGAACCACTCCGAGCTCCGAATGAAACCGGTCAGTTCCCTCAGTGGTACTTGTGTCACTATGCCCAGATCTTCCAAAGTTCTATAACCTAAAAACCGGTGAACTCTGTTCTGAAGTGCAGGGCAATAGCTTAAAAGATGTTGTACCGATTCTGTTTCTTCCATATCATGGCTTCTGCAGTAATCTTGGAGAGCCAGAACGAGCTTGTCAATGAAATTACTTATAGCGCAGTGTCCTTTTAAAACTTTTATTAAAATGCAAACCGTTCTTTCGTAGAACGAAAACTCGTCTTTATTACAGTGGAATAAACACTCTATTGAAATATCTCGCAAAAATTTGCACTCTTTCTGTGCGATTTACTTCTTATTAAAATGCCTTTAATTTCTGCTAACTCAAGCCCTATCAGCCAACCATCATTCAATACTTAATACCCTTAACTCATTTTCAATTGGTAAACTACCACCGTGTTCGTCCTGGAAGCTCGTACGGCTTTGTTTAGACTTCAAAACTCAATATTTTATAGCCGAAGGCGAAAAAAGACTCAATTTAACTGCTATGGATGGACAAACACTTTTTATATTATTGGATTACAAAATCTAAGTAAATTTCAGTAATCGTTTCATTTTTCCAGCTTAGCTGATGATAGTCTCATTGTAGCAGGTCCTATTAGAAAAGAGTGACCAGCAGTCATTGACTAAAAACAAAATCTTCTATGAAAATATTTTAGTTTGTTACATGGAGTATAGTGCGAAGCTTTCTAATTGACTGATCTAAGGATCAGGCCCTAATTTGGGGGGCAATTATATCACTTAATTTTTTTAATTTCGAGAACCATGTTTGAAAACTTTTTCGGCTTTCAGTTGAGTAAAGCAAAAAAAATAAAGCATTATGAACCAAATTTCCATCTGCAACAAAATAGAAGCCTATGATGAATGCGAGAATCTATAGTGAAAACTTATATTTAAAACACTCTTGACTGTAAAAATCGACTGTCAGTAAAATTTTAATCCGTTTTCGCAAAGTATCTGCAAAATCAACTGAAACCTATGGCAACTGAGAATCATAAGTGCATCACTTATTACAATATCAAGTAAAAACGATCTTCAACGAGTCTTGAAGCGCTGGCTTAAATAAAAGGCAAGTTTGGATTGATTGTCAGGAGAGTTTTGAAGCATATTTGATGAGGTATGGGGTGAAGTGTACGCCAGCAACACTGTTAAACCTTTAAATAGTAACCAGCTTGAAGATCCGGATTCAACTTGCAGTTCAGTTTTGTTAGCAAGTGATTACAATCTGCTTTTGTCTAAGGCGAGTTATTTTCTTCCTGAAAAATAAAAGTTTTTGTTACTAATAATTAAAGCGATATCTAAGAAAGGGAAGCGATTTGTCATAACCTACAAAATGGCAACAGATGATCGAATAAAATGCTACATACGTACATTAATACATACATAACTGGTAATTAAACCCTTCAAGTCAGAATTACGACCTAGTTTCACACGCCACTTTTGATTTGTGTGTTAATTTTATACATGAGTGGCGAGACCTACAGTTTAAAGTCGACACCGAACAATAGATTTGTGGAGAAACTTTTCATTGGTAATTTTAATTTACTCTCAGAGTTTTTGCCAGAAGTCTGCAGTTAGTCCAGTAAAATGCTAAGTAAAGTCTTTGAATTCATGAATAATATAAACGCCTTAGGTTAGGTTAGGTTAGGTTAGTGTGGTAGCTTCCATACCAAAAGCTCACTTGATAAGTGATATAATATAAACGCTTTAAAACGGCCAAATTTGGCCATTGGAAATAGTGTTCAATTAGAATAACTATAGAGTGCACACATAGATAGTGACACGATTGAAACTACGAGATCTTGGTTGACAGGATCACTTTCTGGGTATAACAAATATTTTTTTTTTTTTTGAAAAATTGTTTCTTTTTACCAAAAAGAAATTGAGTTTCTAGAAGAATGTTGGTCTGTCCTAACCTCAACATATGCAACCAGTTATTAAATGAAGCCTTTAAGTTGACAGTTCACAGTTCAATTTTTTCTTTTTTCAAAAAATAATTTGATTTTTTGATAATAATTTCTGGAAAAGGGATTTTTTTTTTGGATTACCTAGAAAATTTAGTATTGTAATAAAAAAACCACTTCAGGTACACAAAAATTTGATTTTACCGCTTGATAAAAACTACCGCTAAGTGCTGTAAAACAACAACAAAAAAATCAAAATGTTATCAAGGTCATTAATATGGGTTATCGTGAAAAATAAAGTACCGATAGGTTCAACTTTTTTTCTAAATATTTGTCTAATATTTTTTATTTTTTTTATTTTTATTTTATTATTAATAATTGCATGTTCTCATGGAATAAATTATTTATTTAGATTTACCCGTCTATAGTAAGCAATTTAACACTGTCTTACACAAAAAATTCCTATGACACTAGCTTTGGTTAAGCAAATAATTTCTAATTGAAAATAAATAATTAAATTATTAAGCAATAGTTAATGTATTTTAAATATGTATTACACAAGCACACTTCACGTCTTCAAATTAACAATTATAACACTGGAACCAATTTTTTATTTTCTTCTTTTAATTTTTGATTATAAGTTTTCCAAGACACTGGATTTAGATTTCGCAATTTTATTTTCCCATTTATAACTGCACTTGTGTGCTGTTTGTTTATCAATTATTTTTATTTATTAACAACAGTAACAGCAACAACAAAACTACAAATTAAACAAAATTATTTCGAAGACAGACAGCTGTTTAGTAATCTAACCTTTAAACAGGCACTTTTACGGTTACGGTTACAATTTTTTCTTTCCTTTTCTTTTCACTAAAACGCGTTTAAGCTGTTCTACCGCATAGCAGCACTTATAAAAACATACTGATTGCAAAAAAAAAATAAATTAAACAAAAAAAGACAAAATTTATAAAATACAATACAATACAAATTTTGTTGTTTGTTGTTGTTGTTGTTGCTTTTTTTTGTTCATAGTTATTGTTGTTATTATGGTTTCGAAGTTAAGTTTACTTTTTATTTACTGTGCGATTTAAACAAAAATGATAACAATTATTCATAATTGTTGTTGTTTTCTTTTCAATTTTGTTTTGCACTTCATACACCTGTATTTACCGCATTTGCTTGTGATCGGGTTTTTTTTTTAGTTTTTATTTTGCTTTTTGCTTGGCAATAGAAAAAGTTTGATAACGTTTTTTCGAAATCAAAAGCTTAACTACAATATTTCGATCAGATTACACTTGAAAACATATGGGAATACAAGAGAAACAAAAAATATATTTTTTATTTAAATGTTTATAAAAAAAAATACTTCAAAGTACGCCTATAAATTAAACATAAATTTAAAAAAATAATCAAATTTGAAAATTAACGAATATATACCAACGAATATAGTAGATGTCAAACGTATCCCATATTAGTGGACCCGTGACTGTATTAATTATTGTAAAATTTTACTAGACGCCGTAGACTAGTAGGTAGTGTGTTGGCTTATCAAACATGAGATCACGATTCAAAACCCATGTCAGATATCTCCAACAAAACAAAATATGAAACAAAATTTCTTCGGCGATTTCCTCTCAGCAGGTTTCTGGCAAAAATTCTGAGAGTAAATAATATTGCCAAGCAAAGTTTTCCCAAAAAATTATCGTTCGGAATCGACTTTAAACTTCACATCCCAGATCAGACATCTCCAACAAAACGAAATATGAAAATATATTTCTTGGGCAACTTCTGCTATGCAGATTTCTGGCTAAAAATCTGAGAATAAATAAAATTGTCATGAAAAGTTATTCAAAACTCTGTCGTTCGGAATCAACTTTAATGTATAATTCTAATCTAATGTATAAAATTAACACACACACACAACTTAAAATGTGTGAGAAGCTAGGTTGTAATCCTGATTGAGAGGTTGTAATGACCAATTATGTATGTATGTGTGTGTAAACTATTGTTAAAACATTCAAATTAATTTTGTATAATCAGCGCCCTCTATTGCATTGTAGAGTACTCTATGAATTTCATTATATTAAACTTTTATTTACAGCTTTTGTTAAACTTCAAAAGCTTTTCATATCCCAACAAACATTTTTGTTAGAGGTATCTTGCACAAGGTCAACATTAACCTAATAGTGCCCAGTGGCAACTTAAGTTGCCAGCAGAGGTTGCCTTAGTTTTTATGCTCTGAGAGGAAATTGAGTGTAAAAAACAAAACGGTAACCGTTAGAAAAAAAGTAATTCGGGCATTAATGGGTTAATTTATGATAAAATATATAACATAACATGAATAAATATTCAGACTGTAGAAAAGTTGCAAGGGAGAAGAGAAGGGAAGAGACTAAAATATTATTTTCAAGTTGAAAAATATGAGGGTTGCGAATACAGTGGTGGCCTTATAATTAGAAACGATGTTTCTGGAACAGAGATCTCTGGAGTGGCGAATCTAAGTTTAATTTGTCCCAACCTGATGGAAAAACGTGTGTAAGACGTCCTCCACACAAAGCCCTTGATCCCAGGTACATAGTGAAAACTGTAAAACAAATTAACAAACAGACATGTTGCTAAGTCGTTTCTAAGGCCACCACTGTATATCGAATATGCACTTATATATCACCTTTGCTGTTCAGATTTGTGAACAGGCTCTCATAATTTTATAAAACTTGAGGCATTTGAGTAATTGTTGACATAAATTTTTATTACGCAAATAAATTTCAAAAAACAACAGCTGATTTGCCATACGCCTTAAGTAAATATACTTATGCAAACATTAGTGCACACACACCCCCTGCTAATAAAAGTGTTTTGATTACACGTAGAAATAGAAACACCGAAATTTATCGTTTAATTTTCGCAACAAAAAAACCGAATTTTAACAATTTTAAACTTTTTACAAACTTAGTAAATGCTTTAGAAAATAACCAACAATTATTATGAGAATTTCTATAAAAGAGTAAAAAATTAAGAAAAATTATTGTCGGTAAAGCAGGATTATTGAATACCCTACACAATTATTTCATCCTAAAACGGGTTGTAGTGGATAACGAGGATTTCGACAACACCTATTCGAACAGACTATATGTGTCTTTCACTGTAGTGTCTTTCAGGCGAATGTCGTGACTATTGTCATGACCTCATAGCTTGCTTTTTTCCCCTACCATCCCAACCATCATATAGTCATGAACGACCCAATTCCTCGCCGTATTAGACCCCACTTCAGAACCTTCAACACTGACATCATACTCCTCCAGTTAGTAAGAGAAACACAGCGCTCCCTACACCAAACGAAAGTAACGACAGCAATAGACGAACTTAGCCACAACAGGGTTCTTAATCAGCATCCACCACCAATCTGGGATAATGAAAGGCAGGTACGCAGGGTTACTAGAACCATCCTGGCCCTGCTAAGATCAGGATGAGCGAACATCCTGAACAGCTATAGGGCAAGGATTATTCCGGGCGGGCACCTCTTTGGTTGCCCCGCAAATCCAACAACCCTTCGACATAGGCGTAGAATCAAGCACATAAACTTAATTTTCTTATATCCACAGGGAGAGACTTCTGGAAACAACAGCAGAACTGTTACAACAACAACCCTTCATTCAGGGTTACTACCTAGCTTCTCATACCACTTATGTTGTGTGTGTTAATTTTTATACATATGTGGCGAAGTGAAGAAATTTTTTTTCATATCGTTTTGTTTGAGCTGTTTGACCTGAAATTTGAACCGTGGCCTCACGTCTAATAAGCCAGCACACTGCCTACTAGACTACGGCGACTAATTCTGGCTCTATAACATAGATTATTTTATTGGAGTTATTGTTAGTTGCCTTTTTACATTCTAGGACAATTCTTGATTCCGTATTCCTGGATGGTACTGCCCTAACTGTCATTTGACTATAAGTACATAATTGGTCATTACAACCCTTCAGCCAGGAATACGACCTAGCTTCTCACACCACTTATGTTGTGTGCGTTAATTTTATACATGAGTGGCGGGACCTACAGTTTTAAGTCGACTCCGAACGACAGATTTTTGAGAAACTTTTCATGACAATTTTATTTATTCTCAGAGTTTTTGCAAGAAATCTGCTGAGAGGCAGTCACCGAAGAAATATTTTTCTTTTCATATTTTCGTTTTGATGTCTGACCTGGGATTTGAACCCTGGCCTTACGTCTAATAAGCCGACACACTACCTACATAGACTACGGCGACTACTTGACTATAAGTAAAGATATTTAAAACCCTGTCGGTATGTCAAGTTTACCAAACCGTATTTGAAAAACCGTATAATGGTCTTGTAACTGAGGGCATACCTTTGTTCCTGGTCTTATCACCATGTTTAGATACGTTTGACCAAAAACGTCGATCTGATAATCAAAGTAATGCACTTGGTGCGCTTAATTTCTTAGGCTTTCTGTAGTACAATTCCACGTTAAACTGGTATCCGTCTAGTCTCTTAATTTTGCTCTGGTAATATAATTTGTGGCTCTGGTTGATCAATTCCCCTGTAGCCTAGAGACCATAGGGTTGGATGGAGAATATTGCTTTGTTCAAAGCCGTTACAAATAATGTTCTTGTTAACCCACTTATTCCTAACCAGCACTTAGCCTTATCATCGAGTAAGGGAATTTTCATATTTTTTTATTGAAAATTAAAAATATTTTTTTTTTACTGCAATTCAAGGAAACGACCTTAAATTAACGTTTTTAATAAATCTAAAAAAAGAATTGTTTGGTCTGGGCGCCTACATTGTATAGAAATTCATTTTCATTAGAAATGTAATCCCATAACCACATAATTTCTAAACATTTGTTGTTTATTTTACACTATCTGCCACCGTCTACTGCCTTTCGATGTCATTCAAAGGAACTTATGCAATGTTGTAATTTGATGTTCTTATTATCAATTAATGTGTGATTATTTATTAGTTGCTAATAATCTATTTATTGTTATTGGTGTTTATCACATTAATTTGCAATATTTATTTATTATTCCAATTATTCTTACTTTTTTTTAAATCCAATGCGGTTAATAGCTTTAAGAGGTAGTCAGTCGCCTCATTGTATTGTTGCATTTTGTTTGTTTGATGGTAATTTGATAATTCAAATTGAAAAACTTATAGAGGCGTTAATTGTGGTCTGTTAAATTCTGAGAAAAACATCTAAATTAAATGATTGAACTGAAAATTAATACGGAAGATATTGTTTCAGAGGAAAATTTCTCTTTTCAATTCCACAAGTATAGAACAAAGGTGTTAAAAATCGCAAAGAACATCATTTAGCATGTGATTTAGAATTAATTATACCATGAACTACGTACATACATATATCAAGGCCTTGTTGCACATTTTTTGAAAGACGTATACATATGACTAAAATTTATTAATTAAACGCCCATGTGCTTCACTCACCTTATTACAGTTTTATTATTTGTAAATGAAATTAAAGTATTTGTTAATACATACATACATACATATGTACGTATATAATGGTCTTTAAAACCTTTCAGTTAGTATTACGACTTAGCTTCACACACTACTTATGTTGTGTACGTTAATTTGTATAAATGAGTGGCGGAACATACAGTTTAAAATCGACTCCGAACGAGAGATTTTTGAGAAACTTTTCATGGCAATTTTATTTTCTCTCAGAGTTTTTGCTAGAAATCTGCTGAGAGGAAGTCGCCGCAGAAATACATACATACATACATAATTGGTCATTACAACCCTTTAGTTAGGATTACGACCTAGCTTCTCACCCCACTGATGCTGTGTGTGTTAATTTTATACATGAGTGGCGAGACCTACAATTTAAAGTCGATTCCGAACGACAGATTTAGAGAAACTTTCCATGGCAATTTTTTACTTACTCTGAGAGTTTTTGCCAGAAATCTGCTGAGAGGAAGTCGCCGCAGAAATATTTTTCATACTTCGTTTTGCTGGATATGTCTGACCTGAGGTTTGAGCCGCGATCTCGCGTCTAATGAGCCAACACACTACCTACTAGACTACGGCGACTTCGACCAGACAATTATACGGTTTTCCAAATACAGTTTGCTAAACTTAGATACCAATATCGATTCATATATCGATATGGATTTACTGATAGTCAAATGACAATTTCATGATGTCTGACAATGGCAATTTCATAATATCTGGGATCCTGGGATCCTCTCTTCAACTTCCCTCCTTAGGAGGAATTTATTTCACAATTAAAAATATTAATTTTTTGAGACCAACACTCAGGAGTTGGCCCTATTCATGCAGTGCATTGTGTTGAAACATAAAAAAGATAGTTTTATAGGAAAAAGGACAAAGGGGCTAGTGCGCGACAAATTTTTATTTCTTTTACATGTCCAGTGTAAAACTTTCGTTAGTTTTTTTTTCGAGAATTACATTTTTGTAATAATTCTCACTTTCTTTTTTCTATTGTAATCAATCAATCATATGTAATTTCAGACAAAGTGATTATCTGTTCCAGAGTCTTAAATTGAAATCAAACCCACGGCTTCTCTACGACAGTTGAAGTTTAACACACTACCAACTATAGATCAACCGGGGCATATAACACAAATAATCTCACTTAATCAAATATTTATTTAAATAGCCATTAACTTCTTAAGTAACCACAAAATTAAAACCAATATCAATTATACCATTAAGAAAACTGTTAAAGAAATATGAAAATAAAAAAATATTTATGCCATTATGTTTTAGAGTAAATATTTGATTCAAAAATATGGAAAACAAAAGAAATAATTTTATTCACTTTAAACAACCCAATGCCCGTTGTGCTGCGTGCGTTAAGCTTAAATTAATCATTTTAAAATTTAATGTTACATGCATAGTTGGTTTACATTACAAGCCTTTATTTAGTCAGGATTACAACCGTGTTTCTCACACAACTTATTTTGTATGTGTTAATTTTTATACATGAGTGGCGGGGACCTACAGTTTAAAGTCGATTCCGAACGACAGACTCTCAGAGTTTTTGCCAGATAAGTATTTCTTCACGTTTTGTTTTGTTGGATATGTTTGACCTGGGATTAGAACAGAGGCCTTTCGTCTAATAAACCCACACACTACCTACTAGACTACGGCAACCATAGGTAAAGTTAGTGATAATTAAGTGAAAAACGTTTTTGATGGTTTAAATGTCAGTTTTAATATATTTTCAGAAAATTTAAAATTACCCCAGATTCTATACAGATATATAAAGGGATAAAACTTGCCACTCTGTATGGCAGCTGTATGTACATTATTCCAATGTTATTTATTTTTTTTAAACCTAGCTGTGGTACTAACCTGAAGTTCAGTGTTTTTGACCGATTTGATTGGATTAAATTGGCACCCGGCCTAAAAATCTTAGATCACGTGGGTTCCATTACACCCATTCCACTCTATGTCTTGAGCTCCATCCCGATAGTTTAATGAATGTATGGACTTTATCAATATTACCTTGGCCTAGACACGTTCTGTTGTGTTAATTGTGGGTGACCAAATATACTTCACTTCAGGGTAACAAATACTCAACGAAAATAGAATGTAAAAAACCGTCGATTCGAATTCCGTTTAGAGACTTTTCAAACGATAATAGCATAGCGTGTTACTGGAGTCGCCGTAGTCTAGTAGGTAGTGCGTTGGCTTATTATACGTAAAGCCAGGGTTCGAGCCCCAGGCCAGACATAAAAAAAAAATACAAAAAGTATTTCTTCGGCGGCTTCCTCTCAGCAGATTTCTGGCAAAAACTCTAAGAGTAAATAAATTGCCATGAAAAGTTTCTCAAAAATCTGTCGTTCGGAGTCGACTTTAAACTGTAGGTCCCACCACTCATGATAAAATTAACACACACAATATAAGATGTGAGAAACTATGTCGTAATCCTGACTTAAGGGTTGTAATGACCAATTATGTACGTAATAGGATCGCGTGATGTGATCATTTCTAATTCGAGATGAAGTGTTAATTGTGTTTTACAGTTTCGACTGTACTGTAAAGGATAAAACATATTAGTTTTGGTTGAAGCCTTTCCTGCTTCTTAAAATTTGTACAGATAATCTCTCTCTCTCTCCCTGTAACGATCTGTCACGATTTGATTTACTAATCTCCTGATAATGTCCTGCATCTGTAGAAGCCCATCGTCTTATTGTTGGTGCGCCGATGATCTAGTTCGTACTGTGCTGAGCTTCAAATGCCTAGGACATGGGTTCGATTCCCACAAGAGATTCTGGGTGTTTGTCTGACATTATGTGTGATTAACGAACAATAGAAAAATATTAAGTGGGAATTATTACTAAAAACCAATTCCCTTAAAAAAGTGACGAGGGTATTTATCCAGACCATTAAACTATCGTTGCTGTATTCCAACACGAAGCACTGCTTGAATAGGATTCATCTACTCAGTGTTGCTCTCACAAAAAAAAATTTACCACCTATTGTTTTTCACTTAACAAACAAACAAACAAGCTGTCACCTACATGTACATAGTATATGTATATATATAAGTGTAATTATAATAAATATGTAGAAATAGATTTCATTGGACTTGTGCTAGTTAAAGCAATTTTCAAGATATTTATTTAAGAAAGAGAGACCATCAAATAATCAAACAATAAACAAGCGACCTAATTTAGAACACACTATTCAATATTTCGAATTAAATGCGAAATAATTCGAAATCATTTTCGAATCGAAAATCACCATAGTGTTGAAAAGCAAGTGTAAGAAAATTCAGTAAATTCCTGGTAAAACGTGTTCATTTTCAAACAATGTTTGTTTTTTTTTTCTTTGATTCTTTAGTAAAATGTTCGCTCTTAATTGAAAAGAAGAATTTAAATAAGAAATTATTGTAATTACAATTTATATGCGCTACTTAAATATTTTATTCATAATTTCCTTTTTAATTAAATTTAATTCTTCTGTGCACACATCTTTTGGCATTCTTGAATCAATATATTCACCACTGTCTGCATAAAGGCTGTGTGATAAGTGAGCGAAAGTGAGAGATCGTTATGTTTTTCTCTTAAGACAGGGTTGGGTATTCGAAATTAATATGAATGGTTTTAAAACAAAAGCCGTAGTATGAAATAATATACTCTGTTAACCATTTCTATAATTTATTCTTATTTCATTTTGTATTATTTAAAGAATTTTTTCTAGGTTAGGTTGAAATTATTTCTAGGTTAGGTCGCTGTAACCTAAGGCAGTAGTGTGTTTTTCTTATGAGAAAAGAGCTATCACCTCTAACAGTCTTCTGGCAAAAGCTCTAAGAGTAAATTAATTGCCGTGACAAAGCTGTCATCTGCCGTTCTGATTCGACGTTAAATAGTAGGTTCCACTATTCATGGAAAAAATTAAAACACACATCAGGGAAGAAGCCAAAACGCAAGTCTAACTAAATGCTCGTGATGGCCAAAACGTAAAAAAATCGTTCAATTCATCCGACGAACATAAGAACCAATGTGACATCTCGCGGAAAAAATACTCATAATAAATGTTCTTCTTCTATGCCGGTGTGGTTTAAGTTTAGCATGAAACCGTGCAGTACTACTACTAAGAATATTTTGACGCTATTTGGCTATTTGGTTGGGCTTTTTCTTGAAAGAAAAAGTTGTCGTACGCAACGAAAGAAAATGCGTCCTTTTTTTCAATCTCTTAAAGGGCTTAACGGTCATTGAATTAATCGAGTTCTTACCAAGCCACTACCATCTGCAATACATCGCTTCCCAGAATTGCATTTCTACTCTTCCATCAGTCGCCTTTTCTCACATGGTTTGTGTTACTGTAAACGATTTCGAATTTTCTCTGCTCTTCGCAATGTTTTGTTGACTGTTTTCATGAACCTCTACACCGCGTCTGAGTTTTTCGGTTATAGTAGCATCACGCCCATAACATAGCCAACTCTTCGAGACTGACCAATCAAAGATTCCATTTCCATTCGATGCTCCGGCTTTTGAAGTTCTACGGAAGTAGAATTTGGCTAGTAATGAACAAAATCAAAGAAAATCTGCAGGTTTTTATCTATAAGTATTTCAGAGTTGTATACTGTGTAGGAAACGGGGCTCAGGAACTTAACTACTATAGAAATAGGTGGGCCGGTAAAATTATTTGGAGAAAGAGAAGACGAGATCGGCAGAAGATCACTTTGGGGTACTCGCTACTACAAGAGCTAAAATAAGACACTATTTTACATGGGAAGGCGTCGTAGTCTATTAGGTAGTGTGTTGACTTATTAGACGTGAGGCCGCGATTCAAACCTGAGATGAGACATCTCCAACAAAACGACACATGAAAAAAATATTTCTTCGACGATTTCCTCTTATCAGATTACTGGCAAAACCTCTGAGAGTAAATGGAAATTGTCATGAAAAGTTTCAAAAAAATTTGTCGTTCGGAGTAGACTTTAAACAGTAGATCCCGCCACTCATGTATAAAATTAACACACACAACATAAGTGGTGTGAGAAACTAGATCGTAATCCTGACTGAAGGGTTGTAATAATAACCAATAATGTACGTTGAAAGGCCAACTTTATGTGCCCAACAGGAGGAACCTTGCATTACGGAGTTCCTCCTAGTTTCTTCTCTGCCACACGTTAAGAAAATAAACTTTCCATTGTCGAGCAGATAAATAAATAAAATGTAATTTACCTCACCCCATCTACGAAAGAGAAACCAACTGATAAAGACTCTTTAAATAACGCTCGTAGAGTTAAAAGAAAACAATTTCTTTTAAGCGATATTCACCACACCCAATGAAGTGTAAATATTAGTAGAGATACACAGACAACACACCATAATGAGCAATCGTTTAGCCAACCGTTCGGCTCCGTATATAAACCTTTATTTGGCCGTTAATAGATTGTAGTCTGTTCAGTTACACTTGAAGGTTCAGCTGTGTAACAAGCTTCTAGGCATTAAAAAAATATCAAAAAGAAAAAATCGGAGAATTAAAAAGGAAACAGAAAACGGTCTTAAATAATTGAATAAAAATTTTGAATTTTAAAAATTTTCTTTTTTAAACATTTTTTTAAATTAAAGGTAAGATTTTCACAAAAAAAAGGGGGAACAAAATCAAAATAAAATATGAATTGGCTGGAACAATTTTATTAAAAAGAAATTAAAGTGAAGTGCTTGAGATTTATTAATTAATTACAGAGTGTGTGTGTGTGTGATTAAAAAAACATTGAAACGAAGGAAAACAAATTATATAATTTTTTAAAAATAAAAACAACTGAATTTATTTTAAAAACACAAACACAGTTTGAAGGACAGTAACGATAAAAAGAGAAATTCAAAAATTATTGCAAAAGTGTTGAGTTGTTCTAAATTTTTTTTTGTAGTTGTTTTTGTAGTTGTTGTTGGTTGGGGTTTTTCTTGAAAGGAAAAAAGTTGTTGCACGCAGCGAAAGTCTTTTGAAGAAAAGACATTTTTTGTTTTTAAATTTTATTTTATAGGCGAGTGCAAATTAAATACAATAAAAAAACACAACAGCAATTAATTACAATAAAATTTACTATAGAAAACAGAAGAAAAACAACAGCAACAACAACAACGTAAGTAAGTAAGTAAGTAGCAGATGCAACAACAGCAAAAATAGCGAAAATAATTTAGAAAAAAAAAGAATCTTCAAAAATAGAATTTTCGAAAATCATTTTATTCGTTGAATTTTGTTGTTTTTATATATATATATATATATATTAACGATCAATTGAATTGATTATCTATCTTATGTTACAAATTTCGTAATGAAACAGACGTTTGCGTTATATTGGCGAATTGTTGCATTATAAACGATTATCAACTTTACAGAGTGCAGGTTCTTAACTACGAAAAATAATTACAAAAAAAATTAAACAATCGAACATATTAATTTGATAGTTTATCAAATGCTTAAGGTGTTATTCTATTTAAAAAAAAAATAAAAATATTATAAAACGTGAATAAAACTGATAAAAAAAAATTAAACGTTAGGTTAACTTATGTATGAGATTTCCTTAAACAGATTGCATATTTTCTAAAATATTATTGCAAAGTTTAGTTATAAACTGAATTTTTTAAAACACAAAATGTGTGATTGTATAATAAAAATCCATAGAAAATCTAATTCAAGGATAAAAATTAATACCATTTTTACTATTAGTTTCTGAATATGATCGTTGACGATTTAAAATAATAAATATTTAATAATTATTTTAAAAAAATGATCGTTGATGAATTAAAATAATAAATATTTAATAATTATTTAAAAAAAATTAATAATAAAAATTGAAATAAAATAAAATAAAATAAATAAATATTTAATAATCAATTTTAAATTTAAATTTAATAAAAATAAAATGATTAAGCTATGGTTTCATAACAGTTAGATTTTTTATAAAATAAAAAATGAATAAACTTACGAATTTCATACAGTTGTGGAACAGCTTGCAAATTATCATCATCAAGTTTTTTTTCTTCGTTCTGATAAGACCAAATCCATAAAAAATCTTTAAAAAAAATTTGTAAATTAGTACATGACTTTATGAATTAAAATTTTAGAATATTTACTCAGATTTGCAAATTAATTATAAAACTTTGAAGAAAAATTTTCAACAAAATTTTCTTAAAAATGTTTTAATAAACAATCATTTGTTGACATTTTTTTAAATGTTCATAAATTAAAAAGGGAAATTATCAGTCTTATTCGTTAATTTTATAAAAAAAAAACCTTAGATTAAAACATGATTTATGAAATTTTAAAATATTTGCCCAGACTTGGGAAAGATAAATTTTCATAATTTTTTAAATAAAAAATTTTTTTTTTGTTTTTTTAAAATTGTTCATGAATTAGAGGAAATAATCGGACTTATTCGTGAATTTTGTAATAGTTTAGAAAACCATAGTAAGCCTGAATAATTAAAATATATTTTATTTATCCATTCAGAATTATTTGTTTAACTTTAAGGAAATAAATTTTTATTATTTTTTATATCTTTTACCTTGTCGTAAAAAAAGTTTCTTAAGACTTGAAAAAAATAAAGTATTAGCTTAGGTTTCAACAATTTTATTGGATTTGCTTAAATTCAATTAAGATAAGCAAACATTCCAATGCCTTTAATACTCCGTAATCTGAAAAAATTATCTCAAGCCTTATCAATCATAAAACCTTAAGCATTTCAGTTTTATGTTCGAAAACAAAAATTTTTTAACTGAAACCCAGAAATGTTCAGAAAGGCACTTGAATCAGAAACATTGTTACGTTGCAGTTTAAAGATTTGAGTTTTTGAACATGAATCGAATATGATTTTGAATTTACTTACAGAAATTAAAAAAAAAATTTCACTTTATTCGTTACTTACTCTTATAGAAACGATATTTACAATTAAATGACAGAGACGAATACTATAGTTTTTTTGTATTTTATGTCTTGCCTAGTGACTTCATTATTTCAATTTCTAAGTTCAATAATTGTATCCATAATTTTAGAAATTTTGTGACTCGATTGTGAATGGGGACTGACATGCAATCGCAATGCCAATTGCCAAAAAAAAAGATTTTACATGTCAGCTGGCAACCAACAATAAGATTTCACAATTTTGTTTTCCACAACTACATATATTTAGTTGCCAGCTAGAAATGCAACTAAGGTTCGATTGTTATTCATACAAAACGCAACCTATTGGTTTTAATAACCAACGCTGACCAACTTCTTCGTTGATGTCGATGGAACACGATCAGTGCAGGGCATGGGCTTACCTGCGTGCTCAAGTGAGCTTTGTTATCAAAGTTACCACTCCAACCTAACTTAACCTACATTAGTAATGTGAAGAACATGTCAAGAAATTAAAATTTGACAGATATTTTTAAGCACTACTGAAACTGAAAGCACTCTTAACATACTTGGTTTTAAATAAATTTGTATTAAAAATATCGGCATAGCTCAACGTCTCAGTAATTTGGCATTATCATGCGCTAACGTTCGCCACACTTTTATAGTTGCTTCAGTTTTATTCCTTAAACCACCACGCATATTTAGAGGATCTTCAAAAAGGATACTAAATGTGGTCTGAAAGTTACAAACGTAAAAACTGGGAAATCTCCCCTTTTTTGTAAATTATTGTACAAATTTTAAAAGCAAATTTAATTTCTTCGCATAGGGTACCTAATTACCGTTCATTAGGCAATTTAGCCATTCCAGATAATATTAATAGGAAGCTTACCTTGTAGTCGCCATAGTCTAGTAGGGAGTGTGTTGGCTAATTAGATGTGAGGCCAAGGTTTTAACCCAAGGTCAGACATCTCCAACAAAACGAAATATGAAAAAATATTTTTTCAGCAACTGACTCAGCAGATTTCTGACAAAAACTCTGAGAATAAAAAAAAAATTGCCATGAAAAAGTTCCTCAAAAATCTGTCGTTGGGAATCGATTTTAAACTATAGGTCCCGCCAAGCATGTATAAGTGATGTGAGAAACTAGGTAGTAATCCTGACATAGGAGTTGTAATGACCAATTATGTATGTATGTATATGTATGTACTACAGATCTATTCTATCATGATCTTTATGGAAAATAAAAGTTTAAAGAATTTTTACAAAAATTTAATTAAATTGAAAGCCCCACCCATATTCATACATATTTCCTTTCTTTTCGAATGCGAAATAAACTTTGATTTAAAAGCTTGACATTCCAATTGCAAAAAGCAAAAATTCCCATCATTACAATTCTTTTATAATTTCAATAGTTTAACCTTGATTAGATTTAATTGAAAATGTCTAAAAAAAGACAGAAAAAAATTATAAAATTGACATTTAACAACAATTACGAACTAAATTTAATACAAAACGCAAGTACAATTAGAAATCACAATAAGAAAGAGAGAGAAAAAGAATTGAACTAAAATTACTTTTTATTTATAAATAAAATAAATTAAATAAATAAAAGAAAAGAATATCAACAATTACCTGCATTTTGTTATGGCATTAATTGACTTCAATAGAACTGTTTTCTTTTTTTTTTCTAAAAAATTTAAATTTAAATTCTCAAGAAGCGGAGTAAAGTGGCTGGCTGCATGTGCCATTTCAAATCTCTGATTTCGAAAATCGTAAACTGAGAAGTAGGTATATTGACAAATAAAGGCGCAACAGCAACGAAAACAACATGGCAAATATATTGATAACTGGCTGACTGACTGGGCATTATGCCAAATTCGTAATGAGAAATGATGATTTTCGTTTGAGTTACGCACCCAACATATGTATTTCCTACACCCTCTGACCTAATTCGCCGAGTGGCACAAATGTAGCATTAGAGTCCTATTTGCAAAACTTTTGATTTTAATAATTAATTATTTAATTAACGCAATTACTTTATTATTAATTGCTATGTAACCATTATGAAGGCTAGGAATTCCATTGAAGCTGAACAATTTTAGTTTTTTAAATTTCAAACTGTACCTAAACTCACGTTACTTTTGCCACAAATATCCCACACATTTTTCTCAGTGCACTTAGTCAGCAGTCACTGCTTTATTGAACACTCACTTGCATATGCAATGGCTTGAATGTGTATAGTAACTGGCTTTTAAAATGATTTCTTTTTTTGTTTTTGTAGTTATTGAGCATTGTATCTACATAAGTTGTGTTTAAAATTGTTGCCGGCCGGCAAACAAAGCCGGCTTACAATTTAACCGGTTGTCAGCCCACAAAAATTCCAAATTTTTGCAATTTTCCTTTTGTTTCGTATTCTGTTCGTTTTCTTCTGTTCTTTCATATTTTTCATGTTCTTTCATTCCCATGCTGATGATATTTATCTTTAAATTTGCAAACATTAATTGGCTTCATATTGGTGGCTGGCTTATTGCTAACTGCCTGACTGGCTCTGAAGTTGACGATGACGATGATGGTGATGGTGATGGTGTGGTGTGGCATGGCATGGCATAGCATGATGCACAGAGAAACTGCAACCAAGTGTGGTAGTGTTGTCAATGTTACTTATGGTTATAATCTAACTGTGTATGAACGGGTACAGTTGAATGCCAACGCCCTATAAATTTTCTTAATATTGTTTGACTTCTTTCTTTTCGGTCTTCGCCATATTCCGACCGTTTCTTAGCTTCCTTTCCATGGCATGTGGCATGTCTTCTTTCTGTAGTGTAGCATTCAAATTACATGCAAGAGGCATAACAATTCATCAGTCTTTGAAGTAAAAAATTTTCGTAGGTGCAGCTAGAAATAAAAATAAATGAAATTAGAAACAAAAAATATTCATTTTAATGAAAGTAGGAGTTTAATTGTTGTTGTAATGAATGCATTTCCGTCTAAGAAATACTTGTAAATAATTAATCAATGGTTTTATTAACAATAAATTATTATTTCAAAAGGTAATTTTAAAATTTCTTTTATGGTATAAACTCTTTCATAGAATAGTGTGCCACATGTGTAATAGCAATACCTATGTACCTGTGTTACTCTTTCTTTTTATAGAGGAAGTAAAAGAGGAAGAGGAAGTTTTTTCTATTCTTTTTGATTTTTTTTTTTTTTTATTTTATTTATAACCTTTGGTGTCCAGTGTCAGTAATTATAGCTCTCCGATTAGTAACAGATAAGCCTACAAGTACTTTCTACTGGTTCGCACACCAGTGCGTTAATTTTATGCAAGAGTCGACTGCGAACGACAGGTTTTCGAGAAACTTTTCATGGCAATTTTATTTACTCTCAGAGTTATTGCCAGAAATCTGCTGAGAGGAAGTCGCCGAAGAAATATTTTGTCATACTTCGTTTTGTTCGAGATTGTCCTGGGATTGGAACCGTGTTCTCACATCTAATAAGCTAACACACTATCTAGTGGACTATGGCGACTGCAACATACAGGCTCAGAAGGTCAATTACTATCCTCAAGCTGGACTTCTGGATATCCTGATATCAATCCGAAATATCTTGCAAATATCATGTACAATTACCCCATATTTTCCCTGAATTCTTCATCCGTCTCCAACTTACATTTCGGATATTATAATATTTTAAACTCTTCTTCCATCCTAGCACTCACATCTAGTGTTCACAGGGCCGGAACAATTTGATTCGAAAGATGTACATTTAATGCACGATATTTTAATTCGTCTCAATTTATTGTAGAGCCTTCAGACTCTTCAGTATCTTTTCCATTCGTGCCATACAGTGTCCAATCTATGGCCTGTCCGGCAATAACATTCATTCCTGAAAGAGCAGACAATCTAACCTCATTTTCTCTTTCTAACTTCAAGGCAGATTGCGATCGTCATTGTCCAACGTTAATGTAAGATTTTCCATAGGCAGTTGTAGCACCCATAAAAAGGATTCAAGACTCTTTCTCCTAATGCCTTAACCTGAAACACAATCTCAAGTTCAAGTTTTACCATAAAAAATGCATATCATCATCCGAGTATTGGACATTATAGGTATTTCGATTATGAGCAAATTCAATTGCAAATCCTTAAATAAAAATAAACTTGAAATTCTTTTTTTTTTTTTTTTTACAAAAACAATAAGGAGTCATAAAAAACACTTGATTAAAAATGCTTACTCATTAAATGAACGCACTTATCTTATCGGTATGCGTATTGGAAAGTGGAACACTTTCTGATAAGGAAAACAATAATTACAGCCCAACTCATCAACATTTTAAAAATCACTTAAGGTTTCTTGAGACTGGCTACAAAACAGAATCTAAATTTATTTTATACAAGCTATTTACCTCGCGTAAAGTATTCAATACGTTATAATGACCATAATCACAAGAAAAAAATAAAAATAATACATACAGTGGTGGTAAAAATAATAGGGACACATTTATAAATAAATTTAATATATAAAATAATATAAATTAAATAAATAAAAGAAAATGGAATACTCGTTTAAAGATATTTAAAGATAAAAATAAGATTGTGTTGCTAATATGGTGGGTATTATATATGGCTCTAATCACATGAGAACAATTTTGCTGGTGAAGAATGGTTTTTCGGTGGTGTAAAGGTTCTTCCATCTACAACCCCGGATTACCAGCACAAAGCTAATCCATGCACATTTTTAAAAATCAAATGAATGTAAAAACACTAATCCATACAAAGCTGTGTATACGTATACATTTCATTCCAAACTAATATTCATCCCGTTTGATATGAAAAGAACAAAAATTGTGCGACTAAATATTGTTCTCGTGTGACTAGAGCCTATAGCAATCGAATTTCAGTTGCGTTGCCAACTAGCAACTAAAAATTTGTAGTTCCCAAAAAAATATGTGAAGTAAAGTGACATTTTTAAATCTATGCTATCATTCACCATTTGTAATAACATTTTTCGCCGAGTATACGTTACTTCAGAAAAAAATATTTAAGCAGGCAAAAAAAATAAATTTTTTTATAAAAATAAAAATAAACGAACAATTAAAGTATTGAAGTGAATTCATAATTTCTATTGTCATTGATTCTGTACATCAAATCAATTTTTTTATTTTTATTCATTGCAGCTTTAAATAATGGCCGACGAAGCACAAGCACCACCCGCTGAAGCTGCACCAGCTGAGGGTGAGGCACCACCAGCTGATGCACCACCAGCTGAACCAACTGAGCCCATTAAGCACACCTATACCCTATTCTATTTCAATGTTAAAGCATTGGCTGAGCCGTTACGTTATCTTTTTGCATATGGCGGCATTGAATATGAGGACGTGCGCGTAACCCGTGATGAATGGCCAGCATTGAAGCCAAGTATGTACATATATACAAAAATAATATTTACCCATACAGCCGCATAAAATAAAATGTTTATGTAATATTACTTCTCTCATATGTGCTCCTCTGTAGCTATGCCTATGGGTCAAATGCCTGTTTTGGAGGTTGATGGCAAGCGTGTTCATCAGAGCATATCAATGGCACGTTTTCTTGCTAAAACTGTTGGTTTGAGCGGTGCCACTCCCTGGGAAGATCTACAAATTGATATTGTTGTTGATACTATCAACGATTTTCGTCTAAGTAGCGAACAATGTGTGAAGTTGCATGTTATATGTTGTTTGATTAATCTTTGCATTTTAATATATAGAAATTGCAGTCGTCTCCTACGAACCAGAGGATGAAATCAAGGAAAAGAAATTGGTCACATTGAACAATGAAGTCATTCCATTTTATTTGGAGAAACTAGAACAAACCGTTAAAGATAACGATGGTCATTTGGCATTGAACAAGGTAGGCTAAATGGAATTTTTTGTTTTCTTAATGTAGAGTAAATTGTTCTGTGTTGTGGTTCCTAAAACCATGCATGCAAATTTATTTTCAATATGTTATTGAGGCTTTAAAACTAAACTGTTGTCACATTAAAAAATACGTTCCTAGTTAAGGTTAGGGCAGATGGGTAACCTCCCACCAAGTGATGCCTGTTGCAACTCTTCCCATCAGTCAGTTTGCTTAAAATATATTCTTTAAAGCAAAGTGCCACTACAAAACTCTTTCATCTTAATCGAATCTGTTACTTATATTTACGTTATTGGGTGTTCAATCAAATTCAAAAAAATCTTTACCAGGTTGAGATATGGCCTGCTGAAGTGATCAACAGTCATTAGCCATTTTGGATATACCATCCTGTTGTGGCTTCTCAAGACATGGTTGATCCAGATCTATTTTTATTTTTGCGTTTGAACTGAACTTTATCAGAGATTCCTTTGGGCAGTTACATTAGGCCAGGAAATTAATAATGTTTTCACCCGACAGTGTTTAATGAATACAGAATGCACAACCAGAAGAAAAACCAGAGATTGGTTTTAAAATAGATTTCCATAACTTCCTTTTTTGAACGTTTATAACGCCTAGGACATAAATATTTTGAACATTTCTGTGTTACTTAGTGCTTCTCATACATTTAGTAAGGTTAGAGTGAAAACCACCGCCTTTTAACTTCCCGTTGTAATACACATACATAATTGGTCATTAGAACCCTTCAGTCAGAATTACCTTTTATACATGAGTGACGAGGAACTACAGTCTAAAATCGACATCGAACGACAGATTTTTTGAGAAACTTTCCATGTTAATTTTATTTGCTCTCAGAGTTTTTGCCAGAAATTTGCTGAGATAAAGTCGCCGAAGAAATAATTTTTGCATGTTTCGTTTTTGTTCGAAATGTCTGACCTGGGGTTAGAACCATGGCCTTACGTCTAATAGATTACGATGACTTACCGTTGGAATAATGAATAATGTAATTATTTCGCCACATGTGTAGTAAGTCCTGGCCGCATTTCTCAGCGATCCCGTTAATTTTAAAAATTCGTGGATCGCATTTACCTAGACACGTTCTGTCAATAAATTGCGAGTGTCTTGGTTCTGCAGTGATGGACCTTTTTTTTATTTAAAAAAATATAACGTATTTTTTTTTTTAATTTATAATTTAGGGAAAAAATTTAAGTTTTAAAAAATAAATGTAATTAAGATTAAAATAGATTTAAAATTAAAATTTATATCATTCGAATATTTTATATAGCTTACCTGGGCTGACATCTACTTTGCTGGTATTTTGGATTACATGAACTACATGGTTAAACGCGATATTTTGGAAAGTTATCCAGCTTTGCGCGGTGTTGTCGATACTGTTAATGCTATGGAACCCATTAAGGCTTGGATCGAAAAGAGACCACAAACTGAAGTTTAAATTTAAACAAAAAAAACATTTAAGGATATGAAATCAAACAAAAAAATATGAAAACAGAAAATGCAAATAATTAAAAAAAAAACACCATAAAAACATTTAACATTTTTTTCATACATTATACAGCAAACATGAATAAATAAATAAAAAAAACTACACAACAACAACAACAATATTATAACAACAACTAAAAATATATATATATTGATTAAAACATAACATTTTGTTCCTTTTTTAATAGTTTATGTAATACATACATAATAATAATAATAATACGATATAACATTACTTTTTATTAATAATACAATTAATAATGTTAATGAAACGATTATCTAAATAACAATTAATAAAAACAAATTAACAATATTATTATTTCACTAATACAACGTTACTGTTTTATTTTGTTTTTAATTTTTATTTTTATTTTTTTTATATGTTTATATGTGGCATAAACACACACACACATACTTACCTAATGCAAGTAGTAAAATAATAACTTATAAATTAAGACTCTTTTTTTTTGAAAGTAAAACAAGGGGAAAAAAGCTGGTTGAAAATAATTTTTATAATTTTAACAAGAGAAGCAGCATATCTTGGTTTTAAAACTAACATAGAAATTTGCTAATGAATCTTTAATTTTTAAATGTGTGGACCTATAAACTATACTTTTACATGGCATGATACATGAATGGGATGACGTTTAACTTTTAAATAACTTATAAGCAATATAAAAGCAAAAAAAAAAAAATAAAATAAAATACACTTTTTTTCTTAGTTTAGTTTAGTTCGTTATTAGCAGCAATTAATCACTGTTTAATATTTAATCGATAATACTATGAGTTTCCAGATAATAATACAAACATACATATATAAGTTTAAAGAATTAAACTTAACTAGACATTACATTACATACATATATTGTTATTCTTAATATTAATTTGCTCTTATAAATACTTCTAAACAACAAACATACTTTTTTGAACAAATAACATCAAACGTGTGAAGAGAATAGTTTCTGAAAAACACAACAAAACAAAAGAAAAAAATTGAAAATATTTTTATATTTATTAAACAAAAAAATAAATAACACTCACTCTTACACATATAATGGTCACTGATCATTGGTAATCGCCAACATTTACAGCCATCTTCATCATGGTGATCATCTTCATAAATTGCAACAATTAAAACAACAATAAAGATCAATTGAACATTTAACAACAACAACAACAGTTCAATTATTCTACAGCATCTTCCGAAGAGTATTGAGTATAAAAAAGACTCAAACAAATTAAACCTACTTTGGATAGCAAAAAAGTCTTTATTTAAACAAAAAAAAAACAGAAAAACATTAAAAATATTTTAAAATCCTTTTCTGAACATCAAAAAAAAACTTTAATTCGTTAACATGAAAATTGGTTTCAATTTCAAATAACAGACAACAACAACATCATAAACCAAATACACCAACAACAACATCATTTTGAAAAAAGAAAACGAACGTTTTTTTTTTATAAAAATAAAAAAAATTACAAATTTTGTTTTAAAAATAATGTTTAACGTTTAAAAATATGGAATTTGTAATTTAAAAAATAAAAAAAAATTGTATTTTTATTTAAGAAATTTTGTAACACACAAACAAAACTTGAAACTAAAATAAAAATACAAAAAAATTTAAAAGCAGTTTTGTCTCATCCATGAATTCTATTTGATTTTAAGGGGACCATTTATATAATAACGTACCTATGTATTGTATACCTATGTTAGCATCACAAATGTCAGTAGAAGAAGCACACCTCAGTCGGTTCTGGATGTAATACTTCGCTTACAGGAAATTGAGAATATTGAATATTGAAATGGTGTAGTTAGAAGCGTCTTTACACTGAATATGTTAATTCCAGTGCGTTCCTGTAGGGTAGGCCGCTCGGTACTACTGAAAGAACTAGACCGGCGGAATTAAGTCATTTTGAACGTTGGAATGACGGATAACATGATCACAAAAATTTACTTCTGTGATACTCCAAGTAAAGTAATGCCTAATAGAGCACTCTGAATAAATTCGCATAAACTCCTCTATGGTTGTGGCCATCTCCACGGTCGGGTTCAAAATGGAGACGAACGGATGGAGCGAAAGGTGTCTACAACTTGCAGCGAAATGTAGTGTGCTTGTAGCATATATTCTTGGGATTGTTAAGGCTTCGGAATCAATCACAAAACATATACCGAAGAGCTCAAGCGTAAAAATGTATGTGGATAACCAAGCAGCGCTGAATATTTTAATGCGACATTTACGTAACATCTGATCCAGGAGAGTAAAGGTTTTAAGCGTTCTTATATCGGATTATCGAATGGTTATGATTTTTTTCATTACCCCTCTTGGGAATATATGGCTTCAACAAAGCAGTTCCATCTTTTTCGGCATTCTAATCCATGTAAGAAATAGCGTTCCCTTTCATGTGCCAAAGGTTGTTGCCATAAGTTCCGGTTGGTTGTTATTTTACCTTGCTTCTGTTTCGTTAATCCCTTTATTGCTTTCCAGCTAAGCAGGTGATTTGTCCGGTGTAGCAAGTTACCATTTGTTGAAGTTGCAGCAATGCTGTTTCCAAACTGTTATTTGTCCCAGGCCAGACATCAAAACGAAATATGACAAAACACTTCTTCAGCGACTTCCTCTCAGCCGATTTCTAGCACAAACTCTGAGAATAAATAAAATTGCCCTGAAAAGTTTCTCAAAAATCTGTCGTTCGTAGGCGACGTTAAACTGTAGATCCGGTCCCGCCACTCATGTATAAAATTAACACACTTAACATGAGTGGTGTGAGAAGCTAGGCCGTAATCCTGACTGAAGGGTTGTACTGTATGTATGTATGTATGTATTTGTGTGGGCACTATATCCTCGTCTGCAGGCATGTATACCGAAATGACTAAGTAGTCAATTTGTTGTGGTATTTTCTACGTAAGCGACAGGAGAATGGGCTGCTATTTATGTGGACACATCTTTATCTGTAGGTACGTAGACTGAAATGGCTTAGTAGTCAGTTTGTTATGGCGTTTCCTACACAATCGATAGAATCTCTTTATTCTTTTCTTTCTTACCTGTAGAATACAAAAAAATCGTATAAAAAATCTAGATACTTTCTCTTTTTTAAATGGTTTAGGGTCATCTACATAATTAGAAGACAATTATGGTCTCAAAAATAACGATGTTCAATCAAGAATGTATGGATACGATACTAGATTTTCTTTTTTAAGGTACTTAATTTATAATTAATTTTTATTTTAAAGCTAAATATACTTCGCATACATATGTAACTTAAAAATCCACTGAAATAAAAAGTAAGACAATAGCAAAATACAAAACACATCGAAAATAGAACACAATATAAAAACAATTAAATATGATGTGATTAAATAATGTACAAACAATAGTAAATAAATTTAAATAAGACATTACACAAATTTCTTAGTAAAAGTTAAAAAACAATAATTTCAGTATATAGTACAAGAGATAAAAAAATAGTTTTGGAACAAAGAGCTGCTCAACGTCTTTTATGTTTGCGTGTCTTTCGCTTGCGTAAAAATGTATTGTGCTTTTTACATTCTTCCATAATAAAATCCAGTTGTTTATTGCGTTTCAAAGTTAAAGGATTTCCTATTAGAATGAGTAATGATTTCGGGCGAGATAGTATAACATTTAAACGCTGCAAGAATAAAATTTATAATTCGGTTTGTGGATTTGAAAAATTTAGTAATGTTTACCTTGGGATTACGTATAAATCCTAAGCTAGCAAAGGATTTTACTAAAGATACAATGATAATTTGTTTTTCTCTGCCCTGAAATGTTTCGACTGACCCAATTTCAACTTGATGCCAACCGGAAGAATATAAACGTGATTGTATGCGTTTACTTTGTAATTTATAGGGTGTTATAATACCAATATCGGTTTGCTCAACTGCCACACCGTTTATACCATCTTCCAATAGACGTTTTAGAAACCACATTAATACGTTAATTTCCAGATTATTGCAGGAACTTGGCGACACATTATCTTTTTCGGTAACACCATGTACAGCTTGAAATATTATAGGAAATTTCGAATTTGGTAATTTACACCAATTGGCTGCCATATTAACATTCTCTACAAAACGGAATAATAACAAAAATGCAACAAAAATAAAACTTTGATGAACTATAAAACAAAGTAACGTTATTGGTAAGGCAACGGAAAAGCAATAAAGATTTATAGATTAGAGGTAATGCTTTAAAATATTTGAATTGTTTGCAATTGTCAGTCTATGTTTCATTAAAAACATGGCAAATATTAAAACTTACCTGCATTAGCTACGGCAATCAATTCATTGTTGTAATACAGATGATTAAAAAGTCGCACAATTTCTGGATGAGAGCGATAGTTACGCTTTAATCGTGCTTGCAGTGTACGATCGTAATTTCCGTTATTATCCGTGGCATAACAGTTACCACGTAATAGGCGTTCCATTAGCGATTGCTCTAAGCCCAGCCTAGCAGCATGTTCTGACTTTAAAATGGGGCCCAATTGTTTATGATCACCCGATAAAATTAATCGACAGTTCGTATGTGTCTTAATACCCATTATGCCAACAAGGGATTCAGGTTCCGTTGAAGCGCCAGCTTCATCCATAAACACATGTGTAAAGAAATGCCGATTGCCTATGCCGCCAGTAACCAATTTGCCAACCGTACAAAGAGTGGCCACAATAATACCATAACGACGAATTTCTTCAACCGATGGATAACAGTGAAGACCACTTTCACAATTTGAATGTTTCAATAATTCACGATCGATATTCTGCATGCCTTTATCCACAATACTTTTCGAAAATATTCTTACGAGAGATGTTTGATTAAGTGGATCCAACTGTTTTAAACGGGAACTGCTCTTAAAATATTTACATATTCGTAAGGCAATTGTATCACAAGCTGAATTTGAACCGGCTGTTACAAGTATACGACTTCTAGGGTAACGAAGTCGCAATTGTAATATCGATTCAACAATCGTAGTGGTTTTACCGGTGCCTTGTGTAAATTATTACAATAAAAAAGGGTAATGAACAGTAATTGGAGGTTCTAAACAAAGAGAAAAACAAATTTACCTGGTGGACCAAATATGACAAAGGGCGCATTACAATTGGGTCCCTCGAGTACATAACGTACAGCCGCTAATTGTTCCGGATTGGTAAGTATAGTGGTATTAAATAATTCCAAACTACAAAATCGTGTATTCGTTTCAAAGGAAATTAACGTTAACAATGAAAAACTTACTCATGCTGAGGTTGAAGTATCATATTCCTGTAGGTATTCTCAGTAGGAAATAAATACTTGCGTGTTTCAGAACTCAATGCCAATAAATCTAGGGCATGTTGCTGATAGCGCAAAGGATAACGAGTTGGTCGAAATATTATATTGTATCTTGTTTTATGTAATAAGGCAACCTCTGCAGAATTTAGATGTTCGTTTACACTAAAGCGAAAATAAGCGCGTTCTTTCGAAATTTGTTGAACTGTAGCTATGCGACGACGTAACGAGCTAAACGTGTATTCATGTTCATGAGGCAGTAAAATATCTGTTGCATATTTAAAAGGTTTAGCTATAGCACTGCTTCGCTTAGGTACTAAAACCACTTCATCGATAAAGGGTGTAACAATTTCGTCTATGTTGGGACAATTTTGTAACTGAAATAAATTAAAAAGTTAATAGAATGAAATTTTATACGTTAAGTTCACAAAAATTTACACTTATCCAATATTCTCTCTTCACATCACTGCGCGTAAGCATGACATTCTCTTGGACCAAGGGTGGATACTCTGACATACAAGTGATATCTTCCATTTCGACAAGCATTTTGTAAACTAAATGAATATTATCTTCATTTAGTTTTGAATCATTCATAAATGTTTTAATAACTTCTGTATGATTTTCGTATAAAGATCGCTTTGTGAAACTCAACTCTTTGGCAATTTTAATTGCTTCACTTGGCGTATATAGACTTAACGGCCACAGGACTTTGAAACGTCTAATAATAATACGAAAGTGGTTTTAGAATTACAATCTGAAAGCGTTAAATAAATAAAATTTTGCTATTTGATACAAACACACACACATACATATATGTAAACTATATACAATCGGTTATTATATCAAAATATAATGAAAATATTAACATAAATCGTGTTATATGCCACAATGAAAACAAAAAAATTTTGATGCTAGACAAAGAACGAAAAGTTTACAAAATAATTTGTTAAAGAACAACTACTGTCCTATTTAAAGGCTGAAATCCAACAATATTTATGTACCATCTGCGACAACATAACATCGACACATTACATCTGTTCAGTGCAATGGTTGTGGTGGAAGGTACAACATGAGACGCTGTACCATGTTGGATTTAATCAATTACAGGAAGAAATACTTAACAGGAACAGCAGGGTTCTTACAACAACAACGGCTTACTTCTGCTTTCAGCTTTATGCAAGTGGTTACTAACGGTTTCCTATAACATTTTTAGCATTTTTAGGAAGAATGTTCACCGGACAATCGATATCAAGGCGTAGGACTAAACCGGCGAACTAATTATACACCTAATTTTCCTTTTCGCCTTTATCGAAGAAAAAATTTGAAGGCGTGCACAATTAAATATCAGAGACGATGGAAAATTCTATCTCTTTAACGCCATCTAACGGTTTCCCACCGCTTCTACATAACACAAAATATATGTTAATCCAATTGAAAAATTATACTTACGATCTAAAAAATTTACGCCTATAAGACGGTTCGGGACTATTATCCTTAATCGATGAGGTTGAATCAATTTCCGAAATATCAACGTAGTCTTCATCGCCTGAAGTAGTTATTACATACTGGTCGTCTTCATCTTCTCGTCCATCTGATCTACTTACGAGTTGAATATCAGGCTGTTGTTGGATATCTCGGTTATCGTCATCATTGTTTTCTTCATCATCGTAACCACTACTGGTTTTTGATTCATTGTCCAGGAAGTCTGTTTCAAGTTTATTATCCGCATTGTAATTTTCACCAAACTAAACAATAATTTATTATTTAATAAATGTTATAAATAAACAACAATTTTAAATCTTTTTACGTCTTGTATTGATAAGTTCCCAAATTCTGCTAAAGAATCCTCGAATTTGTCTATAATTTCATGCGTTATTATGGGACGTTCACTCATTATTTGTTCTTAATTTTTTTCTTTTGTTATTCTAAATCTGTTAACAAATAAACAACAACAAAAAACAGAAACAATAATAAACGAAGACAATATTCAACACAAGCTTTAGATAGAAATAAATCTATTTAAATTTGTTTCAACAGATTTCGATTAAAAAAAGGACTTCCAAGGAAGATTTTGCTTTAGGAATAATTTAAATACCGTTATATTTAACAGCGACACTTTACAACACTTTTTCAACAGAGATGTTATAAATGCCATAAGAGCTATTTTGAAATTAAACAAGCGATTTAGATTAAACAAGTAAGCCTCATGCTCCTCTTCTAGCAATTAGTAACGTTTAGAAAAGTCAGAGACTTTATATATAGACTTTCCATAAGAGATATCTTACTTTGTCCTGCACTATTTTCAGCTTAAATTAAGAAAAACCGATAAAAAAAATGATGGGACAGATAGACTTTTATGTTTTAAGTAAAAAGATAACTAAATGCATTATCTAGGAAGGTTTCAACTAAATTTTGAAGACGTGTATGGTATCGATCTAACGTTCTGCTACATGGTCTACTCATGGTATTAGACATTCCGACCAATCGGGCTCACTTGTTAGATGACAGCAGTCACCTATTACTGAGAAAATTGTGTCTTCGCTGACAGTTGTAGTCATCACAATTAATAATGCTAGTCTATGCATTTCCCTGAATTCCTGAGTGATTTTAAATTGTTTCACTGCTGCTAATGAAATAAATACGTACGTTTTAAAAACCCCATTTTCTGTCGGGAGTTCTTCAATATTGTTGATTGTTTGTCAACACTTAACAGTGCTGCCAAGTTGTGTAACATAAATAAAATATTTTGTTTTTCGTATTTTGTAAATATTTTCATCCTCTATGTATCACAATAGTTCACAAAATTTGCAACATCACCTGTGGATACGGGAATCAAATCTAAATCCTGGTAGACGTCATCCTGTGCCTCATCGCTTCCTATTCCACGAAAGGAATTTTTATAAGAGTATAACACCACGTCTGACCGTACAAAACGTCGATAAGCCTCATGGATTTCTACGCAAATTTACTCCAGATGGCCAACTGTTATTAGTCTTCTCCCAAGACCAAAAATCGTTAAATATTTATCAGTATCGGGGAATTGGTAGCGTAGCACACTTGTTGAGGCAGCAGCAAAGTGAATGCATAACAGCTGCAGATCATTCGCTGTTATCGCTGCAAATACGGCAGAAATTGTTTGGCGGTCTGTTTCAGCTAAAGTTTAATGTACCCATAATAACAACACCCAGCATCTCAAGACACTTTCTGAATCGTGAGTTCAGTATATTTTTGGATGATGGCCACTATGTACTTTTGGCTTCAACGGCAGGCGGTTCTATATTTCCCAATTTCTTGGCCTATCACCAGTATTCAGATCTGTATGACGATACTGAGTTGTACGACTACACATTCTATCTGGTCGATCTAAGAAAAGGTCGTATTGCTGATACTTTAAAACTTGAACATGATTTTGTGGTTTTATCGCACAATCACAGCGTTTCTCTATATGATCGTACATTAGCAATATTATCCACCTATCGACAGTGTATCGAATTAGTAGAATTAAATGCTACAGAGGGGAAATTACAGCGTCTATTTACAATTGGTCCGTACGGCAATGATTTGGATCGTGATCGAATATTAACTCATCAGGAGAGAACAAATTATGCCCTTGATCCGGGAAACACTTTGCCACTATCACATTTAAAACAAAAAATATTAGCATTCATGTACCGGGAAGTTCTGGATGCGAAAACTGAACGTGAGAAGCATCAGAAGTTAAAGGAATTTTACAAAAATTTTGCACAGGTAAGAAGATTTTTAAATATTATTGGTATTACATTTTGAATTATTGTTATCGTTTTGATGCGTCTGGTAGGATGTATCGATTTTGTATTCCCTATTTTTTATCGAAATAAATCAGATATTTCAGATTGATTAAAAACATTTAATTATTGCAGGTGGAACGTATGATCATTTTAAAAATGCAATTAATAGACAGCGAACATATATTATTCCGTTATGAGAAACGACAGACTCAATTACCATTAGAAATGATTATTGGAAGTGTCGATCAAGTTAATAGAAATTTCAAGCTCTACGTATTCTACAATATAACACAGCAGAAAGTTTTAAAAATTTATTCAAAGGATTCTGTGGAACTATTGAGAATGTTGCGAAACTTCTGTGATGAATTTCGTAATGTGCATTCTTTACAAATACCTTGGAATGCCTCATCGCCCAGTAATAATGATTTTTTTCGTGCAGCCTTTGATCAGTGAGTACATAAATGTTTAAACACTTAAATGATTAGTTTTAGTACGCATGTTTGCTTTTAATTTAGGGCTCTCAATTCGTTTACTGGTGGTATTACTGAAGCGGCTGCACGTTTTAATCCCACTTTACCCATCAGTTCGCAGAGCTTCTCAACAAGTCCGTATTTGGATTATTCGCTATTTAATTATGATGATCGTTTCATATCTACTTTGGAAAGACCGAGGCTTAATAGTTTGGAACCCATACGATTTTATGACCGTGATACTGGACATTTAAAGTTTCGTGTGTTTTTAGAACAGCCCTGTGATGCGAGACTTGGCGATTTCGAAATAATTCGTAATCCTAGAGATTTGGTATCATTCATATTCCATCCATATGAACCGTTCTTTATAAGCATACAAAAGTTTATATCACGTTATGTTATAAACTTCCATATGTATAATGCATGTACGAAAATTAAAACGTAACATCTTTGAATATGTTGTAAATACATATTGTAAATAAAAGTCTACTGTACATTTACTATTTAGCAAATTCATAAGTCTGATAATGAGTAAAGCTCAATCAGAAAAATGTTTTTCACAATTAAGATAGCCTTATGTTTCTAAGGGACCAAAAGGAAATAATTAAAAGTTTACTGGTCGCCTATTTTATTTATTTATTTTTTTCTCAGTGTATTTTTAGCATATGTTAGTTATTGTGAATTATTATGATCCATACACATATGTAACAAATTTGGCAGCACTATTAAACAACACAGCTGTATACTGCAGTTTGTTTACAATTATTTGCGCTAGAAATATTTTTGGTACAATAAATGTGAAATAAAAATGAGTGTTTCAAATCCAAGTGATATTATAGTTGAAGAAATTGATAGCAACGATATATCCGAATCAGAATTATCGGAATTTCAAGAAACAAATCCTTTAAAAGTTGTATCAATACTGCATACCAACGAGGAGTCCCATGAGGAAACTAATAACCAAGCATCCGAGGAAGTAGAAGGAAATTTAATTAAACAATTTCTGGTGGGTGAAGGAGATTTTCCCGATATTTATACAAAGTTAGAACCTTATGAAGAGGACGAAGATGAACAGGTGGATGACGATGAAGACGAAGACGGCAACCTTAGCAGTCAGCGACAAGATGAACATTCCGATGAAGCAGATGGTGCTGATGTTATCAATACTGCCGGCACAAATACTTCTTTGGATTCCGATTCGAATATGGAGGCCACCACACGCAGTGTAAAGAAGCGTAAAACTGTTCTCGGTAAAGATGATCTCCCTAGTACTAGTAGATCTTGTCTGTCTAGGGGTAGTGGTGGTGGTGCTACACGTAGAAGGCCACAACTAAGTGCCGCTTTGCAAGGTTTAATGGGTGAGGCAAATTTAAGTTTTGCCCGTGGTCAAATACAAATGGCCGAGAAAATTTGTTACGAGATTATACGACAAAATCCTTTGGCAGCAGAACCATTCTTTACGTTGGCCGAAATTTATGAGTCAAGAGACACAGAAAAATTTCTTAATTTTCTAACCATAGCTGTACACCTGAATTCTAGCGATCGCTATCAATGGATACGCATAGCCGAAATGCATATTGCTCAAGGAAATTTACAAAGAGCCCGGATATATTATACACGTGCAATTAAGGTGCACGATAATGATTATGATTTACGCCTTCGCAAAGCTCGCCTGCTAGAGATGATGGGTAAAAAGTCAGCAGCTATGTTTACATATTTGAAAATGATACAACACTGTCCACCGGAAGCCTATGAACTATGTTTGGTCACCGCTAAAAGTGTGGCAAAACATTTTCATTCTCAAAATAAATATCAACTCGCATTGGAGGCCATGGAAAGTGCCTATTCTAGATGTGGTCATATATTTTCTTTGGAGGATTTAAATTTATACATGGAATTGGCCATACTGAATAAGCAGTACACAAAGGTAAGCGTATGATTATTTTTAAATTCCATACACTCACTACTTGCCAGATTAATTAGTTTAATTGTATACCAACTGTTTTCTAGATTGAATTAAAGATTATGTATTGTTTTAAGTATTTGTTATTTCTATTTAGTTTTCAGTTAATTGTTTTAAATTCTTGTTTAAACTTTTTTTTTTTTTGCCAACACTTAGGAACTTAAAAAAAAATTACCATTAAAACTGCATTTCGTCAATTCCCTGATTGTATTATAAGTGATCAATCCTTCGTTTACCAAAGTCTAAATACAAACTGATTTATTTATCACAATATGCTCTTGGTATTAATTTGCAAACAATATTTTATGCTTATTAGGCTTTTTTTTTTTGCTAAAACCAGAGTCAGTGTTTGTCAGCAATTTGTGTTTGATTTGTTGTTTTACTGCGAAACAATGTATTTTGTATTTACTTGAACACTGAGTTAAACATCTTTAGTGTTAGTTTATAGTAAATCAGTAGGAACTGTGCTTCCCTTTCCATGCAAAGCAAAATATAAAATCTTCAAGATAAGAATTCGTTCAGCTTTTCGTTTTTATTTTTTTTTTGTTTTGATGTACTTTGTAATATAAAATATGAGTAAATAAATATTTATTGTCATAGCAAACGCAAATGGAAATACATGGTAGATATTAACACATCTTTTCCTTTAAATTTCTCTTTTAAAATGGGTTATAAGAAACCCAATTGACTGCTTCTCTCGATTGTATTAGGGATTGAATGTGATTTAAATTTCTATACAAAATAGTGTGAGCAGCAACACATTTTTCTGCTCGTCTTTGATCCTAATAAACCTTTCACCGTAGAGCGGAATTTCCATAAGTTTTGTCTAACATTAGTCAGAGTGTTTTAACCATTTATTGCGGCGTTGTTGATAGACGAGATTACCTATTTCGGTCGTCAGCAAATTCATCTTAACGTCTACCGGGTTGTCTGCTGGCAACCTATCCCGTTTCTGAACCAAACATTTCCTGTGAACTGACACATCTAGCAGTGATTATAATCGCCTAGTTTTCTCATATTGCGTCGAAAACTGTCTCGTTAATTTGATGAGCAAATTGAATTTCACGATGATCTTCGAGTAAATGCGAGAACCAACTCTCAAGATAAGTGTTTGAGAGTTTTGTTAAATTTTTTTGTTTATTGGAAATATAGTTTCAGTTTTTGTAACTGCTAAGTGTAATATTCTATATTTATAGTCGTTATTTGCCTGTTACCAGGGGTTTGGCTACCATCTTTAATCGGTCGTATTCATGAACGATTTTTATTTATGCAATTCGATTATAATTGATGGGGGATGGAACCCCTCTGTGTGGAAGCGGATGCAACGAAAGGGATTATAATGAGAGGCAAAGACTCTTTTCAAACCAAGTGGGTTTGAGGTAATCAAATTAGAATCTGTGACGATGAGAAGAATCAACAGGATTACATTGTTGGTACCATTAAGAAATTAATTCATCCTAGAAGGAAACACATGAGTGCATACTAGATACTGGGCGGAGAACTGGCATTGTCAACACCGAGCAGCCTGAAGTTTATCAGGACAATCGGTTTGAAGGAGACATTATAGGAATAACCTATAAATTATGATCATTTGCTTGCAGTACAAGGCACCGCTTCACCACAATAATTATAATAATTTGATTATAATTCCGCAATTCCCTCTCTATATGCATCACTAACCAACTAATGTTTTTTTGTACGATACAGGTTATTCAATGTCTGCGCCAACGAACGAATTTAGAATTGGAATTTGAAAAGGAAGATCAATTTTATTGCATTATACCCGATGACTTTGTTCCCGATTTCCGTGTAAAGTTATGTGTGGCTTTAATTAGTTTAAAGGCCCACAATTTATTGGGCTATTTAATACAAAATGTACATGTTTTCATACCGCCTTTGGAAAATGATCGCTTAAACTTGTATTGCGATATAGCGGAAGCTCTGATGCAAGAACATAAATATGCTGAAACTATTGCTCTCCTGCGACCTATAACTGATGGCGATTTGATTGAATGTCCCGCCTTTGTATGGCTAAGACAGGCCGAATGTTTGCGTCATTTAAATCGTTGTAATGAGGCCATCGATACTTATTTTAAAGTTGTGGAATTGGCACCTTTTTGTTATGAAGCTAAATTTACTTTGTCCGCTTTACTCAAACAACAGGGACGACATATAGAAGCTGTGAAAGCCTTAGAGCAATCAGGAGAACAAGAGGGCCAACCTTTACATGCCAGGCTACTATATGAACGCTGCATAATGTTACAACAGATTAATGAAATCGAGGAATTCTTGGAAATTGGCTATATATTGTTAAGTAGGCAATCAATTAAACTGCGTACCCGTGAAGAAATGTTGGCTGTGGCCAATGGCGGCTCCTTTTATAATCCAGAAGGTCTTAAGATGATATTACAAATGCGTAATATAATCGGTGAAGATGCTGACAAAGCACTCGAAATGAGTAAATCTACGAATACCGCGGCCTCGGATAATTTGTCGGTGCATGATGAGTATCAATTGTTCTTGGAACTGATGCGAATTGGATTTTTACATAAGAATTACAGTTATTTGCAACGTTTATGCTTTTCAATGGTGACCACCAAACGCTTTGTATGCTATCATCCAGATTTGGAACGAATTATTATATTGGCATGTTATTTTAATGATGATTGTACTCTAGCATTTTCGTACTTACGGGAGTTAATCACTAAAAATGCAGGATCAGTTCCTCTGCGCAATCTATTATCATTAATGATACAAAAAGGTCAAGATCTACGTTATCATCGCTACATTAAACGTCTTATTGCACGTGAACCTACGGCAAAACAGATGCGCCTCTTTATAGCCCACTATTATATGCAGTGCAGTTCGTATAAATATGCTTTGAATGTTTATGTGCCCATGTTTAAAGAGCAACCTTCGGATTTGATTGCCTTATGCATAGCCTGTATATTTCAACAGATCTCTTTACAAAAGAAAGTACTACGAAAGTGTGCTGCCGTAACTCAGGCCCTTGTTTTTGCCCACAAATATGGACAATTGAGATCAAATAGCAATAAAATTTCAGAGAATTGTGCAGCTTATCAGGAAATTAATTACAACATTGCACGTATATATCATCAAGCTGGTCTACTACACTTGGCTGTGGAATACTACGAAAGAGCATTAGATTTTCGTCATCCTCTGCTGGAAATGAATAGTTCGCATTTGAGCTTGAAACAGGAAATTGCTTTTAATTTACATTTAATTTACAGATCAAGTGGTAACTATGCTAAAGCACGTCAATATCTGTATCAGTATTGTGTGGTTTAAGGTGTGTGTGGTATTCAGGTGTAGAAATAAGTTTGAATATCAATTTCAAGGTAATAAGAAAGTGAATAACATGGTTATCTAACTAAAAATCATAAAGTAAACGGCCTATGGTGGCCTCAAGATAAAAGAGTGTCTCAAATGATACGATTCGAAATCTTGTAACATTCTGATTAGTTTATATGACGCCACAGTAGCTGGTACTGTGCAAAAATGTTAATAAAGATACGAATAAAATTAAAAATTAAAATTGTTTTTTTTTCGTATTTCAAATAAAGAAAAAAATATCAATTAAATCAAGAAATTTTTATTCGCATTCTTAAAACAAGAGAACAATATTACATTTAAATATACACAATATTTAGTTGCCATCATTTCGTATGGTTCTTAGGTTATTCCTAAAAGTGTGTGCAACGAAACTGAGTGTAATTGAAATCTAGTGGCAGAGCACCTTCAAAAGACGTCGTATCTCATTTTGTCTTAGGTTAAAGAATACGTATAACTTGTTTCCTTAATCTATTACAAAAATACGATTATGGCTATACCTTCCACAATAAGATTGTATGCTTAATGCAAATCAAAACAGATAACACACTAATTGCTAGGCGTTTTACATTTTACTCGACTTTCAAATACACTCGATTGCGAATTACAACAAAGTGATGTGATGGCAATATTTTATAAGATTATCATCGTATTATTCAAAATGTAATACAATTTATTTAAGACATTAATTTTCACAAAAAAAAAAAAAATAAGAAAGCAAAGAGTAAAGTAAAGCATTATCAAATAATTTTAGGCTTTTGTTTTAAGATTTTGTTCTGTGGTGTTTGGAAAGTGACTAAATAAACTTAAAAGCTCCTGTTCTTTTTGTTTGAGGCGTAATCTTATATCTGTTATCGGTTCAATTTTAGGTTTTTCACGCTGCAACAACTCATCCATAGATGCCAGTAGTCTAAAATGTAAAAATAAAATTCAAAAATACTACAAAACTAATCTGATTTGGTTTTTAAATAAACTTACTTGCGATCCTCCTCCAATGACAAATTTCGTACTTTACGCGGCTTTCGTGTAATATAGTTTTTGTCTAAAAATTCTTGTAAATCATCTAAATGCTCCTCCTCCATCTTGGAATGTTCTTCGAATTTACGCGTAGTCATTAAAAGCTTTTTAGTTTCTAAATCTTTGCGCATTATTTCTATTTCGTCTATAACAAATTTGGATGGTTGCATTATTTTAAGATCGCCCACTATTAAAGCATGATTTAGTATTTCACCCTCATTAGTTTGTATTGCCATTTCCATTGTCTCTGTTAATGGCTCAACTTCAACTTTTGCCGTCGCAGTGTTTTTGTGTAAATCAATACCTTTTTGATTACCTTGATTTCCCGTTTTTTTGTAAGACAACTCTGAGTTGTAAGTTTTACCACGTACATAAGATATAGTTTTTGTTGAGGAAATTGAGGTTGATTTCTTAATTGGTTCCACTGTTTTGTTTTTGGTTATGTCAGTGCTTGGTCGCCTAATGAATTTTGTCGTAACTGGAGTTGGATTATTATCGATTGGTGGTATTACATATTTGGATTTGGTTTGCTGTTGATTACGACTGTTAACTCCATATTCGATAACTTTATTTTTAGAAGCAGTTAATCGTATGGTGGTTTTCACCACTGTTGGTTTCGTGTTGGCATTGGATTTTTGTATGCTGTTCACAGATTTTTGAGAATTGACAGTAGATTTCGTCAGGGCTTGTGCTTGGCGCTTTTTAGCTTCTCCGGCGGTATACATTTCGAAGATTTTGAATTTTATAAATGGAAAAATAAAAGCGAAAACAATTCTAAAAAGTTTTGGAATTTGTTTTTTTTATACCACAATCTATAGTTTGATTAAAAAAATAAAAATGATAGTAGATCCAAAATTAATTCGATTATTTAAAATTTCTTCGTATAATTGTCAATTTTTTATGCTGCCTATATCAAGCACTTAATTTTCGTTTTTAAAATTATTTTTAAAAAGTAGTGTTGTGAAGTCCACAAAAGGAATATTTCTGAAACGAAGCTACCAATGTACACAGAAACTCAACCTTTATATCGTATTTTGGTTTATAAATTTGAATCATGGATTGTACAGTTCTTTTAGTAACTTATCTATCTGATTGCTTTCTAATACATTTTAAATAGATACGTGGACTAAGGACTGTCTTTTCATCTGTGCCCACATTTGTCTCCATTGTTCGTATGTTTTTATCCGATATGAAACACATGCATCTGGTAACGTTAATCTACTGGTATTTATTTTTATTCCTCTTTCAGTTTCTAAGGGGCCTTGCAATGCTTAAAGTTATGTAGCGCACTAGTGTTAGCAACTACGTATGAAATAGATCTTTAGGTAAGGTTAGGTTAGGTTTCAAGACGTGTACTTATCATTGGGGCAAGTACAATACCCAGAGGTCAAAATGGCCCATTGTAAATTCATACTAGAAGAGAGAAAGAGAGGATAGTGAAGGAGATATGGAAATTGGAAAAGGAGAAGATATAGAAAGGAGGGGAGGACAAAAGATGGACCACAAACACACAAGAGAGCGCGTCTACATGCTTGATACTCTAGCATTTCTCAACCAGCTCAATCTATTTATGAATCTATGAAAAGTCCTAATGTCGGCTCATGTGGTCTCTCGATATTACACAACGATATCGAGACCCAACTTTTACATTTCGGATATTCTGATATAATGAAAACGTTTTATATTTACTTATCATATATAAGGAGTGCGGGGTGAAAAATTTTTCATACACTTTTCTTAATAAAAACAAACTTTAAGTGTAAAATTACTAATCTGCGTTGTCGAATAGCATCGTAACGTATGAACCATAAGCTGATGCCGAAATTTTTATAGTAAAACGCATTAAACAGCAGAGGCTGCGTTGGTTGGGATATGTCATATGAATGAGCAACGTTACTCTAGTAAGAAATGTTTTTGAAAATGATTCGTTGAAAGTTCGTAAGATAACATTGTGGAAAACATCTCGACGTTACATTATTTTTTCTGTAATTTTAACCGTTAGCGGATTTATTGTGTTATCTGTTAACATTATGCTGTCAGTTCTTCACTTACTATTAACCTTTCTCTTCTACACTGAAAATATATGGTTGGGACTACCAGAGGATATTGATGTTTGTTATTCAACTTTCATGAAGATATCAAGCAGGCTGCTTAGCATATTATGAATTCAGAAATTAGATTTGTGGAAAGAAAAGAGGTTAAAAAAAATTTAACTTTCCAAAGGGAACGATCTTGATGACTACCACAGCGTCCAAGTATTCATTGTGGCGTACGACTAGAAATCGTAAAAGCCAACGTTACGACACTCTACTTGTGATTGGGCGAGAAATAATATTAAGAAAAGTATGTAGTTTGTTTGTTGAGCAACTGAGGATCTAAAATCATAATGTCAACAATACACTTGTTTTTGCTGTACCATTAAATTTTGAGTTTCGAAAGATATTGAAAACCTTTACTGTCATCAGTACGAAGAAAGTTCTTGGTATAAGAATAACTAATAACAGAATGCTTACTGAGCTGATTTGAGCCTTGAATATTACTTTTGAGAGTGGAAGGTTGCACTAGCTTTTGTAATACCGTAACTAGGTAGTCTTTACACGAAAGCTTCGAGTCGTAACATTTAGTACTTTAGGGGCCACATTAGTTGAAAAGAGAGTAGTCCTTAGTTCTCATCTCCATGTGATAAACAGGTACCCTAGAAAATTGTAGCAAATACGATCGAAACGATATAATCTAATTTTTTAAATGCTATTAAAATGTTGTGTTTTTTGTTAATTAAATTAAAGACAATAAATAAGTTGACGATAAAAAAATTAAATAAAATAAAAAAAAAATAAAAAAAAAATAAAAAAATTTAGTCAGTCAGCTTGGCGTAATTGAAAATAATTTTTTTTTTCTAAGTTAAACTTGAATTTATTTATAAACGCATTAAGAAAAATGAAAAATAAAAAATCATAACTAAAATCATAGATTGGCAAGATTTTTAAGAGCTTTCGAAAAGGTCTTCGTCATTTTCTTTATAGGCCTCGAAGCTGCAATGCAAAAACAAGATTTATTAAATTTATATTTAAAATATTTCAAATTAAATAATGTGTTAAAATAACTTTGTTTTAAATGATTAATAAATTATTAATAACAACTACTTGTGACTTGTTTTTTTTTTGGTAATGAATACTTTTATTAAAAAAATATTTTTAAATGTTTTATCGTTATAATTGTTTTAGACTACGTTAATAATATTGTAGTATAAGGTTAATATAGTATGTATATTTTAAAGCCGAACATTGTGACGATTACTTATGTAGATTTCTTTTTTTTATTATTATTTTATAACATTTATAAAATATATAAATTATCAAATGGTTGATTTAAAAACAAAAAATAGTTATTTTTTATGATATAATAATAGTTATATAATTAATATTAATTGAAAAAATATTATCTATGGTACTATAAATTAAATTTGGTTTAGTTGTGAGAGTTTCTTTTTTCCTTTCATTTTGCATTTGCTTAGTGTTCTAATATAAAGTAACGCATTAAATGTGTTTAAAAGCAAAACATTGTTATTTTGTTTAATAAGAATTAAATGAGAATTTAATTCTAATTACAATTGCTCGTATTATTATAAAGCTTTATTAAAAAAAAAACAATTATTTAGTGTGAGTTTTTTTGTAATTTCAAATAATTTTTGATTGCAGTGTTTCAATCATATTAGATTCGTTATTAAAATCAAGTTACAGTTACGGCATAAACAATAGCAGCATGTTTCTATATATGGTCTGGCTTTGTATTACTCTTTATGTACATAATGTGTACATATAACTTTTATAAATACTCATACCATTTGCAATTAATTTCTAAACTCATTTAAGTGTTTTCAAATAATATGAATAAAAAAATTCGTATTCCGTATGTTTTAGTACCATACATATCTGCTATTTCCGGTTCAATAGAACATAAATTTAATTTAAGACATTCGTCCGCACGAAATATAGTTGAAAGAACTATAGGCAATTTAAAGAGTCGTTTTAGATGTTTGCAGATGTGTCTCCCATATACATATTTTCATCAGTTCACTGCAATATACTCTTGTGATTTGAAATCGCAAATTTTTAGCGTTGTGTTTGGGAGAACACCTATTTGGCGATTTAGAATCGTGTACATTTTTTTTAGCGATTTGCGTTCGCCAGAACACCTACTTACTGTTTTTAAAACGGAAACGCAAAATTTAGGCGATTTGCGTTTTTCAGAACATTCCCGAATATGAATGAAAATTCGCATTTAAAAACATTCTGACGAATTTTAATTGAAAAAGAAAACCTCATATGAAGCCTAATGTTACAGAGATTGATAACTACGGACAATTAGTAACGAGAGACTAAGTTAAATCACTAACCAGCTGAAATTAAATTTTGAAATTAGACGCAGAAAATATTGCTGGATGACCCATGCATTGCAGAGACACTACTTTCATGGCGGGCTAATATCTGAGATGTATTATTTCGCAAACAGTCATTGATAAATGTCTGCGGTAAATATCTATCATTTCAGTACAATTTCATGTGTTACTACCATCTAGAATCGGGAATAGAATAGAATTGTACATTAGTGATGAAAAACCGAAACATCTTTTTAGGATTTATTTGATGTGAGCTTCACAAATTTTTATTTTTATATACGGTTCATACGTCCTTTCGAGGCTTTTTAGTTGTAGGAGTGATGCTTGCTAGTTAGCAAAAAAACTAAATATTTTCATCCTTGTTGACAATGTACTTAGCAAGGCTGTCGGTGTTAATAAGTTAAACCTTTATTATGTTGTGCATATACAGTGCAACATCGAACGCTCCGTATTGTATTCGATCTAATTTGGAGGAAATATCGGAAAAGTATAGCCAGCAGTATAGACTAGAATTACAATTCGGTCATTAATACCCAAAGTAGATCTTTTCTTAAATGTGCAAAGGAACTCAGCAATAAAAGTGAATGAAACAATTTGTATGCTACATACTTCATTAAGAAAGCAAATGTTCTGTTATGTACGGATAGATTATAGAAAGATTATGGAACAGGAACTGAGGTGTTCGCTCACTTAATGAAATATGTGAAACCCATGGAAAACTTGTGGGTATTTTCTAAGTTTACGTCGTCATAAGACAAGCACAACTCAACTTAGTCAGATGGATTTGAGACTAACTACACTTTTGCTGAGTAATTATTGTGCGAGTGAGCCTTGCTGTAGACTATGCAGGACTAGGTTGACAGTAGTAGCTGATCTTTTTAACGGGCTTTGTGGAGCCAAAACAACCTTTGTTTAGAATAGGAATTGTTTTTAACCCTAAAATATAGATTCTTTTATGAGGAATACAAATCAGTAGAGCACTTACTTGTATCTGTGCGGAATTAATACATTTTAGAATTATGCTTGTCGGGGGTTTTATTATGAATTTCGATTCGAACGAAATATGTTCGCAAAGATTCGAAAGAATTTTCTTTTGAATCGAAATTCATAATAACATCTCAGGTAAAGAAATATTTTCGGAATGCAGTGTTTTCGGATAGGATTCGAATGAATTTTCTTTCGATTCGATATTAGGCAGGGAAATCCTGCATACATAGGTTGAGGGCACAATAGATCGCATGCCAACCAAACTGGTAAATGTTGTATAAATTATTTTGAAATATTGTTGACTTAAGTGCTTCTTTTGAAATGCAAATATTTTTAGTATATGCAGCCGTTATTTATACCATAACTGTATATAAAGGAAAAATATTGTTTTAGTTTTAGTGTTTCCTTTTTTAAATTAAAGGAGCATAATTAAAAATTACTATGTGTATTAACTGCAATTATAGTCTAATTAAATCCAAGGAGGTTATCGAGTATTTCTATTTCAAAAAACGAAAACGAAATCGTTTGAAATTGAACTACCTAGTAACCCCCTAAGGTTGTAAAATTCAAACTTAATATTTTTCTTTTATGGTTAGTTTTTGTTCGTTAAGTTTTGTTAGAATTTCTTTCTTTTTTTTAGATTTTTGGTATTCGTTTTGATTTCATTTTGACCAATCGATCGTATTATCGTATTTGTAAAAAACTATTTTTTAAAAAAATTAGTAAAGATTGTAGTTATTGTAATTATATTTTGTTATAAGTAAGAAAAGATATCGAGTTACAAAATATATTCTATATATAAAAATCGTTAAAAATATCAATAAAAAAGAAGAGATGAAATAAAATTAAAAATAATTTCTAAATGTAGTTGTAATAATAGTCAAATCTACAAAATCGTCTACAATTAGAATTTATGCAACATTCTTTCGTGTTTAGAATCTACAATATTAGACGTTTAACACCACAATCCATACAGAATTTAGCTTGTTCGAGTAGAAATTTACTGCCACATTCATGACAGAATCTGGACATTTTCATACTTGTGCTCATGGTTGAATTTGAGGTGTTGTATTGCTGTAATGATTCCAGATTCGATTGAGAGTTAGCTATTGAACTATTTGTATTTAGGTGTATGGACTGCATGTCATAGCTGTTGTTGTTATTGTTGTTACGTTCATAACGCATAAAATCGTCTAAATCATTGTTATTGTTACTGTTGTTGTTGTTATTATTATTGTTATAAAGATGTTGCTGTTGTTGCTGCTGCTGCTGTAATTGTTGTTGCTGTTGCTTATGATAACTATTGCTTTTGGAAATGGGTGGCAGATTATGTTCCGAGCTACTACTTGAGGAGGCACTTAATTGTCTTGACCGTGTCAAAGCTGATTCTTCAGCAAGCGGACGACTAAGTACAGTATGGGCAGTAGTTGAAGCCATAGGCCGGCTGCGACTAGAACTACGTTGTGATGTTAGTTCTGAAGAACGTTGACGTGAGAGACTAAAACAAAAAATCAAAACAAAACAAAAATCATTACATTTTGTAAAATTAAATCCTATAACATTGATGGATGTTACCTTCCATATGCTGAATCTGCACTCGTTTTAGAACTAACACCCAAACGGGAATTAGGTGAGGATAAGGGATAACCATCTAAACTGCTTAATTCATCAGAGTCTGCATAGGCATCACCACTAGGTATCCCACTTGATCGATTATTACTCACTTTAGCCATCACGTGACGTGTAGCCGGCATTTTTGCATGAGTATTCATATTGACATCAACTGGAGCGGTTCGACGCTCCATTGTCAGTCTCAGATTTTCACTCATTTCATCAGCCATTTGTCTTAGATTCTTAGCGTTATTCAATTGCACATTGGGCAAATGTTCCAAATGATGCGGATAGTTTTTCGATCTACAAATACTCTGGACATTATCGGTATCGTCATCAGATATTTTACTAAATTTATTATCATGGGCAGCATCAACTTCTACTTCTACCACCGTTTGTGGATTGCCAACCATATTACGTATGGAGTTAGGTGAAATTGGTGACTTATCCAAGTCATTTTGTTCGGTTTCAATGCTTATGAAGATTTCCCTCTTCTGTTGGTGGCTCTCAATTTCTTTATATTCGTCGTCGGCGTTGCTTTGAAGGGTGAAGGTATCCGATGATTTGGCATTTGACAATTCCTCATCGTATTTATTTCTGGCCCTAGTGTTATGAGAAAAGGAATTAAATAGGTTTTTAGGATGCTGTGGTAAAGTGGGAAACTGAAAGTGTTGGGGTGTTGTACAATGTGTTTGAGGCGTTAAGGGTGGGAATGTCTGTTGGGGAGAAGGTGATTTTTTAAAATTCGTCGAGTTATTGTTACTGGTGGTACTGGAGTTATTTGCGTTTGGGTTCTGTGCTAAAGAATTCGTCGTTAACATCGATCTTTGTTTTTTCGATGAGCGATTCAATAGAAATTCTCTGCAATCTTTGAAGATGGGAAATTGCTCGTCATCATTTTCAAATGATGATAAAAATTCCTCAAAATCAAAATCGTCAAAAGCCGACAAAGGTGGCATGAATGATGGTGTATCGATGAGTGGCTGCTGGTGTTGCGCAGAGCTCAGGCGTTCGAAAGCCTTTTCGTGTTCTCTTAGAATACTTTGATGTATGGTTTCACATTCCATCGATGAACGATTAGCACCTTCATCATCGGCCGAACAGGAGTCACCCTCCGGTGAGGCATCGTACAAAAATTGATTACGTCCCAAACGTATGCGACGTTTCAATAGATTACGCCCCTCGGCAGAGTTACGTTGACTGTTCGTTACCGAGGTGGATGTATGGTTTTGGCGTTGTTGTTGTTGTGAATCTTGTTTTAATTGGTTACTTTGTTCTTGTTGCTGTTGCTGTTGTTGTTGATGTTGTTGCTGTATATGTTGTTGTTGTTTAACTGAAGGCAAAAATTTCGTTTGATGTGGTAGACTAGTGGTTTTATTATTATTACTATTGGCTGGAGGAGCCGAAGATTCCGATGACGAGGAAGAAAAATTTTCCATACGTTTTTCAGAAGCATCAGAATCTGAATGTTTGAAGTCTATGCGCTTCAAATTTAAATTAATTGGTAGGTTATCACATTTATTTATTAACTTTGGATCAATATAATCGGATCCTATAGAGTTTTGGTGTTCTGTATATAGAAGATTCGAGTTCGAGTGTAGAGATGTTTGTTTTGTCGTGTTGGCTTTATTATCACTGCCAAATAACGAACTTAAGGCCACTGGTTTAGGAGATTTAGGTGCTTTTTGGTTTTCCTGGCTTAAAGGCATAGCTATTGGACATATCGATGGCTGTTGTTGTTGTTGCTGTTGGATTTGAGGAGTGGTTGGTTTATTGGTGGTAAGAGGTGTGCTGGGCTTTGTTAAGGGTGTAGACGGTTTTGTTACCAACGGAGCCAAACGAATTTGTCCATATTTTGTTGTTGTTTCCAGGTCATTATGTTCTGTTGAACTCTTTACATCTGCAGAATTTACGGTCTCATAATTTTCTACGCTATTATTATGCTCTAAGAAATCAGCTTTAATGTTTTTAGCTGAATTTTGTTTACTTAGGTTATTACTTTTATCCTTTAACTCTTTGGCATTCAAGGGGCCATCTAAGTTGGTTAAGGGTGCGCTTACAATTGTAGAAGCCGAGGAGGGTGTCTTGACATCTTCCATAATCTCTTTTTTCAAATCATTACCGCCTGGAATTTGATTTAGTTTTTCCAATTCGTGCTCATATTTCAAGAACACAGCCAATGAATCGGTTTTAGAAACATATTTTGAGGTTGTATTCGCAGCCGGTGCTTGCGTTGTCTCAATTATATTTGGAGAGACTGTAGCACTAGAGCTATTGGCATTGGCCGCATTAATATTTAACTTAAGCGGCTGTTTACGATTTGAGGCCGATGTATCTCTTCTTATCACACGAGGACTTTTGTTCATAGCAAAGTCATTAACGCAAACCGATCTAACTGGCATTTCATCGTATTCCTCTGGTTTTAGGAAGTTGGTTGATATGGGCCCCTCATCCGATAGACCGCGTTGAATGGTGGGTCGATGTTTTTGTGCAAATAAAGGTGGTCTAGACGCCAACAAAGGCGATCTTCTGGGTCCCCTTAAAGAGGCTGTGCGTCTGAAACTGGAGGATCTGGCCAAGGTAGGAGTTTTCTGTGTTTGTTGTGGTATTTGCGATGTGGTCATTAGGTTAGGTGTTGTATTTGGTGTTGAAGAGCTGAGTATAAGAGATGTGGTCATGGCATTGGTATTGGGTGTAGTCGGCAGACTGGGCATTTGTGGTGTATGAGATGTAGTTGTTGTTGTATCAACATTATCTGGCATGGGTGAGCACAATTCCTCAAGTTGGCGTTTAGCCGACAAAAATGGATCATAGTTGTCAGGTAAACCACTAAAAGTATAATTAAGTGAATCGTTTAATATTTGTTTTTTATTAAATTTTGAGAAATAAAAGTGAAGTGAGATGTTTAATGATAAAACTAATAATATTTAGCCCACAAATAACTTGCAATACTTTACCAAAAGTGAAATCAATACCTACCTAACTGTAAATGACCTGTTACGTTTCAATTGTGTTGGTGGTTCTTTTATAACCTTAATCTCTTTATCTAGCATAACAGCAGTTTCAGTTTCCTCTTCAATATCGATTTTTTGTTCATCAATGTCTAACATTACTGGCACATTATTGTATACTTTCTCTATAGTTGTGTCTTCTTTGTTTGTAGTTGTTTGAGATGTTTTCATTTGTGGTGCTGATGACACATTATAGATATCAACACTGTCTTCTGTTGAGAAAGGTACCGCTTTCAGGGGTAATGCACTTGTGCAACTAACGGTTGGGCGCAAAACTTTTTTACGCTTTGGCTGGCATATATTTAAAGACTTTAAACGATTTACTTCAACTTGATTAAGGCTATTTGGTATAGAAGGTGCTGCAGTTCTAGATAGTTTTGGCGGAGGACTTGGAATTCTGGTTAATTTTAAGGATTTTAAGATGTTAGGTATACATTTGATTTTTGTATTCGAAGTAGTTATGACTTTAAGCTCCTCTGAATCAAGAGCTGCATCATTGTTACTGTCTGCTTCAGGAATATTTAAAGCTTTCGGACTATTAGGAACATCGTTTTGGTCTTTATTGCTGCTTTCTTGTTCATCAAATTTATAATTATTTTCTAAATCCTTGATAAAGGTTTCAGATTTTTGGGAGTTCTTTAATGTATTCGCTTCATTATCGTGCGTTCTTTGAGTATCAAATATTTGTAGTGTTTCTTCCATATGCTCAACACTTTCTAGGGAACGCACTTTACGTAATTCATCGGAATCGGTAAGACAATCCTTGAAGATTTCCTTTTCAGTTGAAATATCTTCTATATTTGTTAAGTTTTCTATGAGATTTTTATCGAATTTAGAAACTCTATTCTTGGATGTTCTTTTTGTTTTCAACGGCCCTCTTTGAACGGAAGTGGAGTCCGTTGTATTTTCATTAGAAAATGTTGATGCGAAATTTTGATTTGTATTCTCTTTAGCATCGTTTTTCATAGAGTCTGTGTTGGAATTTTCCAACATGCCGCTTTCAACTATTGTGGACTCCGGTGTACTTTCTTTCGAAGATAAGTATACAGAATTTTGACGTGCGGTATTTCTTCTTCCAGACTCCATTGTCTCTTCCCCAATTATAGGCGATTGCGAAGCATTCTCTTCAGAGACTAACGATACGGAATTTTTTCGTGTTTTAGACTTCAGTGTTTTAGATTTTAACGAAATTTCTTCAACTACCGTGGACTCTAGCGTCTTAGATTTCATCGAATCTTCGTCAATTACTGTGGATTCCACAGTACTTTCTACATAAAATGATGATGACGAACTTTTGCGTGTTTTTTCTTTCGAACAACTTCTTAACAGTCTAGACTTTAAGGACTCCTCTTTAAATTTGATAGGTTTTGATGTAGATTCCTCAAAAAGTGAAAGTGTTGAGTAATAACGTTTATTTTTTAATTTCCTATTAATTAGAGATTCAATTAAAGTCGAGTCTGGTATGCTTTCTGTGGAAACTGAAGATGTAGCATTTTTATGTGGACTTTCTTTACACAAATTATCACATAATCTTGTCTCGTCCTCAATTGCAGTTGATTCCGATGTATTTTCTTTGGTAAAAGTTGATGCAGAATTTTTACGCTTATGTTCTTTGGCTGCATTTTTTGATAGCCGAGATTTTTCTGCAACTATACCAGAGGCCGGTGTATCTTCTGGCAAATTTTTAAGTGTTTGCTCTTCATATACACGTTTTATTACGGGAGACTCCTCCTCACTTGAAGATAACAACAACTCCGGTGTATTTTCCTTAGTAACAGATGATGCAGAATGTTTACGAGTAATTTCTTTTGGACAATGTTTCGTTAACCTAGACTTCAAACACTCTTCTTTAATTGTAGTAGGGGATTCCGGTGTACTTTCTTTAGAAAATGATGTTGCGGATTTTTTTCGAGAAACTTTTAATATTCTGGACTTCATTATTTCTTCCTCAATTACAGAGGACTCCTCCGTAAAGCTTTCTCTAGACATTGATAATGTGGCGTTCTTACGTTTCTTTTCCCGGGGTTTGCTTGTTTGCAGTTCAGTTTTTGCTGAATTTAAAGGTGAATTTCGGGGAGTATTATCTTTATCTTCTTCAAATTTTATGAACTCCGGTGTACTGGCTATAGAAAATGAGGAGGGCGAATTTTTACGCTTAGTTTTTAACTTTCTAGGTTTTACGGCCTCTACTACTGCTTCAACTGCATTGAACTTTGAAGAAGCTTTTTTAGAAATTGATGTTTGTGACTTGGTTAATTTCATATCTTTATAGCTGTTTACATCACTCATTTCGCCATTATTTAATACAGGATATGATTGTTTAACTATTAAGTCTTCTAATTCAAATTCTGTTTGAAAGCTATCGTGTGATGATGTATTTGAAAACTGCTCAATTTCTCTGGCTACCATTAGTTTTTGTAGATCTGCAATCATACATTCGGACATATCTTCAGATTGCATGGTATTTGTGGTGACACCATCATTGTATGAATTTTCTTTTTTGCTTATTTTCGACTTTGAACTTTCAATATTTGATATGGAATCCTTTTTGAAATCGTCTACTTCGTTTACATCATTTATTTTGTGATTATTTTTGTTGTTTGCTTTAGATTTCTTTGCAGGCTTATTGGACAATTCCTTTTCGGTGGTATTTTGTTGGGAATTATAAAAGATAATACTTGTCGAAAGGTCTAGATTTTCTGCTGTTTCTTTAGCTAAAAGGAAATTCGTTTTTTTATTTTTGTTAAAATTTCGTTATGAAACCTAATTATGCAGTTTGGTTTTTACCCAATACTTGAGTAATGGCTGAAAAGATTTATCTTATTGCACTGTATTCTGAATTTCCTGCAAAATTGTTTTAATTAATTCTGTTTCTTCTAAAGTTCTGCTTCGTTTAGCTTCAGTTTTTTCTTTTAAATCTGTCTGTGTTTATTTTCTTTTGAAAAACTATACGCTTGAACTTGCATTTTAAGCATATAATACCACATATGTACTTACATATAATGGCATGCCTTGCAACTGCATTGGGCTAATGGTGCACACACACAGTGGGCTTGCAGTTACTTTTTATTTGTTACTTTTAAGAACTTGGTTTTTGTTTTAAAATTGTATATCTTTAATCCCATAGTGTTTTTTTTCTATTCAATTTTAAATAATTAGTTGTAAAATTATTACAAAGTTCTTAAAGTCTTCTTCTAATGAATTTTTTTTATGTTCATGGTTTAATAAATAGTTGCCTATAGACGGTTTCTAATTGCACTTCTTTCAAGTGTATTGAATTGAGATGTGGAGAGTCATATGCAAAACATATAATAATAACGATTCTTCTTTCTACATGATGAGCCCATTTGTTTAATGTTCTTAAATTGTTTTGTTTTTTTCTATAATTATTCAGAATTAATTAAAAATAATAATAACGGCTTGCTTTATATATGCACACAGCATTAATGAAAAGTTCAATGCCATTAAAGAAAATTTGTAAAATTGTTACAAATAAAACACTTGAGCACTAAGTAGACACTTTAGAGATACTTCAACGATTGTAAGTAAAAAGAAAAATATGAACTAAACAGGTTCATTAATTCTTAAATGAATTTTTTTTGCGGCCAATACTCAGGAGATAACCTCTAATCATGTACCGCATTGTGATGGAATACCGAAAAATGAGTTACTGCAGCAGTAAAAGAGGGGGTACATTTTGTACACCAGAATCTCTGGTGAGAATCTAAAACACCGTAGATCGCAGATTAGCACATTGCCTATTAGACTACACCTACCCTATAGTGCTGATCAATCACTAAATGATTACATACATACATACATAATTGGCCATTACAACCCTTCAGTCGGGATTACGGCCTAGCTATTTAACCACTCATGTTGTGTGTGTTAAATTTTCTACATGAGTGGCGGGGGACCTACAGTTTAAAGTCGACTCCGAACGACAGATTTTTGAGAAACTTTTCATAGCAATTTTTATTTACTCTCAGAGTTTTTGCCAGAAATCTGCTGGGAGGATGTCGGCGAAGAAATATTTTTTCATATGTCTGACCTGGGGTTTGAACCTAGATCTTACGCCTAATAAGCCAACACTCTACCTACTAGACTACGGCGACTTCAAATGATGATTGATAAATAATTCTAATGATAAATGATTAGTACCTTTTTATTTTTGTAAAATTTGGCTCAATAGAAATCTGTGGAATTCGATTGTCTTAGTTTTTTGTCATTTAGGGCAATACCCAAAGTGTGCAGCAGGGTGTATATCATATGTTTAGATTAACTATGAACGCGGTTCAATAACTTTGCGGCTTTTACAATTTCACACCGCTTAACCGAGAGCTAAAAACACTACCACTGTCACTTTGTTTGTTTGTCACGTTTATTTATAGTCGACCATAAACATAATCGTGTAATAAGTTCGCATGAACGTTTCGCGTTGGCCAAGAACAAAAAAGGTATTTTCACCAGAACATAATAATTGGTCATTACAACCCTTCAGTCAGGATTACGACCTAGTTTCTCACACCACTTATGTTGTGTGTGTTAATTTTATACAGTTTAAAGTCGACTCCGAACGACAGATTTTTTGAGAAACTTTTCATAGCAATTTTATTACGCTCAGAGTTTTTGCTAGAAATCTGCTGAAAGGAAGTCGCCGAAGAAATAGTTTTTGTATTTTGTTGTGATGTCTGGCCTAGGGTTTGAACCCTGGCTTTACGTCTAATAAGCCAATGCACTACCTACTAGACCACGGTGATTTTTGCACCAGAACAATGATATGTATTTGTCGGTAGATTATTGATGAGAAAAATCCTTGAACTAGGCTAAGAATTACTCTCTTCTGCTCTATGGATCACATTTGTTTCGACTATTGCATGTGACTCAATCGGGGAAACAAACATGACTCCGAAAAATCTTATTTGCTTAGAAACGACGTTGGGCGAAATGTATTGAAGGGCTATGTTGAAAACTAAAATGAGTTCTTATCCAAAAAATACCCTCGTATGTTCTCTTGAAAGTCAAGTTATAGGCGTGTTGTCAATTTTGAACATCAATGAGCGAACTGTGGTGATTTATAACAGTTGCATGAATTTATATCAAGCAGTCTTCGGCTTGATTGAATTGCAAAAGTTATAGAAGATCGGCTGACTTTCAAAATGTATCAATACAAAGTTTGTATGCAGTTCTACTACGGTATATAAATTATGTAGATATGCAAAGTTACCAAACAATGCATCAACTATAAATTCGATGCCTGATTGCTTTTTGACGGCATTGACGACGTTTTGAAATAGTATACATTGTAAGCATTTTGTACAGCGGCTTTATGAAACACTATACTTTGTTCAAACACAAAGCAACTAACATTTTGGAAGTCAGCCATCTTTATGTATGACAAGTTATAAAAAATATCACCCTCACGTTTATTATTTATTTATTAGGATTTCGTTCCTTAAGTTCAGAAAAGTATGATAATAGTATTCGTTTGAATGTCATCATTCTCATCGTCATTGTATCTAAATATTATTATTTTCTTTCTACCATTTTCTTTTCTATTATCATTGTATCTAATTATGTTTCGTTTCTACACCCTATAGAAATAAATAAGTCTTCAACCATTACGGCACAGTATTGAATATAAAACAAAAAAATGGATTTGAAAAAAAGTTCTATGATACCTTTTGTAATCATAACTTCATTATGAACTTGATTGTCGTCGTTACTTGTTTCATAAGTTTTACACATTTCTGGTGGCGACGATTTCAGCGACAAATCACTGGGAGACTTTTTATTTCTACATATTAAAGTTAAAGCTTCTGGAAAATGTATTTGTATATCAGTTGGTATTTTTAAATTTCTACTGAATTCAGTATTTATTTCTAGCTGTTCGTCTGATAGACGTTGTTCGACATTGTTTTCCTGTAGATGAGGTTGTTTCGATTTTTTTGATTTCATTTTAGGCGTTGATAAATGATCATTTGATTTTGTTTTTGGAGTATTTGTTGTTGCTGTTGTTGTTGGTTTCTCTATTAACTTTTTATTTATAGCGTTGGGAGTCATTTGTTCACCCATAAGATAAAATTCTGGCATTTCAATTTCAAAATTTATGATGGCTTCGCTTTTTTCTTTGTATGCATCTACAGATGATGCCGCCACGGTTGATGTTAATGGTGATGTTGCATTCAGTTTTTTATTTCTTGTAGGTGTTTGAGTACGTATTTGACTTCTGTCACGAGTACATTTACGACTTCCTTTGGAAGAAGAGCGTATTGAATGTTTTGCCGTTGATTCGACAGCACTCGTTGATGGTGCCGGTTCATTAATATTTCCTGTTGTTGAGTGCGTGATTATTCTGCATGTAATTAAAGAGATTTTGAAATATATTCAGGATGTCAAAATTATACTAAATGAAGAGGTTTTTTGCGGTAGCTTCTAAAGCTTTATTCTATTACCAACAACAAATTCAACACAGCTAGTAAATAAATAACGCAAAAATCGAACTACATACTCATAAGAGATGATAAAGAAAACATGCAAATCTATTGCTAGGCTACAAAAAGTATCGCAAGATATTTGTTAACGAAACACAACTTAATGGAAAGTACTACTATTGCATTTACGACGACTTACCTTTCACTACACATGGATGATGTCATGGACATTGACATTAAACTGTTGTCTTGGAGTTTATTGCTGCCGCTGGCTTTGGAATATTTTGAAGAGTTTTCCTCATTTTCGTGTTCTTCACCAGCCAAACCGGAATATTTTTCACGATTTATGGAACGTTTGGTCCTAAAAATGAAAGGACATTTAAAAAATAGTTTCAATACAACTGTATTCCACATCTTAATTAGTAAAATATTTATGTGTAGGAATGAATACTCACTTTAAACAAGGAGCACGATATTTGGTACGGGCTTCTAAACGGGCCTTAGCTACGCTGCCTTCATTCTTTGCAGGACCCTGCTTGATAGCTGCCAGCAACGCTTTCTCTTTGCACCACTCAACATGGCGGTCATATGCTTTAATGCCAAAACATCGTTCACAGTGAGGACATTGTTCGGCGGGTGGCGGTTGTATGCCACGACGTGTCAAAGAACGTTCCGAAGAACGCATGCGATCTCTAGTAAAGTTTGTCGAAGACGTTGAGGGAGTTACAGCTGGGGCAGGAGCAGCAGTTGCTGTAGGTGTACCATTGTTTGTTGACGCTGCCTTGCGCATAGAGGTCCTTGCCGTAGATCTGGTCAGATCTTCTGTTGGCTTTTTTCGTGACATGATGGGAGATGAAACCTGGAAAATCATTTTTTTTTGTTGTAAATTTTTTTTTATTATTTTCTAAAATGGGAATTAACCTGTTGTACAGCTGGTTTGGGTGATTGACCTCTATCGCCTTTAGCTGCCACTGTTACAGACGTATTTGAGTTGACCTTTTCCGGTAAACCAAAGTTCTTGGGTAAAGGATAAGAGGCCAAATCAGTGCCTTCTCTTCTTTGCCGTGATGAATCAAAAATGTTGCGTCTTTTTGTTGCCATTTTTTCACAGATGCCCACATGTTTCCTTAAGGTTACCGGATTAAAAGTTCGGGAACAAATCGGGCATGGTGCCAACTCAACGCTGGCATTTGTTTCAGGAGTTTCAGTGGGCGTGGTGATACTGTTGCCGTTATCTAAAAAGAACGATAAAATGTATTTCAAAATATAAAAAATTATTTTGAAATGATTCGAAAATAAATTCGTTATTTTTCTGTATATTTTTTTTTTAGTCAATAAACTATTCTGTCAAATGACTGTAAATAAGAAATATTTCATTTTGATTACAGTAGAGTCACTTCATGATAACCTCAAAATTAATTAGAGACAGTGGGGTCCCTTTAAAAATGATAGAAGCGTCTGTTTTTGACTTGTGGGTTGAATATATCAGTGGGAACTTTGGTTAATTCTTTGTGGGACAAGCATTTCTTTGTAAACTATATCTATACCCAGTGAAATAACCGAAATAATTTTAAGCGCCAGTAGACATACAATGCATACTCTTTCTGAGCTTAAGGCGATATTAGATCTTGATAAATTCCAACAAGTGGAAGATCTAGACTTCCAGTCTAACAAAAAAAAAAAGTAAAGACACATGATTTTTTCAAGAATATTATTTCTGAGACAGTAAATCAAGCAGCGTAATTGATCCTGAATGGGGAATCTCCAGCTATTAGCATTTCAATCTTTGCTGGCAGTCAATACCTTGCAATATCTCTCATCTTCGTCAGTCTACCCACCAGGCAAAAGTATTTATTGGCTGCTGAAAAATTGTGGGTTGGTTAAGAATCTTATTACTTTGCCCGAAAGCGTACCAAACAACTATTTAAACGAAGTAGGATCCTCTCTGTCACTGCATTTATTCTTACGAGTCGCTCACTTCTGTAGAATTTATTAGTCGCTTGATGAGCCCTTTATATGCCTTACGTTGGCTTAGCCTTTCTCAATTCTCTAAATAATCCAACGTTACTTGATGTCATATCGATCAGTATGTACATTAAACACTGAGTTTTTATTTTAAAGAAGCTGTTATTAACTCCGCCGTAATCTAGGAGGTAGTGTTTTGGCTTATTAAATGTGAAGCCACGGTTCAAACCCTAGATCTGACTGAGCCTAAGAAGAAGAAAGATCCTACCTTTTAACTCATGTGTTGGTGTCATGCTTGTGCCATAAATAGGTGGAGATTGTTAACCTCCCATTTTCTGACATGCTTGACCGAACTCTACAATATAAAGAACGTTGCAATAGTAAGGGGAGGGATATTTCGGAGTCAGGTTGGTTTCCCATAAGGAAAGTTTGATCTCCGTCTTGGTTACAATGGTTCTAAACTCTGGCCTGCTGAAACCCTATTTTCTGGCGTGGACACTTGAATCGTTTATCAATACGGTGTTTGCCTTGACTTAAAGTTTACAATCAATATTTTTATTCGGTAAACAAATGAAATAACTCGCCAGAGACGACTTAACTTTGGATTTAATAGAGTTTTCAAATGAAAGCATTGAAGTAAATATCAATTACATTTGAATGTGGACATTGAAATGTGTATGGAGACTAGAAATTAAAAGAATTCTTCATCTAAATTATTGTGTCAAACAACACCATAAACCCAATTGCATTGGTGTAGGGGTATGCGAATATTTTTAAACTTCCACAAAGGAGAATACTTTTTTTAAGTGACTACCACACTTTGATGGATGTATAATCCAATTAAGCATTAAGTCTACCCTCCCACATGTGCCATATAATCTCAATAAAATCTTCTAAGAGTATACATTTTTTTATTTCTATTGTATTTTGTTAATAATAAATAAAATCTTTTAAATAAGTTTTTAAAGTTATTTTTAAAAAAAGAAGAAGCAGAACAAATTACAACAGAAACAAAAATTACGTAGAGATAGCATAACAGATCAATAAACACACGTTCAGACGTCAAAACTAAAGTCATCAAGTCAGTCCATGCCATTCATTCGTTCATTATTAAGACCAACATACCAAAAGCGACGCGTGTTATGTTGCCGCAACATGAAAAAATTTTAAAAACAAAAACAAAAAAAAAAACAGAAATAAAAAAAATTTGAAAACGTTTTTAGAGTTACAAGTATACGAATGCAGAAAAACCATAAAAGAAGAATAAGATTTAGAATACAGATAATGGGAATTGGAATCGATACTAAAATTATGTTGGTGTTGGCCATAAAACAGAGAAAGGAGAGACATACATAGGGATGTACAATAGAACACACTTGTATTGTATAAGAAAAGAAAAAGAAATACAAACAAATTCGAACAGTGGGTGTCAATCAAAATCAGTTGTTGTATTTCAAATGCATGTATGTACACTCGCTCGTAGTCAAATAGACATGAAATTTTAACATACTTTTCTAACGAGCATGTACCTACGTGTGTATGATTGATTTGCTGTTTTGCGGGGCTGTAAAGAATAATTAAATATTGTAGTTATTTTGTTGTCTTTTTTAATAGAGACAAAAGTGGTAAAAACAGGTGTTTTTTTTATAAAATAAACGTACATACATATTCTTTAAGCGTAAATATGTACATTCATACATACACATATACTATAATAATTAAGAACAAGTTTAAAAAGTAAAGCACGAATATTGGTATTTACATACGGTACGTTTGCTTGTGCGGATCTGTCAAAAGATAAGCTCAAGAATGAAATTTTTATCAACAAATTGTGAAGATTTTTTTAAATGATATCATTAGACAAAGAAAAAAGTATTTTACGAAGTTATATGCAAATGAGGGCGGGTAATAATAATAAAACTAAAACAAGAAAAGCCGCAAGAATGTTGTGTTTTTGTTGCAAATATTTCTGCTAAAACGTGCTGGAAACTAATGTAACCAGAAAGTACATTTCTTCACTTTTGTTGTTCCTTTAATTACACTATGCGGCAAAATACAAAAAATTAAATACACCCGAGTAACTACCTAGTCTAAGTTCTGCAGTTAGTTGAGTAGAACTCAAAAATACTTTTTTATTATATTTTTCGAATCCTCCAAACTTGTTTTATCTGACAAAAACGGTTTTTTATCTTTTCGCATAAAATTATTGATTACCCAAATATGTTTGAACCTATTTAAAAATTCAAAGTTTTTTAGAAACGGGAGAGGTTAACCTTTCAACTGTATACATAAACATTTTGTTCAAACTGATATGTTATGAGTTTTGACGGGGTAAACTTAGAAAATATTATTTTTTTCTTATTTTTTCAAGTTTGGCCATTCTTAATTGCAAAATTTAATTAAAAACTATGAAATAAGTGGAGATATTCTTAAAGTGCATTCTCTTGTCAAGAGTTTGACACTTCGTTTGATGAAATTGGACAAAAATTAGCGTAGTTAGGTTAGAGGAAGTGTACTTGTTAATTAAGATAAGTACAGCACCCGGAGGTCGAATTGACCCGTTATACAAACGTCCTAGTTGATTCACACCACTTATGTTGTGTGTGTTAATTTTATACATAGTGGTGGGACCTACAGTTTAAAGTCGACTCCGAACGACAGATTTTTGAGAAACTTTTTCATGGCAATTTTATTTACTCTCAGAGTTTTTGCCAGAAATCTGCTGAGGAAGTCGCCGAAGAAATACTTTTTGTATTTTGTCTTTGATGTCTGGCCTGGGGCTCGAACCCTGGCTTTGCGGCTAATAAGCCAACACACTACCTACTAGACTACGGCGACTTCCGTAGTTACTTACCGTAGTTACTATTTAAAGAGAAAAAAAAGTATTTTTGAGTTCTACTCAACCTAGTGATTAACTTAGACTGAAGTCGCCGTAGTCGAGTAGGTAGTGTGTTGGCTTATTAGACGTAAAGCCAGGGTTCGAGCCCCAGGCCAGACATTAAAACGAAAATATCAAAATATTTCTTCGTTGACTTCCTCTAAGCAGATTTCTGGTTTGTATAAAAATTTATAGTTTATACGTACGTACGTAATTGGTCATTACAACCCTTCAGTCAGGATTACGACCTAGTTTCTCACACCACTTATGTTGTGTGTGTTAATTTTATACATGAGTCGACCTACAGTTTAAAGTCGACTCCGAACGACAGATTTTTGAGAAACTTTTCATGGCAATTTTATTTACTCTCAGAGTTTTTGCCAGAAATCTGCTGAGAGGAAGTCGCCGAAGAAATATTTTATTCATATATTCGTTTTGATGTCTGGCCTGGGGCTCGAACCCTGGATTTTCGTCTAATAAGCCAACACACTACCTACTTGACCACGGCGACCACTATTTATAGTTTATATATTTATTTTATTAATTTATTTCTGTTTTTCATAAAACAAGAGAACAATAAGGAAAGGGGAACCCTGAGTAAATTTAAAATTCAAAGGCCTAATTATGAAAATGTTATGCCTTGTATTTAGTAGAATAGCCCTTAAGATACCACATTTAACCCATTTGGAATTGAATGTACAAGTTTTGTTTAGTGTTTTCTGGTGGCACCATGAGCATTTTTTCGGTTTGTTTGAGGTTTAGCGATTACGTAACCGTTCTTTTAAATGATCTCCTAAATACTCTCTTGAAGCCATATTGGGAGTATTTTGTCAAAATATATTACCGTACAAAGACTTTTGCTGTCCACTGTATATACTGAGTACAGTAGAGCGCACAATTGCATGTCAATGACGGTATGATAACCAATTCTATTGGGATATAATCCATACTTCCCATCTGTTCGGTAGAGCACATTAGTTTTTTGTCGATTGGCCAGCAGTTCACCCAGTGCATTGTGGAGAGAATTCGCCTTTTAGCCGCTTTATTTGTATGTGGAAATCTCGTCCTGCAAAAAACAAATTGAAATTCTCTCCTTCCTCCCATAAGTTATTTTCATAGTTTCAACACAATGCAATGCGTGAATTGGTGCAATCTCCTGGGTGTTGACCGTATTAAATGAAAGAACCTTAGGCTGTTGCAAAACATCTCTCTCCATTTTAGGAGCCTCATTGCAGTTATAACGAGACACTGATCTCTGGGTACACATGCCTGGAAACTGCGAATATATCACAATTACTTCCGCATGAAAGTTATAATGACGAGGAAGAAAAGAAGATCAGAGAACATCTGCTCTACGATCGAGACAGATGAGAGATGCTAATCAGGAATTACAATTGTATGACAAAGTGGCTTTCACTGACACAACTTGACTATGCACTTCGTGGCCAGTGCCGACTTCAATGATACCCTACGCTAACAAATGCCTTCAGCTACTTTAAGAATTTGGCAATGTAGTGGCGTTGTAGCCACTATTGTGTAAATTGTGAGGTGAATTGTGCAATGAAGTTTTTTTAAATAATAGAACCTTAGATCGTATTTGTTTAATGTTCCAATGTTCCACATGTGCCAAACACATTTAGAATTTACAAAATATGGCACGAAACATTTTTTTTTCATATTTTACGTGCCTTACGTTTGAGTTCTTTAGGCCATATTTTCACCGTCTCAACACACAACAAAAAGAATCCGAATTACTTGCCGTTGGCATCATAAACAGTGATTAGCCCAAATGTAAAGTGGAATACACTGTATGTCTATGAATAAATTTACATGGCAACCAAACAAACGTACTATGTATGGCAAATTTCTTATCAATATGCTAAAATACACAAATTGTGTATAAATCGTGTTTGTTTAATACTCACAAACAAATTCAATTCGTATCAATTCAATGCAATTGAATTCAATTTGAAAATAGAAACCAAAACCGAAGCGAAGCGAAGGCAGAAGCAGAAAAGAAAGTCAGATCATGGTTATAGGCGTATGATGCTATCCTCTGCTTTGCCAACCATTTAATGTTAACAGCAAGCACTTTAAGCTATTTAAGCAGTACATTTTTCTTTAAATATTTAATTTTTGCGTTTATGTTTGCAAAAATAATTAATTTAAAACATTAACAAATTAAACACTAAACATTAAACATTAAAACATTACAAAATCTAATACGAGTTATAATAACAATTAAATGCAATGAAATAAAGTGGGGCTAATTTAAAATCAACATTGTTAACTAACTTGACGGATAAGTTAAGGCTTTTTTAAAACGAAGCAGCGTTTAAAAAAGTGAATGTTTAAAATGCATTAAAAAGTATGACCATATCCATGTGGTATGTTGGGAAAATATTTTAATTTTTTATTAAACATTTTTAAATTTAGTTTTAATTTAATGATTACATTTTAAACACTGTAATAGTTGCATGTGCGTTATTTAATGAATTTTTTTGCCCGGTACTGGGCCCCAGATGAGCATGCGACGAGGGAATTTTCCACGCCGTTGATGGGGCCAAAACCTTTTTATGTAGTTTGTAAGCGTATACTCACCTAGAGGTAAAATGATGACAAGAAAAATCCTCTGCACTTTTTTGTGAAATATCAGGTGGGCCATCTATCGGTTTAAAAATTTGAACCATCGTTTATTTCGAATCAGAGATCAGCAATAAATATTTAAAAAGATGAGTAGATTCGAAACATACTCATAATTGCTGATACTTATACGCATTCATACTTATTTTAATATTATACTCATACTACTCATATTCAAAGTTTGAAGTACTCATCGTACTCTTGCTTAACAATACGCATGATGTTGTTGATTTCGACTCTCCTTTACTCAACTTATACACGAGTCACAAAATAAGTATAGGTTGTGTATGCTTTGCTAGCTGTCTTTGTCTTTCTCTCTTTCTTTTTTTGTAAATGCAACAACAACTAAGACTATAAATTTTGATGAATGATTCAAATCACTCGAATCATTTATGAGTATTATAAGTATTTTTGTAAATTTATGAATCTGAATGTGTAGGCGGTATTTAGGTAGGTATTTCGAATGTTATGAGTTTGATGTCAACGTTGTACTCATACTTCTGTACCTGTACCTGTACTTATAAATCAATGCTGCAGTGAGTACGAATGAATCAGAGTAGTTGAATTTCAATACTGAATTTGAATTTCAATACTCATACTCGTAAGTTCATGAGTACTTATGAGTAGCGTAAAAACGATTCATTGCTAGTCTCTGTTTCGAATCTGACAAAACTTATGTCATTCTTCTATCCTGTCAAAAAATTCAGTATATTATCTCCCCTAAATCAAGCGATTTATGCTCGACCAACGTTTGGATTTATTGGAAATTTATTTTCAAAACAAAGACAATAGCTCGGGAATTGCACGAAAATGTCGTACGAAATTGCACGAAAATGTTGCAGAGAAGGACTGACAGTGCACGATATACGCAAGTTTATTGCTAATGCTCGTGAAACTGGTTTCATTGTTGATGCGCCAAAATGTGAGCGTGCTCCTACAGTGCGTAAACCTGAAAATATCGAAGCTGTGGCTGAGAGTGTGCGTGAGAATCCATCATCAACTCGACATCGTTCTCAAGAATTTAACATTTCACGCACCAGTATACGTGAAATTTTGCGAAAAGATCGTGGTATGACGCCTTACAAAGTTCAATTGTTTCAAAAGTTGATCGCATGACCATCCGCGTGATCACCCACTTCTTTTTCGCTTCGCTAGATGGGCCAACGAGAAACAGCACGATGATGTCGATTTTGACAAAACAAAAAACATCTTTTCGGATGAAACTCTTTTTCATCATGGCGGGTACATTAATAAGCAAAATTGCAGAAAACTAACACGTGGTCTTACTGAAGCTAATGCACCCATTAAGAGTGACTGTTTGGTGTGGCTTGTGGAGTGGAGTCATCATTGGCCCATATTTCTTTGAAAATGAGGACGGCGCAACCATTACGGTCGATTTATTGCGTCAAACTTTTGATGGCCGTTTAATTAGCCGAAATGGTGTTGTCAAATGGCAGCCAAGAAGTTACGATTTGACAGCGTTGGACTAATTTCTGTAGGGTGCCTGTTTGTATATCCAAGCCTATTGTCAGGAAAAAGTTCGGAATACTGATCGGTGTTAACAAGAACAATTGGTTGCTTAACACCTGATAAGCACCTATGTGTTTGTTTCGTCAAATATGTGTTCTGAAGATGCATATTCATCATCACATAATCTACATATTGGGTTCGAAACGATTCCTACTCTGTACAGGTACACCTACAAATGTACACTTGTTCCTGTTGACACCGAACAGTATTCCGAACTTTTCAGGGCAATAGGCTTGCATATACCTTATACAGGGATATTCCATATAGATCCTATGGTCATAGTATTATGTCACCTCAACATAACGGCAATAAGCATGAATTCTCCTCCACTTTGCACATGAGACATTAACCCGTTTGTGCCCAACTTTTTTTTCTCGTAAAACCATGGATTTTTTGTATTTATTGGAATCTATATGGTATACCACACATCTGATCCATATCTTAGTGTTTTAAAAATAGAGCGATAAGCACATATGGGTTAAGAAGTTTAAAGCAGGGAACTTCATAGGGAGACGAAACAAAGACGAATGCAGCTAAGGCCATAGGAGTAGAGGCTGCGGTTAATGGCTATTTTAAGAAGATGGGCAGATAGCTGCTGCTTAAATATGGTAGAGGTTAGACTGAAAAATCGAGAAATTTTTTTTTCTCAATTTTGCTGTGTTTTCAATGCTAGTGTAGGACTAAATATCATGTACATTGGCTCAAATAGCTTTCATTTATGTGTTTAGAATATTTTAGTCATATTATTTCCTGGAAAAAAATCTCGAACTTGTTCTTTTTTCTTCTTCTTCTTCTATGGAAACATAAAAACATACATTTTGACCACATATTTAAAACTTAAAACTTGATATTTTGCAATAATTCCATTAGAAAAAAAAGAGAAGCACTTTCCTAATTACAAACCAATAAAAAGCAAATAATAAGAAACAAAATATGGAAATTAGTTCAAAGCACATACGTTTGTAAAACATGATGAAATGTTCTTCAAAAAAAAAAAGAAGAAAATAATTACAGAACGAGTGTTGAAATATTTGTGGCAGAAACAATTCGAGGAAATGTTTGTAGAAACGTGAAAAAAAATCAAACAAACAAATTGTATTGTATTGTATTGTATTGTATCGTATTGTATGGTAAATAAATATGAATTGCGTTACAAGAGTACAACAATACGACCCGACACACTAGAAATAAACATTTCAATATAAATATTTTGTATTTAAATTTAAGCACTTGAACTATAATAATTTTTTTTTGTAAAACAAGACATTGTAATTTAATTCTTAATACCATGTATGTGTTGTGTGTGTTTGTAAAACTACTTGAAATATTTATTTATTTTTTTTTTAATTGTTTTTTGTTTTAAACTTTTCAAAAGTGGTGTTGATTTTTCTTTTACCATTTGGTTGTATGTTTAAAAGGTCATTAAGCAATAGCCATACCGCTAACACACATCCATTCAATGTTATAAGAACGTAATGAAAGAAAACAAAACAAAAAAATAAACAAAAACGCATAGAAAACACCATAAAAATAATAGAATTAAATCATTAAATTATTAACAACTTTGTGCTCTACAAAAAAAAAAAGAATTTAAACGCTCTTGATTTTCTAACTCACATTTCTTCTACGTAAACGTAACGTAAACTACGTGTAAAAATACAAGGCCTGGGAATAAAACCAGTCTATTTAATTCACACTTTTTTTCATTCTCAATTAAATACCGTTTTCTTTTAAATACGCATACGAACTTATTATTAGTGGCCGAAATTTGTTTCCATTTCCACTTAAAAACGTTATTTTCTTTCGTCTTCTTTGGTGAGTGAATGCATGCAAGACATGTTTTTCCCCAATTCCGTAAAGGTTACAGGTTACAAGCTTGTTTTATTATTAACAAAAAAAAAAAAAATAACCAGTTAATCAGTAACAAGTGATTTTGTAACCTTTTAGGAGTTCATATAAAAAATAAAATAAAATTCTAATGAAACAAAAGCTTCCCAAAGCTAAAACCGATTTTATTTCACAGAGGATTTTTATGGTAACTTAAAGGCGGTTCCATTTGGATAACCTTCTACAGAATTTATTGCTGGCAGGCGATCATAACTATCACTGGGTTAAATATAAGTCTAGAGGGTTTTTCGGTCTCTAGTTACTTTTATAGTCGCCTTAATCTAGTAGATAGTTGTGTTGGCTTATTAGACGTGAGGCCACGCTTCCAACCCCAGGTCAGATATCTCTCTTAACAGATTTCTGACAAAAACTCTGAGAGTAAATAAAAATGAAAAACTTCCCAAAAAATCTGGCATCGCTGACAGAACTATTTTAAGAACTATTTTATTTGCATCGTAAATATATAAGAGAGTCTAATTGGCTGGGTCCCAGACTATTTTTAGGCTTGGATCCATTTATAGCTGCAGATTTCTGTCATTCACAGTCGACTTTAAACTGTAGATCCCCGACCTTCATGTGTAAAAATAACACACAACACAACATAAATGGTGAGAAAAGTTAAGTCGTAATCCCGACTGAAGGGTGTTGGCTTATTAGATGTGTGACCTCGATTCATACCACCAGGTCCAACATCTTGAACTAAACGAATTATAAAAAAGTATTTCTTCGGCAATTTCCTCTCAGCAAATTGCCGGCAAAAACTCTAAGAGAAAATAAAAATTGTTATTGAAAATTTCTACGAAAAATTTGTCATTTGGAATCGACTTTAAACTGTAGCTCCCGACACTTATCTAAGTGTTTATTAAATTGGATGAGAGTTAATGACCATGCTTAGCGGAGTGCTTAGAATAGAGCTTTTCCAGATCGGCTGTATTGTTTTAGTTGTTTTAGTTTTTTAATTTAATTTTCAATCCCCTTCTCTAAGTAGAACTTAATTGCTATAATCGGCCGATTTCCAGTACTTCTCGGATAACACCATAACTTTCATTTGATTCGTGATTGCAACTAGTTTCACTTCATTAGATAGCAGATTGATGTAGATGCCGTAGTCAACTTGAATTCTGAACCTATGTATAGTTCACATGGTGTGGAAAGGCTTCAGCTTTAATTTTCAGCCCTATTCTTAGGGTATATCTGGTTCCCTCCTTTAATGGTAATAAAAATGATTTTTTTTTGCCAACAATCAGGAGATGACGTCCCAATTCATGCACAGCATTGTGCTGGAATACAGGGAAGATAGTTTTATAGGGGGAAAAATAGAGGGGATAGGGTGCGACAATTTTTTTTTTGAGTGACCAGTGTATATACCTTCGCTACTTCTTTTTTGAGAAAAGGTTTGTTAGTTATAATTCTCACTTTCTTTTTTCTAATGTCAGCCATACAATCAGACATTTACAAACACCCAGAGTCTAGGATGGGAATCGAAACCTCGGCCTAGGCACCTGAGGTTTGGTACACTACCAACTATAGACCACCAGGGCACCCGCTAGGCTACAGTAGTGATGCTTGGTGTTTACCAATCTTATTGGTAATGGTGATATTGGCATGAATGTCAAAAATGACTACTGAGTCTGCAAATAAAAGCAACAACAACAAAAAACAAAGAACTCAGAAAGAAGAAATCATAATCAGATTCCGTTCATCAAGAAACCTAATTAGTCGGCTTTAAATTATTACTTTTCAGCTCCCTCTCCTTTGCTCTTAAAAGTAAAGCGTCATATTAACAACGTCCACAACAGTTTCAATCGTTTAAAACTATTAAAAAGGAGATCTCTTTGATAAGTACGCTTTTGATTGATTTCTCTGACCGTAGTCATGGTATTTACGATACATCATCTACAAAAGAAAATCGTAAAACAAAATTTCGCTGCAAGTGTAAACGCAGTCATATTAAATTCCATTAATAAATCATACCATCTTAATAGAAAAATTAAAATCCATTAATAAGCTTAAATAACTTCTTTACTCAACAAACAATTCGATTCATTCATTCATTCATTATGACAGCTTACGATGATTAAAAATTTAATTGAAAATTAACACACTGCAATTTCACTTTTTTCAAAAGGGTGCAGCAAAATGAAGTGTTAATTTAAAAAGCAAAAGAAAAGAAAAATATTCGTATTTCATAAGTCTCAACTGGAAGATGCAACAAATTCGTTATGGGAAAAGTTTTTTCATGGAAATTAGTTAATCTCAGAGCATTTGTCCAAATACTGCTGATGGGGGGGGGGGGTAAGTTGCTAAAAGAAATAGTTTTCAGATCAGGCTTGAAGTATGAAATCGGTACTCCCGTGCAGAATACAAGCACAATATCAAGTAGACTAGGGCGTCTACACATCTATCTGTTATAATTTATGTAATGAAGTGAAACACGTTATTAAGAATCTATTCGGCGAGTTGCTACCACTGCCGAACCAAAAAAAACGGATGGTGTTATCCTAGAAGTACCGAAAAAAAACTAAAACAACTGCAATACACACCATCTGAGAAAGCTCTATTTTAAATACGCCGCTAAGTATGACCATTAGCTCCCATCTAATTTAATAAACACTTTGATTGATAGCACGCTCTTGGTTAAATGTGTCTCTTAGTTACTTACTTACTTAATTGATCATTGCAACCCTTCAGTCGGGTTACGACCTAGCTTCTCCCACACACTTATGTTCAGTGTGTTAATTTTATACATGAGTGACGGGACCCACAGTTTAAAATCGACAGCGAACGACAGAAATCTGCAGCTATAAATGGGCCCATGGCCACCTTTAGGAAAAATAGTCTGGGGTGCAGCCAATTAGACCCTCTTATATATTTACGTTGCAATATGTTACATACATACCTACATAATCGAAAATTACAACCCTTCAGTCAGGATTACGGCCTACCTTCTCACACACATTTATGTTGTGTGTGTTAATTTTATACATGAGTGGCGGGACCTACAGTTTGAAATCGACTGAAAACTATAGAAATCTGCAGCTATAAATGGGCCCATGTCCACCATTATGAAAAATAGTCCGGGGCCCAGCCAATTAAACTCTCTTATATATTTACATTGCAATGAGTTACTCTAACTTAAAATAGTTCTATCAGCGACGCCAGAGTTTTTTGGGAAGCTTTTCATTTCTTTTTTAATCTCAGAGTTTTTGTCAGAAATCTGTTGAGAGTGATGTCTGACCTGAGGTTTTAAGCGTGGTCTCACGTCTAATAAGCCAACACAACTACCTACTAGACTACGGCGACTATAAAAGTAACTAGAAACCGAAAAGCCCTCTAGACTTACAGTTAACCCAGTGATAGTTATGATCGCCTGCCAGCAATAAATTCTGTAGAAGGTGATCCGTATGGAATTGCCTTTAAGTTACCATAAAAATCAAGGAGAACTAATATTTCAAGTGCTGCAGTGGTTGAAGAGTTTCATTACAAACCCAAACAAAATTCAAATATAGCAGAAGACAAGCAATTTTTCAATATGATTCTTTCGAATTTTAAATAAAATAAAAAACTTTGTTCATTTTCAAATAATCCTCTTGACTCAGCCCGAGAGGGATAACAGCGAACTTCTTAGTAAAGTAGGGTAGTGTCATCCATTGGGAAAGTATAGAAGACAATTGCACTATTGGCAGTGCAATAATCAAGTATAATTTTACAGAGGGCGACGTTTAAAGAAAGGCAATGACGGATGTTAACCTAACCTTATCGTTCTAGGATCTGCCGTAACTGGAAAAACATAATCGGTCATTACAACTCTTCAGTCAGGGTTACGATCTAGCTTCTCGCACCACTTTTGAAGTGTGTGTTAATTTTATAACAATTTAAAATCGACTGCAAACGACAGATTTTTGTGAAACTTTTCTTGGTAATTTTATTTACTGTCAGAGTTTTTGCCAGAAATCTGCTGACAGGAATTGGTCGAAGAAATATTTTCTCATATTTCGTTTTGTTTGTGCGTGTGCATATCTATCAGGGAGTTGTGGTTTTAATTAATTTAACCCTTTGCACTCTCTTGTCGCCCCATTTGAGACATTTAGTATGTTAGGAATAAATCCGTTGTTGCTGCATTTGCTACATGTTTCTTTATCTCACTCAGCGCTCTTAATTCTTAGAAAAACATGCCTATGTCCTATTTGAAGTTTGTCAAGCGCTTAGTCGATCAACTCGTGGGAGAATTCCGAGAAGATCGATCAAGACCATCGACCTCAAATCAAGAAGCTAGGCTTGACAAAAGACTAAACATCTTGTGTAAGGGCAAAAAAGGGATTGCATAGTTTGTTCCAACAGGCAAGAATGAGGGCAGAGAAGAGAAACCGTGGACTTTTGCGATACTTGTACCGATAAACCTCGAATGCATATGGGCGAATGCTTTGAAAAATATTATACTTTGAGAAATGTTAAGAGTTTGTTTTTTTAGCTCTAAATATAAGCCACAATATGCTTATACGTACATACATTTTACTAACCCTTTGCACTCGGTCGTAAGTATAGCATATTACTCGGTTGTTTCCTCTGAGGGGACATGATAGTTTGTTAGCGATTACGGACAATGAAATTATTCCACGGCAATTTTTTAAGAAACACGAGTTCTCCTGTAGTTTTCTGTTAAAATATCACAAAAAATTGATCGAAATGTGATAAAATTATCAAATCGTCCGTTCTACACATCGAAAAGGAACGTGAGAAGTGCGTTCAGGCGTCCAAAGCTACAAAGGTGTGGCTGAATGAAGTCGAAAACTTGATACGATAATAAAGAAATCCGATAAGAGAAAGAATAAATATACAAGATCTCAATTCGTACTGAAGCGTCGAATAGAAAAAATTTTTGATATTTTTTTTTGTAAATATGTGTTCTTCAATGTCTACAAATTCATATAAAATAAATTTCATTACAATTCCTTACTTGGTTATAAAATTATAGTGTATAATATCACGTTTCCAGGATGTACGTTTCCGTTAAAAAGTGGCGCCGAGTTGCTGGTAGCTAACATCCGAAACTGTGCCGAGGGCAAAGGGCTAATATACATATGTATCTCTGGAGTTACCGGTTCCTACTATTGCTTATTAGGCTGGAGTGCAAAGGGTTAATTTGAAACAATTGCGTTTGAATTGAATGAAAATAATCTTTTGAAAATAACACTTATTTTTGTCAAACCCTATGCAATAAGTTGCGTTAAAATACTATTAAAAGATCATTGACCATTGCCATAAGACAAATATCCACAGAAACACACTTGTATGTACATACGTATGTACATATACAATGAATGCATTTGATACAAAAATACTTTTTATCTTTAAAATCATAAGACAGAGATAGAAAACAAACAAAATCAAAGCCAATACATTGTGATGAGTCATATTAAAACATTTGGAGCTAATTTAGCCACTAAGACTGCTTGCTGATGCTGCTAATGCTGCTGCTACTGCTACTGGTGTTACTCAAGCCATAAGGAAGACAATTTATACCATAAAATGCAAACATTTCTCATACTTCTACTGTTCGCTCGTATGATGCGAGATGATACTGATGATGATGTGGTGATGCTACAAATGTTGCCTCGCCTTGTTGCTTACAATATAACGATATGATGGCTGCCTTATGGACAGACAGACAGACAGATACTATTTTATAATTAGAAAATTTGAAATGAAAACGTTTCTCATTCAAAAAAAAAAAAAAAAAAGAAGCAAAAATCGAAGAAAAACGAGATCCAAATGTTATAAATTGTATGTACAAAACAATAAACGAATTCGAATATTGTGGGTCAAATTTAATCATAACGCAGCCAGCCAGCTACTTATGCTTAAATGATGATGAGGAAAAAATTTTGAAAAAAAAGAAACAAATACGATTCTATGGAGAAATTAGGTTGACATAAAAGATTTTCTGCTATTCCTCTACCCTCCCATAAGCATACAATAATTTATAGTCAGTTTGTCAGTTTCTTTAATTAAAATCTCTTACAAAACTTTATTCGAAATATTGTTAGACGACATTATGGGATTTTTATTACAACAAAAAAATATTATAATCTAAAGAAAATCGATGTACATATGTATGTATAATGGAATCTAATACGTTGCAATATGTTTTAGAAAAAAAAAAATTAAAAATGAAAAATGAAAAACAAAAACAAATATTAGATCATCAACAAAACAAAGTTTTCATCACTCATTACAATCAACTTCATCATTATCATGCATTCATTGGTGGTGTATCTTTCAATCATCCATGGCTTGTTGTCATTTTCATGAAAAGAAGTATTTGAAGCAAGAAAATAGAAGAAAAAAAAAATCGAACTGAAAAACAATCTGAAAATTCCAAAATTGTTGCGCGTGAATAAATTCAGTTCAGACAGAGACATGTGCTTGCTTTTGTCGTGGGCTTTAAGATTCCAAGAAGATTGTGTTCATTAGTAATAATAAAAAGAAAACGAATTTTTATTCATTTTATTAAATATTTATTATTTAAAGTTATTGACATTTGTTGAATCTCATAAGAATCTTCATATAACCTTAAAATGACATCCATGTATGGTTGGTGTTAAGAAAACTGTTTGAAATTCTTTAATTATTAAATCATAAATACCTCGTATTAAAAAAAAGTGATCTCATTAGTTAGAATTCGTAAAAAAAAGAATAGAATTTTTTATAACTTAAACACGATGGCCATTCAATTACACAGTATTTTGAAATTGCAACTTCCAACCTAAGAAACTTGACTTGGACAAGAGAATTAGAATGGATGTTCAAACACCTTCTCAGATTTTGTTGCGCAATCCGGACGCGGATATGGATATAAAGTGGCCAAATGGCCAGAGGGACTCCACTTTGAAGTAATACTACAGTAGTTTCGGAATGGGCACAAAGAGTTCAAACGAGGAGGGGGAGATTTAGTGGTTGAGGGCCCCACACACGGGGATAGTGACGACTTCCCCTATGGTGCAGTTAGCTACATTTTCTCCTCCTCAGCGGAAAAAAACCTAGCAGAATAACTATCTTAGTCGCCGTACTCTAGTTGGTAGTGTGTTGGCTTATTAGACGTAAAGCCAGGGTTCAAGCCCCAGGCCAGACATCAAAACAAAATACAAAAAGTATTTCTTCGGCGACTTCCTCTCAGCAGATTTCTGGCACAGATTACTCTGAGAGTAAATAAAATTGCCATGAAAGATTAGGTTAGAGGACGTGTACTGGTCAATTAATACAAGTACAGTACCCGGAGGTCGAATTGACCCATTGTACAACGTCCTAGTTTCTCACACCACTTATGTTGTGTGTGTTAATTTTATACATGAGTGGTGGTACCTACAGTTTAAAGTCGACTCCAAACAAAAAAGTTTCTCAAAAATCTGTCATTCGGAGTCGACTTTAAACTGTAGGTCCCGCCACTCATGTATAAAGTTAACACACACATCATAAATGGTGTGAGAAACTAGGTTGTAATCCTAACTGAAGGATTTGCAATGTCCAATTATAATAACTATCTTATGACCGGAATTCCCAATACCAACTGCATAACATTGTTTATTGTTTTTTAAATTAGGCTGAGTGATGTGATCCCCCTTAATACATAATTGTTCATAACAACCCTTCAGTCAGGATTACAACCTAGCTTTTCACGTTAATTCACAGGCGTCTGTCCTTTGACCATTTTTAATTAGTTATCGACAGTAGATGTCAAGACCACCAGATCATCATTATGTCGTGTGTGTTAATTTTATCCATAAGTGGCAGGGGAATGCATACAATTTGAAGGCGACTCCAAACGCGAAATTTTTTTTTGAGAAACTCTTCATTGACAATTTATTTACTCTCAGAGTCGCCGACGAAATAATTTTTCACTTTTGTTGAAGATGTGTGAGCCAGTGGTTTGCACCGTGGCTTTATGTCTAATAAGCCAACACCCTACTTACTAGACTGCATCGATAGTCTAACCATAATATCCCATCCTTTATTCATAGATAAACGTGCTAATGCTCACCGTTATGAAAAATTGTCTGGGCCCAGACAATTAGACTATTTTATATATGTACGTGGCAATGTATTTTACTCCCACTTCAAATATTCCAATAGAGATGTCAAGAGTGGGATCCGACTCTCTACTTCTACAGAAATCGTACGAGAGGGCATGTCACCCCCGTTAGCAGTGTCCCTTAGTAAATGTGAGAAAATATGAGTTGTTTCATTGCCCCTGGGTTAAAATACAACCATCATCTCAACTAAAGGTTCATATAGATTCTCACTTTTCTCAGAATTTATCCCTAATTTCCAGTCTGATCGTGGTCAAGAAGAGAAGAGTTTGATACTTAGCCTTGCAGCTTAGCCTTGCAGCTAAGCAGACAATGGATTGATACACTAACTATTAGGTTCTAGAATAATAGAGTTGCTATCAGCCTTTGTCTAGAAACAATAGCATAAACAAAAAAATAAATCAGAAACAATAAAAACAGTAGCCCTGAGGTAAACTATGCCAAAACGACATTATCCATGCGTGCATATGCAGGATTGCTTGGTATGATGGTTAGTCTATATATGCCGTATATGTTCTCGGCGTTTCTCGCACATATAACAAACGATGTGGTTGCTGTACTTGGAATCTGATCGTACGTATTTTAAGGCTATTTTAATATCACTTATTGCACTCCAAGACGCAAGGGTTCGAATTGGTACTCACGTATGGTGATGCAACCACATTGATTGCATCATTGTGCGTGGGGGCGCATTGTTTCCACCCGTGCTTTGAGCACCGTGGGGTATGCCGTCATGGCGAAACTCAGGTAAAACCCTGGACTAATGGGCTCCAAGTGAATCTGTTAATGACAGACTACAGTAGGGAGTTTCATACACAAGGTAATCTAATAATAATAAAATTATAGATGAACATGGAAGAAGAGCATGCGATTTTACTACGATAATATTGTATGTGCGAGTAATATAATATCAAGATTAGTATGTACATCTTAAAATAGTTAAAATACTTAAAAACTAAAACATGCGTGCATGCATGAATGCATGAATGAATCTTAAATTCTTAATAATTTTACCAAAATTTTCAAAGCCCAACGGCCAATCATTGTTACTAGTCTTATGATAATTCTTCTCATTATCAGGACACAGCTGATAATGATCATCACAAGACTTTGTGGACAATTGATGCTCATCACTTATTTCCTCAGTTTTGCTTGACGGCAATGATAATGTTGTTGCAATTGGTGGTGGTGGTGGTGGTGGCAGTAGTGATGGTGGTGGTGTTGCTGCCTTAGCTAAGGCTATGGTTAGTTGTGGTAAAGTTTCTAAAGCTTTACTACTACCATTCATACTAATATTGTTACTAAAGCTATGATTATTATTACAGTTATTATTGCTGTTGTTATTGTTGTTGTAATGATTGTTAGTAAAAGAATTATTAGGGGGATCTATGGTATGGTAACGAGTTGATTTATTCGCATTCGTTTCAAGTATTTGGCTTGCAACATTTGCTGATGATGCTGATGAGGCTGCTGTCAATGGGGCATTAAATTTTCGTACAACAATAACTATTTTTGATAGACGTTTTTGTTGTTGCTGTGGCGATTGTGGCGGCGTAGGAGCTGATAATGCCGATGCCTTTGGTATAATTTGTTGCTGTTGTTGTTGTGTTTGTTGTATATTAGAGTTAATATTAGTAAAAAATTGTTGTTTGCATGCTAAATATTCATTATTGTTATAATTATTATTGTTGTTGTTGTTGTTGGTGATTGCAGTAGTTGCTGTAGCAGTTAGTTGTTGCTGATTTAATGATGCATTATAAGGTGTGTTTAATTTACTGTTACTAAAGCTACAGCCACTACTATCAGTATTACTATTAGTACTACCACTACTACTATTACTACGACTATTGCTACAGTCTTCTTTATGTTCACTGTTGTTGCAATTGTTATTCATGCAGTTGCTATTGTTGTTGCTTTGATTGATTGTTATTGCTCGATCCTTAGCTAATGTTGCTGTTACTACTGGCGTTGATATTTCTACTGATGCAGATGCAGATGATGCTGATGCATATGATATTAATGATGTTGATGATTTTGTTTTCATAATTATTTTGTTATTTGACTCACTCTTTTTTGCATTTTTTTCATTTTTCATTTCATCTCCATTATTTGCATTTCCATTGATTTTCAAATCCTTTTGACTTTGCGAGTTTTGTGAGCGTTTCAATGAGAATGTATTTACCACTCTGCTAAATGCGTTTGTTGTTGTTGTTATTTTATCATTGTCGCCAAAGGTCTCCTTTAGTTGTAGTGTTGTATCGGCTTTTTCTTTGAGTGGCCTTATATCTAAGGCGGCATTTAGCTGTTGGTATTCTTCATAAATACTGCCGCGTTTATTGATTTTATTGGCCGCCTGTAGGGCTTTTGAATTTTTATTTGTTTTACTTTTGAATATTTTATTCCACATTTTTTTACTCATTTTGTTTTTGTTTTCGTTTTTTTCCTCCAATTTATTGAATTTTTGTTTTTAATTTTATCACGCAATTTGACGACTTTGGTTAATTTTGCTTAAAGGCTTAAAACATTTTCTAAATAATGAAACACGTTCATAGCTGCAAATATTTTATATCCCTCCACCTTTAATTTATTTTTAATAAAACAGTTTTCCTCGGTAAATAATTTAAAACTTTTTTGGTGACAATTCTTTCACTTTCTAACTATTCTGTTCATGACAAGGAGGCTTACCCAACACTGGGTAACATAATGGGCCATACGGGGTCACCCCCCCCCCCTTAAACTACCCTAACCCAACTATTCTCATGGCATAACTCTCTCAGGGGTTTAGGCAGAAATCTGCTGAGAAGAAGTCGCCGTAGAAATATTTTTTCCATATTCCGTTTTGTTGTTGTCTGAGTTGGGGTTTGAACCATGGCCATAAGCCATGAACCATAAGCCAACACACTACTTATTAGATTACGGCTATGTATACTCTTTTAAAAGAGAATCCATCCTGTGGTCTATGGATAGATTAAAGACAGATAGTGATAAGGGATCGGGGACGTTTGGTTCTATGAGGAAACCTGCGGGGCATCTTCTAAGGGAAAGTTTACGCCATTGGAAGAAAGCCTAGAGGACTAGTCATTGCAATACAATTTGACCGTCAGGCCGTCATCTAAGCATTTAGCTGCAATGATGTTGGCAAGTCGCCGTAGTCTTGTAGGTAATGTGTTGGCTTATTAGACGTAAAGCCAGGGTTAGAGCACTGGGCCAGACATCAAAACAAAATACAAAAAGTATTTCTGCCGTGACTTCCTCTCAGCAGATTTCTGGCAAAAACTCTGAGAGTAAATAAAATTGACATGAAAAGCTTCTCAAACAAATCTGTCGTTTGGAATCGACTTTAAACTGTAGGTCCCGCCACTCATGTATAAAATTTAACACACACAACATAAGTGGTGTGAGAAACTAGGTCGTAATCCTGACTGAAGGGTTGTAATGACCAATTATATATGTATGTATGTACGATGTTGACTCGAGATTATTATGGAACTGTCCAAGCAAGTTGAATCATCTAGGCAGGGGAAATCTGGCCACCCTTTGCTAGATCTCAGGTTATGTGGAATTTCATAGTAATGAGCAGGCATATTACTACTGTCAGCAGTAGGGCTTCCACATCAATTACGGTTCCAAGACCATTTTCTGGAATAAGAACAGTACATAAATACTCTTCTCAAGTTTAACGGGTTTGCGACAGTATCAACATATATTGGGTAATTATAGTGGGAAAAGATTTGAAACTTTCATCAAACTATAGGACTTCTGATCGGGCATTGTATACTCAAAAGACATTTGTTCACAATGGGATTCGCTTCAAGCTCAATGTATAGGTTCTGTGAAGAGGAAAACGAATCACCACAACACATAATTGGAACTTGTATGATGATAATGCACTTCTGAAACGGACAACTGGGAGTCTATTCAGTACCAGGCAGGGAGACATTCTTTTGATTTCATTACAAAGTTGGGGCAGACATTATAGGCTATCCTTATATATGTTAAGATTAATGACTGTACAATAGATGGTCTTGGCACAGTGCTTTACACCTCTGCATAACAAAACAATACATGGCATACACCTTACTTAATAGAGGATATCCTAAAGCCCGGGAAGCTTATTTTTTAATTGAAGTGCATTATGTATACACATTATAGTCCGTAACTGACATTAAATTAGAAGAGCTTACGAAAATTTTTGTGTCTCAGTTTTTTTCCAATAAGTGATAATAATTTATCGTTTAAAACGTTAAGCATTTTGGTTAGAATGCAATGTTGATTTTTTTTCTGTTTGAAAAAGTTTCCCGTTTCTTCTTATCACTACTTTGCTTCGTTTCAATTTCATTGATCAAGTTTTGCAGCTAAGCAGATAATTGATTGTGTTAAGTTCTAGAGCCATAGGATTGCTATCAGTCTTTGACTGGAAACAACACCCTGTGCTAAAGGCCACAATGTTGTTGTGTTGGATGTTGTGAAGAGGAATTTTGCTCACTGTTTTTAAGACTTCCTGAAGAGGAGACACAATATAATGTTTTTTTTGTTGATGTTAAATTCTCTGAGGGTATGGGGTTTTCTCTTAATTTTTAAATTTCAATAATAATTACGAAATTTTTTCGGCTTTCCCCTCAAATTTCTTGCAGAAATAGAGGCTTTCTTTTCAGTTTATTTTTGCGACCACTTTACAATTTGTTAACATTTTTTTTATTTTTTTCCAATTCGAAATACATTTACGTACGACTCATTCCAGAGAACTCTGTTCCAGAAACATCGTTTCTAATTATAAGGCCACAACTGTACATACATAAATGTCGTGTGTGTTAATTTTATACATGAGTCGCGGGACCTGCAGTTTAAAATCGATTACGAACGACCGATTTTTGGAAAACTTTTCATGGCATTTTTATTTACACTCGCAGAGTTTTTGCCAGAAGACTGCTGGGAGGTAGTCGCCGAAGAAATAGTTTTTCATATTTTGTTTTTTTATTGGAGTTGTCTGACCGGGGGTTTAAAGCGTGGTCTCATGTCTAATAAGCTAACACTACCTACTAGACTACGGCAACTATATGTGGGGTATTCTCCCCAGTAAATTTGGTAAATTCAGACTGTGTGCGCAGGGTCCCCCATTTTTGTAATATCACCGGATCATGTTGAATAAAAAATTTAATTTATGTATATGGGAACGCACAAACCCACAAACCCTGTTACCCTGTCAAATTCCAGTCAATATGTTGACTTTTTAAAATTTAAAAAATTTGAGTTTGTATTCTTGTCTAATAAAGTACTGGCTGAAGCCAGAATTCATGACTTCAAACTAGGATCTGTTATTTTATTAAAAAAATTCAAAGTGGAAGGCATTTGAAATTAATTCTTTTAATTTAAATTTATTAACACATTTTTCAAAAAATCTTTGCTGTTTTCTTTCTATTATTTACGCGAAATTTTTTTATTTTAACGTTCTTTTTTATTTTTAATAAATAATTACGAATCTACACTGTTTGGCTACACTTAATCCTTCAAATTTTTGTTTACTTAATTAAGAGATTATTTTTAATTAAAACGTTATCAATTTTATTTAAAAAAAAAAAAACACACACACACACAAATAATTCGTTTCAATATTTATTTTGAAATGCAAGACTTTAATAATCTTTCGCACATCTTTCATATGAAAGCAATGCAAATGAAACGCGTATTACAACTTTATAGCACGGCGTCTTCGTTTAAACTGAAGCAAAAAATCTTTAAAAACTAATCTTGTCAGTTTGCAGTAGCGCTAGCTAACGTTAACTGAACAAAAACAAAAACCCATTTACTTCTGCTGCTACTGCTCCATTATTGTGTTGTGGGGCCACTGGTCTTATTACTATAGCTTCTCTACATTGAAACATATTCAATTAAAAGTTTAGGCCGACATAAAGGAGATGCACATGTTGAATGTTGAACATTACATTCGTAGAGGCCATTCTTACTTTACTTTACTACTACAGCGTAGTATTGTTTCTATTCTTTCTCCTTCTCCTTTTTCTCTTATGGGTATTATTTCTCTTTCTTCAAAGCTAACTCAACTGAATGTTGAATTGCATGTGGGGCCCATACATATTTAACTCACTCTCACTCATTGGCGATTGCTCTGTTGAAAGTTAATTCTCTTGATTTGTTGTCTTTACGCTCCTCACTAGAGAGCATAAGTTATTGAATTAAATTATCTCTTTTGAAAAGTGCATTTTGTTGTTGTTTGCGTTGTCTTTTTTTAATTGTTTGTTTTGATTTGGTGTTCCAAAGTATTTATTTTTATTTTCAACCTCCATCTCTTCTCTCTCCCTCTCTCTTTCCTTTTGAAAGTTTCTTCAGTTCATACTGTTTAGGTATTTAAGTATTGTTTTGTTTTTTTATTAATAGGGCTCCATTAATTTATTCGACATTCATTCATTCTTATGTTCATTCATTCATTTATTCATTGAAGCAGTGAATTACAATTGCACAATGTCAACAACAACAACAACAATAACAACGAAGCAGTAACCAACAGCTGTCATCAGTGCAGAAATTTTTAATTAAACTGAGTGAAAAACAAACATTTAAAAATCTTAAAACATTAAAACGCAATTTGGTAATTAGAAAAAAGAAGAACAAAAAAAAAAGAAAAAAGAATTTAAATCCGGTTCTTCTGAATACCTAAAACAAGAAAGAATAGAATTTTCTATGACCAGACAATAATGCTTTGAAAATGAGCCTCTTATTTCCTTTATTAATACAGGGTTAAAGGCTTGTGTACAGTGGGGCTTATCTTCAATTATTTTTCTTTTGCAGATACTGTTAGTAATCAGTCAGGTTGCTGTAAGATCTCTATCGCGATCTAGGCTCGTTAGGCAGTGTCGTTGCTGTCTCGACAATCTCCTCTCTGGACACCTCAGTGTTTCACTTGTCTGGGTTCCTTGGCACAGTTACATTCCAGCCAACTGCAGGGCCTACGAGCTCGCCAAGCTGGTGCACTCCATCCATAACCCCCTTCAATTGATTTGGGTATCCCACTTTCATACATACACACATAATTGGTCATTACAACCCTTCAGTCACGATTACGACCAAGCTTCTAACATCACTTATGTCGCGTGTATCAATTTTATACATGAGTGTCGGGACCTACTGTTTAAAGTCGACTCTGGACGACATATTTGTTTGAGAAACTTTTCACGGCAATTTTATTTACTCACAATGCTCTTGCCAGAAATCTGCTGAGAAAAAGTCGCCGAAGAAATATTTTTTATATTGGGGTTGAACTGTGACCTTGCGTCTAATAAGCCAACATACTACCTACTAGAATACGGCGAGTGTGCCATTTACCTCAGGTAAATTGGCCATTGGGCGTAAAGTGTTTAGATACGCCAACCTATGCTTCATGCCAGACTACTTGGCCCACAATGGATAGAAGGCTCACCAACCAACTACTCAAACTATATCGCAATATCATCTCGATCACAGTGGCCACAGCTCATTGCGTTATGGGAAGACATGCAGAAATACTGCAGTCCCCATCTAACGACTACTGCCGTGGGTGTAGAGCTGCTGAAGAGGATGAAACTGTTATCCATTTTCTCTGTTAATATCCATTTCCTGCGAGGTGGAGATGTAGGTTATTTTGTTCTCCAATCCTTATCAGCTTAACGGAGCTATCATCTATTGATCTCAAGGATATAGCTTCGTTTATCAAACTTTCTGGCTGGTGTAGGGTAGTCGTGCTTTTGATGTGCAGCCCTTGCGCTGACCAACTTCTTCCTCTTTCCTGATATTTGCTGGAACTTGATCAGTACGGGGACTGCGTTCGCCTCGTGGCTCAGACTGGTTTTCCAGCGTACGATAGCCGTGCTTTTAATGTGCAACCTGTGCGCTGACCAACTTCTTCCCTAGTTTGGTGTAATTTGGTCAGCGCTTATTTGGGGCGTTACAACGGACCTCTATGCGTGCCTAAGTGAGCATTGGTAATCAAAGCTACCACCGTGACCTAAACTAACCTAATTTAACTGTTAGTAATCAAGTGATTAGAAAACAAAAGTTACAGATTCTTTGAATAGAATTTTTGAACAATTTCTGTACCCCACTGTGTAGCGTAGCGTAATTCTAAGGATTTAGATTACATACAGTAATATGGATGTCTGAACATGGATATATATGAGTATGTGTGTGTGTATTTCAATTAATATTGATAATCAAAAATATTTATGTACGTGATTAGAGTTTTCATATTTGGTATAAAAACATTTCCTCAGATATGTATTTAATTTCTTATTGAAATAATGAATACAAAAGGCGCCAGTAATGAAAATTTTATTTATTTATCGTACACATGTAAATTAATTAAATAATTATTAAATCTCTTAAACAACATTTTTCAATATTTAATTCAACGATTCACAATTCTTGAATTCTTTTGTGATCAACAGATAATTTAAAATTTGAGGGGAATGATCGGAACTCAAGATATTTTACGGTTGAAAGGCAAGAAAAAGGAAATATTTTTGCTTGATACTATGTGTGGCATTGTATTGTGTTACGCTGTCTATCAGACCGAAAATTGTTTCATGTAAATAAAAGACATTTAATGGTGGCCATTATATTATTTAAGTTCGGCTTCGATCACATTATGGGTAACAGATCCCATATATTCTAGATTGTATAAATTGGCTTATAAAAAATGAGGCCACGTTTCAAACCCCGGGTCAGATATCTCCAACAAAACGAAATATGAAAAAAAAAATGTTTTAGGCGACTTCCCCTCCGCAAATTTCTGGCAAAAACTCTGAGAGTAAATGAAAATTGCCGTGAAATTACACGACTTGATTTATGGCCTCAGAAATATTTTTTTTTTTTTTGTTAGACTGGAAGCCGCCGTAGCCTACCTACTGTGTTGGCTCATTAGACGTAGGGCCACGGTTCAAACCCCAGGTCAGGCATCAAAACAAAATACGAAAAATATTTCTTCGGCGACGTCACGGCAGATTTATGGCAAAAACTCTGAAAGTAAATAAAATTGCCATGAAAAGTTTCTCAAAAATCTATCTTTCGGAGTCGACTTTAAGCTGGGACCTACAGCCACTCATATGTAAAAGAAACACACACAACATAAGTGGTGTGAGAAGCTTGGTTATAATCGTGATTGAAGGGTTGTAATGATCAATGTATGGCAGTGGCAAACCCAAATCCATCGACGAGGGTTCCGGAAGGAGTACAACATCTCTAGCGAGCTGTTCGGCCCTGCAGTTGCCTCGAATGTAATTGTAGGTCCCACCCCCTGATTATAAAATTAAGACATACGACATAAGTGATATGAGAGGCTAGGTCGTAATCCTGACTTGAATGGTAGATATGTATAGGATTTGAGGCAACCGAAATTTAAAAGCTCAGATGATGACGCATACATTTGATAGAAAACTTGTCTAATAAAGTAAACAAGGCTCGGAAAGTAATTATCAAGATGTAGGTCAAGTATTTCATGTAATCCAACTACTAACAGGTCTTTGAATATAAAATCTAAAATTGAGAATTTTGCCCTAAATATTCAAAATTTTTGTCGACTTGTTTGTTGTATTTAAATGCCATCTAATACCATCAAGACCAAATACAAACAAAGCAAAATTTCCGAATAAAGTGTACATTTGTTTGTCATAACTTTTATTACTCACTGTACCGTTCTCCACACAATGTGGAAATGCATGGAAACAATAAACAATATCGGCTCTAGAGTAGGTGGACACAATAAATATGAAATAAAACAAGAAAGAAGAAAAAATGCAAAAGAAAGAAACAAAAAGAAAAACAAACAATATTTGACTTTGCTACAAAGGGAGCTACTGTTGCAAACAGTGATGACAAAAGGGCCCACCATACAGCAAGCACATGCATTAAAATATTTCTCTAGAAATTCAAGAAAGTTTTAACACAACGAAAAGGAAAGAAAATTATTGAAAGCAAAACATATAGAATATCGAGTACACTTAGAAAAATTAAATAAATTGTGCTAATCATCTTTACCACTACATACAGTGTTGGTATTACAAGTATTTTTATTTTACTTCCAGAATGTTTTGTGAGTGTATTCACATTGTATTGACATTTTGTAGCGTATTCGTTTTATTCACTTTGCAAATTTACACAATGACTCTATAACCTCCTACAAAAACAGTAAAAACAACATTCAATAACATTGAACAAAGAAAGAAAAGAATCGTATTATCGATCAAGTCCAGCTCTATCATACTCTACATCGTTGCTATTTCCTTGATTCGATATTTAAGCTTTCGTCTTAGTTTCCCTACGAAATACTTAGTCAAACTTTATTTAAATTTAATAGCATTCTAGTTGCTTATACAGTAGGACCCCGCTTAATGCTGCTCCGCTTAACGCTGTTTCACTATTACGCGGTAGTATTGCGATTCCCCTAAATCGTTCACTGTATTGATACTTGTATATTTGTGCTGCAAATGAAACGACCATGCACCAACCAAAAGTGGTGTACTATATAGCGACGGTGTAGACTATGTATCTTTTTAGGATTACGACCTATCTTCTCATACCACATATGTATGTTGTGTGTGTTCATTTTATACATGACTGGCGGGACATACAGTTTAAAGTCGACTCCGAACGACAAATTTTTGAGAAAGTTTTCATGGCACGTTTATTTACTCTCAGAGTTTTTGCCAGAAATCTGCTGAGAGGAAGTCGCCAAAGAAATATTTTCTAGTATTTCGGTTTGTTGGAGATGCCTGACCTGGGGTTGCAACCGTGGTCTCACGTCTAGTAAACCAATATATTCATTTCGTTTTGTTGGAGATAGCCAGACGACTGATTCTTGAGAAACTTTTTCACGGCGATTTTCATTTATTCTCAGAGTTTTTGCCAGAAATCTGCTGAGGGGAAGTCGCCTAAAACATATTTTTTTTATATTTCGTTTTGCTGGTGATATTTGGCCTGGGATTTAAACCGTGGCCTCACATTACCTACTAGACTTCGGCGACTGTAAGTATATGTCAAGAGCGGTACTACAATGACTGAATATGCTGGATACTGCAAAACTCTATAGTTCCTCGTTTTTTACTTTTTACTAGACTACTAAAGAGGTAGTCGCCGTATTCTAATAGGTAGTGTGTTGGTTTAATAGACGTAAGGCCCCGGTTCAAACGCCAGGTCAGACATCAAAACGAAAATATGAAAAAAATATATTTCTTCGGCAAATTTCTGGCAAGAACTCTGAGAATTGCCATGAAAAGTTTCTCAAACATCTGTCGTTCGGAATCGACTTTAAACCGTAGCTCCCACCACTGATGTATTAAATTAACACACACAACATAAGTGGTGTAAGAAGCTAGGTCGTAGTCCTGACTGAAGGTTTGTAATGATAGATTATGTGTGTATGTATGTATGTACCAAAGAGATAAGACTGTGGAAAAAGCTTTACTTGATAAGGTTCAGACTATTACGGCATTTTATTTGTATTAGGATGGAATGCTTTCTCTACGAATACGAGGATAAGGATGTTGATTTAAAGTGTTGACAACACCCGCAATGAAACGAACGATAACTCGTTAATGTGTAGGGTATAAAAAGTCACCATCACCAAAAGACCAGTTTCATTCACTCACACTTTTTATTTGTTTTTTTATTTTTTTATTTATTTAACATCAATAACCTTCTATGGTAACATGTTCCAAAAAAAAAAAATTAAGTTTTGAATAAAAAATTTTAAACAAAAAAAATACAAAATCAAACCATAAATTTTGTGTGGAACTTAGTGTTTTGAAAATAAATAAAATAAAAATGAAAAGAAAAAAAGAGGCCCCAAGAAGACAAACTGTTGACAAGTTTAGATAACGTTTTGTTTGCAAAAACAAAACGAAAAAAAGGCAATCATGGAAATGGTGATGAAGTAACATTCGTCTAAAGATCTTGATTTAAAAAAGACAAACAATTTCGAAGTGAATTTTTGTTTTTCTTTTTTTTTCAATTTACAAAGAAAGTGAAATGCTCTCGGAAAGATGTAATAAAAAAAAATTTGAAAAGAAAGAAAAGATCACCTTAAAAATAAAAATAAATTCATTTAAGATTTCCTGTTACAACAAATAAGGGAATTACACTTCAAACATGCACGAGACTGATTATAACGAGACATGTCTTGTGTTATGAAAAGTCAATTGAGAAGACAACTTTTCTTCTTAAAAAAAAAAATGGGAAAACAACAACAAAATTATAAGAGTACGAGTACTACTCCTGCAAACAATTTTAAGTGGTTCGGATGCTTTTATTTTTTGTTAAATTTATCCAGAGCTTATGCTGTTATAAAGCAAATGGCGAGAGGCCCTACACCAAGCAATGGAGAAGTAAAGTTTCTCTATGAGAATTCGTTGAGGTTAATAATGTTTAACCAGAGACTTTGATTTATCAAAACATTATCATTGAGTGTCAATTTTTATTTTTTAACACCATTTTTGAAATCGCCGTAGTCTAGTAGGTAGTGTGTTGGCTTATTAGACGTACGACTACGGTTCAAATCCCAGGTCAGACATCAAATCGAAAATATGAAAGAAATATTTCTACGGCGACTTCTCAGCGGATTTCAGGCAAAAACTCTGAGAGTAAATAACATTGCCTTGACAAGTTCCTCAAAAATCTGTCGTTCGGAGTCGACTTTAAACTGTAGTTCCCGCTTATGACTGAAATTGGCTGTCAGAAAATATTGAGATACGAATGAAAGGAGCAGCGCTGACTAGGATCCATTGAGCAAATGGCCAAAAACTTGTGGTTTTCACAAAGAGGCTACACGTGCCACACCATTCGCGATACCAAGAGAGTTACCAGAAGAGAGATACCAGAAGAGTTTGTTGAACATTTTCGAAAAGACCGAAATTGACGGCTAAGGTCTTGCAACTTCACTCTACAAAAACTATTTTTTCTGGCGACTCAAAGTTTAATATTGCAAATTTGTTTATGCTGTTGGAGTCCATATTATATACCTAAAGTAGCGTACCCTGTATTCATTACTGACCTATAATAATTTGTTAAGTTAATGGGTTTTTTTATGGTTTTACTCTGTGCTAGACCGGTTGTCAGTTTTGAAAATTCAAGCATTATTGAAATAAATTGATTTTTTTTGTGTTGTTTTTCAATATTTTCAATTGTTAAATTGAAAAACTAATTGAAAATAATATTTTTGCAATACAATTGTAAAAGTCACAGATGAGAGAGATATGGAGAAGAGGAATGAAGTAAAAAGTCATAAGAATATAACACAGTATTGTATACATATGTAAGCATCTGAAATAAATCATTTTCTTTAAATGGAATACGTATTTACATATAAATTTTAATTAATTGTCTGCAAATTATTCTTAAAATTTAAATTCTTTGTTTTAATATACGAAGGCTTACGCAGTCATATATTAAACGGAGAACATACTTGCTAAGTACAGGTTTGCGTCTTGAATTAGACTACAGTAAGAGCCCGCTTAACGCTGTTTCAGTAGTACAAAAGCGGTGCACTATATAGCGACGGTGTATACTATGTATCTTTCTCAATGCTCTTTTTTTAGTCTGTCCAGAATAAAGATTCCAACTGGATTTTCCGAAGTCGCAATAACAGTACGAACGCATCTTTCCTGCGTCAACGTTGTTTCGTTTAGCGCTGGAACTTATTGGAACGTATCCCCCGGGGTCTTACAGTATTTGTGAATGGTCTAAGAATAGTAATAGGCCTTAGAATCGTACAATGTATACCCAAGGAACATTTGTAAAAAATACGAATCGTTTCATGCTAATATGCAGACTTTGTGAGGAAAAAAGCAAACCACCAAAGTACATACTCTAAACCTAGCGGGGAAAAAGTAGGAATCAGCGGTTAGCCATGGTCTCCAACACTACAGCATATACTCGGAGGGTGTTGTTTCTAGGAAACGATAGATAGCTGCGATTCGTAAGGCCTCGATTCAAACCCCAGCTCAGGCATCTCCAACAAAACGAAATATCAAAAAATATTTCTTCCTCTCAGCAGATTTTTGGCAAAAAACCCATGAGAGTAAATAAAATTTCCAAGAAAAGTTTCTAAAAAATCTGTGGTTCGGAATCGACTTTAAACTGTGGGTCACGCCACTCATGTATAAAATGAACACACACAACATTAGAGGTGCGAAAAGCTAGGTCGTAATCCAGACTGAAGGGTTATATTGACCAATTATGTATGTAAGTATGATAGATGGCAGCACCATTATCCTAGGACCTGCTACAGCAGAGAAGACCAATCAACTGCTTACCTGGAACCACAATAGATTAGATTAGATAAAGGAAACAAGACTGAATAACAATGAACTGGAACTTATGGTAACAACAGCAGCCGCCCCGGAAAAGATGAAAAATGCTTTGTGAAAGCCATGTGCTCCCAAGAGGCATAATGGGGGAAAAATGCAGAAATAATGGCATATCAGAAGGAGAAACCAGGTCAACGATGTTAAGGGAGTCCTTGTACTTATTTATTTAATTGACCATTAGCAACGCGATTAATGGATTTCGACCTTCCTTAGCACATCCCTCCAGGCGCCTTTTCTACTTGCGCGTCTTCGCCAATTGGTCACACCAACCGATGACAGGAGTTCCTCGATTTGGTCCTTCCAACGCAAACTAGGTCGTCCTTTTCGCCGACTTCCGCAAATCGCCACATCAAATGCCAGTCTCTGCGGGGCATCCTCCTCCATTCAACGACATATATTAAACAGGCCGAGGTCTGACAGTACATCGTACGGTTGTACTAGTATAGTACCTCTCCACGATAATAATAATAATCGCGAATAAAAATCAGATCAGAAAAACCACATAAAATTTCAATTTCTTGGTATTATAGGTATATTGCTCTCGAAAAAAAAGATGTCACAACAAAAGTCAAGCACCTGTTCGAATTTTTGTACTTATATGTGCTCATTTAAATAAGAAAAACCCCATTGGAAAATGTTCACTTTAATTGTGTTTTTCTTTTCTTTCTATTTTAAAAATAGAACAAAAATCCTATAAAATTTCAACACGATTTTTTTTTTCGCTAACTGAGTGAGTGAGAGTTCAATTTTAAATGTTAAGTGAACGAAAATTAAATAAAAACAAACAAAAAATAAAACTTAAATAAACGAAGTGTTAAAATAAGTACACATGAAGTGAAAAAAGTACGCAACTTCTAAATTGTTGCACCACTGCGGAAATTAGGAGGAGCAATTTACGATAAATGAAGTAATTAAAATTGATGTGAAATTTCACGCTTAATATCAACAAGGGGGAGCACTGTTGAAAAAAAAAATCTTTTTATTTTATTTAAAAAAAAGTACTTTTTTAATTGAAAAATGTACCACGATCCTGCGAAAGCAGAAGCCGACTCCACGTCTAGAGGCACCTCTTGTTTGGCGGCCAAAGCCGTCTCTAAACCGGTCCCAGTTCCGAAATTACTCCCTAGTGCCGCGGCTCCTCCCTCCCCCCTAGTTGCTGCACCATTATCCGAGGCACTTTCCACCTCAAAATCTGCTGCCAAAGCGAATATGCCTATGCATTCCTCGGCTGCCGTTAAGATATTAGCGTACAAGTTGACCACGTAAGCTCGCGACATTAATCCAATTTCGGGTGTAAGGGCATATAGGACTGCTTTGACCAGCTTTGCTTATGATTGCCAAAAATGGCTCTAAAGATCTCATACTCATATCAAAGGACAAGAAAGAACGCTTGGCTTGGACTAGGACTCACTAAAACGACCGCCTCTCCGGTTACGGTAGAGGCGGCTCCTAAGCGGCAAATAAGCGGCGATTAAGGAAAGCCTTACCTGGGCAATTATAGACCAGTTCCACCGGGAGGACATCATCGCACCCTTTAGATGAAAGTTGGTGATGCGAGCCCTTCTCAATATGTTTCTCGAGGTCGTGATCGCGAACCCCGGCCCTGCATCCAGTTGCCGTGATATAGGGTGGTTCCAAGAGCGTTTAAAAGTGATAGATTGCTGCGATCTCCGATGTTTGAAGCTCTATAAGGCGGTCATCAGTAAGATTTGTGAGGTCTGGCTAGGAACAAAGCTTACTTCTGTTTTTTCAAGACCTGAAACGACATCGTCCCCGGCCGAGAGCCAGAATCACCAAAATTGCTTTCCAATAGGCTGACCACCGCTAGGCGGCAATAAAAGAAACCCTAATTGGTCCCTCTTCAGGGACACATGGCAACTTTGTCTTCCCAAGACTCAATGGGGCTAAAACTACTAGTGAATGGGCACTTTATAAGACCGAAAAGAGGGAACTACAAACAATTTTTTTAGGAGAAACAATAAATAGTTACTCGGGACTATATTCAGAGAGTATGAGGAATGAAAGAGTACAAGTTTCTTTGCTAATGACCTGATAGTCCGCTACAAAAACCTGCCAAACATAACCTCAATTGAAATTTGCCCTCTAACTTTAATATAATTCCAGCAAATATCACATTCAATTTTTGAAAGGAATTCATCAGACAGATCACTTGATCACTGTCGACAGGAGCATTGTTGGCCTTTTAGGTGATGGAGCGGGAAGTTCAAATAGCCAGGAACTTAAAATTAATTTCGTAAAGTCGAAGTATGAGAGATCAAAATCCCTGTTATACTCACAGTATACTACATATATGAGTAATCATTCCTCAAATAAACCTGCTATATACCTGCCTATAGCCTGCCTCTTTCATTAGCACTAGCACAAGCTGTATAGCCCCACATCATCTGGTGATGTTGCACTTCAAATTTAAGCAAAAATAGAAACTTTAGTTATAAAATATTTCTTATTTTTTCTAGACCAGAAATATGTAAATAAAGAGAGAGAATTGCAAAATACAAATGAAGATTATTTTTAAAGTAATTAAAAGAAAATGTTTCTATAAATTTTATAAATAAATTTTGTTTTAACAACAAAACGTAAACAACACTAAAAGCAAGAGAATGTTACAAAATAAGAACGTTTTATTCATAGTTGCACTTAATTTTCTGGAAATAATTGATTTTTATTGGAAAAATCAATCTTTATTTTTTAAATTACAATTGATTCTATGGAGCCATGGTATGTAGCAGAGAGCTGTGGTAAAAGGTCTTAATTGTTTATGGTTCATTAACACCAGGGGTGCCGCACAGGGCCCATAGACATTAGTTATCAAAAAAGAAGGAAAAAATTGTTTTCTTTTTTCCCCATTTTTTGGCTTTCTTTTTATTATTTCATATGAATCCATGAAGTTTATTTGTTCAATATCTGTGAAATACATACATATAATCAAAGTAGATAAAAATCAAACCAAACATTTTTTATTAAATTAAATTATATTTGAAGTGTTTTTCCTTTCTTTTTTTCTATTTTGTTACTTTTTTCTTTGTGTTTAATGTCAACAACAAACACAATTGTCAAGGTAACTTGCTAACCCTTTAACATTTAAAACAATATTGGGAATATCGCTCCCGTTAAGGGAAAAAACTTAAGTTTTTAAGAAATTTGCATACAGTTTCCAGGCTCTAACAACCTCAACGCCTTCTTCATTATGTATGTTTCTTTTTTTGCATATTTTTGGCACTTTTTTTTAAGTTTTCTTTTGCAAAATCTTAATGGGAATATCTTTGCATTTACTTTTCTTATGTAAATTTTTAATTGTTTTTCTGTTCAAGTTTCTCAATTGAATTTAATTGAAATCCAAGTAATGTTTCTATTGTAAACGACAACACTGTTTATGGTAAACTATTAACAGTTCAACATGGCTTTAAATTCCACACAGTGTTAAAAAATACATGTTAACAATATGTTGAGTTGGAGCATTATTTTAGCAAAGTAAGCTATTAACAGTTCACCATAGGCTATAAATTCAACAAAATGTTAATTAAACTTCATAACAGCATGGCTTTAAATTCCACACACTGTTAAAAAACAATGTTTACAATATGTTGAGTTGGTGTATTATTTTAACAGAGTGTTGGGTTTTAGTGAAAGCACAACAAAGTTGTAAGTAATTCAACATTAGTGGTTTATTTCTATAAATAACTTTAGTGGTGGATTAACACAAATAGAATGTAAAATGTTCAGTAACAATTTGAAATAAGACAAGTGTTTAGAACACATACAGAGGTAGCGTGGCCGAGCGGTCTAAGGCGCTGGTTTAAGGCACCAGTCTCTTCGGAGGCGTGGGTTCGAATCCCACCGCTGCCAAGATGATTTTTTGTTTTTTTTTTCTTTTAAAGAAATTATATTTTTATTATTACTTCGTAGTAATAAATTAAACGCCTTTTTTGCATTAATTTATGCGACGCAGTTTATTTTTTTTTTTGAATCGACAACAAACAAGTAGAGAGCAAGCCTGTTGTAATTCTTTTTGATATATTGTGCATTTAAAAAATATATTTGTTTTTTATAATCTTGATAAAAAAAAACACTCAGCCACAAAAGTATACTTACGGTGAACAAATTTCACAAATTTTTTAACCAATCCGTTTTCGTTGAAAATCTTTATAATTGTCTGACAACTTCCCTCGATTTTAAGACGGTCTTTTGCATTAGTTCAGATATTTGTGAAATTTGTTAATCATATGTATGTATACTTTTGTGGCCCTGTGTAGGCCCACGGTTAACAAATTTCACAAATTTTTTAACCAATCCGTTAATCCGAAAATCTTTATAATTGTCTGACAACTTTCCTTGAAATTTGTGAAATTTGTTAATCGTATGTATACTTTTGTGGCCCTGCACAGGCCAACAAAAGTTAACAAATTTCAGAAATTTTTTAACCAATTCAAAAGACCGTCTTAAAATCGAGGAAAGTTGTCAGACAATTATAAAGATTGTCGGATTAACGGACTGGTTAAAAAATTTCTGAAATTTGTTAACCGTATGTATACTTTTGCGGCCCTGTGTACATATGTACACATATAAAGAGCATGCGCGGCTATTTTCAAACAATAACAATTAAACAAAAAGCTCTCCATACACATTTGCTGACTGGCTGTCAATTGGATTTGCTTTGGATTTTAATAACAATGATAAGCAGTTTGTGTTGAACGTTTAAAGCAAGACTTTGTATACACATATACATATACATATGTATGCTTTGGTATTGGTATGGATTACGTCTGCTGTCAGCCGGGCCGTATGTAAATAAACACCCTTTAAGAATAGCTTGCTTTATTATATTGTATGTGGGGAATATTTGTAAAACAAAGAAAAATAAAATTGAAACGAAATAACTTAAAAAAATAAAAATTTTTATTGGCGTTTTGTTATTATTTTTTTCCCTCACTTTCAATTTTATATGTATTTACGATCAGCAATATTTTTTTTTTCAATTCTAACCTTGACTTTGATGTGTCTTGACATAAATCCAACAGAAATAGCGAATGAAATTTTAATTTTAAAATTAAAAAAGATTTTCTAGGGGATTTAAAAAAAAGGAAGGGCTACACATTTCATTTGGATATTGAAAGAAACCAATTTAGTTTGAAAATAAAATTTTGAAATTTTCCTACAATGAAAAGTAGCTACTCAAATAGAAAGGCTTTCAAGGTCGTAACACTTTTCAACATGTGGTTCACAACATGAGTTCAAATATTTACTTACTCAACAACTTTTCCTAATTATAAAATAAAAATCAGTTCATAGTTAGCAAAATTTAAGAAATTTAATTACGATAACAATTTAAAAAAATAAATTAGAAAATGTAACAAACTGACATGTCGTAATCGGCAAGCTGTGCAATGTAGGATTACTAAGCATTTATACATCATACAACTACGTTGGAATCCTATTTAATCCTATAGGATGGGCCATCTATTGGTTTAAATTTGAAAAATCGATTATTTCGAATCTGGCAATACTTATGTCATTCTATTCTGTCACAAAATTCAGTATATTATATCCACTGAACGTAATGAACCGATTTACGCTTAAGCAACGTTGAGATTTATTTGGCCAACGAGAAAATGCACGATGATGTCGATTCGGTTGAAACTCATTTTCATCTTGGTGGGTAAGTTAATAAGCAAAATTGCCGCATTTGGGGCTCAGAAAACACAGACGTGGTCTTACAGAAGCCAATGCACCCATTACGAGTGGCTGTTAAATGCGGCTTGAATGAATAAATTTGGCAAAATTTCAAACCGTTTTTGTTTTGCATTTGAATTTTTAAATTTAAACTTTTATTTTCCCCACCCTATATCTTATAAAGGTGTTATAAAATACTGCATCAGAAACCCAAAGAGAGAAAAGGGCAGATGAGTTTTCAACATTTCTGATGGTAAAACGAAGAACTTTAAAAGCCTTAAAAAATAATGAAAGACATGGTAACAACAGACATGCTTGCAATGTCTGGCACAACAGGAAATTTAATTCATATTCAAATGTAAGATAGGCATTCCTTGCAAAGGACGAAGAAATGTTGTGCCACAAACTTTACTCATTTGCAAAAGAAAGCAGGGATAACAGTTCATCTTTTTTAGAGGCTGCACATGCGCAGAACTTGGGGATATCTCGCAACGGCTTCTGCAGAAGATGTAATGACGAGAAGCTAAAGAAACCCACAGAATATCTTCTCAGTTAATGTCCAGCAATTAAAACCTAAACAGAACGTATTTAGCAGAAAGTCATTTGGATGGAGTCTACACCTTTATAAAACTATTGGAAAGAATGGGAGGGAGTTCGAACTGCATGATCGGTGTATAAACGGGATCTTTTAGGATACAAGTGAGGTTACGAATACCTCACAATGGCTTCTGCACATGATATGGTAACGAGGCAACAAGAGGTCATTACAACCCTTTACAGTAGGGAATACAACCTAGCTTATCACACCACTTATGTTGTGTGTGTTAATTTTATACATGAGTGTAGCGGGATATAAAGTTTAAAGTCGACTACGAACTATAGATTTTTTAAAAATTTTTCATGGCAATTTTATTTACTTTCAGAGTTTTTGTTAGAAGAATTCTACTGAGAGGAAGTCGCCTAAGAAATATTTCTTCATATTTCGCTTCGTTGGACATGTCTGATCTGGGGTTTAATAAGCCAACACACTACTCACTTGACTACGCTGACTACTAATAGAATCTACAACTTCATAAAACTATTGGGGGTGGCTGGGAGAGGGTTCAAATTGCATGTTGATGTATCAATGGGATCTTTTAGGACACACGCAAGCTATGTTTTTCGCAGTGGCTGCCAATTTAACACAACCTCGTTAAGAAGTTGTCCTTAATTTTGAACGAATGTGATGTTGAGGTCGTGTTAGTGCGATTGGGTTGTAGACGGTTTACTTGAAGAGTGTACAAACTGGAACTGTAGGTACCAATTGCTTTCCTGAAGCATCAGGTTAGTTTAGAGGAGGACGTTACTTGTCAATTAAGACAATTACAGTACCCGGAGGTCGAATTGACCCATTGTATAACGTCCTAGTTTCACCGCTTATGTTGTGTGTGTTAATTTTATACATGAGTGGTGGGACATACAGTTTAAAGTCGACTCCGAACGACAGATTTTTGAGAAACTTTTTCATGGCAATTTTATTTACTCTCAGAGTTTTTGCCAGAAATCTGCTGAGAGGAAGTCGCCGAAGAAATACTTTTTGTATTTTGTCTTGATGTCTAGCCTGGGGCTCGAACCCTGGCTTTACGTCTAATAAGCCAACACACTACCTACTCGACTACGGCGACTACGGGAAATTGGAAAAGGAGAGAAGGTAGGATATACGAATTGAGGAAAAAGGATGGACCACAAACGCACAAGAATGTGCGACTGCAAACATGCTGCTCTAGCCATGCTCATGTATCTACTATGGAGAGCCATAATTCCAGCTCTCGACAAAGAGTCCAAAACTTCAAAGAAACCCCTGCCCAGGGTCCTGAACCTCAAAAGGTAGAAAAACTGTGGATGCATTTATCTATTATATAGCAGTACAACCCTCGTATGTATGTTAACCTTTAGGTTTTTTTTTAGATTTTTATTAGAGCCATTTTTTAGTTCATTAAACCCAAGCCTTTTTTTTTTTTTTTGTGTTTGTGACAATATTACCTTCTGCGACAGTGATTATTTAAGGTTGTCACTGCACACCACTCTGAGCACTTGTAAACACAATTAAATTAAAAAATAAAATAATTTTTGTTTCGTTTGTTATTGTTATTATTTTTTGTTAATAATACAAGACGAAATTTAAAATTAGTTGTACTCGTATATGCCTGTAAGTAGGAGTACATGGTTGTTTATTGCTTTATGATGGAATATTAAATTAGATTTTGTTATACGGACTTTTTTTGATTTTTTTTTTGTTAATTATTGTAAAGACAACACACGAATTTTGAATGAATTGTTGTGTTTAAATTAACAATTAAATGAATAACAATCATTAAAACAAAAATAAAAATTCGTTGTTACTTGCTGTTGTTGTTGTTGTTGTTTTTAGTTAATATCAAACATTATTATTGAATTTCCTGTTTAAAGTACAAAATTTTCTTTATTAAAGAAGAGGAAAGAAGAAGCCTCTAATATGAGTTTTATTTCCATTTCGCTTTTCTTAAAGAAACTTTTCGTTTAAAACGAAATACATGGAAAAACAAAATGCATTCATTTCCTTTAACAACCAGCAAATGCCGACAGTCGACAGCCGACCGCCATCTATAGCTGCAAAGACAAATTAGATTTCCGTCTCTGATAGCCGAAAAAGGTAGGTAAGGCAGTAAAAAAATTAATAACTTTTGTTTTTCAGTTTTTAATTATTTTTAACTATTCTCCTAACTTACATGCATAATGAATCCATTCGTTGGCAACAATCTGCCCGAGGAAAACTAACATCGAATTGAATTTGCATGTTAAATATTATTTGGGAAAAAAGAAAATGAATTTCTTTTTAGACTTTTTAATGTAGTTCAGGGAAGTAAACATTCTTTTTTTTAAACTGTTCCTTAAACTAAAGGCACTGAAATTACATACATACATAATTGGTCATTACAACCCCTCAATCAGGATTACGACCTAATTTCGTAATTGGGATAGCAAATATTTGAAAGAAAACATGCTAAACTTAGAGAGGCCCAGCTTTGACGATTGCTAAACAGTTCAGTTTTAAAAATAAAACATTTTTAAAAACAGTCGCTATATTGCCCTCTCATAAAACATTTTTAAAATCAGTTTCGTTCTAAAGTAAGGAAATACGAGGTACGTTAGAAAAATATTAGAAGGCTGTCGCCATATTGTCATCTTATAAAACATTTTAAAAATCAATTTTGATCTAAACTAAGAAAAAATTTCCCACAATCTGTCACCTCTACGGCCTCATCAATGGATGGGTCAGGGGGGAAGTGCAGAGGCGTTGGGGGAATGAATCGGGTTGTTATGTTTTTGGCCTGCCATAGACAGTGTAAGAACAGGTTGCCTGCTGGGCTTGAATAAGGCTAGTTTAAGGTTAGTTATTGGGTTTATTATGGGGCACTGCGAGATTAGATCGCTGACAAGGATCTGGAACAAGTCCTAGCCGGAATATTGCAGGGTATGTTGCGATGAGGAGTAGTTGGAGGCTATCGAACACCTCCTCTGTAACTGTCCAGCCCTTAGTAGGTTGATGTTGAAGACCCTTGGCAGGGGCTTCTTTGAAGGTTTGAATTCTGTGTCGAGAAGCGACATAAAGGATCTCCATATATTCATTATTAATTTGAGCTGGTTGAGAAGTGTTAGGGCTTCAATAGTGTTGTCGCGCACTCTTGTGTTGTTGTTGGTCTGTGTAATTCCTCCGCTTGCTCTGTCGTTCGTAATTGACTTTAAACTATAGGTCCCGCCACTCATGTATAAAATTAACGTACACAACATATGTGATGTGAGAAGCTAGGTCGCAATACTGACTGAAGAGTTGTAATGATCAATTATGTGTGTATGTATATAGAACGTTAATTTCTTTGAAAAATAGAAAAAATTCTTGAAGTAATTTAGAAATTTCAGTCTCATCCGCTCTATTTTCCGAATGTAGCCACGAATAACTATCGTAAGAATTTGTGTGGCCGCTGGATTTACAGAGAGTTAGGAGTTAAAAGTGAATTTCTAATATACACTCAGCCACAAAAGTATACATACGGTTAACAAATTTCAGAAATTTTTTAACCAATCCGTTTTCGTTGAAAATCTTTATAATTGTCTGACATCTTTCTTCGATTTTAAGACGGTCTTTTGCATTGGTTCAGAAATTTGTGAAATTTGTTAATCGGATGTATACTTTTGTGGGCCTGTGCAGGGCCACAATTCAGTTCAATTTCAGAAAAAATTTTAACCAATGCAAAAGACCGTCTTAAAATCGAGGAAACTATAAAGATTTTCAACGAAAACAGATTGATAAAAAGTTTCTGAAATTTGTAAACCGTATGTGTACTTTAGTAGCTGTGTGTACATATATTGAAGGGTAAACGATCAAAGAATTTGATTTAAAGTTTATAATGTTGGCAAGTAGTGAAAGAGCGAATTCGAGATTAAATGTTGACTTGTGAGTCATACCTTTTCAAGAACGCCTAAAAGAAAACAGATGAAAAACCTCGGTATGGGTAACAGGTGCACAGGGAATTATCTGATCAGAATTGGAGAAATGGCTTATAACTCAGGCTTCACAAATTTTTCAAATGTTTGGCTTATGGTACACGAACACTATCGAAGTTTTGAAACTCCGCAAGTCTTTCAGACTTACTCAAGTGTCAGGCGATCAGGAACTGTTTATTAAAATCAATGTTGATCGGGACTTATTCAATGGAATATAAATAAATTCATGCTAAATCCAAAGGCTAATTGTCTCAATGGAAGAATTCATGAGGTAAGTTAGAAAAAACACACTATAATCCAACATTTTTGCCATTTTCATTCTTGAGAAATCCGAGAGACTTCTTTAAACTATGATTACCAGATAGTTTTAATTACACGAATCGTTGGATTAAGCATAGTTTATGCCGTCTTTTCAAATACGATTGATTATAAATAACTTGGAATTTATCAACCAAAAAAGTTTGCCTTACTTTTGATTACTTGGTTGGTTGGCACCACAAGCAAACTATATTTTTCGATGTTTACCTCGTCGACAGTTCACCATGACATGCTAAACACCAAAAAAATAGCAAAGAGAACAAACTCTATCACTGGTATACATTATCTGTTCTGTTTGCTCACATAGCGGCTAAAAACTTATACTTTCACCAGCCGACGAAAGCACCTGAAGTAAAACTTTGCACATTCACGGAGCTTTTTTTTTTTTGCCAATCAGGAATGACTAAATGACGTCTTAATACAACTGAATGTGACCTTAAATAATGGATTCACTCTGCTTTAAATTAACATTCTAAACAACAGAAAAATATTAATTAAAGAATGATTTAATTTCACTTTTTCTAGTATCGTTCTCTTTTTAACGAAAAAAAAACAAGAGTGGAAGAGAAACTAATGAAATCAAGTAAAAGTTTGTTCTTTTCCACACATAATTTGGTCAGAAAGTAAATTCTAAAATAGCAATCAAAGGTAAAAGTCGACCATGTGACACTGTACATGATAGCGAACTATAAATTTAATATCGTATTAATTTACAATTAAACAATTTGTTTACTTTTCAGGCATATAAAAAAGGCGATTATTCGTAGGCTTAAAGTATGATGTCTATTTCAAACACTAATCTTGTAAGTGCAAAAGAGTACAGAAGGCTCAAAAGGTAAAAAAACTAAGATGGTCCAGTTCGAACAAAGACTTAGACAAGCGCAGATGTTAACATATCCGAAGATATAATGTGGCCAATAAGATTTTCTAGAAACTATTCAAAAAAATCGATGCTTATTTATTATTTATTATTATATTTATTTATTCGACAAAAAACTACAACACTGAAACTGAACATAAACACATGAAAGGATAAACATTTTCCGAATAAAGACTGCGAAAATTAGAAAAAGCGTTCAACACAAGTGGATTGGCTTACATTAAATGTACTTCCAGAGGAAAAGAACATTTGCGAGTGCCACCATGGAAACTGGCCGCTTCCATCTGGAGCTCGGGGTGATTCAAACCCACCACTAACGTGTTATGACAAGAGTGAACTTGCCTGTGAGTGGCAAGCTACATACCTGTTTATCTAACATAACCTAATGTTTACATTGAGACCTAGTCTCGTAGGTGACTTTATTAGGCTGTCTGTTAGACAAATAGATATATTGGTCGCTGATGAACAGTGGTCTACGAAAAAATAGGAAGCACATCATTGGATAAAAAGGATTATGGACAAATCTCAGTCACATGAACTATTCTTACAAAAAATTACTTAATGGTTACGGACATTGAATGACTTAGCTTAGATGCAAATTAATCCCGCAGAGGTTTTAGATTTGTCAATGTCCACCTGGACCAGCGGTAGGGCAAAGAGAAAAAAATGTGACTGTAATTGTGAGAAGCATGTGTAGAACGCAGAGAAAAATTTTTAATAATATTTTCAAGTGTACTTAACCTAGCCTAATAATATGCTAAACCCCTAGAGGTGGTGTATTTAACCCTTCTAAAAATCAATATCTATTCTCATGAATCCTACCGCATTTGTAGCATTTCATTGGGTTTAAAATTGAAGTAATAGAAAACCTGAAGCGACATAAATCTTCTTTAGAAGCTGACAACAGCTGAATTTTTGAAAAATTTGAATCTTGTTACGAACATTGTTAATGTTCGTGTTCTGTGAGTGTAAAAAACCAAAAATGTGTGGCTGATTTGGACGCATACTTCTTACATTTCGTTCACTTTTTCTCGATAGTCTAATGAAGATAAGGTTGTTTGATATTAGATTAAGACTTTTAGGCTGGTTTTCAGTTTGATTCTAAGGGTGTATGCTTTAATGTAAAGCTTCGATGCTGATTGTTGAAACGGGTTAGGTCTTGTCAGTTAGCTTTGGATCAACGCATAATATGGTATCACAATAGGGCGCTGTAGTGTGTCCAAGTGAGCTTTAATTTCAACGGATCTATGATATCCTATAGGGGATTCCATTTTTTCTAATTTTTCCTTTCCTTTCGCAATCGAAACGAGTTTAAACAGAAATATGTCAAGCAATACTATGTATATCACCCTATTGGAAAAAGGGCATTTTCTTTCACTGTATTTGTATTTCTTTTCTTTAGTGTCTGGAAACATCTATTTGTTGTGTAAACGATTCCATTACAAGAAAAATTTTACACAAAAATGTGATTCACATGCTTATATAACCTGATTTGCATATTTTCTTTGAATAATTTTCAAAAATACTACCCACGAACACTTGATATATATTTTTTTTATTACCCCAACTAAACTCTTTAGTGTAGGGTGAACACAAAAGTAAAGAAAAAAAAATGTCATTAAGGACGGATGACATCAGTCAAGCTTAAAAGTAAAATAAATAAAGAATTTTGCAACAATAAAAGAAAAACAACAACAAATTGTTTAATTATTAAATTTTTGTTATGGAAAAACAAATGAGACAACAACAACAATAAAAGAAAGAAGCTCGTCATTTTCATTTCGTTTTATAAAGTTGTTGTTTTTTGACGTGGGCTGAATGGCAAAAATATATAATTAATGTTGATAAACAAAAAAAGAAGTATTGTTGTACATATATAGAGCAAATTTATATACATACATATGTACATAGTAAAACATATTCATTTAAAATACAACATTATATATCTTTATACATAGTATTTGTGTCAAAAATATTTGTCAAAATCATTAGCAAAAAAAAAACGCTACAAAATTTCAGAAATTGTGGTCACGTCTTTACCATCAATAAAGTGACGTGTTTCGGTTATTAATGATGTAAATCCAGGCAAATAATACTCCGCATAATATGGGAATAGTTTGGTGATGGAAAGAAATTGAAAACATGTTTTAATTTGCAGTCGGTTTTTGTGTGTCAAATGGTGTTTAACCCAATTACCATTCATTCTACATTTATACATACGAATACTGATACTGACACTCTAACAAGACTTGCTACAATTTCTAGGAAAAAATATACGTATTAATTATGTATACAGTGTATAGGAAAAATGATTTTTTTTAATTCTTCTAAAACAACAAATAAGTTTCGATTTAAAAAAAGTTTAAGCAAAGTATCGTTGAGGCTTTTAAATAAAGCAAGAATACATGCTGGAATAAAAAAATATTCAGTTTCAAAGTGGAAATCATATTGCAATAGATTAGGTTAGTTTCGAATGGTAGCTTTGATACCAAAACTAACTTGAGCACGCATAGCGGTCCGTTGTATTGCCACTGCTAAGCGCAGTCCCTGTACGGACCGTATTCCATCGAATTCATCGAAGAAGTTGTTCGGAGCAGGGGCTGCACAATATTGTAATAACGTGGAAAATAAATTTTCATAGTAGTTATCGAATTTTAAAAATTAAGAGACTTAATCGCTTTTCATATAATCCATATAGGAAACCTTGTGATCTTCCAAAGAGGATAAGATCAACAATGGACATTCTAGAAAAGTAACGCAGTTTCAATTCTTGAGAAAGAGGTTCGTCGCGATGGGTTTTTTACTCCATACTATACATTTTTAGAAGACTTTGTTTCTAGGCAACAAATAATGGTAATCATATTACACCGTATGGCCAGCAACAGTTTATCAATCACCCGGTTAACTGGCATAGTCTTGATAAAGGAAACAAAATAAAAATATAAGCCTCAGTTCTATATACCTTACAAGTTAATGCAGGCGACTCATTTAGCGGCGTGATATGGGCTAGATTAGCTCATCGGCGTGTACGCACCGGTGTGCGCATGTGATTATGCTATTAAATGGTACGTATGCTCTTTTTTATTTCTATTTTCCTCCCTATAGAGTAAACAGCACTAAGCGCAGTTGCCAAGGAGCATGAATTATACAGCGCCGGCGTAAATGTTTTGATAAATGATGTGCACTAGATTATGTCGTAGGAGTGTGCCACCGGTGTACGCATTCAATTGTGCTGTTAGACAGTACGTATTCGTTTTATTTCTATTTTCCGTCCTATTAGATAAAGAGCACTAAGCTCTGCTGTCAATGCGGAAGGACCATGCATTCTACAGGCCCGACATAAACGTGTTAAAGAAACGGAGCGACATTTAAAAAAATATTACACTGCCACTGAAGTAAGTAAAAGGAACGTCTTGAGTTTTTACTCCCGTTAAATAATTGTTTAAAACAACTTAAACTGCCAAGACTACGGGCTATGCTTGAAGATGCAAGAAAATATAACTGAAAATTTCATCCAATAGGCATTCTACCCATAAACTAATCCCAAATACAGATAAACAAATCATGGCTATATCATTTACAGGGCCCTCTCAGCTGGATTAAGGCCAAACTTCAAAACACGTAATGGACAAATGGTTGCATTCAAATACAGTGGAATCAAAGTTGTTATCTTAGAAGGCCTGTAAACAGCAGAATTGCCAAGCAATAGCAATAATATAACCACTGCGCTATTGACAGTTTCGCTGACAGACTCGATCTCCCCACCAGGATAACTGCAGAAGCTACAATGATGTGGAGGAAATGGAATCGGTATAACACCTTTTATGGGAGTGACAGAACGTTTGAAGATCTGGGCATGGAGGCGAATGTACCACTGAGGGAACTGCCCGATTTCATCCTAAGCTCGGGGTGGTTCAAAGCCACTACTAGAGAATCATTAAAAGGGGGCTTACCTTATACATGATATATGGGCCACCAAGTTATCTTGCCTGTGAATGGTAAGCTACCCGATAAACTAAATTAACCTAGCCGGGGAGGTACTTTCAATATCTCATTAGAAATTTATTTGCATGAGGACATATTTTGCACTAAAACACTGTGAGATGTATTTGAGACCATCGCAAAACTCAAAAAGAGGCCGATTAAAGTTGGTCTGGCTGGATACAAGGATAAGTATTGGTTATTCTTATATGCGTTAGTATTAACAAAAATAAGAACATTAGTTTGGAGATAAAAGGATTGTGTTAGCTAAAAGTGGGCTTTTCGATCCAAATGCTCTTATCCCCAAAAAAAAAATTATTCTTTACAAAACACTAATGCCCTCTGTGCTGTTGTGTGAGGCAGAAGCAGTTTCTTGGTGTTCTTCTTTTTATAGTAAAGACTATTCAGTTGGCGACATCTACAGGTTTCAAAAAAATCCTGAGATGTATGAGCTTTGTGGCGACATTGATTTAGTAAAACGCATTCAAATATAACATATATACATACATACATAATTGGTCCTTACCAACTGTCGACTCCGAGCGACAGATTTTTTGAGAAACTTTTCATGGCAATTTTATTTTATTCTCATAGTTTTTGCCAGAAATCTGCTGAGAGGAAGTCACTGACGAAATATTTTTTTTCATATTTTCGTTTTGATGTCTGACCTGAGGTTTGAACCGTGGCCTTGCCTCATTTTCGTACAATGGGTCAATTCGACCTCCGTGTACTGTACTTGTCTTAATTGACAAGTACACGTCCTCTAACCTACCTCTAATAAGCCAACACACGACCTATTAGACTACGGCGACTTCAAATATAACAGCAACGGTAATTTGTTCACGTAGTACGTATGAGTGAGAATACTGCAGCGAAATATGGTTGCGTACATGTACTTGAGGAAAAACACTGAATTGAAAGGCTAAAACACCGTTGAACAGATCTGGATCAGGTTATTGTCAACAATTAGAGAAGTAGAATTTACAAGAGAAGCATTTAGAATTTGATTATGTTACAGGCGAAAGAAAACCCGGTTATGATATGTATGTACATTGAAACATTTGTTCGGAATATACCTGAGGGAAAAAGCCAAATTGAAAATCTGAAACTTTGATGAACAGATCTGGAGCTGGCTAATGTGAGTAATTAGAGAAGTAGCTTCTACAATAGAAGCAATATGGAATTATGTTACAAACTAAAGAAAAGCCGGTTATGACAAAACCATTTAAGCAATAGAAGATCAGCTAGGAGGTTGAATCTTACGTTTAATAGGGCTGACTTCCAAAATGTTAGTTCTGAAAATTTCTGTTTCAACAAAGTATAGTGTTTCATAAAGCCGCTGTACAAAATGTTTACAATGTATACTATTTTAAAATGTCGTCAATGTTTATTTCTAACGCAGTCAAAAAGCACTCAGGCATCGGTTTTATAGTTGATGCATTGATTGGTAACTTTGCATATCTACAAAATTTATATACCATAGTACAACTGCATACAAACTTTGTATTGATACATTTTGGAAGTCAGCCTAATACTGTGAACATATTAGTAGTTTTACGAATTACGTACGTACGTAATTGGTCATTACAACCTTTTAGTCAGAATTACGATCTAGTTTCTCACATCACATATGTTGTGTGCGTTAATTTTATACATGAGTGACGGGACCGGCAGTGTAAAGTCGACTTCGAACGCCATATTTTTCATAGTAATTTTATTTACTCCCGCAGAGTTTTTGAAAGACATTTGCTGAGAGGAGATCTCCAAGAAAATATTTTTTTATTTTACGTTTTGTTTTGAGATGTCTAACCTAGAGTTTGCATCGTGGTGTCACGTCTAATAAGCCAACGTACTTCCTACTAGAGTACGGCGACCAAACAATGAAGACAATTTTAGTTTGTAGGAGTATATAGAAGTCTTGCTTTAATAACATCGGGGGCTTATGCAAGGTTTACACCACAATGAAAAACTGAAGCAAAAAATAGTCTACCAGCACTACTACTAGTATCAGGAATCTTTTGGGAAAAACATTGTTTTAACTTTTCAGCAAGTTGTAGCCTCAGAAATTTAGAATCATACACTTTCGAATCAAACTTTTAATCTATTTTTTGAGAAAAATTGGTAAAGTTTCTAAGGCTAAAGCTTGAAAAACATTTGTTTGAATTCAAGAATATATTTTTAATTTATCTTTATTGATAAAACATAAAAATATACATATTTTAATATCATTTTAATTAATTATATTCATCCTCAATTAAAACCACGATTATGGTCTTGACATTGACTAGATTTTTTTTTTTTTTTTGTTTATACCTGTCTTCAATTTTTTTTGTTTTCTTCCGATTTTGATCAATAAAATTATTTTTTTTTCACATTGTAAATCTATTTATTGCCAACTTTAAAACAATAAATATTATAATTTATTATTTTTTGTTATCGTTTTGGCAAATAACCAAAAAAAACTTTTTTCAAACTATAAAAAAATGCCAAAAATCTGACTATAAATTATTTAATGAAAAAATTACACAAAAAACTGGTTTTATTGTTGTTCACACTTAGATCAGACGGTGTTTTGTTTTTTTCTGTTCATAAATTCAAACCCAAACAAGACAAAATCCGCCAGTTAAGCTAAAACGTAAACAAATATTCGAAATGGTTACGTTTGGTATTCAAATTTCATAAAATAAAAGCGACGTAAATACACGGCTAATGAAAATGTTTTTAAGCCAAATTAAAAGTGACATGCCAGCCATGAATGGTATAGAAATCTAAGTATGTATACTCCCACAGAAAGTGTGCTGTCACCGCAAAGATGACAGGTATCAATTAGACAATTGATGATGGTACATGGTGTATCATTTTAGTTTTAAAAGTGTTTTTGAAAAGAAGAGGATCGATAAGATGAAATTCTTCTACAGTTTTTTGTTTGGTTAAAATAATCAGAGGACACTGAAACGACAAAGCAGGGTATGACCGTACCTGCATACATAGGTAAGGAAGAAGAGAGCCCCTTATAGGAAATCGCGGATCTTCCGGGGAATGACAATATTAATCAACTCAGAGCTACCGGCTATTTAAAACCATGTACTACACAAAGTCTAATTGAATTCGAATAAATCTGCAGACAGCATCGGACTTAACCTCATTTATAATTTTCTTGTTTTTACTTGTTTTGCTATTGTTATATAGGGTGGGCTTGAACCATCGATTATTTCGAATCTGGCAATACTTATGTCATTCTATTCTGTCAAAAAATTCAGTATATTATCGCCATTGAACGCATGAATCGATTTACGCTTGAGCAACGTTGGCATTTATTGGAATGGATGGGCCAACGAGAAACTGCACGATGATGTCTATTTCTCCAAAAAATAAATCATCTTTTTGGAGAGCTCATTTTCATCTTGGCGGGTGGTATGTTAATAAGCAAAATTGCCGTATTTGGGGCTCAGAAAACCCTTACGTGGTCTTACAGAAACCAATGCACCCATTACGAGTAGCTGTTTGATGCGACTTGTGGAGAGGGGACATCATTAGCCCATATATATTTGAAAATTAGGACAGCGCAACCATTACGGTCAATGGAGACACCTATCGCACCATGATAACCGATCTTTTTGTACCCACTCTTCACGGTATTGATGTGAACAATGTTTGATTTCAACGGCATAGTGCAATTTGCCGCACATCCTATGTCACAATCGATTTATTGCGTCAAAAGTTTGATGGCCGTTTAATTAGCCGAAATGGTGATGTCAATTGGCCGCCAAGAAGCTGCGATTTAGCACCGTTGGACTATTATCTGTGAGGCGCCGTTAAAGAAAAATGTTATGACGCCGACCAAAGACCATTGAGCATTTAAAGGCCAACATTTGTGATACTATTGCCTTGATACGGTCCCATACATACATACATAAGTACATAATTGGTCATTACAACCCTTTAGTCAGGATTACGATCTAGCTTCTCATACCACTGATGTTGTGTGTGTTAATTTTATACACGAGTGGCGGGACCTACAGTTTAAAGTCGACTCCGAACGCCAGATTTTTGAGAAACTTTTCATGGTATTTTTATTTAGGAAGTCGCCGAAGAAATATTTTTTCATATTTTCATTTTGATGTCTGACCTGGGATTTGAACCGAGGCTTCATGTCTAATAAGCCAACACACTACCTACTAGACTACGGCGACTTGATACGATCCCATACACTCGAAAAATGGTACCAATCGAATGAGGTGCTGTGAGGCCAGCCGCGACAGCCATATGAATGAAATAATATTCCATTTCTAAACGGAACAATTGTACTTCAGCACAGGAAAATAAATTTGAAAAAAATTCAAACTGTTGTTGTTTTATTGTATTTTTAAATTCAAACTTTGAAATGGTTCACCCTATAGTATAAATATTAATTAATATCACTGGAAAAAATCGAAAATGTATCATCTCTTTAATACAAAATATGGTCACAATTAAGATTGTGGCACTTGAAAGTGAACACTGCCGTCATTTAAGTTAAGTGTCCCACAAGATTTTCAATGATTTCAGAAATTAAAAGAAATTTTAACTTTCTCTTCAATTAAATTGAAAATTAATTTCAACATTAAATGGTAAATTGGTGGTATGCAGTTTAACTGTTATGTATAATTATTTAATTGCTAATAATGAACTTACATTGATCCATATAATCATCGTACATTTGATCCAAAATATACATCGTTGGTATTTCTCTTGGCGTATGTGTAGTTGTACGCGGTGTTGTTGGCGTTGTTGGTATCTGATTTGTTGATATAGTCGGCGGTAGAAGCGTAGGTGATGAGGGTGATGGCAGTGTGCCTGCTGTTCCTATATGTGGTGGTGTGGTGGGTGTTAATGACATTTCAGATGACAATGCAGCTACAGTCGTGGCATTCGTTGCTGGCAATGTATAAAAAACTTCAGAGGCATCCATAATGGTTTATTATGATAATTTTCTTGATTTTTATTTTTTTTTTATTATTACAAATTTTTGTGTTGCTGTTGTAATTTTTCTTTTATTGTTGTTGTAATTTTTTCTTTAATATCAATTAAATGATGCACACCACTATGTTACAGTTAAAGTAAATGCCGAACAGAATGTGAATAACAAAAAAAAGAAAAATTTAATAATACTGGGCATACTATGTTTAAATATGAACGTATGTATGTATGTACGTATGGCAAAATCAATGGGCATAAGAAAAACTGCTTAAAACATGCAATGCATGCAATAAACCCCGCATCTTAAACAACATTCCGTCCGGCTAACTGGCTGCCTTTACCGCTTAACTGCCATGCACAAAAAAAAAATGGTAACGTTTTTCTTTATTGGAAAACCGTTCAGGTAATTATTGGCGGTTGTTTTTGTTGTATTGCAGTTTTGATTTTTGTAACTGTTGATTAAACCATTGGATTGAAATTTTTTTCTTTTTTTTTGCACAAATTTTTTCAATTTTTTACTATTTTTGGCATTTTAACAAAAATTATTTTCTTTTAAATAATAAAACTTTTAAATATTTTTTTTTTTTTGGATTTCAAAACTTATTTCTCTCTCTTCTATAATTAATTATTCACTAGTATTTCCAATACTTTAAGGCACGCTATGTTTTGTTATCTTTTTCTTCTTTTTTTTGTAAACTTTGTTTTAAAACAATTGCATGTTATTTTATATTATTTTTCTATTTGCACAATATTTTTAACATTTTTTTTTTCTCTTTTTTTTATTTTATTTCTACATGTTACCAGCAACAAGTTTTTAAAATTCTTTCCAAAATCGTATGCTAAACTCATACATACAATTCGTTTTAACTTTTGGTATTTATTGGCGAATATTTTTGCATGGGTGGGGGAATTCAATACAACTCAAGTCGTAAGTCGTATTCCATTGTCTTCAATCTGTGAGATAAAATAAAGAAGAAGAAGAAGAAAGAAATTAAACAATTTTAAAAAACTAATTAAATAATTTACAATTTGCATTGAACTTAGAAACTTAAATGTTTCATTAAAATGTTGAATTAGATTTTAAAAATTTCAAAAAAAAAATATGTTCTTAAGCCTAATTCACAACCATAAGCGCTTAATGAAAAGCTCTATATATACGTATAGCTTCTACAAATTTCTATTTAAAACGTTCAAGAATTTTAATATCTGCTTAGCATGATAACATAGTTCTTGTACTTCCCAGAAACAATCCAGTTTTGGTACGTTCGTCGTTTTGATTTTCCGATTTTCCAACTCATTTTTTATAAACTGGGAGTTTGAACTGAGTGAAAAGCGATGAATATTTGATTAAGACAGACGCCAGTAAAGCAATGAAATTTACTGTGATCATGTTCAAAACACAAGTTGTCAAAAACAAACTCAAGTGACAACACAATACCTTAAAGAGTACAAAGCAAGATAAGCGCATCAGAGTTATGTTGAAGCTCAAACAGAAATTGATAGTTTTATGCAACTGACCTAGAGTTACATACTATTCTGGGAAGAATTTTACTTAAAAATTGCTTGCAAGAGAAACTGCATGTCTTCTATATTTGAGATTGATCGTGGAGTTTACCTTAAGGCGAAAGAAGAAGAACTTTGAGGCTTCAGAACGTACGTAATACGAACAGAAATAAGAGGTCCACTTCATATTACTGCAAATGTGCTTTTAATGTGGAATACTTCCACCTATGGCAGCTGACGATATTAATGAAAGCATGAAGTTTCGATACCCTGATGATAGTCTTTTCGACCATTAACCCAATGAGCTCAGAAAAAATGTCTTTTATAAAATTCTAAGCTCACACTATTCATTAAAGTCGTCGTGATCTAGTAGTGTGTTGGGTTATTAAGTGAGGCCACGCTTCAAACCCCAGGTCAGACATCTTAAACAAAGAACGAAATATGTAGGAATATTTCTTCGGCGACTTTCTCTCAGCAAAATCTCTGAGAGTAAATAAAATTGCCATGAAAATTTTCTTTAAAAATTTGTCGTTCAGAGTCGACTTTAAACTGTAGGTCCCGCCACTCATATATAAAATTAACATACACAACATAAGTGGTGTGAGAAACTACGTCATAATCCTGACTGAAGGGTTGTAATAACCAATTATGTATGTATGTATGTATGTTATGTAATTGTGGAAAATTATAGGACCCAAGTAAGTTATGTTTTTCGAAGCAAATTCTACCAATTTAACCAAACCCAAAGCAAAATATTTTGAATCTTCTTTTTCGAACATTGAGGAAATCAAGAATATGGTATTTAGATTTAAAACTTTTGTAGATAAGGCATGAAGCCGGTGTCTAACGCTTAGAGCATATTATCAAACTTTTTTTCGACCGTTTTTGTTGCAACCCTGGGCGTCTAATGGACACTGCATGTAAAAAAGCAATAAAACAAAAATATTTTCTAAATTTGTTTTCTCCTCTATTCGGGAGTGGCCTATTTATTTAAATATAATAATTAAAAATTATAATAATAAATAAATTCTTAAGTTCCAGTGTTTTTATTTTGTATATCAAACCGGTTATTTAGCAAACGAATATTATGAATATAAATCACCACTTAAATGTTACAAAAGCTTTTAATTTCCATTTGCGAAAATAAAAAAGAACATTTTAATTTTATATTGTATTTAAAAAACAAAATAAAAAAGGTGTTAATTAAATGCTAAGCGGAAAGGCCGACAACAGCTAATTTCTAACCAGAAAGGAGAAATACGCTGTTGAAATAACACAGTAGAACAACCCAATGAACTGTAAAATTTAAAAAGCTAACTTGACATGCTTTCAAATGAAATTACTGCCGCGATAAGTTTTTATGACCTCAGATAGGTATGTATACACTCCGCTTTATAGCACTAAATTTCTAAAATCGCTTCTTTTCATAGTTAAAGTTTCATTTCACTTGGAAAGCATTTGCCACAATGCATATGTGAACATCTTTTCAAGTCTAGCTTTAAAGGTATTTAATATTCGTTGTGTAGTTTAATTTCCTTTTTGATTTTATATTTCCATTTTTTTTTGTTATGATTTTAATCCAAGCTTCACCAAATTTGGCAATAAAACTTCGTTGTGTTTTTTGCAATTTTTTTACATGTTATTGTGTTGTACTAAACATGCCCCTTTGGCATGAATTAGGTTCAAACATTTACATGACAGGGTGGGGAGAAAACAAGAGTATGGAAAAATAAAATTTTCTATTCGTTTATGACACATCGTTCGTCTGACAATTACTTTTTCAAGTTGTTTTTATTTTTATTTTTGTTAAACTTGTTTTTCGCTTAAATTACTACACAAAGTAAATGAAATCAAATATGTTTAGGGTTCGGATAGAGAGAGAGAGAGAGAGTATGCAGTACATGACAATACGACGACCAAAATGAGCGAATATATTTCCACATCAATCACGGCTTAAAGGTCAGCTTTAATTCCAAACAGAAATTGTGAGAATTTAGCAAAAAAAGAAATCGTCAAAATTATAGAAATTTGAACACAATTGATATTCGATATATAAACTTAAAAAATCGAATATATTTGATTATAGGTATATATTCTGTTGTTTTATTTTAAAGCCAATGGATTGATAACAAAAATTTGAAATCAATCGTTAAGAAAAGCATTTAAAGCTCCAATAAAAAATACAAATTTTTCTGCCAACCTATATACGGTTGTCCTATAATTTTTCTCAGAGACAGTAAGCATGACTCCTTGCTAAGTACTTGATATACATACATCCAGATGTTTTATTCAGAAATTCGTTAAAGCCCCCTATGCGGCTTAAAGTATGTAATCGAAAGATTTGTCCTCCTCATTGCAGAATGTACGTATTCCTATTCTGAATGTATGTACGTACGTTCTTCCTATTTTAGTCGCCACAGTCTAGTTGGTAGTGTGTTGGCTTATTGGACGTAAAGCCAGGGTTCCAGCCCCAGGCCAGACATCAAGACAAAATACAAGAAGTATTTCTTCGGCGACTTCCTCTCAGCAGATTTCTGGCAAAAACTCTGAGAGTAAATAAAATTGCCATGAAAAAGTTTCTCAAAAATCTGTCGTTCGGAGTCGACTTTAAACTGTAGGTCTCACCACTCATGTATAATATTAACACACACAACATAAGTGTTGTAAGAAACTAGGATGTTGTACAATGGGTCAATTCGACCCCCGGGTACTGTACTTGTCTTAATTGACAAGTACACGTCCTCTAACCTAACCAAACCTATTCTGTACAGGTTATGTTAGGTTAGCGGGCAGCTTGCCGTTAACAGACAAGTTCACTCGCTGGCCCATATGGTCTATTGTGTGCGAGGTAAGCCCCCTCGTCATATTGTTATTGGTGGGTTTGAATCACCCCGGGCTTCGGATGAAACCTGCCAATTCCCTTAGTACCACTTTCGTCACCATGCCCAGTTCCTCAAACGTACTTTCACCCAAAAACCGATGACGTCTGTTTTGAAGTGCAGGGCGCTCGCATAAAAGGTGTTCTACCGATTCCGTTTCCTCTACATCCTGGCAGCTTCTACAGTAATCCAAGTGGATTACAATAATCCGGATGGATGTACAAAATTTTCTTGAAACACAAAATTTATCAACCCCACCTGGATTAAGAACAGTCGCCATTTAGGGCATTCACCCTGTTTTGTCGTCTATTTTAGAAACTCAAGCTTTTATTCGAATGAGCTTTCGCAAACGAGTTTTTTTTTCAGAAATCTATAAAACACTGACGGGTAGTAATCACTTCACGACAAGTGTGGACTATAAGATGGATGTACGACTATCTTTTTCCTTAGCTTCAGTCACTCTATAACAATTTCTATTAAGCAAATTCAACCAATTGTTTACCTAGAACTGTCATATTGTTACCAAAATTTAATCAAAAACTTCGACCACCCTTTAATGCAATTTGTACAATCTTCACGTGAGCCGGCAGTGGTAAATCTGATGCTTCCTATGGTAAAGAGTAAAAACTTTGGTCAGTCTCAAGTTCCATGTGGTTTTGAATTTAGAAATTTGCCAGACGCAAAACACAGGACTTGCTGATGTTAATGCCAGACCATGCTATATGAAATACCCGATTCAATTCAACAGATATATGTATATCGGAAAAGGTATGAGTGAGTAAACCGATGTCATCGGCCTTCTAGTCGACTATTTATACCCCAAGTGATACATATATTAATACGAATTGCCTGCCACATAATCGTGTCTATAACTTTCGTACTCCAGTATTTGTACCAACAATCGTTCATGTAGTACTTGTCTTGTTTCGGTTTAACCAATCCAATTCAGCTGGAACATTATTACAAAGCAGTGCGTTTCAGATCGCCTGGTGTGAATCTTATTGAATTCGACGGAGAAATCGATGATCAGCGGCTCTATTGATAGTGTCACTATAATACATCTGCTGTTGTCAGTGCAAGATAGGAGATATGATTTCAAGACAGCCTGCTCGTTGCAAAAGAAAATTACAAATTCGTGTGGATTATAGCTTTCAACTCCCTAGTTTTCGCATAATAGCATACGATTTTGAGTTGAGTGTGGTGAGTATTAGAAAATTGTTTTATGAGTTGGTACAAAACAAAACAAATCTATTGCTCAGAGTGCGATCAAGTTTGCGAACTGAAAATTGTTTTCCATTAGACAGTCCCAAGACAATGACATCTTGGTACAGACATTTGGCTTGAAAATTGTTTGGTGCATCCAGCGCATAGCCCAGATATTTTACCGTCTAAATGTCAGCTTTAGTGGCAAAGATGATAACCGAAGTGCCAATGAAAATTATTTGATCGTGCTTTTCTTCGCAAAATTATTGAAGTTCTAGAGCGATATAGTTCTTAAGCAGAAGGAAAAATGTCAAAAGGTTGCAGATTGTATTACAAAATATGTATTTCATTGCAATTTTCTTTTAATTAAATTTAGAAATTTATTACAAAATGATCACTCTTTATTTGATCTGATATTTGTATGTATGTATGTATGAGCCATTGCTTCAAACTCTATTGTGATCCGAATTGTTTTTATTAGATTTGTAAAAGATAGTATTTTATTAAATAATTTCCTATGATAAAAACTTATAATTTTAAAAATATTTTAAAATATTATATTAAATTTCTTACGGAATTTTTTATTATTTTTTTGTTCATTTATTTATTTTAATTTATTTATTAATTTTTATCGCAAAGTAATTTCGTTGTTAATTTCAAAAGAAATTATTGCACTTCATTTAATATTCGTTTAAATTTTTATTTATTATTTTAATTAAATTTTATATTCTTTTAAATTATTTTATTTTTATTCTTTCTTTTTTATTTACTTTTACTTTAACTTTAATTTTCATTAAATTTTCTGTTCTATTTATTTTCTAATGTACAAATTATCTGTTCGTTTTGAGTACAATTTTTCTAAGTAATGATCACGCGTTTATTGTAAAATCGAGACTAATTGCTTAAAAACTTATTTTTTTAAGTTTTAGATTTTATTTTTGTATATAGAGAGTGTATTTCTTGCCTTTGTTGTTGTTTGTGAGTGTGTACAAAATATGCTATACTTTGTACTTGTCAGGGTTTATACCACAAACGGTAAGTTGGCCCAAAATGGACTTTAGCATTTAGCATTTTATTTTCACAAAAATTGTTGTATTTTATTTAGAATTTCTACAACAAAAAAATATTTTTCTTGAATGCACTTTCTATTAAGATGAGTCTGGCAGTAAATGAGGGCAGAACAAAGTATATGTTCTCGACAAGTAGGAACTTACGGCTGAAAACTATATTCTCGATATAGTCAAGGAATTTGTTTATCTTGTCTCCGCCGTTACCGCCAAATTTGATGTCAGTCTGGAGATCAAGCGCAGGATCACTCTTGCCAATAGGTACTATTATGGCCTCAATAGGCAATTGAATAGCAGAGATCTCTCTCGTTCGACAAAACTAATTCTCTACAAGACGCTCATCCTGTTCATGCTTCTTTATGGCGCAGAGGCATAGACACTATTAAACACAGATGCAGCAGCCTTGAGAGTATTCGAGAGAAAAGTACTATGTAAAATCTTCTGTCCAGTGCGAGTTGGCAATACTTTCCGCATCCGATCCAACAATGAGCTGTATAAGCTACTCAATGACATGGACCTTGTGCAGCGGCTGAGCTGGCTCGGCAATGTCGTTAGAATAGAGAATGGTGATCCGGCGAGATGGGTATTTGATGCGGGGATTCGCCGAAGTCGACGAAGAGAACCAAATCGAGAAAGCCTTGTCATCGATTAGTATGACCAACTGTCGAAGACGCACAAGAAGTGGAGGCGCCTGAAAGGATGTGTTAAAACAGGCCGAAATCTGTTACTCGTGTTAAGTAAGTAAGGCTGACTTCCAAAATATTAGTTGCTTTGTGTTTGAACAAAGTATACTGTTTCATAAAGCCGCTGTACAAAATGTTTACAATGTATACTATTTCTAAAAGTCATCAATGTGTATTTTTAACACTGTCAAAAAGCAATCGGGCATCGGATTTATAGTTGATGCATTGTTTGGTAACTTTGCATATCTATATAATTTATATATCGTAGTAGAACTACATACAAACTTTGTATTGATACATTTTGAAAGTCAGCCTAAACGTGGCATCGTGTAGTCAAAAAAATACGACTGTTTCAGTTAAAAACTAAAAAAAACTAAAATTTGTAGGTTCAATCCCTACAACAGACTCTAGCCGCTTACACTTCACTGGGTCGACATAACCTCTTAGTCACACCGCTCGTTATATTCATAAGCATTAATCAATAAATTGTTCAGTAATAATGTTATACAAATCCGTTTAAGGGTTAAAAACAATTGTATGATGCTGCTATGCTATTAAATTCTTTAGTTACGTTATTATTATATTTACTTTAATTCATTGTATACAATTTTTAATAAAATTTCTGAGAATAAAATACAACGTTTTTCTTATAAAACCACCCACTATACCCCCCTATATATGAATTCGTTTCATTACCAGATATTTGTGATAGCTGTGATATGAAATTGAAACTTAATACGTATGTATGCAATATAAGGTCATGATGATGGAAGATGAGTAAAAATTTTAAGATTGACTTCATTGGCTGACATAATGAAGTGATTTTAAAGTTTTGGGCACAAAAATATTTACTCAAATATGTAAAGGCCACGCCCCTTTTGCATGGGGATGCTGCGTATTATTGCTTCGAAACATTAAAAAAGTCTGGTTGTCATTACAAGCATCAGTTGGTTTTATCTTCCGCTTCATTTATTTTTTAAAAGGCTTTTTATTCTTAAATTAAAACGAATCAAATTTATTTCGTACACATTTATGTGTATGTATGGGTACGCGTCAAAAATACGAGCATATTAAAGAATATAATTTAATTCAATAAATTAACAATTAATTTGTCCATTAAAATAAACTTGTTTTTGTATTGGTTTTGGTTTTTGTTTTTTTTTTTAATTTCATATGGCATTGTTTCCTTTTGAGCCACACTCAACTGAAAGTTTATATTACAGAAATACCCTACAGTATATCAGATGGGCCATCAATCGGTTTAAATTTGAATCATAGATTATTTCGAATCTGGCAATACTTATGTCATTCTATTCTGTCACAATATTCAGTGTATTATTTCCATTCAAAGTAATGATTCGATTTACGCTTAAGCAACATTAGGATTCATTGGAATAGATGGGCCAACGAGAAGCTGCACGATAATGTCTATTTCGCCAAAAAAAATCATCTTTTCGGATGAAGCTTATTTTCATCTTGGTGGGTGGTACGTTAATAAGCAAAATTGCCGTATTTGGGGCTTAGAAAACCCACACGTGGTCTTACAGAAGCCAATGCACCCATTACGTGTGACTGTTTGGTGCGGCTTGTGCAGCGGAGGCCATATTTCTTTGAAAATGAGGACGACGCAACTATAACGGTCGATGGAGACACCTATCGCACTAATGGAATCGATTTTTTTTTACCCACTGTTCATGGTATTGAAGTGAATGATGTTTGCCTTCAACAGGATGGTGCAACTTGTCGCACATTTTATGCCACAAACGTCAAACGTCTAATGGCTGTTTAATTAGCGGAAATGGTGATGTCAATTGACCGCCAAGAAACGGCGATTTGACACTGTTGGACTATTTTCTGTGGGGCGCCGTTAAAGAAAAGTGTTATGCCGACAAATCACAGACAATTGAGTATTCGTAAGCCAACATTCGTAATGCCATTGCCGAAACACGACCTTATGTAGGCGAAAAAGAGCACGAAAATTGGTTCGATCGAATGAGCTACTATGGAGCCAGCCGCGACTGCTATATGAATGAAATAATATTCCATTTTTAACCCGAGCAACTATACTTCATAACAAACAAATAAATTCGGCAAAATTTCAAACTGAAACAAGTATGTATAGGCAATGTATAGGCAATCGTTCGAAGTCGCCGTAGTCTAGTAGGTAGTGTATTGGCTTATTAGACGTAAAGCCAGGGTTCGAGCCCCAGGCCAGACATCAAGACAAAATACAAAAAGTATTTCTACGGCAAATTCCCCTCAGCAGATTTCTGGCAAAAACTCTGAGAGTAAATAAAATTGCCATGAAAAAGTTTCTCAAAAATCTGTCGTTCGGAGTCGACTTTAAACTGCAGGTCCCACCACTCATGTATAAAATTAACACACACAACATAAGTGGTGTGAGAAACTAGGACGTTGTACAATGGGTCAATTCGACCTCCGAGTACTGTACTTATCTTAATTGACCAGTACACGTCCTCTAATCCTTATACTCGTATTCGTATTATGACAACATCTGATTATGAAAAGAAGATTCAAATACTTAGGCGTTATACAAAACTTGAAATTAAACGAGATACTCTTCAAAGCCTCAATAAGCTAATTATGGCCACTTAATATGCAAGTAAACTTATAAAATTTTTTCTAAATGCTTATGGTATGGCATTTTAATTTTCTATGGCTTTTTCAAGTACAATATCCGATTAACCACTTAATTATCGCTTAAACGTTGTTCAGTTTATACAATAATTGATGGATTGATTATAAAACCAACAATGAAAATTTGATACACTTACAAAAGAAATCAACCACAAGCATTATAAATGACATTTAAAACAATATTTAACAACAAATATAACATAATTTTTTGCTGTCATTTTTCTTATTTCTTTAACCATAATTAGAAGCCTGTGTCTAACTGTCATTATGTTCGATGTATGTATGACAGATGGATGGATGGCATTGTACGATATGCTGTTGTGGTATCTGTAGGTGGTTTCAAATTAAAAATACCAAAAAAGTTAATATTGTTGTTGTATACAACAACTTCATTTTAAATGACATTTTCAAATATTTAAAGTGAAACAATTTATTTTTGGGTATTATTATCCTATTTTCATATATTCTCGTTCGTATTGTGTGAGTTAAAATATTTCTTGTTCTTCGAAATAATTAAATCCTTATAAGTTATGTATTTCACTCGTATGATTGTATACCAGAACATCAGAAATATTTAAAAATAACACGGTGCGACAGTCAAGATGCACCTAGCTAATGACAAAGTGTAGATTGTGAGTTTTGTTGATTCAGTAGACCTCAAAAATATTTCTTTTATATTTCTCGAACCCTCCAAACTTGTTTTATTTGACAAAAAAGGTATTTTGATCATTGATTACCCAAATATTTATGAACCTATTTTCGTAATCCAATATTTTTTCAAAAGGGGACAAATGAGCCTTTACATGTTATGAGTTTTGATCGGTCAAATTTGGAAAATATTATTTTTTTCTCATTTTTCAAGTTTAGCTATTCTTAATTGTCAAATTTAATTAAAAAATATAAAACAAGTGATAACATTCTTAAAGTGCATTATCTTGTGAAGAGATTGACACTTTGTTTGATCAAATCGGACAAAAATTAACGTAGTTATTATTTAAATAGTGTAACAGTCGTGTTACAGTTTTTTGCAAATATTATCATTTCACTTTGCGCAAACATTGGCCAACTTCTGGCGGTCGCTCAAACGTGAAATGACACATTTTCTGATAAACAATCAAGATCCATCAAAAATTCTGAAAAATTTTGAACTAAAAGTTCATTAGAAAAAATATATATATGAAAAATATAACTCGACTCTTTAAATAATAACTATGGTAATTTTTGTCCAATTTCACCAAACGAAGTGCCAATCTCTTCACAAGATAATGCACTTTCAGAATGTCATCATATATTTCATATTTTTTATTAAAGTTTGGTACTATGAACGGACAAACTTGAAAAAATATGAAAAAAATTCGCATTTGTCAAGTTTACCTTATCAAACCCCATAGCATATTAAGTCAAATAATGTATATATGTAAATCGTTTTAAAGGCCGATCCCTCTCCTTTCTAATAAGGTTTATAAATGTTTGTGTAATCAATAAATTTGTGCGTAAAGTCCAAAAAACAGTTTTTGTCAAATAAAACAAGTTTGGAGGGTCCAAGAAATATAAAAAAAAGTATTTTTGAGTTCTACTTAACAAAACTCACAACTTACACTTTGTCATTAGCTGGATGTATTTCATTTTTTTTATTTTGTCGCAGAGTGTAATTAACAAAAATATTTAATTGATTCAATACGATGTTAATATTTATCACAATTTATAATTTATCCATAATTTATCACAAAAAAATAATGTTGTAGACTGAACAATAAACGTTCTTACCACATACATACAGTGAACGTCAAAAGAAACCGTCTAAAGAACGGCAAAAGAAACTCAACTTTTATAGCTTAGGGAGAGTGTCCGAAAAAATTGGACAGTATTACGAATTGTATTTTTTTTTCAATTTTAAAAACTGAAAATAAAACAATTTTAAAATAAAAATAATGATAATTTATTAATATATATTTCTTTTTTAAATGTACAGTTTCTTTTGATGCTCACTGTACATAATTGGTCGTTACAACCCTCTAGTCAGGATTACGACCTAGCTTCTCGCACCACTTATGTTGTGTTCGTTAATTTTATACATGAGTGGCGAGACCTACAGTAAAAATACAACTCTGAACGACAGATTTTTGAGGAACTTTTCATGGCAATATTATTTACTTTCAGAGTTTTTGCCAGAAATCTGCTGAGAGGAAGTCACCGAAGAATTTGGGGTTTGAAGCGAATCCACACGTCTAATAAGCCTGCACACTATCTACTAGACTACGACGACTACATACATCACATCCATCATAGATAAGAAAACTCCCACTTTTATCCTTAGTATATTCCTTCCTATTAACATTACTGATCGAATTTCATATTTATACTGTAGCACTGTTCTTATCAAGTTTTATTTTACGAAACTGTATGTATATATAAATGGAAGTATAAAAAATGTTGAGGAACTTTAGCAGTGTCAGAAATATGTATAAGGGTTTAATGCCAACAATATTTGCACAGTTAAAGGTTCCCTACAACATAATATTGATGTTATCTGATTCCATTTCTTAAATACCTATGTAAGTCAGATAAGATAACTATTATAAGCTTTTAGTTGAGGCATTGAAACGATATGCACATGCATTTGATGTATATAATCTTATCATGTGTCATTTGAGTTGCCTACTCAAATATACAGAAAAATATTTTAATTGTTTACAATGAACATTCTAAAATCGATAAAAATAAAACCGATAAACAACTATTGAGATTAATATTCTACTTTTTTTCGTTGTTTTTTTTTTTAATTGTTTTATGATCTGTTTTTATTTAATATTTAGTACACAGTGATGACTAAATACGAATAGGGGTTATCACAGAATGTTATTCATAATAAAATAGATCGCGTACAGTGTGGTCAACAAAACGATTTTTTTTACCAGCCTAACAGCTAGTCTTAAGCTGGATTCACCCATTGTTTCGGAACAAAATTCTTGTTCCGGAACAAATTCAGTTTTTTGAGAGTTTGTTCCGAAACGATTCACCCACTTCGAACAATTGTTCCGTAAAAACAGGGCTACCATATGAAATATTTTTGTAAACGATGCTTGTTAGTTTTACAATTAGGCAGCACAGTAGCCGATGACTGCAATTCGTTTGTTTTCTTGGCTTAATTATTTAGTTTTTTTAGTAATATTCAACAGTTATTTGTTTTTTATAATTAAATAAACAATATAAACAAACAGTATTAAACAACCGCTCTGTATTTTATTATACAATACATACATACAAATATACATATAATATGATGTGGCAGCTCAGTTCAACTTTACTTTAAATTAAAATATCTGGCAGCACAGTACGATTGTTTCAGAACAAAAATTAAAATTAAACCAATTCGAGCTGAAATTGTTCCGAAGCAATCTTACTCTCTTTCGCTCTCTCTCTCAAAAAGAGAAACGTCAAACTACATATAAAAAAAATTGTTTCGGAACAAAATTTTTGTCCCAAAACAATGGGTGAATCCAGCTTTAGGGTCAAAAATTGTTTTTTATTATTATAAGTGGACGATAAGATAGAAGTGAGCGTTAAGCTAAACGGGGGATCATCCTATTGGTAACTTTTAAAGTTTATGTCTGAACTTGCCATATTATTATTATTTTCAATATGGCAACTTCAAATATAAACAAAATCAGTAAATACAATAAAAAAGAAGCCCGTCGTTGCCACTGCGTTTAAAAAAAAAACTTGTTTAAGTGAGCAGTTTTATCGACATTGCTTCGGGACTGCCATATTTTTAGCAAAAGTTAACTTTATTTTATCTGTAGGTTGTAATATCGAAAAGAAGTTAAAGGTGACTTTAAAGTTCATTTTAGCTAAAGTTATCAGATAAAATTTTACACTGACTGTGTAAATTAGTTCATGACATTCCTGAATCCTGACTGAAGAATTGTAATGTAACGTAATTGCCCATTAAGTGTTAATCGCTGTCAAATACTCGACGAATTCAAATGAGCCAAAAGTAAATATTACATCAAGTGGTTAGAGAGACAAATATGTATGTAGAAAGTATGAATGAGAAGTACTTGAAGACATTAGAAGTTCAGTCGAACCCATAAGTCCGTGTAAAGTTGAACATTATTGTTCATTTTCAATTTGGAAAAAGATACGATGGGAATCACACGTAGACGAGAACAGTTTAAAGCCATGCACCCATGAACCTAAGTAGTATTTTTTCTAGGATTTGGATTTCAAATCCAAATTGTTAGTTTATCTTCTGGAAAAGATATACAGTGAACTCGCAGAAACTTGAACAAATTTTTAAAAAAGGTTGTACCCTGGTAAACTAAAGCAAAGAGGAGATAAGTTTTATGCAAGGATTATCAAAACTTATCAACTTAATGATTAATATCGTAAATAAAATACGCCTATCATTTTATATCAATATAAATGAAAAATTGATTGAAAATTTATAAAGGACGCATAAGGAAATTTTCCTGGAATTAATAACAATTTATCGATAACACTTCAAATATGCTAAATTTAAACAATCGATTTGACTAAGCCTTGTGTTTATAAATTGTTCTTAGAGGCTGGACTGTGAGTTCTCTTAACATTAAGCGTAAATACATTGGTTATCTACTCAGTAATATGACACGACACTTTACAACCTCCCTCCCTCCCTTTATCACTCTCACTTGTGTTTGTATGTATGTATATCACTATTCATTCATTAGTTTATATTTTTGTATATCATTCTATTGCTATGAATGAGAATAAAAATAGCAGAATAGAAATTTATTTATTACACATACGTATATCTGCAAAATCTCATATTAATACATACGTATGTATAAGAACACACATATGTACATACGTAGATATGTATTCATTTTCATATACATACAGATGTTTATAATTAAATGCACAATAGTCGTATTTATACACTCGAAGTGTTACTAAAAACGTATTCATAACCTTGTCTTTGAGTTACTTTTCTGTTCTATTTGTTTGAAGTGTTTGCACAATAACAATCGTTCAAGTTACATACTCCCATATAAATATACAGACGTTTGTATATAAATTACATTTATACAGTAAGACCCCTCTTAACGCGGGGGATACGTTCCAATAAGTGACAGCGCTAAACGAAACAGTGTTCGTACTGTGATTGCGAGTTCTTTATTCTGGACAGACTAACAAAAAAGCATTGAAAAAGATACATAGTATACACCGTCGCTATATAGTGCACCGCTTTGGTTCGTGTATGGCCGTTTCATTTGCACACATATACAGTGCTGTTGTCCGGAAAGTCGTTCCGGTACTTCCTTTTTGGACAGGAACGCGTTCCGAAACTAAAGATGATTTCTGATAACGAGAATTGGCTGACGTTTTGAAAAAAAAAAAATTAAAAAGAATTGCTGATTTTCCTTTCTAATTTTTGACGAACTTTTATATGTATTTTTATAAACAAGGGTGTGAACCGAACAAGAACCGGAACAAAAATCGGAACGAACCGGCTTGTTTTTCCGAACCGTGAACCAGAGTCCGGAACGCGTTCCGGTAAAAAAAATTAGCACAACACCACTGCACATATACATATAACAAGTATCAATACAGTGTGCGATTTAGGGAAATTCCAATACTACCATGTAATACTGAATCGGAGCAGTGTTAAGAGGGGTCTTGCTGTATAGACGAACATATTTATATGCTGCTGTATGACTCTGATAACTAGAACTAAAACTAGAAATAGAAGAATTTCGTAACTTTATGAAATTCAATCCAAAAAAAAAGAAGTAATAATGCAAAGCAGAACCAACAATACGAACCCCATCATAATAAGGAGGACTCCTACGATTTTTTTCGCATGCGAAAACTGTGTTATACTTGAAGAGCATTGCGCTCTTTATAATGATAAGATTTCTATCGAAGCATGGCTTTAAAAACGCACTGCAGTGTATGAAGTTAAACAGACTCCAATTATACGCACAAAGTTTCACCTTTGCTTGTTTCACCTCTTTGTAGATATCGATAATGATGTCAGCCAAAGACTCACTTAAGCTCAGATATTTCGGCCATCTAGGCTTTCATACATACATACATACATAATTTATCGTTACAACCCTTTAGTCAGGATTAGACCTAGCTTCTCACATCACCTATGTCGTGTGTGTTAAATTTATACATGAGTGGCGGGACCTAGTCGTATCCGAACGACAGATGTTTTGAGAAATTTTGTTTAATCTCACAGAATTTTAACCAGAAGTCTGCTGAGAGGAAGTCGCCGAAAAAATATTTTTTCTTATTTCGTTTTTTCGTTGGAGATGACTGACCTAGGGTTTGAACCGAGGCCTCACTTCTAATAGGCCAACACACTACAAACTAGACTACGGGAACTTGTGTAAGATGTGTGTAAATTAGACCAGGAGTATATCTTCTGGATTTTTTAGCGTCTTGAAAATAATTTAAAGTATTTTTTCGAACAAAACAGATTAAAATACTTATTTCCATCACAGAATAGTGTTATGATCCATAAGAATTGGTCAAGAACCGAGTTAGTCTTATGACTTTTTAACTCAAAGACTTCCGAAGAAATATAATAGGTTAAGGCGATGCTACCATACCAGAAAAGACGCAATCTTTTTGCGATTAGGCTTAATGAGTTTAGAAATAAAAATTGTATATACCAGACGGAGATTCGTTAGACTTATGAACCATTGGGACTGCTTTTTTATTCTTGTTGTCCCTTTTGTAGACACCATTCTCTTACATCTGTGACTCACGTTCGCCATATATATGGAGTAGCCCGTCGAATGGCGCTCACCGATCTATATGTGCTTTATACACTCCGATTTTTTTGAAACATAATGTTATCTCACTAGAATACAAAAGAGTCCGGACCAAAGCCGTTCATCTAAAGTCTTTACACCTTCTGAATATGGCTTGAACAAATTCCAATAGAAAGTGTAGTGTGTCAAGGGTGTATCTAATATCCATCATACTTGACGATGTATGTAATGACTCAAGCATCTCATAACAACAAAGGAATTACGGCTCATTAGACGCAGGGCCAGGTCAAACCCCAGTTCAGACATCAAAACGAGATATGAAAAAATATTTCTTCGGCGACTTCCTCTCAGCAGATTTCTGGCTAAAAATCTGAGAGTAAATAAAATTGCCATGAAAAGTTTCTCAAAAAACTTCTGTCGTTCAGAGTCGACTTTAAACTGTAGGTCCCGCCACTAATGTATAAAATTAACACACACAACATGAGTGGTGTGAGAAGCTAGGCCGTAATCCTGACTGAAGGATTGTAATGACCAATTATGTATGTATGTATGTGCAAGCCATTCTCCGAGATATACCATATAGCGATGGCATCGTATGCTTACCACAATTAAATAGTAGACTACGCTCGTTAGTTAGTTACAATTATATCTCTGTCCAACCATTGTTAAAGACGATCTAGGTTTGAAGACTTGAACTTCAATTTGAATACTACAAACTGTAGGTGGACTAATTCAGCTCCCTCCTCTTCTAAACCAGATCGCAAGGAGCATTTTGAAAGGTATCCAAGGCTATCTTTTCAAAGTATATTACGCTTATTAGTATTCAGTTCAGAAGCTATAAACTTTTTATTTATTTTTATTACTCAATTAGTAAAATCAGTTTATGGATGTAACCCCTTTTAAACTATGTGAGTTCCCACATACATGATTGTGAAATCATTTCAAAATTGCTCCTACGAAACAGTTTTCGAAAGAGAAAGCAAAATTTTAATTTTACTTTAGTTGCCTATTTTCTACAATTAATTTCAGTTACTTTTCTTGTTTTTTAATCTTATTTTTTAAAATTTTTTAATATAAATGTTTTAAACATATGTACATATGTATATATACTTAAGCGCACGTACATATATATGTATGTACAAATGATATGTGGGTTTCTAGGGTTCTATTTTATAAATTTCAATGACGTATGCACCACAGTCATGGTGAAAACAGTAAAAAAAAATGTTCATAAATGTATGTACAATATTCATACATTTCAAACATACCTACATTAAATTCATACTTGGAATATTTCTGCAATGAAAACGAGAATATGACGTTAAATTTGCTCCAGTTTTTATTCGCAAAAAAGAAAAAACAAATTAAAATAGAATATAAAACTATGAACACAGAAATTTGAAATTCATAAATGTTTGCATTCTTATTACTTTTTTAAATTTTTTCCTTTTTTTTCTTTTTTCCGTAATCATTAATGGCTATAATTCGTGACTGGTTTTGAATTGTTTTACTGTTATTACATTTTTTGAAAATAGGTTATGTAAATCCACTAACAGAAAATAAACTTCAAAGGGTACTACAAATATTTTCTCTCAGCAGATTTCTGGCAAAAACTCTGAGAGAGTGAATATAATTGCCGTGAAAAGATTCTCAAAAATCTGTCGTTCGTAGTCGCCTTTAAACTGTAGATCCCGCCACTCATGTATAAAACTTAACACGCACAACATAAGTGGTGTGAGAAGCTACGTCATATACTGGCTGCAGGGTTGTAATGGCCAAATATGTGTATGCATGTTATGTAGGAAACTGAAATGGAGGGCTCATATAGACAGCATTACAAGGAAAGCCAAGCATGACCTAATGACATGCAAGAAGCTTACAAGCCATGGGGCCATGGGATGAGTAAGTAGGACGAACTTAACAGTTGGATAAGGTACAGCTACTGATATGCATTAGCATAGCCACGGCAATTGGAATTAAGAAAGACAGCCTTGAAAACTTTGTTTAGAATAATGGGAGACGGATCGAACACGTGATTCATCAGAAAACATTGTGATCTGACAGGTCAATTGGTTACCGGCTCAATCGTAACCGCGCCTTTGACAGAACCAGTAAACTCTATGATTTCGATTAGTAATCGAGGTAAACCAGAAAAACTACATACACACTTTAGAGAGGAACCATTCAGTAATATATGTACGTATGGAGTAAAGACTAGTGGTGATACTAGGGTCCATAATGGAATTTACGGAACTCATGGTGGGGAATCTCAGTTAATACAATCGAGACATGTCCTCAATTTGAACGAATGATACAGAGGATGTGGCATAGCAATACTGTCTGGTAGTCAGACCGCCATCCGTGCACTAATTTCCCACGAGGATTACACGAAATTAGTATAGGACTGTTTGGAAATGTTGAATTAGCTAGCCAATGGAAATGGGGTCACATTTTGCTGTATTCCGGGTTATAAGGGAATCCATGGTAATGAGAAGAAGGGAATTTGAGTCTTGCACCAGATTATCCAGGAAATATTTTGAGAATAGTAATCGAACATATAAGCGGGGATTTTAGAATTAAGAAAGTTTCGTTTAGAGTAGGAATCGCTTAATATGCCGGTGCTGTGATGAGCAGAACTTTAATGCATTACAGAAGGAAGCAATATGGACTCCTTAACGGATATTTGGCGGAGAGTTATCCTTACTGACTGCACAGCATTCCAAGGTTCATAATGGCAACAGAGTTAGGTTAGATCGTTTGAAGTCCTCTTATTCTAGTAGGTACTGTGTTAACTTATTAGACGTGATGGAATATGAAATCCCAGATCAGACATCTCCAACAACACGTAACATGAAAAAATATTTCTTTGGCGACTTCCTCTCAGCAGATTTCTTGCTAAAAATCTGAGAGTAAATAAAATTGTTATGAAAAGTTACTCAAAAATCTGTCGTTCGGAGTCGATTTTAAACTGTAGGTCCTACGCTACTAATGTATAGAACTTAAACACACAATATAACTGAAGTGAGAAGCTAGGTCGTAAACCTGACTGAAGGATTTGAATGACTAATTATGTATGTATGTATGTATAGATCATTTGAAGGCAGCACTTGACTTTAACCTGACCTAACCTTACCTAACTTCTCTATACGATTTACTTTACTTTGATAATTTATTAGAAAAGAAAGTGTTTTTTTATTTCAGATGATTAACATGTTTTTCCCTCTTCTTAACTTGTTTTGAGGAACTTTCAAGTCAATGAAATTAACAAAATTCTGTATACGTAAGAAGTGTTTATTTGAGTTGAGTCGAGTTGAGTTGATTTACTCTGGGTTGAGCATAACATTAACTGACACCGTCAGCTCACACACAATGAATAAATATTTTCTATTCTACATACGATATTTACAATCCAATCTAGGTATGTATATTCATAAATATATAAATATATACTGAAATATCTGTGTGTATGTATATATATACAAATGTAGTAAGTCATTTTAAATCATGTTCGAAATACTAACATATTTTTTGTTGTATATTTTGGTTGGAGATGATGAAAAATAAAATGAAAAAAATTCATTGTTTTAGTGTAAGTTCGTTCGAATGAACGAACGAAATGATGTCATATACTACATACGAGTATTGTATTTTATTTTTTTATTATTTTTTCTAACATTTTTCTAATTTTTCTTAACAATTTTCTAATATATTAGAAGAAGAAGAAAAAATTTTAATATATTAGAAGAAGAAGAAAAAAATTTTAAATTAATGGAAGTTTTATTAGAAAAATAAAAAAATAATTTAAATTAAATTATATTTAATGCAATAAACAATCATATTTTTTATAATTTACCTCCCCACTTCACAATAATTTGAGCTTTTCTATATGTACTCGTGTATATATGTATGTATGTATGTATATATTTAGTTTAAAATATAATATTTTTGTAAGAAAAAAAACTTCAGACTTTTTAAAGTTGCTTTTAATTTTAACGCTTGAGTGTTCATTAAGGAAATACCTCTTTAGCGGTTTACTGCTAATGATCATCATTATGATTAGTTTGTTAATAATGATGGTTAATTTATATATTTATTATATTTTTTTCTTTGTTTTTGTAAATAAAAATTAACATTTTAACAAAATTCCGGTTGCAAAGTTTTATTTTAAAAACCGAAAAAAGAATTAAAAAACTATAGCTGAGTAATAAAAAAAAATTATGATTAATTTGGCAGTTTCCATAAAAATATAGAAAAATTGAACAGGTACAACAAAATGGATACACTGTCTAACTCAGATAAATTAAAATCTAACAACACAGCTTTAAATCGTTAAACTTTTAAGCACTCAGCAACTTCTTAAATAGAAATAAATTGCCTTCTAACAGCTATAAAAATATACGATATGTGAATCGAGTATCAGACTACATCGACTAGGGTCAGAGTACACACATACTTACTGACAGTAAAGCGGCCATTAGCTGTCTAGACAGTAAGTATATCACATCTAAAGTTGCCCGGCCACGCATCAAATAATGGATTAAACTCGCCATTTTTGTTAACGTGTTGGTAAAACTGTACTCACTCTTATAGACTGAGAAGAGTTTGAAGAATATCAAAATACTTTCTTCTTCACAACAATAGAATGCAGTTTGAAGTTTCAATTTTGATGTGTTGCTGTACTAAGTGGAACAAATATTACCAACACATATGCAAATTTGATCAGTTAAATTTGATACGTCGCCATGCGCCATAAGGCTGTTCAAGAATGGTGGTTACCTCTAAATGAGATAGCGGAATACTCAACGGCTATTCTAATGTGGATTCCAGGACACTAAGAACCTAGCCCACGCCCTTACAAATGTTGGAATAACAAATAATTCGACCGATTTCATACGAGAGGAAGAAAGGATGTATAAATACTATACTATTACTATATATACTATACTATGCTATACACACACATACATAATTGGTCATTACAACCAGTTATTCTAACCATCAGTTAGAATTACGACCTAGCTTCTCACACCTCTTAAGCTGTATGTGTTCATTTTTGTACATGAATGGCGGGACCAACAGTATAAATGTTTTTGAGAAATTTTTATTTACTCTCGGAGTTTTAACCAGAAATCTGCTGAGAGAGGAAGTTCTTTCATATTTTCGTTTTGATGTCTGACCTGGGGTATGCACCGTGGTCTCACGTCTAAGAAGCCATCACATTATCTACTAGATTACGACGTCTTCACGTATTTACTGCCAATAAAGTGGCCATTAGATCTCTAGACAAAGCGTATACTAAACATAAGACTGTTCAGGAAAGTTGGATACCTGTAGATGAGAGGTTATTCTAATGAGGAATAACAATGCTAGTAAAACATATAAGTTGAAAGATTCCATACGGAAAATTGGCATTTCTTTGCAGAAAAGAAAGGTATATATAAAGACCATACATATCTATGCTATTGATATAGCCGGAGCAAAATTTGTATGTAACTATTTAGAATTTTATCTTAAGAACCGCATAACAGACATACCTGCTCACTGTTATGTTGGGTATACAAGTCGGGAGGTTGTGAGTACCTCATAAAGACTTCTTCAGAAGCTGTAATAAAACAAAAAGAGGAGGAGTTCATAGAACATGTTATTGTCCAGAACAGAACTTATCTATCAAAGGTCATATGGCTTTTATATTATAATGACGTCTTATATGACCCAAGTGAGTTATGTCTTTAGGTCGGCTGCCTATATAATCTAATCGAACCTTAATTATATTCTGATTAAAAAAAGTGCATAAAAAGGCCAAAGCTTCTGATTACTTTAACTATACAAGGGTAAAACACTAGACTAGGCATAGATAATAGACGAAGAGGAAACTGTGTTCAAGTCCACATGATTTATGTGAAAACCACATAAAAACACAAAATATCATTGTGGAACAACTATTAGATATGAAAACGCCGTTATGTCTTAGGTTAGGCGTTAACAGGCAAGTTCACTCGGTGGCCCATATGGCCCCATTGTGTTAGCTAGTGTGAGGTAAGTTTCCTTGGCTTGATCTGTCAGTTGTCGGTTTGAACAACCCCGAGCTCCGGATGAAACCGGCTAGTTCCCTTAGTGGCACGTTAGCCTTCTCCCCTCGAACTTTCTGTCACCCAAAAACCGATGGCGTCTGTTTTGAAGTACAGGACACTCTCATAAAAGGTGAGTTCCCTCCACATCCTGGCAGCTTTCTTATAGGGCAGAACTCCCCAATGTACTATTTGTTGTTTCTTTTCAACCCAACACTTAATTTTTAACTACACTGTCAATAATGAAGGTAGTAGTTGTATATGCAGCGACCAGCTTTGCCGAAGTAGGAAAAGAATTGTATTCCAATATGACAACGCCATTCCACTTACGTTAACAGTGCTGGGCCTTGAGTTTTGGGATCTTAGTTGAGAGGTGTGTATCGCAGCAAGTGACTACCTCCTTTGTCTTTCTGTGACGAATGATTTTGTTAATAGAAAATTGGTCCCAGGAACGAAAGGCTTTTGGCAAAGGCCTCTATCAAGCTTTCAATTTTATAAAAAAAAGAAATTCAATAATTATTGAAAATAAGTTGATAAAGAAAATCAGAACACTTATAACTATTATGGTAGCAGTCATTCCTTTACTTAGTTGCAGTTATTAAGTAAATTTATTTATTTTTTCGATTAAATTTCTTCTTACAAAAATTTGTTTTTGTTGATATCTTAAGTAAATTTATAACTTTCACTTGTTATTGAAACAATTAATTCGAAATTGTTTATCAATATTTAAGTGTTCATACGACTTTCGATTGCTTTTGATAACATTGCCAGGTAGTAAATAAATAATATCTTTAGATAAGATTAAAATCGATGATGTACTTATTTATGGATGTGAATACGAGTGCTTTTAGAAAACAAAAAAAAAACATTCGACTTTAAAAAGAATGCATTCCAATGCAATCTTGTAAGGGAAACGAAAAGTCAAACGAACTGACACGGATTGGGAATGCCTGAGGAGGAGACGATAGCGAGGATATGTGCGCCCCGACAAGAATAATTTTCCAAATTGAAAAAAGGAACACGGAATTCAAGAAACCGTGGGTTGTCCAACGTATCTGGTTGTCGAATTTCAAAACTGCTGTGTCCAGAAGTGAGCAGCGAGACAACCAGGGAACTACTTGAGTTCGACCAGAGAACGGTTCACATACTAACAGGAATTCTAATGGGACACTGCGGGGCAGTTTCGCTGACAAGTTCGGTGTTCCCCACCAGGATTACTGCAGAAGCTGCCGTTATGTGAAGGAAACGGAATCGGTACAATACCTTCTATGTGGTTGCCTTGCACCTCAGAACAGATGTCATTGGTTTTTTGGTCACAGAACGTTTGAAGATCTGAGCATGGTGTCGAACGAGCCACTAAGAGAACTGACAGGTTTCATCCGGAGCTTGGGATGGTTTAAATCCACCACCACTAACGGTTCATGACAAGGAAGCTTACCTCACACTGGGTAACACAATTGGTCATATGGGCTACCGAGTGAACTTGCCTGTGAACGGCAAGCTAGCCGCTAATCTAATCTAAACTAATCTAATCGTCTTGCAGCCATGGCATAGCTTGGGAATATTAGAATTATCAACAACGGATCTCAATCGTTAATGGAGTCACAGACATCTCCAAGAAACCGAAATATGAAAAAATATTTCGAAATACTATACCTATCAGCAGATTTCTGGCAAACAAATCTGAAAGTAAATAAAATTTAGACGAAAAAGTTTGTCAAAAAATTTGTCGCTAGGAGTCGACTTTAAACTATAGGTTCCACAATTCATGTATAAAATTAACACACACACAACATGAGTGGTGTGAGAAGCTAGGTCGTCGTTATGCCTGACTTGAAAGGTTGTAATGATCAATTGTGTATGTATGTATGGAAACTTATTGCTCTTTAGAATCTAGACGCAATTGAACAATTGAGGCTTTGAAGGTAAGTTTGTCTGTTATCTCAATGTTACCTACCTTGTTGCGTATGCAATAAGAAACTTAAAATAATCATCTTTGCACGGTAGAGTGTAAAATTTTAGAAATATAAAATTAAAAAAAAAATTTTTGGTGTGTGATTTGTGAATTTGTGATTTATTTTTGTTGTTTTTAAGGTGCGGTTCTTAAAAAATAAAATATTTGCCTGAATGATGACAATAATAACAACAAAACAAGCACATTTTATTTCTTTCAAAATTCTAAATGCACATTAAAAATGTTATAAACGTACACGGTGAAAATAATTTATAAACGAATAAAAACAAAATTAAAAATAAGGATTCCAAAACATGAACAAGTGATTAAAAAAATAACAAAAACAAAAATTATTTGAAATCAAAAGAATTATTTTTAATGAGTCCATGACTTCTTAACGTATTTTTTTTCTAAATATTGATGGTTGGCATAGAGAGATTATAACATATATATTCATATGTATGTATGTATGTACAATGAATATAAGTTATAATTACATATATATTTACATATATAAATATGCAATGGTGTATATACATATGTATTATAAAATAATCATTAAGTTTTACATAAAGATTGCATGACTTCGAATGCTATTAAAAGCAAAAAAAAAAACAAAAAGAAATTTATGAACATAGAAATAATGTACAGAATATAACGTATAAACTATTCACAAATCAACCCCATTAGACGTTAAAACCCATATTAAAATTTATTCGAATATGAAGAAGCACAAAAAGAATATCATTTTTTAGTTTCTAGTTTTTAAAATCACCATTTTTATTATTCATTATATGTATGTACATACACTTGAAAGTAAACATTAGTAAATTGTACAGAATCGGCATACCAATGAAGATTATAAATAAATTTTTTTGCAGTGTAAATTTTTACAGTATCAAAAAAAGATTCGTGACATGTAGCAATGCCAAAAAGTGTTGGTGAACCACGTGTATACTAAACTAAAAAATACATACATACATACATAATTGATCATCACAGTCCCTCAAGTCAGGATTACGACGATAAGCTCGGAGATGAGCCCCACGGTTTTTTTGTAAATACTGTTAGTAATCAGTCAGACTGCTGTAAGATCTCTACCGAGATCTAGGCTCGTTAGGAAGTGTCTCGACGTTCTCTTCGTACACTTCAGTGTTTCACTTGTCTGGGTTCCTCGGCACAGTTACATTCCAGTCGACTGCAGGGCCGACGAGCTCGTCAGAGCTGGTGCACTCCTTTCGGAATCCTCGTCAATCGATTTGGGTGTGCCACTTCCATACATACACACATAATTGGTCATTATAACCCTTTAGTCAGGATTACAACCTAGTTTCTCACACCACTTATGTTATGTGTGTTAATATTATGCATGAGTGACGGGACTTACAGTTTAAAATAAATCCCGAATGAGAGATGTTTGAGAAACTTTTTCATCGCAATTTTATTTTTTAATTTTATTTAGACAGAAATCCGACCTACTAGACTTCGGCGACTAGCATATCATTAAATTATTAAAATTCGCAGCATATAGGAATGTGTTTCTGTTTATTGAACATTAGTCTACAAAACCGTATGTCACGTGCACTTAACAAGGAAAATATTACTGATATATCGGTCATGGCATTGAAGATGGCGATGTGACAACAACAATTGGACAAATTTTACGTAAAGACCTTGATATGAAAAAGTACGAACTAAAGCTGTTACAAGAACAAACGTTTTTTGTTTGCTGATAATGAGAAATAAATTTTTCCATTGCAAGACTGCCTTCAGCGTCAAAGCTCAGTTTTGTAGAGACGTCAACAAACAAAATTGCTGAATTTCTTCAAGAGTGATGAACATCGCAATATTACAGTCAATGGAAATAAGTACCGTGCTACAGTTACTGATTTCTTTTCGTCAAAAATAGAAGAATTGAACTCGAATGGTATACATGTGATTCCAACAAGACTAATATGAAAAATTTGGTGAGCAGTTAATCTCACGTTTCTTATCAACTAATTTGTCATACATACATACATTATTGGTCATTACAACCCTTCAGTAAGGTTTACGATTTAGCTTCTCACACCACTAATGTTGTGTGTGTTAATTTTATATATGAGTGGCGGGACCTACAGTGTAAAGTCGACTCCGAACGACAGATTTTTGAGAAACTTTTCATGGCAATTTCATTTACTCTCAGAGTTTTTGCCAGAAATCTGCTGAGAGGAAGTCGCCGAAAAAATACTTTTTGTATTTTGCCAATAAGCCAACACACTACCTAGTAGACTAAGGCGACTTCATGCCACACATGCAAAACAAATTCATCATGTTCATATGGCCAATGAAATCTGTGGCCAAGCAATTTTCAGTCTCTCTCTTTGACTGACCAATTTTTTGCCATTAAGAGTTTTACAGACATTGGAACAAATGATAGTTAGACGGTACAAAGTCCACTGTGTGTATCAATACTACTCAACCAAGTGCAGGCAATTGTCAGAGAATCATTAAGTATGTATATAGTCTAGCTTTGCCATGTGAGGGAAGACAACATTTTTCTCTAAGTTTTTGTTTCTTCTTGTCCGCTTCCATCAAACGGTGGAGTTGTAGCAGCTCATAATGGATAACTTATATATGAACGAATGTTAACTATTATTTGAAATATTTTCTGAGTGTTTTATTGCCTGCTGCCACATGTTTCGCATGTTACCCACCAAATTCCCTAATGATGTTCGAAAGGATATTTCATCATCAATGCAGGCACAACAAAACTAAAATAGTTCATGTACTTCTAAGTAAAATAATTAAAGTTTCAGTACACGGTAGTGAGTAGTTATAATAAACCAAGACAAATACAAGTGGACATGCGCTGTTAGTGGCATACAATAAATATTTGAAAACGTAACTCAACAACAACCCACAAATAAATGCAATTAAAATATAAGTGTAGAGTACTTTTACTTTAAACTCCCCCGAAGAAACAACCAGTTGAGCGATTAAATTATGGAAAAAAATAGGTTTTTTCCCCTACTATGGCAACATTGTAGCAACGTTTTTTTGGTTGTTACCATATAGACGACTACGACGACGATGACGAACAAACCCATTGCAATCCAACAATTAAGTGTGGGTTGCATTAAAGTTTTTCCAAAGCCAGTTACACCAGATAGAATAAAAAGTAGGCAAGAGTGCGGTGTTGCAGGAAAATGAAAATTCCCTGTGAGAGTATGAAGTCTGTTTTGTTGTTATTTCTTCGTAGTATGGTTACATTTAAACACAGTGTGTTGTTTGTTGAAGGACATTAAATATACAGTTATTTTGTTTAATTTTTTCTTTTTCTTTTTTTGTAGTTGTTAAGGGAGTGCCGTTACTTTAACTGACACACGAACATTCATAAATTTGTACATAGAAACTGAGTTTAGTTGGAAAACTCACGATGAAAACAAAAAAATGGAGTGTTCGTTTTCCATCGAATAGTCGACGAAAAGATGAAAAAAAAAACAAATGAACAACGTCATGCCACAAATTTAGAACATTTACGCATTTCAATAAATTCTTTTTCTTTTTTGGGTTTTATAGCAGATTACCATTTAAGTAGAAAGCAGAGTTTTAAAAGAATTTATTCCGAGAGTGGTAAGTGAATTTAATGATGCCCTAAGAGCTAACTTGGAGAAGGAGACATGCATATCATGCAATGCAACACGAAAAAGAGGAGTTTAAGTTTAAGAAGTTTGTTACGGAGTACAAGCTGGTGGCATCATCGGTCCATATTTATTTCAGAGTTCTATAGGTCGTTGGGTGCCAACGTCTTTTTGCCTAAGTTAGATGTCCAGTATGATGTGTTGGCTTATTAGATGTAAAGCCAGGGTTCAAACTCTAGGCCACACATCAAACAAAATACAAAAAGTATTTCTTCGGCGACTTCCTCTCAGCAGATTTCTGACAACAACTCTGAGAGTAAATAAAATTGCCATGAAAAAGTTTTTCAAAAATCTGTCGTTCGGAGCCGACGTTAAACTGTAGGTACCGCCACTCATGTATAAAATTAACACACCAACATGAGTGGTGTGAGAAGCTAGGCCTTAATCCTGACTGAAGGGTTGTAATGGCCAATCATGTATGTATGCGTGTAGATACAAATGATATGAAATTTAAGGCGCAGTATCATAGGCGCCATTAGAAACTGATGCAGCAGCCTTGAGACTACTCGAGAGAAAATTCGTAAGATCTTTGGTCCAGTGTGAGTTGGCGATGATCTCCGCATTCGATCCAACAATGAGCTGTATAACCTACTCAACGACATGGACGTTGTGCAGCGTATTAAAATGCACTACCTCGGCCATGTTGTTCAAATGGATAAGGATGCTCCGGCGAGACGTGTATTTGACGCTAGGTTTTGTGGAAGTCTTCGAAGAGGACGACCTTGTTTGCTTTGGAAGGATCAAGTCGAGGAATCCCTGCCTTCGATTGATGTGATCAACCGACGAAGGCTTGCAAGAAGCAGCGGCACCTAGAATAATGTATTGAAGCAGGCCGAAATCCGATAATCGATTTGTTAATGGCCAATTAAGTAAGTAAGACAGCAAATGACATGTGGTTTCGACAGGATAGTGCTGCGGGCCACATCAGATATTCTACAAGAGCGATTTGAGGGCATGCTCATCCCACTTGGAGATGTTATACACAGACCACCGAGTTAGTTTAATTTCAGACTTTTTCTTGTCGGGTTTCCTTAAATCGCAGGCATATGTGCGTAGGCCACAAACCACAGTGGCCAACAAAGCTAATATAACCCATGCCAGCAGTCAAATTCTTTTCATACTGCTCATGCAGCTCACTACTTAAAGTTTCAAGGAGAGAATGAGGACTGTTGCTCTTCTACTGTTCAGCTGTTTCTATTAATCACAAAATACATTGTATTTCAGTTTGTGAAAACATCAGTAACGTCAATTTGAGAGACGAAACCCCCTTCTTCTGTTATGTTTGCACAAATTTCGTTTGGGATATCTTTGAAGGATGGCTTGCAACGTTCATAGGAAGACATTCGAACTGCTGAAATTAATGCAAGCGAGGCAAAACCGCGGAAACCCATAGAAATGGGTTTCGCATTGTCGGTACGTACTGTACTGTAAAACCCCTTAATTTCGAGATATTGGAAGACCATGTTCCCACTGTCGAAAATTAAAAATTAATTTTATTTTATTTTTAATGATTGCACTCTTTCAAATTTCTCTCTTTTCAGGTTAATTAATAGAAATTTTTTTCTTTTTTTGTTTTCTTTGATAAATTTCAATGTTTAATCGATAAATTACAAAATTCCCTGGAATTACTAATTAATTATATATTTTTAAGCTTTATTTAATCGATTCCATGTACTGTTTCTAGTATTTTTGTGTCATACTGGTAATGGAATTTGCTTTGGAGATAACAAGTAAGGAGTATGAAAATTAAGTATCAAAATATGTGAAAAACAAACCCATGGGTAACTTATTAACATAATTTTCAGTTGAATATCGATTTCATAATAAAACTGTTCTATTTTTTTAATCAAACCCTAAAAAACTACAACATTTTTTGCAGATTAAGGCTTTCGCATTAAAAAATTTTTGGTTTTGATGCCTTTGTATGAAATTACGTTTCCACAACAGTGACTTTTATTAGAAAACACATAACAATGTAAAATATTAATCGATAATTTAATTCCAGAAAGTATTTCAAAATATTATGGCCCATTTCAGACAAGTTGTCTGTAAAAAAAAAAATTATACGAAAGCTGTGATGATTTAAACACGATGATTTCATAGTCTGCACTGCAGGCAATATATCACAATTTTTTAAAGATTTTCTTTAATGTGAAATGTTAAAGGTTTCCTCTTTTTTGGTATTTAAATTTATTCTCCTAAAATATTTTTATTTTTATTAGTTATTATTTCTTTTAACAAAAAAAACCTTGGCCTTGATTTTCATCATTTTTATGAAGGCAAATTTTTTCCCCTAAGAGAAAACTCATTCTTCTAAAAAAAAACATAAATATTACATACGAGGTATGTTCAAAAAGAAAAGCATATGCCTAAATATAATGTTTGACTAGAATGTGATAACTCGATGATTTTGCATTAAATTCAAATTCATATATACATAATTGGACATTACAACCCTTCAGTCAGGATTAAGACCTAGCTTCCCACACACAACTTATGTTGTGTACGTTAATTTCATACATGAGTGGCGGGACCTACAGTTTAAAGTCGATTCAGAACGACAGATTTTTAAGGAACTTTTCTTTCATTGTAATTTTATTTACTCTCAGAGTTTTTGCCAGAAATCTGCTGAGAGGAAGTCGCTGAAGAAATATTTTTTCAAATTTACGTCTTATAAGCCAACCACTACCTACTAGACTACGGCGATTTCAAATTCATTATTATTATCCTTTTAAAGCAATAAAACAAAAATGGCTAGAAATTTTTGCCAAATTTATATTTTTGTGTGAAGTACAATTATTCGGGTTAGAAATGGCACATTATCTCATTCATATGGCTACCACGGCTGGCCTCACAGTACCTCATTTGATCGGACCAATTTTCGTGCACTTTTTCCAGTGCATGGGGTCGTATCTTGGCAATGCCATCACAAATGTTGGCCTTCAAATGCTCAATTGTCTTGGGTTTGTTGGCATACCACTTTTCTTTAATGGCGCCCCACGGAAAATAGTCCAACTGTGTCGAATAGCAGCTTCCTGGTGGCCAATTGACATCATCATTTCGTTTAATTAAACGGCCATCAAACGTTTGACTCAATAAATCGATTGTGGCATGAGATGGGTGGCAAGTTGCACCATCCCGTTGAAACCAAACATTGTTCACATCAATACCATGAAGAGCGGGTACAAAAAAATCGGTTATCATGGTGCGATAGATGTCTCCATTGACCGTAATGGTTGTGCCATCCTCATTTTCAAAGAAATATGAGCCAATGAAGCCTACGCTCCACAAACCGCACCAAACAGTCACTAGTAATGGGTACACTGTAAGACCATGTGTGGGTTTTCCGAGCCCCAATTACGGCAATTTTGCTTATTAACGTACCACGCACCAAGCTGAAAATGTGCTGCATCCGAAAACACGACATCATCGTGTAGTTTCTCATTGGTCCAATAAATTCCAACGTTGCTCATTACGTTCAGTGGAGATAATATACTGAATTTTGTGACAGAATAGAATGACAGAAGTATACCAGATTCAAAATAACCGATGGTTCAAATTCAAACCGATAGATGGTCCACCCGATATAATGCACAGCAAAGCTTTTGATCTATTGTGCAATAGTTTTTTCAGCCACAGACTTACTACTTCAAGAGTCAGTGCCTTCAATAGGAATGTCAACAAGTCCTATTCATCTGTACCCCTATGCTATGCTACATAGTACCACCTCTGCAGAGGTGTCTGCAAGATTTTTGGCTCCATAGAGAGACAAACAAATGGTCTCACGAAAACGGTATTCATTGGGAAAGGTAAGATGGACCATATGGAAGATACACCAGACAGATTGGACCCAACCTGCATATATGCAAGAACCTCATAGCAGTGATTATCACGTTATCAATTGGCCTCTGGGTATTCACTTTAGGAGACTGGAAATACCACATAACGACTTCTGCAACGGCAAGGAAAAAGACGAGACAACAAAACATTTTCTCTTTCATTGCCCGGTGCTTGGGATCCAGAGAAATAGAATTCTTGGACAACCCTGAAAGTGTATTTTTCATGAGGCGTGTTATGTTATAAATTTTAAGAATGCTGAAATTTCAAAATTTGAACAGAAGTTAATGACTACGGTAAGGCAGGTTATATGTGGGTATAACAAACAAATTGAAAGTAAGAAATATTTTTTTACAATAATTATTTACACATATAATGCATTTATATTGGCTTGAAAAGAAAACATATGTTTATTATTAACAAAATAAATAAATATTTAAATGAACTTAATTAAAAAACAAATAATTCCACACGATTAAAAATAAAAATAAAAATATTCTTAATTCTACATACTTAAACAGTAAAACCTGAATAAAATATCCTATATTGGGATTTTTTCTAAAAGAGTCTAGAGAGATTTGACTGTCTGTACTACGTACTATTAAATAATGATAAACACCTTTGTTATACCGGTATATACACATATACACAAAGTAATATGAATATAGTTTCAAACAAATATTTACCTCATAAACTTGACTTTTAAGACGTGTTTTAAATGTTTTGCGAATAGAAATACTGTCAAGTATTGCATGTAGTTGGCGAAAATCAAACAGAAAAAAAATTTTTTTTAAATAAAGTATTCAACATTATATTTTACAAAATAAGTGAATAATTCTGTCTATTGAATGCAAATTAATTATCAATGTTAATTGAAATGTACGCAATGAATAACAAATTAACCCAGCAAACATTTTAAAATAATTAAAAAAAAATTTTAAATGACATCTATCGGTCGGAAAGTAAATTCTAAATATTGATGGGTGTATACAGTTGATGAAAATCTGGACCATATGGTCCATATGGTTTTAAATTTAGCCGCTAAGCACCGTTAGGCGAGTACCTATCTTTCAAGTATGATAGTATCGAGGGTCATCGGGGGGCAATACTGGCATGGTCTTTCATAGCAATTTTTATTTACTCTCAGAGTTCTTTTTTGCCAGAAATCTGCTGAGAGGAAGTCGCCGAAGAAATATTTTTTTCATATTTCGTTTTGATGTCTTACCTGGGCCAACACACTACCTACTAGACTACGGCGACTTCATCATACTAATCACAGATACTAAAAGAAGCTCTCAATAATAAGAATATAAAAAAAGAGAACAAAAATTAGGTCTTAAGTAAGTAAAACAAATTAGGTTCTTGTAGAATTCAGAAAAACAATAATTTCAGATTCTTTTTAACAAAACAATTTAAAACAGAAAATTTAGCTGAATAAATGGACAAATAAATTCTACAGATCTTGATTAAAAAAATTATGGACTACGTAGAAGATTAATGGCTTTTTGAGTTGGGCTTTATAGGAAAATAATTTTAGCACACGATGTCATTTCAAATTATCGATTTAAACGTTTGTAAAGCTTATGTTTTATAGTTTACAATAATATGTTATGAAATAATTTTTGGATATATTTTTAGATAATGTATACCATGCAACAGTACAGTAACCCTGACCTCAAATTTCTATTTTTTATCAACAATGTTAATGTACAATAATTTTCTATACTGCATTTTGCTTATCTTTGTATTCCAAAATTTTATTTATACTCAGATAAGAATTATAGAAAATACAGAATGTACATATTTTTGAGATAAGATATTCTATAACTTTTGCTCAATATTAAAAATATTATTTAAAGATTAATACGGACAAAAATATACAATAAATCTGATCAAAGGAGGTACATTCATAAAGACAATTTTATTTTTTCTCATATTTTTGTTTTGTTCTTACCATATAGTTTTTAGGATATTATAGACATGACATACATATACGGGGGCTTACAAGTTTAAGGGCCATTATTGCAACTTGCCGTTAAACTTGGGTTTAGTTAAAGGTACCTTTAGCTAAAGGGAACTGTAAAACTACATTTAACTTATTTTCGTTATTACAACTTACAGATAAAATAAAGTTCTGTTCTCAAAAATATGGCAGTGCCGGAGCAATGTCGATAAAACTGTTCAATTAAACAAGTTTTTTTAAACGCAGTGGCAACGAAGGGCCTTTTTTGTTGTTGTGTCTCATCTTTTTGTTTATATTTGAAGTTGCCATATTGAAAATAATGTATAATATGACAAGTTCTAACATAAACTTAACTTTAAAAGTTAAAGCTAGGATGATCCTCCCTTTAGCTTAACTCTCTCTTCTACCTTATTGTCCACTTATAATAATGAAAAACAATTTATCCGCCCATTAAAATTCTCCCTTTAGTTAACGGCAAGTTTTAACAATGGCCCTAAATAGTTTTATTTACATATACAGTGGACAGCAAAAGTCTTAGTACGGCAATATATTTTAGCAATTTCATGAATTTTAGCCAAAAGTTTGTATAAAAATTTATAGTTTATTTATATATTTATTTTATTAATTTATTTCTTTTTACTATAATAAAACAAACAATTTTTCAATGTTTTTCGTAACAAGAGAAAAATAAGGAAAGTTTCAGATGACTCCATAGGTACCCCCAAGGAGAACCCTGAGTAAATTTAAAATTCAAAGACCTAATATATGAAAATGTTACGTCTTGTATTTAGTAGAATAGCCTCCATTTAACCCATTTGGAATTGAATGTACAAGTTTTGTTTGGTGTTTTCTGGTGGCATCATGAGCAAGTTTTTCGGCTGACTTTTGTTTGAGTTTTAGCGATTACGTAGCCGTTCTTTCAAAATAACCTCCTAAATACTCTCTTGAAGTCAAATCGGGACTTTGTGCAAAGGAGTATTAAGCCTGTGGGGACTCTTTTTTGTGTCAAAATATATTGCCGTACTAAGACTTTTGCTGTCCACTGTATATCCTTAGGGCAGGTATCAGAAAATACAGAACTTTATTGGATAATCGCATAAATATACTGAAAATACACGACCATAGCGGTAAGTCGGTGAAGACCATATTTTGCAAAATTGTGTGAGTCGTTAAAATTATTCTTTCTGAAGCAACATTAAGAAAGTTGATGTACAAATTTGAGATTAAAAGCAGGGTGTTAAACTAAAAGCAGGGTGTTAAACTGAAAATGTATTTTCTGTAGAAAATAATACTGAAATGATTCAAAATATTTTAATTTGTCAATATTCACAGCAATTGAATTGGGTTTTAAATAGAAGTCGACGTATTCCAGTGGGTAGGGCTTATTATACGTGAGGTCACGGCTCAAACCCCAGGTCAGACATCTCCAACAAAACGAAATATGCAAAATATTTCTTCGGCAATTTCCTTTCAGCAAATATCTGGCAAAAACTCTGAGAGGAAATAAAAATTGCCTTGGAAAGTTTCTCAAAAAAAAATCTGTCGTTCGAAGTCGATTTTAAACTGTAGGTCCCCGTCACTCATGTATAAAAATAACACAAACAACAAATGTGGTGTGAGAAACTAGGTCGTAATCCTGACTGAAGGATTGTAATGACCAGTCATGTAAGGATTAAAACCCTTTTGAAATTTAAAGTGGATTTTTATTAAATTTCATTCAAAAAAAATTGTTATTTGGTTGTAATTAATTTCATTACTTATTGACTGCCTTTGTAGGTTGATAAACAAGGTGCACCGACAACCAGTTGTGGTAAGTCGTAGTGCACTATCATTCACTTCAACTAAGACCTTAATTGCTACGCAGAAGAGGACCTCTCCGATATTCTATTGATAAAGTAGACTGACCTGGGGTCAGTAAAGCTAAATGCAGTTAACTTCTAGCCCCAGCTGGACATACATAGGGACGAGAGAGCTTGACAGGGAAATTGTGGATGCAGATTATGATTTGTTTCATTCTGTGCTAAACTCTCTCAAGGGTGTAAATTTTAATTTGCCTGGTGGTTTTACGTGATTGAATTTACGCAAGTAATCTAACTGATTGCTGTGAAAACTGAGAAGTTCTACGCTAATGGAATAATAATTTCAACACAAAAATTGCGAAACATTATTTATCAAAATAGATTGTATTTTATTTTAAATATAAGAAAAAAGTGTTTAATTTTAAAAGAATTTTTAATCGAACCTTTCGAGGTTCGGATATTCAATCAGTTCTACATGGATGGAATAATTGTTTCACCAGAAAAATTGCGAAATATTATTTACTAAAATAGTTTGTATTTTATTTTAATAGAATTTGTAATCGAACTTTTCAAGCAAACAATAAATAAAATTTCACTTTTGAAAAAATTTAAAAATTTTTACTGCATCACATCACCTAACATTATAATATTTTCTATTAAATTACCTGATTTTCTTTTAATTGTAAAATAATCCAAATTCATTTGTACACGCTTGTTCATGTGAAAAATATTTGTAATTATTTTTGAATAATTTTTTGAAAGTTAAAAGTTGCACAGATTTTTTTAAGAAACCTAAACACACAAAAAAATTGCTTAAAAGTATTATGAATTATTTTTTATTAAAAATATTTATTAATTATTATTTTTTCCACTTTTCCTATTTCTTTTTTTAGCAACAACATTTAAAATGAATGTATGACTAAATAATTCACAAAAAAATAAACAAAAATACACAAAATCTAACGATGTTAAAGGTAAAATTCAAACAAAAACAAAAACAAAATTTATATATTTATTTTGCAAATGTTGTGAATTAAGCTTATCATACATAATTATTTATTTTTATTTTTTTTTTAATTTGTCGCAGTTTCTTTTTTCGGTATTTTTTTATCACAAAAAATTTGCAACCTTTGGGCTTATTATTTAGGAATTTCTTTTCTTTATTTATTTATTTATTTATTTATATACATATTATTTATATTTTTTTTTCTTTATATAAAACACTTTATTTTTGTTTATATTTGTTAAAAAGTTTATTTCTGTCTAATGGTTTGATACGCGTTATTGTTTTTAACACCGCTATGAACGTATTGAAATCAAAACCGCTACTAACGTAACAAACTTCAACCAACATTGGTGGCTGGTTGCTACTTGCTTGGTGTGATGATATTGTATACATTATTATAATTGTTGTGATGTTGCTGTTGTTGTTATTATTAACAAACGAAACAACACCAACACCAATGCAAACACATAGTCATAGCAAGTCATAACAAAGTAATATTTATCATACAATATTAAATTTTATAAGAGAGTAAAAGTTGAGTTGCTCTAGTGTTGGGTAAGATTATTTGAAAGCGTAAAAGGGGAATAATTTAACCCAGTTGTTTAAACCAATGGAAAATATTGATTATGTTCTGTTTTATAAAACTAAAATTAAATCGAAATGTACGAGGTTAGTACAGATAAAAATAGGCAAAATGAAATAACAAAAACAACAATAAAATAATTTTAGGATTCCAAAAGTAAGATTAACTAAAACACACATGAAGCTATGATTCCGATAATAAAATTCTCTTATCGAAAATTAGTTTTCAAATTAAAATTTTAAATTCCATACCATCCAATTCATAATTTTTAACTACAAGTCAAAAAAATCGATTATCATACGGCCATAGCGCTCTGAATTGACCATAACGGATCGTCCTGAATCATTTTCAAAAGAATACGACTCTAAGGCAACTTCAGACCGTAATGTGCACAGAACAGTCACTATTTCCGGATGCAATAGCTTCCCCATAATCACTTCTTGGGGGTACTCCGTGCACCACATGTCATAATTTTGCTTGCTTCGGCTATCGACGAAGTAGATCGCTGTGAATGGCAAACCGATTTTAATTACAAACTGTAAAACAGATCCAAGGATTATACGCGACTTCCAATATCTTCAAATTTCTTTCGTACTTAGTTACTTACGTAATTTGTCATTACAACCGTTTAATTATGATTACAACCTAGCTTCGCACACAAGTCCAATATAGTCTCCGAACGACAGATTTGGGAAACTTTGAACATGAAGATCAGAGCTATGGTTAGGATAATAGGAGGCGGATCAAACACGAGATTCACAAAAAAGGCACCGTGGCTTGGTAGATCGAGTGATTGCCAGCTTCCTTCATGTATGATTTTTTGGAAAAGTTTTGCAACGATATTGGGTAATAAAATTAACACGTTGAATGCCGCGGCAATTTTCAGAAAACTGGCCACGCAAGCCAAGATTGACTTTTTGTTCTTTTCCCAGAAGCCATTTATCGATACTAGCACTGATATAATACGACTTTATTCGTAGCTACACAAAAATGGCAGATTTAGTGAGTACGAGATAACTTGTAGTTGGCTCTCTAGAAGGGAACGCAATCTACGAGTTATCTCGTAATCGGCAGTCAACGTATTAAATAAAGCAATTTGGAAGCTCCATACTCTTTTAAGCGTGGAACCAATCTGCCGAGATGCGTTCTCAGTGTGAAGTATATACAGACCATTGGAAAAATTATAGGCATTTTTCAAACAGAAGTTTATGGCATCAAAATAATCGCGCAATTCAACTTGGACAGAAAATGCAGAGCATGGTCATAGCAATATTATCTTACAGTCTAGCCACGCTAAGTAAGCTAAACATCCTATACAAGGGGAATAGAGTAACCCGTTGCTGGATTCCATGGATTTATATGGGAAGTCAAAGTAAAGGATGTGCAGAACCTTTGAGTAGAATGGAAAGAGGAATCTGAAAAGGCATACTTAGCGAAAGGGAAGATAGAAAAAGGTGGAGAGTGTTCTCAATTCAGACAAACAAATGGAAACTTTTGCTTGGCAATTATTTAAGTTTTGCATCAGACTATGCAGCAATAGCTGGAAGATAGTAATCGGCCTTCTAAGATTTAAGGAACGTTTGTACAGGACAGGAGTCGCAGATAGTTTAGTTACCGTACTTAAATACCTCAATATGACAATAACAAGATAACTTAAATGTAAAACAACGGATCAAATAACAGATGCCTGGAGAAAATTTGTCGATCAAACGGAATCTGCTTGAAGCTTCTGCGATACGATTAGCCTCAAAAATCAAGACAAAAATGCTTAAGTTGAACAAGTTGAAGTTTTGGCTACAAAGAATACGTGACTTGTCAGGGTTCGGATGATAAGCGCATTTCAATATTTTCACCACAAAAAAAATATGAACTGTTTCATGCCAGTCGACTTAAATATTTTGATTAACGTTCTTATTTCGGTCTCAGTTAAGCGATTGATTATAGTGGTCAAGGTTAGGTTAAGCAAAACTGTAGCCGCCTATTACGTATTTCGCTAGATATTCTACCAATAAATTCTCGGAGTCCAAAAATCCTTTAAATCAGCTTTTAAAGTTCCGGATAATGACAGAAACATTCTTGGTCTTCACTTCTTCCTCGTTATTGTAGCTTCTGCAGACATCATTGTAAGTTGTTCACAACTTCTGGATCCAGTAATGCGTTAAGAATACTGTGAAGTCTTTAACATAAATTCTGGTTAAGTTTAACGCAAATTCTGTTCTGTATGCAGACATGGTGGGCCAGATTTGTCTGATCCCGATATAAAGACCAAAAATTTCCACAATTTTCTGAATCGTGGTTTTTGTAGATCCGATCGCTTAGTAGTAGAGTGAATTAGTGATATGCAGGTTTAGAGTGAAATCGAATTCATTACACTACACTATCTTCCTTTAAATAAATTATTCGGCCGAGAAAGAAACCGATTTCAGGTTCTGAACGTCTCAATCAATCGGTAAATAAACGGCGATGTGTATGGCCTCACTATGCCTTATGGAAGAAAATCAATCAGTATTGAAGAATCTATGAAGTTGCCGTAGTCTAGTAGGTAGTGTGTTAGCTTCTCAGCAGATTTTTGGCAAAAACTCTGATGTCGTCTTTTCGGATGAAGCACATTTTCAACTTGTGTGTGGTACCTTAATAAGTAAAATTGACTTATTTGGAGCCTCAGAAAACTCACACGTGGTTATCGCTGTGGTCGAGTAGGTAGTGTGTTGGCTTATTAGACGAAAAGCCAGGGTTCGAGCCCCGGGCCAGACATCAAACAAAATACAAAAAGTATTTCTTCGGCGATTTCCTCTCAGCAGATTTCTGGCAAAAACTCAGAGTAAATAAAATTGGCATGAAAAGTTTCTCAAAAATCTGTCATTCGGAGTCGACTTTAAACTGTAGGTCCGCCACTCATGTATAAAATGAACACACACAACATAAGTGGTGTGAGAAACTAGGTCGTAATCCTGACTGAAGGGTTGTAATGACCAATTATGAATGTATGTAAGTTCGTGAGCACTCGAATCAGAATTGCATAGGGGTAGTGTTGTTTTCTTAACTAGAAAATCGAATCTTTTTTCGTTTTTTGATATTTTCGAACGCTTCTATAAATTCCTGTGTTGCGCAAAATCAACATTTTTTTCGAAATTATTCAATTTAACAGTATTTTAATGAATCAATATTCACACTATATTGCATTTCATTTTATATTGATAATTGACTACATTGACTGAAAGCTTGTTTTACAATTTTGGTAACACCAATGGTAACCACCACAACACTACACATACATACTTTGTTATGAATTTTATTGTAGTCATGTTGTTGATGTTATTTATTTGTAATAATTATCTTTACGCCATTAGCCAAATATTGAAAAAACAAAACGTAAAAAATTTAACAGACTTGTTACCGCCACAACAGGTAACAACTGGCGATAAAGATGCACGAATATATGTATGTATAATACAATACGTCAAGAAACGGCAAAATAATGTGGGAGTTTATTTCAATTGTGAAAAAAAGTTGAGTTCATTCCATACACTCATACATATTCGAAAATAAATTAATTTTAAGACAGCCTGTATGCTGGCTTCGAAATGCGTGTGTTGTTTTTAAATGGAAAATAAATACATTTTTCTTTTTCATTGATAGTCTTTTTCACAACAATAACGTAATTTATTCATAAATCATAATTAGAAAAACAAAATATAGAAATACAGTTACAATTACGAATAAAAATATTTTCTTTTAATAAATACTTAACAAAACCATCACTAATTAAGAGATGTTTAAAATCTCAAAATTTAGGCCCGCCGATGTAGCCACTTATGAAACCTATTTTCAAAGAGTTAATCTTCCATGTAAATATGCTTTAAAATACTTTAAATCGATTAATGGAAATATTAAAAACATAATATAACTTTTAACAAAATGCTCAGTATTGGAATACACCTTTATAAATAGATTTAAATACTGCTTCAATTATTTTTTGGCTGAGTTGATGATGGTCGCGTATAGTACATGGAATTGAGGAAAGAACGGGTAACTTCACCAACTATCGAACGATCGGGAATAGTTTGTGCCATGCCATATAAAGCCATTTTGCCTGATACAGGTACTCCAGGATCTTTCATAATTTCAGCAACAGCAGATTTTACATCAGCTATAAATTTGTCCGCTATACCGGGTTTCGTATGCATGTCGGTAATACAAATGTGTATCCTAAAAGTATAAACAGAAGTAACGTTCTAGAAACAATGTTCCAATGTACCAAATGTATTTATGAAGTCATGTGTAAAATGTGGATGAATGAAATATGTGCGTTTTATGTTACAGAAACTTTTCAGAGAATGTAATCCAAAGAATTAAACGCATGATTGGTATATTTGGTAGCTAATCCCAAGAGTATCAAAAGGTGACAGACTTATTGACCTCCATACTTTTTAAATTACTGTTTGATAATTTTGTTTGATCCTGCTTCACCTTTCTCTCCACTATTTTCAACGCTCTACATTTTATTTGATTCTCCTTTCACTTTCTCTCCACTATATTCAACGCTCAACATTTTTCGTTCCCCTTTCAGCTTTCTCTTCACCATTTTCAGCGCTCTACATTTTATTTGATTATCCTTCAACTTTCACTCCGCGATTTTCAACGCTCTACATTTTTTTGATCCTCCTTTAACTTTCTCTCCAGGATTTTCGACGCGCTACATTTTATTTGATCCCCTTTCATCTTTCTCTGCACTATGTTCAACGCTCTATATCTTTTTTGATCCTCCTTCAACTTTCTCTCCAGGATTTTCGATGTTCTACATTTCATTTGATCCTCCTTCAGCTTTCTCTTCACTATTTTCAATACTCTACATTTCATTTGATCCTCCTTCAGCTTTCTCTTCACCATTTTCAGCGCTCTACATTTTATTTAATTATCCTTCAACTTTCTCTTCAGGATTTTCGACTCTACATTTTATTCGATCCTCCTTCTCCCCACTATTTTCAACACTCTACGAGTACATTTTGTATGATCCTCCTTTAAATTTCTCTTCTCTATTTTTTAATGCTCTACATTTTACTTGATCCTCCTTCAACTTACTCCCCACTATTTTCAACGCTCTCCATTTTATTTGATTCTCCTTCAACTTTCTGTTCACCATTGTCAACGCTCTACATTTTATTTGATCTTCCTTCAGCTTTCTCTTCACCATTTTCAGCGCTCTACATTTTATTTGATCCCCCTTTAACTCCTCTCCACTATTTTGAACGTTCTACATTTTATTTAATCTTTCTTTAACTTTCTCTCTACATTTTCAGCTTTCTCTCCACCATTTTCAACGCTCTATATTTTATTTGATCCTCCTACAACTTTCTCTCCACTATTTTCAACGCTTTACATTTTACTTGATCCTCCTTCAGCTTTCTCCCCACTATTTTCAACGCTCTACATTTTTTTATCCTCCTTTAACTTTCTTTCCAGGGTTTTCGACGCTCTACATTTTATTTGATCCTCCTTTAACTTTCTCTCCACTATTTCGAACACTATAGACTTTTGTTGTCTCTGATCTTGATTTAAATAATTCCAATTATTATTAATTTTATAGGTTCTCGAGAAATTTCGAATACAAATTGCTGTTAGATGGCACTAAAATGTAATATATTTGGATAATATCAATTACATCAGGCAAAATCATAGCTTGTTTAAAAGCTAAGCTTCACTTTGTTAGTTGACAAATCACATTACCATGTAATATGTAAAGTTTTCAGCATTTAAAAATGCTTTTCTATCCTTGAATATTTGAGAATGTTACTTGAAATGGCTTGTAAATTTTGATATTAAAGTTGTACATGGATATGGTTGACAAATCTGTGAAAATATTGAAGCAAGCCCGTTGGCACACTTCTTTTATGAGAGCTTGGCAGGAAAATAGTATGCATCCACCACATAGTCCGGATCTTGCAACTTGAGATTATAACTTGTTTTGATCTTTACAGAGGTCTCCAAAAACTGACAAAATGTTATCGATAAAAACGGCACATACTTTGATTTAAAAAAAAAACATGATTCGCAAGTATTTCACTTTTGATCACATTACTAATTGAAGTTTTTCGAACACCCAATAATCATAATTTGCACAAATTGATCACATTTTAATTTTTTAAATTCACACTCACGATGACGCACGAGATAAGCTGTACCAAGACGAGTACCAAAATCACTAGATTTATTTTTTTCCAACCAAATTTCTTATTTTAATTACTTTGGTACTCAACATTTATTTGCTTTATTCCACGCACTTTCAAAGTTATATTAATAACTGTTAGTTTTCGAAATAGCTCGGGACACATAGCTTCCTACATATTTTTTTTGTTTTACTCTGTATACCCTCTTAAAGATTGTAAAGGGCAAGTGTGTCAACTAACAATATCTTATTTTAAGTTAGAACCTGTTCTGTGAAAATTTCAAATGAGAAACTTTGATACTGTTTGACTTTGTATTTGAATATCTCGAAACTGGTTCAGGATTTAATTTAAATTTTGTTCCCATAAAAGTAAATTCTTTTCATAAATGATTGATTTTTCTACTTTATCGGCAGAGCTCTTGAGGGAAATGTACATTAAAAATTTACAAAATCCTAGCTCTAATAAAACTTCCAATGATATGCAATGATATGATTGATGGATTGATTTTAAATATGAACTTACCCTGAAGGAAATTGTAGAGTATTTAAATTCCATCCCAATTTACATAAAGCATCTGATAGACGGAATATATCGAAAACATTTGAGCCCATAGCAATCACAGATGTAGCAGGTTTGCCAAAAACAAAAATGCCCTCAATTTTTCGTATACTAAAATTAAAAAAGCACAAGTCAGTAATTTTATACACAAAATAAGTAATATAAGCAAAGTACCCTTGTTCAACATAACGGGCAGTATCAAGAATCCGTTTTGTAGCCTCCAAATAGCCACTATAACCGAAATTCATCATAGTAGCCCAACAGGCCGCTATAATGCCACCAGCTCTAGAACCGTTAATAGTTGGAGAACCATAAATACCGCCAGGCCAATCAGTGGTGACAGTGAACTGATGATTAAGGTACTTAACATCTGAATATAAAATAACAGAAGAACCTTTAGGAGCAAAACCGTACTTGAAAGAAAAATTTGTTTTTGTTGTGTTTTATTAAAATCAATATGTTTGTATTTATTATTGTATAAGGTGTTGTAAAAAGAAATCCAGAATTTTTTAATACAATCAAGGATGTTTCAATTTACAAAATACAAATGAAATAATAAGAAGCATAGAGACTCTTTGTAAAAGCTAAACATTTCATTGGTTTGCCTCTACTAGAGCTGCTCCCTTATCATCAACTCTTAATTCAGACTTAAACTGTCGACAATTGAACCATCTAAAGGAAACAAAAGCCTAATAGCCCAAATATAACGATATTTCCTTCGAAATTATAGCAAACTTGAACTTGAGCTCTTAATATTTTTGTGGATTTCTTTTTTACTACAGTTTTATATGTATTTACCTTGTGCGTATCAGCCGATATACTAGTTACACCTGGGACACCAAAATCAAATGGTTTGGTAGTATAGCCAGCTGCTCTGGCTAAAGCTACCACAAAACTGCCCAAACAAGCGTCTACATGTACTGGAATGTCATATTTAACACCTAAAGCAGCAATTTCATCAATATCGTCCATGGTGCCATAAGGGAAATTCGGTGCAGAACCAGCCAACTAAAATAATCCGAACATAATAATTTATTTTCTTTTTTATAAGAGACTTGTTTTGCATCTTGAACAACAAACAACTCACCAAAATGGTATTAGAGTTAATAGCTTTTTTAAAAGCTTTCATGTCCACCTCATAGGTTTCGGTATTAACATCGACATAACGAACATGTATATTAAAATACTGGCCGGCTTTATCGAAAGCAGCATGTATACTACGAGGCACCACCATATTAGGTCTAGTAATGCCTTTATGTTCACGAGCATAATCACGATAGGCTTTGCAAGCCATAACAATGGATTCTGTGCCACCGGTTGTCATCTGTAAAGAATCGCATACAAACAATATACACCCTGGTTTCAATATTTTAAAGTAAATTTATTTCGTGATTAAATGCTTACCGTGCCACATGATTTTTCATCACCATGAAATAGTGTACAAGCCATGCGTACAACTTCTGCTTCCATTTTACATACACCGGGAAATATATCCGCATGCAAGGGATTAGTATATGAAGCTTTGCCATACACTTCTGTTACCAATTCCACAAGATCTTCATTGAAACCATAAACTGCACCCGATACACGACCATCTCGCCAATCGTAATGGCCCAATTTTAAATGTTCATCTACCAATTGTAAAATTTGTTCTTTCGTTAGACCTTCCTCTGGTAATTGCAGTGAGTATGCAAGCTTTCCACAACTCTTTTCCATTTCATTTTGGAAATTGCTGGTAGCTGTGGATAATTCTTTTTCGATTTTTCGCCGTACAGCGGGTACTTTTTTTAAGTAACGGAAAAATTGCCGCTTACCACGTATATAAATGCCTGCAATAAAATAAAGGTAAATCAAATTCTTAATATGTATTACTGTTGTTAGCTGTATATACGTATGCACATACATATGTTTATTTATATGTACATATCATAGCAATTTAAATATAAAAATTCTAATCTACATATGTACGAGTATATATAGTATAGCTTGATAATGATGAAATATTTTGATTTTACCGTAAATTATTGGTACCTAACGAAGAAATGTGTACAGTTTTGTGACTTGTTTTATGCCTTACATACGATTAAAGTGCAATAAAATCAAACAATAATTCATTTTCAAATAGATTATAAATAGAAATCGAGTATAAAGAATATAATACTTTGTGAAATAGGAAGACTGATATATTTATTATTTTATATATGAATTGTAGTAATTTTTTGAAGTTATATTGTACCTTTAATTAAATAGTATTAACTATAATAAATAATACAATAAATGCATAATCAATAGTCAAAATCAATAGCCATTTGACCCATTGTGATACCTTACAAAAGATCAGCTCTTCCTTAAAGAAATGATCTCAAAATTATCTCATTTCCTTAAATCTGTACTATCGCACAGGAGATGTTTCATAGTTAATCATTTTTCCTGTCCGATTCCTGTACTCAGATAATACAGTGCTAAAAGACATCTTAGAAACATATCTAAGAGCCATTCGGGAAGAGTTAGATGATAATTGAGTCCCATACTACCCAAACAACTTGAGTTTCGTACGGCTAATTTTAAATTCATATTATAGGCAAAGGCGAAACCTCACCTAACTGCAACACAAAAAAAGCGGCTATTATGGGCAAGAGAGCGTCAAATCTGGACTCGCAGACAATGGCAATCCATAATTTTTAGCGACGAGTCTAAATTTGAGGTGTCATTAGGAGATACCCGCAGTAAAGTAATAAGAAGAAAAAGTGAAGCTTATCATAGAGAGCATTATGATATGGGGTTGCATGTCCGCAAAGAGATTAGGCCAATATGTTTTATAGAATTAACGGTAAATGCTATGTGGTACATATAGTATATATTTTAGAAAATTATTTAGTCCCATCAGTACCAAGTTTACATACTTTTGACGAATACATATTTCAGCAAGACGGAGCTCCTGCTTATACCTTTAAAACTACAAAAAAAATGGCTTCAGGATAATAACATCAATGTTTTAGAGTGGCCATCGTCAAGTCCAGACCTGAATCCTATCGAGTCGGTCTGGCCTATTATGAAAAGACGGCTTAGAGGTGATCCCCAAACAATCATGTCTGGTCTTAAAAGAAAGATACAGGAAATATGGGATTCCATTACTCCTCAAGAATGCCTAGACTTGATAGACTCCAGTGTTAAAAAGGGGGGCTTTTATTTGTTTATTATAAGTTTGACATGAAATTCGTTAATTTTGTTTTCCTTCTTTGTTTTAAAAATATTTTTAAATAAAAAATGCTAAGTATTAAACATTGTTTAAAAGATTTTTTAATTATAAATAAAGACGCATTAAAATTTTTTTTGAAATATTTTCATTGAAGTGGAAAAATCGGCTTTTGAATAATTTCATAAGTACAAGAATATCAGAAAGGTTTCAAAAATAATAAAAAAAAATATAAAAAAAAATTATATAAAAACTAAAAACTCCATTCCGAACAGCGTTTGTTATTTCCTTTTTAACATTTCTCTTCCAAGTCAGATTTAAATACAATATAGTCGCAGTACTGCAGATATCGTATTTTAAATTTCTCACACTACGGGTTACATTTTCTCTGTAATTACATCCGATCTGTTTTCTCAAACCCACAACAGAACTTGCTGTAATGCGGACTCTATTATATCTCCCATATTATACAAATGTTTACCCCTTAAAAGAAGACAAACGTCAGCCACTTACACTGACACTTTCATATCTGTATTATTCAGACAAATTGGATTTCATTGTCGACAACCTTTCAGATGAATGGTGTTACAAAAACAGTAGTAACTTTTGTATTCGCTTTCTTTCTTACGTCTTAATTAGTATTTAAGCTCTTGTTAAATATTACTTTGAATGTTCTCCGTTCATCTATTTCAGTGCAATGTTGAGGACATATCCGAAAAATGTATTCTAACGTATTACATTAATTTTCCCTTTCCCATTTTGTTCTTTATTTATAAAAGCAAATAGAACTCTTGTTTCTCTATTTCATTCCGAATTAACCCGATACTTAAATTTAATTTATTTATTTTATTATTTATTTATTTAATATTTTTTTATTTAATTTAGTTGAGTTCTATTGAACTTAGCTTTAATAATTATTTTCGTCAAAAATGCATACATACATATTATATTTACCGACAAATATTTTTAAATTTATTTCATGTATTAGAGATAAAGTAATCGCACTATAAATTTCAGTTTTGTTGTGGTGTTAAATGGAAAAAGCAAATGTCCATCCCCCCTAGATTATAAAAAAAATGTTAATTGCTTTAATGTTTGGCGATAAGTATGTACACTTTTTTCTTTATTTCAATTAATTACTATACAGTAAGTACTTGGCGTTTTGATTTCATTTTTTTACGCCATATACAAGCCTTTTCGGTAAAGGCTTTGAGACTTCCATTTAACTATTTAAACCATTTAAAATGATATTTATAGTATTCTATAAATAAAGATTATTTTCAGTTTTATATTTCAATAATTATGAAGATCTGATTTACTTAATTCATACTTAATTATGTGATATAGTCTGTGGCTAAAGTATTGAAAGATATTTGTTTAAGAAAACTTAACTGCGGTACAGCATATTCTATTGATAGCATCGCGATCTAATTAAGTTGTAAAAATAAAACTTAAACTCCTCCAGTGTTATATTACACTATGCGACAAAATAAAACAAATGAAACACACCCAGCTAATGACATAGAGTAGGTTGTGAGTTTTGTTGAGTAGAACTCAAACATATTTTTTTATATTTCTTGAACCTTCCAAACTCGTTTTATTTGGACTTTACGCACACATTTATTGATTACACAAACATTTCCGAACCGATGTCCAAAATTTAAGCCTTATTAGAAAGGAGAGGGATGGTCCTTTAAAACGACATACATACATATATATATTACTTGACTTAATATGCTATGAGGTTTGATGAGGTAAACTTGACAAATGCGAATTTTTTCATATTTTTTCAAGCTTGTCCGTTCATAGTAGCAAACTTTTATTAAAAAATATGAAATATGTAATGATATTATGAAAGTGGATTATCTTGTAAAGAGATTAACACTTCGTTTGATCAAATCGGACAAAAATTACCGTAGTTATTATTTTAATAGTAGTCGTGTTATATTTTTCATGTATTTTTCAAATGAACTTTTAGTTCAAAAATTTTCAGAAATTTTGACGGATCTTGATTTATTTATCCCACAATGCGTCAATTTCGCGTTTGAGCGACCACCAGAAGCTGAACAATGTTTGCCCAAAACGTGAAATTGAAACTTTTTGCGATAAACAATCAAGATCCATCAAAACTTTTGAAAATTTTTGAACTGAAAGTTCATTTGATAAGATGGCATATATAAAAAATATAACACGACTGTTATACTATTTAAATCATAACTACCGTAATTTTTGTCCGATTTGATAAAACGAAGTGTTAATCTCTTCACAAGATAATGCACTTTCAGAATGTTATCACTTATTTTATATTTTTTTGATTAAATTTTGCAATTAAGAATAGCTAAACTTAAAAAATAAGAAAAAAAAATAATATTTTCCAAGTTTACTCCATCAAAACTTATAACATGTAAGTTTGAACAATATGTTTATGTACACCATTTCAAAGGCTCATCTATAACCTTTTCAAAAAAGTTTGGATTTTGAAAATAGGTTAAAAAATATTTGGGTAATCAATAATTTTGTGCGAAAAGATCAAAACACCGTTTTTGTCAAATAATACAAGTTTTGAGGATTCGAGAAAAATAAAAAATGTATTTTTGAGTTCTACTCAACATAGTGAATAACTAAGACTATATAGTTACTCGGGTGTATTTTCATTGTCGCACCGTGTTATCAATTAAAAAATATTATAAGTTTTCTGTGTTCACTCGCATTACTTATGTTTTGCCAACTTAGTCTTAAATGGACTTATACATAATTAGTCATTACAACCTTTTAGTCAGGATTAGTCAGGACCTAGCTTCTCACACCACTTATGTTGTGTGTGGCGGGACCTCTACAGTTAAGTCCACCCCGAACGACAGATTTTTGAGAAACTTTTTTTCTACATTGAATTCATTTGTTCGCCAGCGAATAATAGCGAAAACAATGGATTTCAATACATAAAATTGAATACCTTACACTATACTTACTTTCATCTTGATTGATAAAACTCCACAGCCAAATTGTACTCAAAACAGCTGTGGCTGTTATTGTGGCCACTTGCCAGGGTTCGCGATTTGCAAACAGTCGATTTATATTTTCTGTTATTAATTTGCTGCAATCGTGAGCACCACCACTTTGAAAGGGTTTCATCTTTATAAAATGTCTCTTATATTATTATGTTTTTTTTCTTTTTTAATATTTTTCTTTTAGGTAATATGGATGAGTTAGGAGGCGAACAAAAATGAAAAAAGTAGTAAATGAAATTACTTAAAACACTTTGGCGAAACGAAAACAACTGAAATGAAAGTTGGAAAAAAAGTGTTGAAAGTATGATTAAACCAACCAATATTTAACAAAATAGAATGATTATGAACTTTTTGACTTCTTATCAATAATAAAAAATAAACTGATAAAGTACAATAATACATACAGACATACATATAAATGAATTTCTAATAAGGGACGTTGTTTGAAATGAAATTTAATGTTCTATCATAAATAAAATTATTTGTTTCCGGCGACTGCCTCTCAGGATATTTCTGGCAAAAACTCTGAGAGTAAACAAAACTGTCAAAGTTGCTCAAAAAATCTGTCGTTAGAAGTCGACTTTAAACTGTAGGTCTGGCGACTCACGGTTTAAATTATACACACAATATAAGTGGTGCGAGAAGCTAGGTCGTAATCCTGCCTGAAGGGTAATAACCTTGTAATAACCAGTTACGTAACTCTCCTTCAAACCACACAGAATAATACTCTCAGGATCTTGATTAGACCAGGAATCTTCCGGTTAGACAGCATATTGTGCTACTGATCAAGTAATTCCTGACGGCATGTAACCTACCTACTCATCTCAATAACGATGTGATAATTGATATTCCATCACCCCGACGTATCAGGCCAGAGTTTTAGCGGAACCTCAATGATATTCATAATATGCTATCCTCCATTATAAATTGGACATGCGTTATAAGCGATTACATCAACAGGTGGTTTTTTAAACGATGAGTAAATATGATTACCATGAGAGAATAGTGCGCGGAACTCTGAACCGTAACCCATCTGGGCTCCAAGGACCTTATTAAAAAAGCATTTATTCGATTTTTCCAATAGACCTATGACTAGGCCCGCTAAAAGTTGTGCTATTTCTCCGTCTACCGTCTACAGATCCAGACACAAATTGAACTCAAATAGGAATTTTAAATTTTATACAACAATATGAAGAAAATATCGGCAGCAGCAGCAGAACCGTAACAACTTCATTCATAACCATTGAATACAAAGACAAAATAAGATAACTCCAGGATCGAAGAGATGGAGCAGTTTATATGTACAGTGGCGCACTGCATATTTCAACCAGCACCTTTACAAAAAATTAAACTCCTGTAATTTCAAAACGAAGCTAAATATAAAAGATTAGAGTTTATAGAATACGTTCAATTCTTGAACGTATTTATTCCGTGGAAATAAATTGTGAACCACTGTATGTATGGCGACAATCGAAGGGCCAAATATGCAATGGCGTCAAGTATACGAAAACAGTTATTAAATATGGAACAGTTATTAAATATGAAAAGATTTTAATGTACATCTTTAACCTGAAATATATCATCCTAACTATGCTAAATAAAGTCTCGAATTTCAATCAAACATAATGAATTTCTTTTTAAAACTCCTTATGTATTAAACATGACTAAACATTTTTAATGAAAACTTATGAAATTATTTTCTTCAGAACTCAGCCATTTATATATATACATATATTCACTAAGAGTCAAAAATTCACTTTACATTTTAATTATTAAATAACTTACCGTCTAATGATTAAATAAAATATAATTTGTTAAACTTTAATACTGTTGACAAAACATAACAAAGGATTTAAACAAAAGCTTTGTTTTAATATTATCACACACAAACTTATTCACAAGTATTTAATGAAACAGCTGTGCTGTTACATCTGATGTAATAGAAGGTAAATAAAACGGAAGTTGGCTGCAGTTTCCATTTTTGTATTGTTCTTTTCAATAGTGTTGGAAAGTGTTAAAATAACTTTTGGTTTGTGGTACTTTTATACAAAATTCATTTGTTAGACAAATAATTGTGGTACTTTTATACAAAATTCATTTGTTAGACAAATAAAACATTTATGTATTGCTAAAAATTAACGTATATAAAAATTATTTTTTCTTCGGCAGTTTATTTATTGGGTTTTTTAAATAAAGGTAATTATTACTTCTTTAATATTCTAGAATTTTTAATAACGAACATTTAAAATGTCAATGCTTGTAATTTAAAATTAAAATTCTTTATCGGTGTTTTATAAAATATATTCGGCCGTTGTTTTTAATTTTAAATGTTTTTAATAGTTGGAGGACTTTAAATTAAATTATTATTTATGTAACGGTAATTTACCAGAGTTGCATAAAAATACAAAGGTGTCTTAATCAAATTATTATTAAAAAATCAGTCAGCTGTTTTTATTTTTAATATTTTTATTTTCTTTTTTTTTTCTGTTGATAAGAAAGTTAATATTATTAGAAAAAACTTTCCATCATTATGTTTAAGATTATAACAAATTTAAAGGTAAAATAAAACATTTCAGTAACATTTTCACTTTCTTTAAAAATATTTTTATTCCCTACATTTTAGCCTCAAGTCAGCCAAATATTTAGTGTTGGTTTGCATGTTTCCAGCATTAGAGGAGCTCAACAGAGTCTAGAAGTTACACAATGTAATGGTGTACGTGAAATTTGTCTAAATGATGCCAAAACACGTAATAGCCTGTCATTGGATATGTTAAATTCCATATCTAAAGCCTTAACGAACGATTGGGAAAACAAGGATTTGCGTTGTATTGTTTTAGCGGCCAAGGGACCGGTATGGTCAGCTGGACACAATCTCAAGGAATTACTACCAGAAAATAATAAGACGGAAGTGTTCCAAAAACTAACAGACATTATCCTAAATATATACAAAGCCCCAGTGCCAGTTATAGCAAAAGTAAATGGTTTTGCTGCAGCAGCCGGTTGTCAACTGGTGGCATCATGTGATATCATTGTAGCCTCAGATAAGAGCTTATTCTCTACACCGGGGTAATAAATCGAAAGAGAAAAAATTATTTAAAATAATCGGAATCATTTTATACATATAAACTGTATCATTTTAGTGTTAATTTTGGTGTATTTTGTTCAACGCCTGGTATTGCCATATCCCGTGTCATGCCTAGACCTAAATCAGCTTATATGTTAATGACTGGCTTGCCTATATCGGCTCAAGAAGCATTCACTGCCGGTAAGAACTATAAATAAGTATACTGAGCGATAGATAAACTCTATAATCAATAAAAATTAATACAAAACAAAAAAGGATTGGTTAGCCGCGTGGTGCCTGAATCAGAACTGGATGCTGAAATGGAAAAAATTACCGATGCTATTAAACAAAAAAGTCGTACTGTTGTTGCTTTAGGTAAAGAATTCTACTATAAACAATTGAATTTATCAGTTGAGGAGGCCTACAAATTAGGATCTGAGGTAAATTATTTTTTTTAAGAGCTTCTTTATTACGATTAATAAAATTTGTTTTAATTTTCGTACAATTGCAGAAAATGTTAGAGAATCTAAAATTAGATGATTGTCATGAAGGTCTTAAAAGTTTTGTTGAAAAACGTAAAGCCCAATGGAAACATGAATAGATCTGAAGTAATAAAAGGAACGGAATTGAAGCAATAAATTGAAATATGCATTTATTAGATGATAAGAAAATTAATGTTTTTAAATAGAAAATCATCATTAAGTTAAAAGGTATGATATTTTCTTTAACAAAAGAGACCTTAGGTTAGGTTAGGTTAGAGGACGTGTACTTGTCAATAAAGACAAAGAGACCTTAATAAAGTACAAAATCAAAAGATGTTGATTGGCCATAAATACTCCTGTGATTGGTTAGAAAATTCTTGATATTTTTCCTAAGCGACGCATAATAAATATGTATTTGCAGTAAAAGTATGTCATAAACAATATATAGATTCCGTACATAACGGTCGATTATATATTTACAACCAACATTTTTAAATTGAACGTGTTTTAATTTAACAGTCATCGACACATAGATTTTTTTAGTCGCGATCACTTCGAGCTAACCTAACCTAAAAATGACGTTTTGCTATTTTTATGCTCTTTTATAGGTTTAAACGTTAAGTGAGAAGAGTGTAGTGTACTGACATTAGTCGCTAGTAACGGATGTGGTGTAATCCACAGGTAGAATACTTTTGATTTCCATGCTGATTTTACTTACAGAAGTAAAAAGTCAAAAAGTTGTAAATTACCGAATCGAATTTAAGCAGGCAGAGTAGATAAATCACATTTAAAATTGTAACTCTGCAGGTGGTACACTTTTCTCTTTCGAATCTTTTATAAGATTGGAACTGGACTTTTTCCGAAATCTGTTTTATAATTTTGTACAAATCTGTAGCTTGGCTTAAAACCAAATTTTCATTCAAACTAAGCGATACTGATTGGTATACGGAGTTTGGAAACATAATTCTGAGGCACTTATCACATATAGCTTGAAAACTATACGTTATGCTTACCTTTTGTGTGCATGAAGTGAATCAAATCACCCAGGTTTTAGATGTGACTACATGGTACCATATACTGTTTACAGGCGAACATAAAGGACTAACATTCCCACACGTGAATAATGGGTTGCTGAAGCTGTTGGCGGTGACGGTTATTTAATGATCTTCATCCGTGACTCAGAAATGAAACGTGGAACTGGATCAGAATTCTATTCCGATAAATTGGCACTTAACGGGTCATACAAATTACCTAACCTGGCCAGCGTAGTTCAGGCGGAGATTTTTGCTGTTGAACAATGGTCCGACGAGGGCATGGTGTCGAACGCACCACTAGCGGAAGTGGCCAGTTTGATTGGGAGCTCGGGGTTATTTAATCCCACCACTAATGGATCATAGCAAGGGAGCTTAGCTCACACTAAGTGACGCAATGGACCACTGAGTGAAATTGCCTGTAAACGTCAAGCTACTCTCTGACCTACCTTTTTTTTATACTTCTGATGTTCACTAGAGCTCCGTTCGTAAAATAGACGTAGCATTCATCTGTAGACAGAGTAGTTTGGATAATCGTGCCGTTTAGGAAATTTCTATTGCATTTTCCCCACAAGTAAGCGATGATCTTAATTTGCATCATGTTTTAAAAATATCTTAAAAATCGTTGTCAAATCGTTATAACACTCGTTCTAGATCTGGATCTTGAAAGCGATCATTACAATTGAAAATAATTTAAACGGATAAACGGAAGAATTGCAAAACAATATTTAACTTTATATTTATCAATTAACATTTCTTAAAACAAAAAATTAATAATAAAATAAAATAAATGCATTACAACCATAACCAGTTGTGTAAAAAATAAATAAGCTTCCATATACAGTGTAGTATAATAATATCTCTCCACCAAGTCTTATTTTTACTTTAAATGCATAAATGATTCTTGTGTACAGCGCCATCAAATAAGCAGAGTGCCAATCTTTAATTTAAGATTATGTTGTTATAAATGAGACCAAACAGGTTTACGTTTTTCCCTGAAACCACGCAAGCCCTCTTGTGAGTCTTCCATTTGCAGATTTTCGGTCATTTTCTAAAACACATAAAATTTTCACAAAAATTTAAATAAGAAGCGTTCTAATGGAACAAATATTTGTAATTCACCTTTGTACCCTGCTTATAAGCCTCCTGTAATGATAGCTCCAATTGATTATAGAAATATTCTTTACCCAAAGCCAATACAGAACGGCTTTTGTTCTTAATAGCGGATATAATTTTATTCATTTCATTATTAAGCTCGTCGACAGGTACAACACGACTAACAAGACCATGTTTAAGAGCTTCTTCGGCAGTTATGGGATGACCAGTCATTAACATATCTAAACATTTTGTATGTGGCATTATGCGAGACATAGCTACGGCGGGTGTTGAGGCAAATACTCCAAAATTAGCGCTAATAAAAAAGTAAATGGCATAAGAAATGCAGATGAAAAATGCCGTAACGACAATTTTTAGTAGCAATTACTTTAGGAGGATAAGATAAACAGTTAAACAGAAAAGTATCAAATAATATGTATTTCAAGTCAAAGGCGGATTTAGTCTCACCTTTTGTTGGACTTTTGACTCTTTAGTAAGTAACTTCCAACGCCACCCATCCTATTGTTTGTTAATTCTATCCATGAGTAGCGAGTCCTACAGATTTACGTCGACTATAAACGACAGATTTGAAAACATTTTTAATGCTGTATGGCGACACATCAAATTTAACGCATGTAGTGGTAATATTTATTTTGCTTAGCACAGCAACACATCTAAATAATACCTGTGATCAGTTATTTGATATGTGGCCAGGCAGCTTAAAAGAAATCAGTTACTCTGAGCATTTCAGATGAATATAGATTGGATAAGAATGCCAGTAATTCTGGTAAAACTTATTGATTGATTGATTGATTTTTCGATAATTCTGTCCTAAAATTTAGTTCTAAGTAAAATATATGCAACTTAAACCAGATTTGTGTTTGTTGTTATGCTATTTTGCGTTTTAGTTGACACTACAAATAAATTTTTATGATAACATTGTTTTATCAATTAACAAAAAGCAATCACTTCAAATAACTTAAGCATATAGAATTGAAGATAATTTGAATAAATTTTCCTTGAACCTTATCAGATAAACTTCAAATAGACAAGCGTTTAAAACAAATGAATTAAATATTGAAGAAATGTTTACTTTTAGAAAGAAAAATATGAAACAAAGTTTTGTTTGGGGTCATGGGATCATCAACGGAGTGTTTTAATTTATAATAACTTTTTAAATATTATTATTTCACTTTTAAAAATATTTACAGAATGTCAACTTTTAGCATCATTTTCTCCTTCCTTTCCAATTCTCAAGTCATGTTGCATTGTAGCTGGAAATCCATGTTGTGATTAATGAGAAAACACACAAAAGGTTTTTGTTAGACGAGTATTCCACACCAGAGGTCCTCTACTAGCACTGAGTACACGTATGTTTTTCACATCATCATTCCGTCCCACACTCAAGTCCCTTTACAACGTTGCTCTAATGAACTATATAAAGTTAAGTAAGCTATTGTCCTTAAGAATCATTGGATGTGTCAAAATGAACTTCGCTTTATGTCATGGACATATATTTAAACACTTTTTAAAAAGAAGTTTTTTCCAACATTTCCCATTTCGATTTAAGTCGTTTAATTTTTTACTCTTAAACGAAATTATCTGGCCAGTAGGTTCAAAAAGAAAAATATTTCTCATACTCATTCAAATGGAAGTAAAAAGAATATAGGTTATGTGGACATTGGAAAATATTCCGCTATGTAAAGAGGAATCTATAAATTCCATCAAATTAATGTTAGGAGCATATATCAGATCCGCTTTTGAGCCATTTATCTTTGAAAATTCTGTTTACCGCAACGGATTGCGTTAATGAGACATATTGACAAAGGTCTTGTCCAATAGTCGTAAGGAAAATGTTACCATTTATCTGATCTATTCACCTATCTTTCACAAATTATAGGCATAAATAATACCCATTTTCTTACCTAGGCGTTATGAAAGAACTTTTGTCTGAGCACACAACAATATCACAAGATCCCACCAATTGTACACCTCCAGCCGCCACAATTCCATTCACTTTGGCTATGATTGGCACTGGTGCTTTACGTATATTGAATATAATTTGTGTAAGCTTGTCAAAAACCTGTTTATGTTGTTGTGTTCCACATTCCGGTGCCAGTTCCTTCAAATCATGACCAGCGGACCAAACCGGCCCTGAAGAAGACAAAATAATACAACGCAAATTGGTGTCATGCCAGGTCTTCGTTAAAGCGGACAATATCTCATCCATCATGGTAAGCGATAAGGCATTACGTGTTTTTGGATCGTTAAGCACAATTTCACGTACTCCATTAGTTTCGTTTATTTGACAATATTTATTATTAATATTGGCTGTAGAGAAAGACATTTGGGAACATAAATTGTTAGCAACGGGCAGCTGTTTAAGGCAATTGGGCTGAAAATACGTTCAAATTTTTGTTTGCGTAATTTTTTTAATTTGTAACGATAATTTCAATTTTACCTTATTTAAAATAATTTGCAAATGACGCAGCATTTTTTAGAATTGTATTGTGTTCTATTTAATCTTAACTTATGTTATCACTTAAAATTTTTTGTTTAAATAATGCCAACAGGTGAGTATAAATTTTGTAAATAAACCCTATCAGCTGTGGCAGTAGCTTGCAAAAAAGTTTTGTTTGATAGGAAAGCTAAGAACAACAACAATGTTATAGTAACAACTCAGCTTTTGTTCCACTTTACTTCACTTTCCAACACTGTAAATAGTAATAATGATGCCACAGTTAAACAAAAATTATACCAATTATTCTGTTAATGTATTTTAAAATTTATTTTATTTATTCTATTTAAAAATACTTCACGAAATCACCACTTAAATTTGTTTTAAGGAGAGGAAACTTAATACATTAACGGTAAATTATTTAAATTAAAATGTTATATTTTTTTTCCTTTTTGTATATAATTTCAATCATTGGCAGACCTCGATAAAAGCCAATGTATAAACTAAGCTTACAGTATTATGAGCTTGTATTTGGCCTAATAAATCGGCAAGTTGTCTCCGCCCCATGTCGATCCTTGACACTCTTTTAGTAACGTCGTCTAAAACAATTTTAAAAGGCTATTAGCATTCTTTCGTCATGTATTACCTGCACAATCTCAAATAGATTTCCCTCAAAGAATATCGTCAATTTTATTTCAGGTACAACAAAGGATCCTGGATTTTTTAAAAGAAATTGGATTCGGTGACTTATATCCCAAATAAACTCAATCATAAACCCTTTCCTACTGGTCAAATTGATTTTTAATTCCCAGACCGATTTTTACGAACAAAATATTTAATGTTTAAAATTTGTTAACAATTTACCATGACTAGGTTATGTTAGGTTAGGTTAGAGGACGTGTACTTGTCAATTGAGACAAGTACAGTACCTGGAGGGCGAATTGACCCATTGTACAACGTCCTAGTTTCTCACACCACTTATGTTTGTGTGTTAATTTTATACATGAGTGGTGGGACCTACAGTTTAAAGTCGACTCCGAACGACAGATTTTTGAGAAACTTTTTCATGGCAATTTTATTTACTATCAGAGTTTTTGCCAGAAATCTGCTGAGAGGAAGTCACCGAAGAAAATACTATACTAGAAAATAATAGGCTCGATCCCTGGCTTTACGTTTAATAAGCCAACACACTACTACTAGACTACGGCGACTTCATAGCTGTTAGGATGCCAACAACACGCGGTGTTCCCAAGCGGTCCCCCATCTAAGTACTAACCGCGCCCGACGCGTAATTTCGGTGATAGGACGAGAACCGATGTATTCAGCGTGGTATGGTCGTTGACAATACCACGAATACCATGAATCAATAAATCAATATTTATTTTTGTTAATTAAAAAATATAACATCAAAAAATAATGTAAAAATACAACAGGACATATTTGTGAAGTTTTTATTGTCGAACATATGACACATAAACAGCTAATTTCTTAAATAATAGAAGGTCAATTGCGTTATTGTCTTCAGGAAATGATACTCGACGAAACCTTACAAAATGTTCGTTAAGTACGTTATAGTTATATACATTTGATTATACATGTAACAAAGAACAAATCTTTTTTCTTTGTCTTATGTTGATTAAGTATATGGGCATTTCCATTATGTGAAACGGGACCGTCGTACACATTTGAAGAAGAAAAAGTGAAAATTCAAACTTGTAAAACTTAATGAACCCTTTGCCGAAATGGTTGCAAACAAAATAGGAAACCTCGTTTTTATTGAATGATATAGGTATGAACACAGATTATTTGAAAATTAAATTTGCTCAGAAAATCGATTTGAGCTGTACAAAATAATAACAAACGTCAAAGCTGGGGCTTAAATCCCTCATAATATTTGGAGACAAAGATGCTGACACTAAAAGACGCTCCTAGGACCATAAAGGAATCTATACATTGGCAAAATATTGTCATAATAGAAATGTTCAAAGGTAAAAAGTAATGCTTACGCCTTTTTGAGTACGAATATAGTGAATTTATGTTTTCAAGAACTATACATTTTTTTGTTTTCGATAAATTTCTTGGTGGAAATACCCATATTTAATCGCACACGTAACGTAAATATATAGTACGTTATTTTGTCATTTAATTCTTCTCCTAAGAAATTTTGATAAAAACAAAGCATTTTTGAAGACTATTAATTTTTTGTATTCATGATAAATTTATTCGTGGAAATGCCCATATAAGCTACAGTAAACATACGTTAAGGATTTCAGCATCTTATTAAATATCTTTATCAAACTAAACGTATGTATTGGTATATTTTACGCATAACAAAGTTAATAATAAACACTTTAGCTCTCACTCGTCTCGCTAAGCCGTAGCCGAAGCCGATAATAATTAGCCCTTTAGTCTGTATAAAATTCAATACAAAAAAATCTGCTAAGCAGGTACTAACATCGCCTATATCAAATCTATTTTGGCTAATTTCTATAAGCAAATTGTTTTTGGCGAAGTTGAACGAAAACCTCGCTAATTATTCGTTACATTACATTATTTGTAAACACATTATCAAATTTCTTCATCAAACTGTGTACTAGTGTTGGTAATACCGCAGGTAGTAAATACCAAAACTATTTTGATTTCATTCCATACAAATAGAAATTTAAATAGGAGACGAAACCTATTATTTAGTCTACCTACAATTAAATAAAAAAATAAAGTCAGCTAGGCTGGTACTAACATATCTTGTATCTAGTCTCCTTGGGTATTTCCTTAAGCTAAAGATTCTTAACGAAACTTAACGAAATGTTCGTTAAGTGCATTATAATTTACACATTTGATTATATGTATCCCATAGTTTTCAGCAAGCTAGCATAAACAGTTAGTTGTACTTAGTCCTTTGACGTGTGTTGACGAGTGAAAAGTAGTGAAAACGATTGTTGTGTTACACTGTGATTTTATAGAAATAAAAACAAAAATCTTGGGATTTTATCTTAAAAATTTGTTTCATTTTGTGAATATAAAGTTCGCTTTTATTTTATGAGAAGCATTAATTCTTTTTAGAGGTAATTTTTTTGTTTAATATTTTTTTTTTCAAGTTAAAAGTGTTCATAATTGAAAGCGGCTTTTGTTATAATTTTAAAAATTTGAAATAACTTTTGTTCTGTGAAATTGTGTTCTGATAAAGTGAAGTCAATATTGGTGAAATATTTAATTTCATTTATAAAATGAAAAAAAAAATATAATAAAAATCATTTCACATGTTGAATTACTTCTTGTGATTATTATGATTATGATTTAGTGATTTGTTGTATTTACAAACTTAAAAAACAATTCTTTAAAAAATACACAGCTGATTTCGGTGAAAATTGTGAGGCCAAGAAATCTTCGTTTCTTTGTGAATTTTGACAACAAAGCACTTCTGCTTAACATCGCTGCTTTATTGAGATCCCATGTTTGCTGCAGATATCCAGAGAAATGGAATTCCAAACTCCTAATACAACATGTTTTTTTTTATTTATTTTTCTACACATATATACTAATTTTTATATTTTAGAACACCACAGAGTAGATTCACAGCGTTTATTTTGATGGTTGTGACGAACACTCTATAACATGTATTTGATTTAGCTAACACGACGATTCTGTATTATGGACGTGGAGTTTTGTGTCTACTACATTTAATGAACGCAAATAATCTAATACCACCGCTTTTTGTTAAATGAAGACATTTTCGAAAAGAACAAATATTTAATACGATTAAGTCAGGATTACAACCTAGCTTCTCACACCACTTATATTGTGTGTGTTAATTTGATACATGAATGGCGGGACCTACAGTTTAAAGTCGATTCCGAACGACCGATTTTTTAGAGCAACTTTTATGATAATTTTATTTACTCTGTGTTTTTTTGCCACAAATCTGCTGAGAAGGCGTCGAAGGAATTTTTTTCTATATTTAGCTTTGTTGGAGATGCCTGACCTGGGTTTCAACCCTGGCCGCACGTCTGGTAGGCCAACAGAATACCTACTTGACTACGACAATTTCTAAAACTCTTTTATTGGTTTAAATTCGCACTTGTATCAGTTTTTCGGCTTTATCCATATATTTGGTTTGATAAAACTCTATACAATGAGAAATATAAAAACAAATTGAGTTAATAAATTTTTAATCGAATACCCAATATTTTCATTTGTTACGAACATAAATTTACATAGTTGCTCAAAAAATAATAATAAAAATAACAGTAGGGCAGCATTATTTCACAAAGAATAAAAAAGTGTGGCAATATTCTTAAACTTTTATTTTGTAATTCCCCGTAAATACGTGTGCAATTTTTAAACGAAAAAATTGGCAGACTGCAGTAGTTGACATTTGAGTGGTGAAAGTGCAATTGCTAAGAATAATACGTATTCAATTGTGTAATTGTACAAAAAAATTTTGTTATTCTATTTTCTTTTCGTTAGTGATTAATTTGCCAACGTAAAGTTGTTTTTTGTACTCGTTTAAAAAGATTGGTTGGTTGTGTTGCTTACAGAAACTTAAATCTACGTTTATATTTGGTAACTATTATTTTATTACAATATTTGAAAATATACCTTTATTTATAAAGAAAATATAAAATTCCATAATAAATTAGATTATAATTACTAGCATAGTATAGTTAATGCTTCTAGAAGTTGCACCTCCAAATAGTTAAGTCCAAAGGTTAAAAAAAGTGAATCGATTAGATAAAAAATTTGAGTGCATATTTACACCGGTCGTTCAACTGAAAACGAAAACATCGGTAATCGCATTTAAAAGTTTAGTTTGTTCAGAAGAATTGTCTTCAAACAACTATCAGCAACTTTGAAAACTTACTCGTTAGACGCCTTTTGCACGTTGAAATTTGTTTCGAAACAAATTTCAAGACTCTTGAGTTTGTAGGAGAGAGGGGAAAAACGAGCGGGGGTGATTTCACAATTTCATGTACTCGCAAAACTTGCTTTGTTCTTTATTCGTATATACACAGAGTTGTATTTGATTTCACATTTTCTTTTATTTTTTGTTTTGCATAGCGAAGTCAACATGCTGACTGCCGCGGCAATTTTCAAAAAACTGGCCAAATTTGACAATTTGATTTTTTTACATTATATTAATTAAAAAACTCTATTTTTAGAGTTTAATGAGTACGAGATAACTCGTAGATTGCGTTCCGTTCTAGGGAGCCAACTATGAATTATCTCGTAGTGGGCAGTCAACGTGTTAATATAAAATTTCCTTATTTAAAATAACATTACTTTTGGTTTATTTTGTGTTTGAAATCAAAACATTTGCAAAAGAAAATTTTTAGTACTATACAATTAATTATAAAAATGAAAAAATAAAAATCAAAAATAATATAATTTAATTTTTTAATTTATAAAAATCAATAAATAAGGTAAATATATTAAAAAATAATAATACATACATAAATATATGTATAATATATTATAATATTATAAAAAAAATATAATATTCATATAATGTTCATTTTTAAAGAATTGTCTGGCGTTGTTTGAACCTAAATCACAATGCCAAATAAAGTTATAACTGTCAAAAATAGCAGAATGACGCGATAAAAGAAAACAAAATTTGTGAAATTAATTTTTTACGTGCAAAAGCGAAAGAAATTTTAAAAGGAAATGCAAAAAAGTTTTTGAAACTTTTTTCGAAACTAATTTCAACGTGCAAAAGCCGTCTTAGTATTAAGCCACAAATGGCGACTATAGTTGGGTAACACTTAAGTTTATGAAAGCATACAGTGAGGGGAATAAAAAACAATTACCTTTTTTCTTATTCGTGTTTTTGTTTTGTAGTTGTATAATTGAAGTTCCCTTTCATATTTTGTGGCGCTTCTTGGTGTTGAAAACACAAAAATTGTTCAGCACGAAAGCAAGTTCAATTGTCCTGTTGACCTTTATTTGAAAAAGGAAGTAAATGTCCATCAAGTTGGTTACGGAAATAAACAAAATTTTCGCATTTGCGCCTTGGATTATTTTATGTCGGAGTCATTAGGTTTATATTTGTCGTAAACACTTGTTAATATCTTTTAAAAAGCTTACATTCAATTTCTTTTAGTTTTTTTTTTCTATCGTTAAACACAGAACTTTACGAAAAAAGCGGTTCCACATACGCTTAATCTTCTTTTTGGTTTAGTGAAAAAAAAAACATTTTTCATTTAAAATAAAGATAAACTCGATAAAGATGAACAACTAAAAAAGCTAGTCTAATAAGAGATGCTCATATCGATAAAATATAAAATCCGGGTATTAATAACACTTAATAATTTATTTTTGTTTAATATTTGCATGTTAAGAGTACAAACACACGCACGAACATAAATAATATTAGCAAAAGCTATAACGGGAAAACACAATAATTCTAGCACGCCATCACAACGCACAGTCAAAGGTGATACTCGTAGTAAGTGTTGCCAGATTTCTAATAGAAGTTTTCTATTAAAAAAAAGTTCCAATTACCTGGCAGTTACATTTACAGGGTATACTTCCAGTGAATTTATATTTTCAAAAAATCATCGTTAAAAAAATATAAAATAAACTTTTTCTCATGCTAAATGAAAAGAAAAAACTATTAAAGCTGAATAAGATCCAGAATCATAAAACTTTTATTCTGTTTGAAATTTTTATTGTTTTTGTCAACTCTAGAGAGGATGTCATGCAAGAATCTTTGTCATGAACTCCACGTTTTGTAGATTTGGAGCCTTTCAAGTTGCACTTAAGAACACTTCACAACGTTAGCAAACTTTCAGTTGTTTCTCTCTGATAATTTGTAATTTTACAGAATTTATTGAAAATTATGTAACAAAAAAATTTAAATTGAACTCATTAAAATTTATTCTGTGGTAATGGGTCTACAGTAGTATTGTAGTGCAGATCTATTGGTAAATTATATAGTATGCAATATTCATACACCCTTACTATATTAATAATTTACAAAATATGTTCTATAATAAACTAATTTTAACATTTTATTGTCTATTGACAGAATCCGCTTTAAACTTAATGTTAACTTAAAGGGTGACGAATACCAGCTTTGCATATTGTATATTGCATGCAACCAGTGGGTTTTTCCAATTATTTATTTTTTTTTTTCAGTGATGCCATACTAATAATTTTAAAACATTGTATGGCTGAGTGCAAGGCGAATTCATTATAAGGTGAGAGTATTATTACAATAAGTACAACAATACAAAAACAACAGGGATTTTTTGTTGTTGAGAAATAGTAATGTTGTCAAAAACAGCTGACTTAAGAATGCCGATGGGAAGAAAAATGTTAAAAATTTTTATAAAAATTGTTAAAGAATGACGATGGGAAGAAAAATGTTGATTAAAGAATGACGATGGGAAGAAAAATGTTAAAAAAAAATTTATAAAAATTGTTAAAGAATGACGATGGGAAGAAAAATGTTAAAATAAAAAGAAGAAAAATATACAAACACCCAAGGCGAATTCATTACGAGGTGGGATTTGTTTACCAGCTGATAACCAGTAACAATGTCAAAAAATTTTTGGTTTTTGTGTATTTTGTTTTGATAATCAATTTCGTTTTTCTTATTGTGTCAGGTGTTTGTATATTTTTCTTCTTTTTCTTTTAACATTTTTCTTCCCTTCGTCATTCTTTAACAATTTTTATAAAATTTTTTAACATTTTTCTTCCCATCGTCATTCTTTAATCAACATTTTTCTTCCCATCGTCATTCTTTAACAATTTTTATAAAAATTTTTAACATTTTTCTTCCCATCGTCATTCTTAAGTCAGCTGTTTTTGACAACATTACTTCTTCTCAACAACAAAAAATCCCTGTTGTTCTTGTATTGTTGTACTTATTGTAATACTAGTCCCACCTCGTAATGAATTCGCCTTGCAAACACCTCACCTCACACAATAAGAAAAACGAAATTGATTATCAAAACAAAATACACAAAAACCAAAAATTTTTTGACATTGTTACTGGCTATCAGCTGGTCTATCGCTCTCACCTTATAATGAATTCGCCTTGGCTGAGTGTATATATATGTTTCTTGTCAAGGCGAATTCATAATAGGTGGTGTTATTAGCCCAGCTGATTGCTTTTTTCAGTTCACATAAATGTCACATATTTTGTTTGCGTACAGTGAGCAAAAAAACTTACACTTACTACCTCGAAATGACTTATGAACAAAAAATTATCCATAAAAAGAAATTTATTGTCCTTAAGACCGAAAAAGCTTAAAAACTATATTCTGATTATAAACATTTCTCTATTGGTTACATATAAAGAAAATAATTGTCGAAATTAAGAAATTTACACATTTTTGGGCAAAAAAAAGTGATGATTTTTTAACTATGGCTAACGGATTTTCTAGAAAGTCATCTTAAACAAAATCCTGTGGAATAATTTATTTAATAATTTTTTACAATAAGTGTACACATTTTTTTTGCTCACTGTATATACATTCTTTTGTTTATTTATTTTTTATTTCCTTTTACATTTCTATTCTACACAATTTATAATTTATTTAAATATTCTGGATGTTTGGGCACAACTTTTCTTGCAGAATCCACTTTTATGCTTCCCAATATTCCTCTGAAGATCGTCATACCTTAGTGGTAGTTTTAAAAAAATTATTTTTTAAAATTTGTTTTTAAAAAATTTTTTTTTTAACAAAAAGAAACAAAAGAGAAATGACATAAAATAACAACTTTATGTCATTATATGGATTCGCCTTTGTCATTTCTGGCTAAAGGCGAATTTCATTTGACAATTATCGTCACCCAAAAACAACAGAAAATACATGTTGTTTTTGTTAAAAAACACTGCGAATTGAGTTGTTGTACTATTGCCATCACCTAATTGAGTTCGCCCTGTTTCTTGTTTTGTTTGGGGGAATACCATATTTATAAAATATATTTGAAATTGTCATATAAAATGTTTGCCGAATCAACGTTTGTGTTTATTGTCAGTAAAACCACAGAACAGTAACAATACTTGTGTCAGTAGTACTTTGTCAGTGCAATCTTTGTTGTGAAACATCTAATACATATTTTTAAATGCTTGAGAGTAAAATATAAGTATGTACCTAAATATAAAACAATAAAGTGAGAAATATTAATATGGAAAATGTTAATAAATAAAGAAAATTTGGTAAAATTTTTGGTACTGAAATCAGTTACAAAGGAAAACAAATAATTGTTCTAAAATTGAATTGTAATCAAAAAACTGTATTATTGTGTTTGTTTGTATGCGTGCATATGCATTTTGTTTTGGTGTTTGTCATTACAATTACTTAAATATATACATACAATTGAACGATTTATTATTTCTCATTTGTAAAACTAGCAAACGTATCAATAATTAAATGCAACAATATATTGGGAAACTTTAAACTGTAATAATACAAATACAACAGAGCAAAAAATTGTTAAATTTTAAAGCAATATATAAAATTAATTTTACTACTGTGTATAATAAATATGTGTATATAACCTAATAATACGTTGAAAATATTTGTAGATCTCGATAGAAAATAGTAAAAAAAAAAACAAAGGAAAAAATGTCTAGTGATGAATCAACCGGTACTCATATATCAACTTTTTCAACTCAAACAGAAAAAGAGACATTAAAGCCTCACAAACCAGAACAATGGGGTAAGTATTTTTATTTATATTTTTCTTATCATTTATACATACATATATAGCATTTCTACCCGAATTACAAATATTTTTTCCTGTATTATTTTATTTTAGAAATTGATTTAATTGGAAATTTCCTTTTAAATCTTTACCACCGATCGCTAATAACATCAGACGATGGCTGGTGCATTAAAAAAGCTGATGCACGCAAAGAGTTTGAAAAAAACTTCACTAGTGCTGATCAAATCAAAAAATTGAAGGAGCTTAATGGCACTGCTCATGTAAGTATCTGAATGCAAGTAAATCATTTTTCAATATTAATACACATATGTACAAATATAAGTGGTCATTACAACCAAAGAATATGGATATAAAGAATGCGCATCATGTAGAAGTAAAATTTCTTATGGCGGGTCGTAACATTACGACCCGCTCTCATCAAATTAATTTCTAGATGAGAGGGAGGAAGACAGAAGGAAAATAAACACAAACAAAGAGCGTAACAATGTGTCGCTCTCATTGTACGTATGTACATGCAGGGTTACCGTTGACAATTTCGAAAAAGTGTCATAAAAAGGGTATTTAATGAAAAAAAGGGTCAAAAGAAAGTATTTACTTTAAAATACTACTAGAGTCAAGTTTTTTGTGAACAAAAAATAAGATTTATTTCAGTAAAAAAAAACGAGTTATAACAGTTCATTAGATACATTAAACTAAAATAAAAGTAATTCACAGGTACATTCAAATATTAGTCCCATTATCAAAAACGTTTGACAATATTTATCACTTTTTAGGAATACTTATTCCATTCTTCCAGCTTCGATTCGAGCAAATTGAGAGAGGAAAGCATGGATTCACAAGTTTCAATTTTAAGTTTGTTAGTAAGTTTATTTTTAATTAGTGTTTTGAAAAAAATTTTCAGCGGAAGCACTACTATGAGAGAAAGTAAATATATACATACATATGTAACGAATTCATATACATTTGAATATATATTTTCTTCAAATCTATTTTTGTAATTTCCAATCTCGAACCTAAACTTTTTTAGTGTGCTAGACTATTAGCCTGAGGATCGTGGATTCGATTCCCATCAGAGGCTCTGGCCTGTGACACTACACCGAGCATATGGTCAAGTTACTCCGCTCGTATACAATATAATTACAAATTATATTCTAATTAATAAATAAATAAAAAGGGTCAAAAAGTGCCATATATTTCGTTAAAATGATACAATGGGATAAATTAAAAAAAGGATCATAAAAAGTGTCATTGGCATAAAAAAGGGTCAAAAGTGATACTTTAGTGTCACAACGGCAACGCTGTGTACATGTGTATGTATTTTTGTGTTTTTTGATTTAGTTGTCGATCAGACTGCGACAAAAACACATGTTTCGTGGATGTATTATCATTTTATTTCAGAATAACACTCGAAGAATATTTTGTGTTAAAAATGTTCTGTCATTAGCTGGGCGTATTTCATTTTTTTATTTTGTCTCATAGTATAATTTTTTTTAAATGCTTTGGAATGCTCGTTTTTTTTTCTTTTCTTTTAATAAAAATGATTTTTTTATTATTTTTATATTTTTAAAAAACATGGCCTAATTTTTAAGCCAAAGAAGTTCTTTTAATAATAAAATTGATTTTTTATTTTATATTTATTTATCCAAAATTATTAAGCGAAAGATAGACAGCCTTACATATGTATGTTGATGAAATAAAAATAAAAATAGCGTATATTACTAACACTTGTATATGGCTGTAAATAAATAAATTTTCTCAACTTATTTTCTCTCTCTTACTCACAAATCCATAACCAAAGGCATGTGTTAACCTAGAGGAAAATTGTTAGTAATAATTTCAAGTCTACTTATTAACCCAATGATATGTATATGTGATCGGAAAATATAGAAAAATTGTACTGCGCTAAGTCCCTAAAGACACCGTATTTAACTTGGCAAGTATTCTTCCAAAAATCGAAATCATTTCTCATTGATATTAGTGAATACTACTGTGATATTTCTTTGGGCGTATAATTGAAGTCTGAAAAAAGCGACATTAACCTTCTTTAAAAGCTGACAAGATTTTTACGCTCTTTTTAACGAAAATTCTTGATGTTCGTGTCCTATGTGTGTAAAAAGCCGAAGATGTTCTTCCCCTGAGGGACATTGGTTTTTAACACCAGAAAAATAAATAAAAAGTGGTCAAACAACAAATGATGAGAACAACGCATTGTTACGCTCTTGGTTTCTGTATCCTTCCCTTCTATCTTTCCCCCCGCGTCGTGAAATATTTTTGAAAAATATTCCAAAATATGTTAAAATGCGCATTCTTTATACTTTATTTTCTTTGTTACAACCCTTCAGTCAAAATTACAAACTAGTTTCTCACCTTATTTTGTGTGTGTTAATTTGTATACATGAGTGGCAGGGACCTACAGTACAAAGTCGACTCCAAATGACAAATTTTTGTGAAAATTTTTCTTGGCAATATTATTTACTCTCAGAGTTTTTGCCAGGAAACTGCTGAGAGGCAGTCGCCGAAAAAATATTATTTCACATTTCGTTTTGTTGGAGATGTCTGACCATATTAGTATTATATTGTATTCTATTAATATTGTATTTTAAATGCAAATCTATCTAAAAGCTCTGAAGCCAGGATGTATTATTTTTTATAAGTTAAAGCAACTAAAATTGATTTGTTAGGTTAGATCGAAGTGGTAGCTTTGGTTACCAAAGTTCACTTGATCACGCCACAGGTGATTTATTTAAAATGTAGTAAAATGAAATCAATTATTTTGTTAATATTAAAATCTGGAAGAGTAGAAAAAGGTGTTTGCATTCGACTAGGTTTTTGAGTAGGGTGAGAATAGCGCGGGAGTAATGTTAATCATTAATTAAAAAAATTAATTTTCATCTGTTTACACTGTAAGATGTGGCACAGACTTCTGCATGAGCTTGTTTCACATATGAATTAGGCCGCTTAAGAACTGTTTTTCATGTTTTTCGTCTGGGTCTATGTGAAAAACAAATTGGTCAATACAATCCTTTGTTCAGAATTTAAAACTCAGCTTCTCACACCACCCATTATAATTTTATGCATAGGGTACGGGACCTACAGTTTAAAGTTAACGCCGAACAATAAATAGATTTTTGAGAAATGTCATGCCAATTTTTTTCTCTGAGTTTTTGTCAGAAGAATGCTGAGAGGAATGCGCACAAAAAATATTTCTTTATTATTTCGTTTTGTTTGAGATGTCTGAGTTGAACTACGAGCTCGCATCTAACAAGCAAACCCACTATCTACTAGACTACGTCGACTTCACAGTATATACAGTCAAATACATTAATTCATACGTAATTCATTACTTTTGTTATTTCTTGTTCGCGGCCGCATACCTTTTGAACTTGTAAACCGACATATACAACAAAAAAGTTGTCCTGGTAGTGCAAATAATATGTGAGAATTGAACTCTTATGTCCGGAACATTATGAACTCTTGCCTCCATATATAATTAAGGATATTCGAATAACATTGTATGTTGGGTGTATTAAAATGCACTCTGTTTGCACTACCACACTCAGAGATTTGTGTATATGAACAACAAAAGCAACAAACACTTTTGTACAAAAGTAATTAAAAACATAAAAAGTCTATAAATTAATTAAAATAATTGTCTATTGTTTTTAATTAGTCGCCGTAGTCTAGTAGGTAGTGTGTTGGCTTATTAGGCGTAAGGCCAGGGTTCTAACCCCAGACCAGACATCAGAACAAAATACAAAAAGTATTTCTTCGGCGACTTCTTCTCAGCAGATTTCTGGCAAAAACTCAGAGTAAATAAAATTGCCATGAAAAGTTTCTCAAAAATCTGTAGTTCGGAGACGACTTTAAATTGTAGGTCCCACCACTCATATATAAAATTAACACACACAACATGAGTGGTGTCAGAAGCTACGCCGTAATCCTGACTGAAGGGTGGTAATGGCCAATTATGTATGTATTATAGAAAACTAATTCATCTACATACGTTACAAAAAATTCAAATAAGTTTGTCAATATGAATTTACAATATGTTTCAATCCTGGAATTATTCCTTTTTGTTTTTATAAATAATATGTATGTATGTATGTATATAAAAGTATTTACATATATAAAAATATATGTATATTAATATCTTCATATAGATATAGATAATTTTTTTTTTTCTTACTTACAAACAGATTGGTACTCTACTTCATCGCTGCGGTTTTCTTATTAATACGCCTCGAGGTTGCAATACATATAGAATTAAAAATATCGAGCTGTTTAAATTTCGTAATATGAAATTGAAACATATGGATGATTTAAGAGTTAACAAACACAATCTTACACAAAGCGTAGAAGAAAACCTATTGAATGAGGAACGAAACAATGTTATTTTATCAGCAGAAGGTCAGTTGGTTTATTATTAGCTTAAACTTTGTATCATAAATTAACTGTTTGTATTTAATAGATAACATAGAGGTTGACGAAGAAGATCCTAAAAAGCCATTGAAATATCAAGGCACAACAATGCAACCACGATCACCGAACTATTATCCTACTAATGCAAGTTGCTGCATTTGTGAAGAAGAATTTCCAACCATTAAAGCGTTCGAAGAACACATACAGCAACATGGTGAAGACACGGATTTCGAGTACTTAAACAATATGAACCAAATGTATGCTATTATTATATTATATTACATTCTGTTTGTTTGATTATTATTATTATTATTCTTTGCTTTTTAGGGGCGATCCAATATGTACGTTATACTATAGATTGTGCAAAAATTCCCATTATTTTTGTTTCGAAATCGAAACGTCTACAAACGACTTAATATTGGAGAAAATTATTCTTGTGCAATCACATTCGTTTTATAATGTTTACAATACTCGATTATCGTACAAAATTTCTGAAAATGATAAAAATCGTTTTTTCATCGATTCGCATCTGTTTACCATACATGTTGAACAACCAATTGTCTTAATATGTCATGTTGAGGGTAGCAAGAATATACGAATTATTGAGCAACATCATTTTATGGTAATTATGTGTAAATATATATATATTTTTTTTACTATAAAAAGAGAAATTCAAACTTTAAGGGAAATTTAAAAAATAAACCTGTTTAATTATATATTTTCTTTAACTTTTAGCGCTCTGAAGAATTCCCTAAAATTAATTTTTCTATAAATCCTTACCGTCTACCGTATAAAACGTAAGTATTGTTGCAGTATTATATTAAATTTAACTAGAAAAGTTAGTACTTCTACTATTTTTTTTTCTTAGGCTTTTTAAATCAAAATTTATATTGGCCGATTACTTTCCGCCTAAAGAAATTCTGGATTCGTTAAAAGACGACTTTTATCATGAAAAACTCATGAAAACAAACAATGATTTTCGAGAATATATACAAAATGGAAAAAAATTACAACCTAAAACGCTTGGGGAATCGTTGAAAATCTTATTGCAAATTGAAGACATCGATACATTGTATCAGTATAGAAACTTAACGCAACAAAATGTCGAATTACGTAAATTCGAAAGTGAATACAGTTTTAGAGTACGTATACTCAGTTAACACACAAATCCAAATACTATAGCTAGCTCTAAACTGTATTTTTTCTTTTTCTATTCATAGCTTAAACCTAAACAGCGAATATACATAGAAAATATATTGTCGCCATTGGATGAGGTTGTATTAACCACACGCACTGATGTTTACAACAATCCCGACACTATAATGAAGTTAATGATGGAAAACACCATGGATCTTAACAGAAAAAAGAATACATATTTGGGATATATAGTTGCTATCAATACAGGACGAGTTAGCTTTAAATGCGATAGAAAAATTAATATATCTTCTCAATATACCATAATTTGTCGTCCATCACGTCTAACTATGCGTTATCAATACCGTTCGTTAGAATTATTGAGTCTAAATATGGTACACTTAAGAAAGTTTTTATTTCCATCAAAGTTAATGCCCATGTCAATATCGGAAGTCAGGTAATTGTGTGCTATTGTATTCTTTGAAGAGACTTATTCATTTGATTGTTCATTATTATTTTAGTTTGAATTTATATAATAATAAAATTGCTTTGGTACCAGAACAATTGCAAGCAGTTCGCAACATAGCCGAAGGACCACGTAATGATGCCACGTATATAATATTTGGCCCACCAGGTATGTATGTTATAAAAACAATAGCTCAAGTAGGCAATTTTGGCAATTTATAATTCGTTTTTGTATTTTGCATTCTATATATAATGTATGTATATGTATACTAATCTTTTCTTTCATTTCTTTGATTAATGATTCATTAGGTACTGGTAAAACTACAACGTTGGTCGAAGCGATTCTGCAACTTTTGAAAAGATCAGAAACGAAGATATTGGTAACAGCCTCATCAAATAGTGCTTGCGATGAAGTTGCATTACGTTTGTCTAAATACCTTGATCGATTGGATATAAAACGTTGTCTTGTACGTATCTATGCACGTTCTTCTGAACAGAAAATGGATATTATTGATGACGATTTATTGGAACATTCGAATATGTACTGTGGACAATTTTATCCGGCTATCGAAATATTACATGAATATCGGATAGTCGTATGTACTTTATCAGTTGTAGCCAAACTGGCTACGGGAAAGTTTGGACGTGATGAACATGGTAAAGAGGTATACACACATCTATTTATCGATGAAGTTGCCGCCGCTATGGAAACGGATGCCTTAATGGCAATCACCACAATTTTAACGAACAAATCGAGTTTAATTATATCCGGTGATCACAAACAATTGGGACCAATTTTAAAATCGAAACGTGCGCAAGAGTTAGGTCTCGATATATCGTTAATGGAACGTTTACTTGAACGTGACTGTTATCGTGTCGACGATGACACGGGTAACTATGATCGCACAATACAAACTCGTTTGCGTCGTAATTATCGTTCACATCCGGCAATTGTTAACTTGTACAGTGGCCTATACTATAACCATAATGTGGAGCCTCATTGCAAAATTGGTAAATATTATTTTATTTATAAAAAAAATTAAAGAAATTTTAAAAATTCTGTTTTTTTATTTCTTTGTCAATTAAACTATGTAAAGATTTGTTGAAAAAAAAAAAACAGTACAGTACAGTAGATGCTTGGAAATTAGAATTCGCTGAAATTCGAATACTTCGAATATTAGAACCAATGTTTTTTTAATATATAATATATATAATATATGTTCTGCAATATTAGAACTGATGGTTCTATTAAAATTAATAACATGGGAATCCCAAGTTACTTATATAATTTTTATTGACAAATTTTTGTTCATTAGTGTGTAAGTTTTGAAAGGTGTAGCTATATTTCCGCAGAATTTAAGTGGAACTTGAAACGTGTGTATATAAAGTATTGTTTTTTTATTAAATGCCAAATAAAAGCAAAAACAATTCTCTGTCTTTGAAAACGAAAGTAAAAATATTGGAAAAGATCGACTAAGGTGTTCAAGTCTGTCATCCGTTTCTTTAGAGAAAATAATTTACCTCCAAAAGCACTTTGACAACTGTTCCGCTCATAAGCCAATTGAATATCCTCACTTTGACGATGGCAACTTACATACATAGAGTTATATTTTTTCCCCCAAATGTGACAGCAGCTGTACAACCAATGAATCAATATCCCATAAAATTAACAAAACTTACATACAGAAGTCAATAACTTACCCAATTAATAAAATGGTTCTAATTTACGAACGTCTACTGTATTGGCAACAACAACAAAAATTTTTTTTTTTAGCTAAAACTTCAAACTTGTAAGAGCATACACCGTCAAATAATATTTTATTTTAATATTTGTTAACATCACCAGATAACTATATATCACACGATATATTTATATCGTATATATATTACACGAATTCGTTTAGTTTAAGAGGATTAAAAGTTAAAAATCTTTAACCCTTTCCCTGTCCTGTACATCACATATGATGCACAGCAAGTTGGTTTCATATGGGGTTTTTTGTATGTGGTAAGGGAAAGGGTTAATGTAAAATCTCTCAACTCACATTGATAGAAATAATATTTTGAGTTAACATGTACAATATACATACTTTAAAAAGGACGAGTATGTATTTGAAGGTTAGGTTAGGTTAGGTTTTTGTATTTGAAACATTTTGAATATTTGTGTGCAGATGAGAAAGAAAAGTATATAAAAACTAATTCTTGTTACAATTTTAATCGATTTATATTTTCGAAACACATAAATATGAATTTATCTATTGCAGAGGATGTATCATTGGGCGATAATTGGTATAAAACAAAAAAGCAGCAATTTCCAATTATATTCCATGCTATTTACGAACCATCTATGTCTGACAAACAAACGACTAGGTATGTATGTGTTGATAATATGAAATATTGTTAAATAACTTGATTGGTTTTATTTGAAAAGTTTATATAATCTTGGAGAAATACAAGTGGTAATGGATTACCTTAAAGAACTGATGTATTTTGGTATTAATGGCCAACAACTGAGCGAAACTGACATTGGCATTATATCGCCTTATAAAAAACAATATAAGCTGATACAAGAAGAACTTAATTTGCGTAAATGGTTCAACATCGAAACTGGTTCAGTGGAAATCTTTCAGGGTAAGGAGAAAGAAGTCATAATTGTATCATTCGTACGTTCGGGCACACAAAGTCTTGGTTTTTTGGATAGTCCGAGGGTAAGTAATAAAGTCGGATGCCACGTAAAAAAAAATTGTTTTTTACTAATTTAATATTTCATTTGTAGCGTTTAAATGTAACCTTATCACGTGCTAAATCGATTTTAATACTAATTGGCAATCCAAACACTTTAAACAAGAACAGTGAGTTTGATTATATAATAAAAGAATGCCAGCGTCACAATACTTTTGTGGGCCAAAAACAGAACAACGAGTTTGAAAGTATGTTAAATCAATCTATGCGTGAAATTTGTCTATCAAATGAAACAATCGATGATGGCAATAAAAAACAGAGAAGAAATCGACGCAGATCCGGAAGGAATAACAGAGGTGCGAATAAATCTTCAAGCAAGCAAACTCAAAATAAAGAAGATGTAGTCTCGGCCAATAATCCTTCGGCGAAAACGAGCGAAAATAAAAATACACAGAGAGGCAGAACATGTAAGTCATTGTCGAATTTAAGAGAAATAAATGTAAAACTAATTTTATTAACAAAAGGAATGTAGTTAAAAGCACAATTCAAGAGGATAATTTCGTCCCTATGTCCAAAAATCTTAACTGATTGATATTCATATGTTTTTTTTAATGATGAATCTTAAGAAGCATGTCCCATGTAATGCGCTGAAGCTTTAAGCGATTTACATGTACGGCCAGGTTTTTACTAGACAATGTAAAATTTCTGCTCTATTGGCAACCACTCGCTCTTTATCATCAATCACCATTTCAAAGTTAACTCGTGTAAAACCCGAACACATCGTATTGTTTTTTTTTAACCATATTTTTATTTTGAAATCGCCGTAGTCTAGTAAGTAGTGTGTTGGCTTATTAGATGTAAGGCCACGGTTCAAACCCCAGGTTAGACATCAAAACGAAATATGAAAAAATATTTCTTCGACGACTGCCTCTCAGCAGATTTCTGGCAAAAACTCAGAGTAAATAAAATTGCCATGAAAAGTCTCAAAAATCTGTCGTTCGGAGCCGGCTTTAAACTGTAGGTCCCGCCACTCATGTATAAAATTAACACAGACAACATGAGTGATGTGAGAAGCTAGGCCGTAATCCTGGCTGAAGGGTTGTAATGGCCGATTATGTATGTATGTATGTATATTTTTATTTAGATTCATACGGGTTATTTCATGCCGTGTTTAGTTTCTATCGACAGTTTTAGTAATTGAGTTTCCAATGTGTGACCAGTGCTTCAACTAAAACTGAAACTATGACCGACTTGTTGCTACAATGTCAGCAATATACAAGCACACTATTTACATTTTCCCCTACCTGACTTTATCAAACAGCTCCGTTAATGAAGTAATTTTTTAGGGTACAATCCTATATAACCTACAGAATACATATTATTTAAGAATTTTAGTTGAAAAATACTGAATTTCTTTTTAGATTAGAACATATATATATAGAGATATACGTATGTGCGTACGTATCTATACAGTCAACCCTCCTATAACGCGGTACTCTCAGAATGCGATTTCCATATAACGCGGAGCTGAAATTGCGATAGCTCTCCTATAACGCAGTCCTCGCAGAATGCGGTTTCCATATAACGCGGAGCTGAAATTGCGACAGCCCTCCTATAACGCCGTACTCTTACAGCGCGGTTTCCGTTCAACAACATCCCTTAAGTTCCTTCCGCACAGCCTATGAATGACTAGTATATAGATATTGTAAGAGTATAAGTTTTATTTTCGACGCAAAAGCACAGCCGAGATATATAAACAACATGTTTATATAAACATGACAGCTTATTTCATAGCCGTCTACGACATCGGTTTCAGTCATCTCAGAGCTCTTTCACAGTACATACGTTTTGTTGGTGACCAAGTCTCCCTAAAAAATTTTCTGAAACTCATATCTGACAATGAGGATGAATGTTGAAAAATTACGTAATTTTACAAAAGTTTTTCTTAATTTTGTTGGAAAACAGTCTTTTAGTTTAGTTTTTGTTTAATTTTTTTTATCAATCCTTATATGAACTCTTTAATTCAATAAAAATAATTTATAATTTATCTTGTCTTGGTCTCCAAATAACGCGGTACGAATGATGTGATTTGTACTAATTACGAGTTTCCATACAACGCGGTATACGGTTTCCATAGAACGCGCTACGAATTAGCCTGGTTTGTACGGTTAAATCGAGTTTCTTACAGCGCGGTTTCCATACAACGCGGTATGCACTCACCGCGTTATAGGAGGGTTGACTGTATATATTTGAATCTGTATAAGGAAGGTTATTTTAATTTTTTCTATTTCGAATAATATCAGCTAAAAGGGCTAACTAACTAAATTAGTTTTAAAAATACATAATTTTATTTTTTATTTTAATGTTCGCTTTTATTCTTGCAGTTACAAACAAAAAACAATCGAATGGAAGAGACATGATGCAAAATTCTGGAAAAGTTACAAAAGCATACGCTACAGGTAAGCGAAACAATCAACGGGACAGCAATATGAGAGCACCGGATCAAAAAATTGAACAACTTTTTGATGAATTACCAAAAATACCGAACACAGTGCAACAAAATAACCCATTTAATTCTGCAACGAACAATTTTCCTAATTTACAAATGAATTCGCAACGATTACAACCACCACATTATTATATTATGCAGCCAATACCTCAACAACAACAACAGTATTGTAATAATCTGAGTGTAAATGTCGATTCTCCTTCGACTTTTTACAATACACAATATCCATCTGCACCACCCTTATCTCCACAGCAATTAATTTACACCTCGCCTTACCATCAACCTTTCCAAAGCAATATCAATTTGTTGCCTGGAACCAGTGGAGGTGTTAACCAACTAAATCAAAATAGTAATAATAACAATGGACCAATTTCAAATAATTATTATGGCTCATCTAATGATAGAAATCCCTTTATTTCGCCGAAAAAGGCAAATGAATCTGAAAACAAGTTGACCACGAAGCCAATTTCAAGCCAATCTATATCCAAAGAAAACAGTGCTAACCAACTAAATCAAAATAGTAGCAATCACAATGGACCAAATCCCTATATTTGGAGGAAAAATTCAAATGAATCTGCAAACAAGTTGACTATGAATTCAAGCCATTCTACATCCAAAAAAAACAGTGCCAATCAACTAAATCAAAATAGTAGCAATCACAATGGACCAAATCCCTTTATTTGGAGGAAAAATTCAAATGAATCTGAAAACAAGTTGACTATGAATTCAAGCCACTCTACACCCAAGAAAAACAGTGCTAACCAACTAAATCAAAATAGTAGCAATCACAATGGACCAAATCCCTTTATTTGGACGAAAAAGGCAAATGAATCTAAAAACAATTTGACTATGAATTCAAGCCAATCTACATCAAAAGAAAACAATGCTAAAAACGAAAAAGAAAAATTAGCCACTGCTAAAGTAAATCCAATGCCAAGAGCACAAACTCCTACAGTAAATAAAACTGCAGCAGTTCCGGTGTTGAGTAACTCAAATGCTGCTTCTACATCTCCTTGCCCTTATAATGCTTTAAATAAATTTTTAGCATCTGATTCTATGTCAAGAGAAGGTTCTACCAATAGCTCAAGTTTGAAATTTAAGGATAATTCAACTTACAGTCATGGTAAAACGAGCAGTCCATTGGCAACTTCCACTAAAGCAACTACAAATTCGACTTTAGATGTTTCACCCAAAAAAACTAATTTAATAGATGCCAAAGCAAATATTGGAAAACTTAATAGCGGCAATAGTTCAACTGCTTCTTCATCCTCTAGCACTAATAGAAGTGGAACGTCATTAGGAGCCACTGCTCGAATGTCAAAAAGTGATTCGGGAAATACTTCGAGTCCAAACAGCACTGGAGCCGTAACTGCAAAAGAAACTAATGCAACGGCTCCCAAAAGAAATGTTGGCCTCTACGGAAATTTTTTTGACTCGAATTATAGTACAATAACTCCATTATCAGCATCCACTGCTGCAAGGTCAAGTGTAAATTCGAGCAAAACTACTGTAACATTGGGAGCTACTGCGAATGTAAATTCATCGTCAAGATCATTTGCTGCCAATACTTCGACTTCAAACAGCACTGGAGCCGTAACTGCAAAAGAAACTAATGCAACGGCTCCCAATAGAAATGCTGGCCTCTTCCGAAATACTAGTGGAAGAAGTGGAGCAATTCCTCTAACATTGGATGGCAGACCTCCCGTCTATGAACACAGAGGAACAGAGGATAATTTATATAAAAAGTCACCTCCGGACGATTCAAAATGTTGTATTTCTTAAAAAAAAACACTCAGAATAAGAGCACAATTTAACTATTTTTTACTGGCTTATTTAAACAGCGAATTATATATCGATAAACATGTTATTTCACTCTTTTTCAAAACCATCAGCAGAATTAAGAACAAATCATTTTCAATATTATTATTGATCGAAGCAATTTTTAACATTTATATCCCAATATTATGATCCTTAAAGCAATTAAAATTTCGTTCCTACATTATATATAAATGGAGCCACAACATAAAATTTATTTCATGCGAAAAGCTAAGAGGAATAGTTCATATATTTCCAATCTTTTGTTGCTGATTTATGTAATATTTTGCATTTGTAGTCGTTATAACAAAATCTATTTAACATCACCGGAGATAACAATCTCCGGAAAATGATTTTTTTTTGTTCTCTAAATTTGTGTATAACGTTTGCAGTAGAAAACGAAAAATTCCGATGAAATAAAGTTTTTAATTTTAATTCATTGTTAGAACATCTGATAACGGAGAAACAAAACTAAGTTGTTTCAGAAGTAATTTTAAGCCATTACATCATTAAATCTTTTTTCAAAGCCAATTATGTCGTGAAAGAGGTTGCATTAAAAATTAATTCGTTAATATTTTAACACATTGAGATCAGTAACTATGTGCTATGTTCTAAGGCAGCCATTTAACACTTGGCACAGTGCTATTCTTTAAAGTTTCCCTAAAATTACGCTACTAGGTGCAGCCAACTATATTTATAGCTTATCCGTGAAGAACAGTATCTTTAAAGAAAAGTTGTAACTCTTTAGATAGAGTATTTGCATTGATTGTGAGAGTAAAATACTGTCACTTAAGCCCAGCTTCATTGTATTTTAATAAACAAAATGGTTTTGTAATGTTTGCAAACCTCTTGCGTACACATATGCTGAAAATAGTTTACGGAAGTATTCGAGAGGATTACTTTACCATCCGCTTTGCAATGTTATTTATAAAAAAAAAAATAAAAATAAAAAAAAGGAATTGTGGTCAATAAGGAGTGACACATTATATAAACTGTAAACTTATAAGACTGATGTATGTACATACATTAAACGTAAAAGTTTACGACTTTGATTTGGAGATCAAATCGTGGAAAAGAGAGAGGACAGTGAAAAAGAAGTTTCCTAAGTTTTGATTCGACAGAAGATTGTCGTTTATTTCCAGCCTATTGTATCATCAACCGCTATGCGTGATGATCATTGTGGAAGCTAAAGAACAACATAATGTTTGAATCAAATAACTTCTTTTACATACTCATTTTACTTAAGCATTCATTTCTAATGTGAGTCTAAACTACTTGAGAGTTTTAGAACATCCTTTGGAAGATTTTTTGCTAAAAGTTTGGCGAGCCTTAGTTGTCTAAACACTTGAAGGTTTAATTTTACAAAAAAAAAAATTATACTTCAGGGTTTTAGGGCTTTGTCGCTCTGGGACATTTATAACACTTCTCTTTTAAGATATTTTTTGTTAAACTAAGTTGTCTCTATACATTGCAAGATTACTTTTTTCTACTGCAAGTTTAACACCAACACTTTCTAGTTAATGTTTATATGTAGTCGGTTGTAAAAAGGAATAAAATAATTTAGTGTAGATTCTAAATGGTAGATTAGAATGATGAGTAGTAAAGTATGGCTAATATATTTTTTTTTTAATATTATATTTTTCTTATATTTCAGGTTCTGTACACCCCTTCCACGCAACTCTACGCAAAATAGAGCGTAACTTCTCCAATTTTATATAATTTTGCTTTTACTTTTTATAAATCCTATAAAATTATCCAATTAAGAAATCCTCCGAACTTGAAAAATATCACTTATATATAGTGGTTGTCATAAATAAGTAAATCGGTCTGTTTTTGTTGGCACAGGTAAAAAACTTTTTCTTAAATTTTAAACTTTTTAAAAATGAAAAAGAAAAAACTGCAAATATCGTACATTCTACTTAATTAGCATTAGTGGCCGCCATTGTTATAGGATCTGACTATATACGTTGGCATAAAAACTACATATTTGTTAATTTCCATACACATATCGTCAAAAGTAGGTCCAATCATGATGTTATTTTATTTGGTTTATTTGGTTTTGAGATTGCTAGTTTCATATTGTTTCAAAAAGTAAAAAAAATTTTAAATATTGAATTGAGAACCTAGTTATTTCATGGCTATTTCAAATATTGATTATATTTTTTAATTTAAAGACCTTAATTCTAAAAGTGTCCACTGACTTTTGATGCAGTGTATGTATCAAGAATAAAAATGCCTAAAATATCGGTATTGAAATTCTTATCTTTTATCTTAGTTTGTAGACATGCTCATCTGTTTATACCATGACATTATTTTGTACTATTATTCTGTCCATTAAATTATTGAAAACTTAATCTTGCCTACTATATACGTCGAAATTTAACAAACAAGACTTAAATAATGGTTTTTGACCACCGTTATGTTTTACAGAAATCTAAGCTTCATCGTAAAGAAAAAAACATACATTTTCTCAAAACTATTGAGGTTTGGAATAGAACCTCATTTTTTATAGCCAATGCCACCTCTATAAAGTCCCCTAGCTATAGCGGTCTCAGATGATGTTGTGTTACCTTCATATTTATTTTTCTATTCTGATTAGCTAAAGAACGTCAGTTGTGTTACCATCCATTTTTTAGAGCACTGGCAATGAAATGAAGTTCTGTTGTTATTCATAATCGAGTGCCATTAAGCTCTCTAACACTCTCTGAAGTGGTAATAAATGGAACTGAAAATTCTGTTCGCAAGTTTTGACCACTTTAAATATAATATAGCAGGTGGCATTTTATAATATAGTTTGCCAAGCTTTCTGTAAAAATAATTACTTTTCGTTTAGTGTTTTTCATTTTGACTTATTCAAGTTTTGTAAATGAAAAATTAATTAAATATTATATTTAAGTTTAGAAGTCATTGCTAGACAAATGGGACATTAAATTATTTATGACAGCTACTGTATGTAATGGATGTACATATGTTGTGGCTAAATGTAAAACAACTATTTTTTGAAATTGCTTTAATGGATCTCGATAAAAACTGATTTTGAAGAATTAATATGATTTTAAAGACAAAAGGAGGAATCCTTTGATCATCAATTATTCAAATGCCTTAAAGAAATTTAACTTTGTAATCATAAAGTTATGTTTTAAGACTGAATTGAAAAACATTTTTTTAATTAATCGTAAGCAAAAAGAGTGAAACTATTTGATGAAATAATAATTATTGTACATGTGTTTACAAAACACTTTATTATAGAGATAATATATATACATATGTTGTGGCAAAAAGGAATATATTTTTTAAATCATTTTAATTGAAATGACTTATAATGACAATACTAACAATTATTGTAATGTATAGAATTTAATATTCAATGCTTTCAATACACTTTTTGTTTTTGTTATTTTTTATTATTGTTTTTATCAAATTGAAATATATATATATATTTGATTTGATTTCAAAAATCATTAAATTCTGATTTAACAATGAATTTTTTAATCTGTTTTAAGTATATATATAAACATTTTTTCTAATAACTATCACAATATGTTTAAAGTACAATATCTTAGAGAGTAAAACCTCTACCTTTATGGTTATATATTGTATTAAAATTAATATGTATTTCATTACTAAACACAAAAAAAATCGAAATCGACTACATATTTAGTTATGTTTTTTAACTATAAAAACTTATAACAGCAATTGTAATGTCTAAAGTTTAGTATACACGATGTCTCTGGGCCTATACTTTTTAATATAGACCTCCTATCGATATCTGTATATTCATTACAATTCTTTATTTTATTACAAACTTTAATTCTTATAAAACGATTTTATTTTATTTTTTTTAAATATCCTTTTTTTTCATTATAAACTTTATCAACTATATAAAATATACACATACATACATATATACATATATCAATAATAAATAAATAAATATCCAAAATATTTTCAATACTATTTACGATTTTTCTTTTTATTTGTTTTTATATCTTTAGGTAATTTAGGGCTGTCACAAAGTATCTCCTTCTTATTTTTTACTTGCTTTGTTTCGGCTTTATTAATAAAATTTTCCACCTAAGTAAAACGATTGGTGTACTGTGGTAGATCCTAGGACAATAGGTTTGCCATCTCTTGTGGCATAGAAACGACATTATCTGTAAAGGATGTATTGAATTTTTATATCTACTTGTCGCAGTGATTAGAAATCTTGCTCACTTAATTTTTCTCGGAAATAATAAATAAGTCTATTTTGAGAATTCTCGATCGCATACAGGAGAGACATAGGTTGCTTATTAATGAGCTAATTCACACGAGAACAATTTTTAGTCGCACAATTTTTGTTCTTTTCAAATCACACGGGATGAATATTAGTTTGGCATGAAAGGTATACGTCTACACAGCTTTGCATGTATTAGTGTTTTTGCATTCATTTGATGTTTGGCTGATTTTTAAAAATGTGCATGTTTAGTTTTGTGCTGGTAATGCGGGGTTGTAGCTGGTTGAAACTTTACGCCACCGAAAAACCATTCTCTTCACCCCTCTTGCCTATAAACTATCATTTTACGCCAGGACAATTGTTCTCGTGTGAATTGGCTCAATGACAGTAGGTATCCAACTCTATTGATTCACTAGAATACCATCTCAATCTGGTTTGGTTTTTTTACCGTTACTTCAACGAATAATGCGCGAGGGAAATAAAGTTACTTTTTCTCGAAAATCGTATGTATTTGTAATACGTGTCTCTCATGTAAAGCATACCCGTTCATTGTCTATTGGCCAAATGAAAATCGTAGAGGTCTTTCCTGTACGTTATAATACAAATGGTGAAATCAAATCTAATTTTCACAAACACCACCCCCTCTTTCCTTCTTCCCAAAACCAATTTTCCTAGTTTTCATATCTTTTGCCATAAGACCCGCAATACAGCGCCTGAAAATATATTTCTCGGTTAATTCACGTGCTTAAAAACTCTCCCGATTATGTATAGAGCTTCTAATTAGAGTAGGTGAAACGGGTAATGCTTTTTCCAGTGCAGTTAGGTCCGAAGGAGTCAAATTGACCTCAAGGTATTTCTTTGATACTACTGCCGTTCTGACCATCTTTTAAGTACTTTATCTTGTTCGCAGTTCTTTCGGCAAATCTTAGGGAATGTGTTGACTCTGCCTCCTCTTTTGCCCCTCTACTGACGAGTCTGTCTTCTGGGGGGAGAATTGCTCGTTATCCAGCCTTCTTCATCGGTATTGCTACTATGTTGCTGCCACATCCAGAAGCAGTACAGTTGGGGCTTTCATCACAGTGCTAATGTGCCATATGTTTAGGAAGTTTATATTGGGGAATCTGTTCACAAGTTTTACATATGTTTTTTTATTTCATTTCTTTTTCTTATTTTTCGAGACTGAGTAGTCTTTCAGGACAGAGCTTTTACATCATGGCAAGGTCTATTGACTCTGGAATTCGGTCTGATTTTTTAGAGTCTCCGTTATCGAATAGGTTACTTATGGTTATCCCGGAAAACCTCGTACTGCTCTTCAACTGCCTTTCTGAGACCCTATCCGTCAGTATAGCCCTTGTAAACTTCCCAGTACAAGCACTCACACAACGATAACTTAAAATTTAAATTTAAAAAAAAATAATATATTGAATTTCATGGAGATGAATGTTCGACTCGCCGAATACTAATTAGATATTGCCATCGTACTTTAAACATATAACACGTGTGGCAACTCTTGTATTTCTCATAGTTTGAAAGCCATTGGTGAGCAGGTCTAGGTTTTCTTATTATTTCAAAAGTCAGCGGTTTTTTAAGCAAACGCAGCAAATAGAGTTGCGAGAAATAGAGTAAAATAAATGAAATAATTAAAAGAAAACAAAAAAATTCGTTTATTAATTGACAAAGTCACTTCGATTTTGTATTTATAACAAAATGTTTAACAATTTAAAACAAGAGTATTCACAGAAAACAGTCTGTCTGTCCACAAATGATATTTAAAAAACTAAACTGGGTGTATATAAGTTTGTGTGTGCGTGTGTGTTTTGTTTTTCTTTATACATTTAATCGCTGTTGTTTGTTGTAATAATCCTTTGTATTGTTATTGGTATTGCATTGCTGTAATAAAAGAGTGTGTCTTCCGCGAGCAGCTGTGACAGACATTTGTTGGGTTCCTTTTAAAATGGATACGGAATCGCTAAATTTTACGGAACTAAGGGATGCCGAAATAGTAGCTCGCATGCGCAAATGTAATTATGAAAAATTTAAGACTCTGGTGCGTATGCACTTATCGTTTGAATTGGACTTAAACACAGATGAGTAAGTAATGTATTCTGCTAGAATTTGTGGGATTTACAGAAATATTGTATTACAGATTCGATTTACCCTGTCACGAAATAGTGTACGAAGATAAAGGTAAATTAAAGAAATGGAATCGATTAAGTAAAAAACATAAACACGGAGGTGTTGTAGCAGCTGCATTAGCCACTGGCTCGGCAGGTTGTGCCTCTGTAGGTGTTGGCCATAGGCATGGTAGCAGCAGCAGCAGTGGTGCCAATAGCACGATTAATAATGGCAACAGTCCAACTGAGGGTATAAACCAACAAATCGATCCGGGATTCCTATTTCATTTACAAGAATTGAAGGAATTTTTAATGCTCGAAAAAAGTAAGAAATTTTAAGTATTTATTATTAAGTATTGTAAGCGGTGTGATATGATAGTCCTACGAAATGTAATTAATCACCATTACCATTAGTTGTTAGGTCACTGAGTGATAATGATCAATCTCGACCGTACCGTACTAAATCTTTATATAAACGGATCTTTACTACATGCCTATTGTATTGCATAGTAACGACGATCGGATTCTTATTGGTAATTTTGAACGCAAATGTCTAAATTCCTAAATTTAATGACACTATACGCACTAGTTTTAAGGCTTATATGTTATTTAGCTACAAAGGGCTGGCGGCATATTAATTCAGACATGTCAGATTACAAGTATGTCTTACGAAATCTTTACTGACAGCCGCTGGTCAGTTTGTTATACTCTATACTTCACAAGGAGATGGACAATCCTACTCTTTATAAACTCAGAGAATATATTGCTATTGGGTGGCAGTTTTCGAGATAATTAACCTCATCCTCTTTGAAGAACAGCACTAAAAAACTGCTCAAACCAGTGTTGGAAAATCATCCGGTTCAGAAGGCTCGCTTAGTTTGTAAATCACAAGAACTCCTTTTAATATCGCGAACTCAAAAGAAAATATTTAGCGCAGATAATATTCATTCGAGTTAGGGCAGTGGTTGATTGTTATCCGGCAGTTTGGAACATCACAGAGCACTGCGAGTTTAGATCGTTGGTAAGGATCTGTAACAGATCCCAACCGGACTTTTGTAGGGTATGTTGCTTTGAGGAGGAGTTGGAAACTATCGAACACCTCCCCTGCATCTGTCCAGCCCTTAGTAAGTTTCTTTGAATGTTTGGAATCTCCATCGAAACCCGACATTAGGGCTCTCCATAGATTCATAAATAGATTGTGCTGGTTGAGAAATGTTAGGGTATCAAGGTTGTAGTCGCGGTCTCTTGTGTGTTTGTGGTCCATCTTTTTTCCTCCGTCTCCTATATTCTTCCTCTCCTCCTCCCTTTTCTATTTCCTCGTCTCCTTCACTAACCTCTCTCTCTTCTAGGACATATTTACAATCAGTCATTTTGAGCTCTGGGTGACAAGTACATGGCCTAAAACCTAACCGAATCTATCAAAGAAAGAATTTTTCTCCATAGGGATAAATATTTTCATTAATCTGGTCATTATCTAACAGAGAGTCATGCAAATTTCTTTTAATGCCTCCTGTAGAAGTTCTAAGGCACAGAGGTAAAGCGATCTTTTCATGAGATTTGTTTAGAAAGGCAGATTACTTATCTTATCGGCCTAAATAAAATACTTTGCTCACTTGCGGTTAGTTGCGCTCCCTTGAACTAAAGATGAAAGCAGTAAAAAATAGAAAAAATGGAGACATTCGGTGAATTTATTAACAATAGCATCCCAAAACAAATGAAATAAATGGGAACGATGTTGTGATCATTTTGAATTTAACAAGACCACATTACTACCTATTTTAATAACGCTTTTAAGCTTAATTTATTTTGGCATGAAACAAATATGTAATGTCATACTGGCTTCCTTTGCAAAAATTCGTTTTATTGAAACGTATTGACAATAATCTGAAAATAATAACAGTTTAAGAAATTAAATTTTTCTTATTTTCCCTTTTTTTAATTTAAGATATACAGCAAGAAGGTATTTTTCGCAAAGCTGGCTCAGTCTCTAGGCAAAATGAATTACGGGCTCAAATACAAAACGACAATCCTTTGGATTTAGAACATGCAGGTTATTCAGCTCATGATTGCGCAACAGTATTTAAAAGTTATTTAGCAGACTTATCCGAACCGCTTCTAACAGATGCTCATTATCCGGCACACCTGCAAATTGCACCTCTATGTGTAAACATTAATGCTAATATCGATGATAACGCAAATAAATCAACGCCAGTGTTGAATAATGCTGAACGTGTTAAAAAGGAATTACACGTTTTAAACTCTATTCAGCTATTGTTATTGCTGCTGCCCGATGAAAATCGTCAATTACTACAAAATATTATCGATATGCTGCATGCTGTGGCGCTGAAACATAATGTTAATAAAATGGGACCTGATAATTTGGCTACATTATTTGCTCCCCATCTCCTTTGTCCACGTAATTTACCGCCAGAAGCTTTGCATTATTTGGCGAAAAAAATGTCCAGTATTATTGCATACATGATTGTAAAGGGTCAGGAGATATTTGGAGTACCGGCGAAATTAGCTACTGATATAAGAGCTTACTTTTTAGAACGTAAACGTAAGAAAACTATGTCACCTGAAATGACTTTAGATGATTCCATATCGGATATATCAACCGTAAACACAGTATATACGTTTGTAGATAGAGAAAAAACCGCTGCTGCTCACACTGCCAATACTACCGATACTGAATTGGCACAATTGTATGCACACATACAATCACTGCCGGAATCATCAAAGAAACGACGATTAATTAAACAATTTAATAAACAAAATGGTCAAGGTATGTTCGTATGAACATTTATGTTCCAATAAACCAATAGAGTTTTCAAATATTTTTAGGAACGCCATTGCAATTACAAGCAATGAATCGTTTAAAAAATTCCGAAATATCACGCCCTGCTAAATCGTTAAGTGACTCTATTAAAAAACATATATTCCATAAAGGTATTATGTCTCGTACACCCAAACGTCAACCAGTACCTGAAGTTATAATTGTTGTAAGTTTGGCAATACAAAATATATGTATCTCATGTCTTGCATGTTTTTAGCTAATAAATACATTTTTTTTATTAATTGTTCTATTACTCCCGTTATATTTTTACAAAAAACTATCTTTAGACGCCAAATAACACTTGCAAGAAACAACACAAGCAAAGAGTTTTATTTCAAAGTCCTAATCCTCCTCATTCATTGCCCACAACATCTACGATGTCAGCGAATGCTTTAATTACAAATGCTGCTAACACTCATACCCCATATAATATTAAGTCACATCCATTACAAAAATCTATATCCTCATCTTCATTACTAACGAGTCAACAAGAATGCCATACCATGAATGCTAAACATGTTTTATCGAAATTAATATTAAACGAAGAACAGGAATCCCCGTTAACATCTGCATCCACATCCAATTCAAATTCTTCCAATTCCATTACGAATTTACCTCATTCAAGCCATAGCAATAGTAGTAGTGATGGTTTCATTTGTCGAACTAAATCGTTATCGGCTCCTGTGAGTCGTCAAATATCGTCGGATTTTCAAAGTCATGATAACACTTCCATTAAATCTACCTACGCATCTTCATCTTCCTTATGTTCGGCTGTTTCGGATGGTTTACACAATAATTTGGATCCAAATTGTTGTGTGACACCTTTAAAGTTAATTTCCGAAGCGGCTAAACATTTATTAGTTGGTGGCGTTGATAAAAAATCTGTCGCATGGGATGATGATCACCTTCTCGATATTGAACATGCTTTACATCCCTCCACACCGTTAAGACAAACACCATCAAATGATTTAAAATCTCGTTACAAGTCTGAACCGAATCTAATTTTGTCTCACAATATTTGTGACACGCAAAATTCATCCACTCCCCATCAAGTACAACGTGGCTACGAAATGATAACGCCCGTATCTAAACATATAAGTGGACGTTCATTGACGCGTAAACTTATGAAGGGCGTTAGTATGGGTAACTTGAAATTTCCCTTTAGTACACCAGAGTCTACAAAACGATTAGTGCGCACTGTATCCTCTACCCTAAAGCGGCGTTCAACTGAGGATTCTGAAATTTATCAGCAAGCCGAAGGCAGCTATGCTGCTGCCATTAAAAGTGGAAATGCTCCGTTGTTAGACCACATGGATGAAAATGACAGTGATGATGATGATACTTTTGAAGATGAATCCCATGATGATTCAGACTCGAAAGCTGAATCTGATACCGATGAGGATGATGTTGATGGTCATGACGATGATGAAGAAAATAATCTTAGGGATGATGTAAATTTAACATTAGCAGGTAATGTTGGTGGTCGTAGAAGTAGTTCATCAGAGTTGGCAAATTCATTCACAGGTGGGCCGTCAGCCTATCAGCAGCTGTTATTGCAGCAAAGCGGTATATATCACCGCAATTTCGATTTAGTAACTAGCACACCGTCACTATTGCTAGGGCGAAGATCAATGTCACCCATAACAAAATCAACGCAACGTATGCCCAAAGCTATGCAGGTAAAATTTGTTTAAAATGCTTGAAGACTTGTTTTTAATAAAAACAAATATTTTTAATGTATTTTTCCGTCTTCCTTCTTTTAATTGTAGGAGTCTATAATGACTCCCCGCTCTCGTAAGCCTGTTATGGTCTTGACCACAACTACTAGTTCTACAGACCAAAATCAAACTATAAATCCATCTGATTTGTCCGATTACCCGGAACCAGCTAAGAATACTGATGATAATAACGATGAAATTGAAAACGAACATGATAATGGCGCTACGGATGAAGAGGATAGTCTTAAAGACACATTACAACAACATAAACGATATAATGCAAATAATGTTATTCCACCTCAACCTGAAATTATCAATGAAGATGCCACTTCTCTGGGTGGCTATTCGGAAATTTTTAAACGTCAACAGTTATTACAAGCTAATGAGCGTTTTACACATCAAAATTCCGTTGCCATCGCTTTGAATTCAGATTCCCAAACAAGTTCTAACACTCAAGAATCAAAACAAATTAGTGTGTTAAATAACATATCGAATACAGATGCACTCAGTGAGAATTTCAAGTAAGTAACATATTAACATATCACACTGCTTCCTTTAAAGAGAGTCAAGTCAAAAATTTTAAAGTTTCCTGTATTTCTTTTGTATATCAGTTTAAAACAAAAGAGGGAAATAGCTGTAGCAAATAATGTTAGATTTTTGCAGTGGATAGATATTATGGCTGAATATCTTTTTCTCACAAAAAAGTTAGGTTAGATTTTTGCAGTGAATAGATATGGACGCCTCCGTCGAAAAAGTGTGTTTTGAGTTATGAGCTTTCAAAGTTTTCACGCGATATATGACTATATGTGTATTCTAAGTAGATTTTTCCCTATAACTTCGGAACGGATCGGAGCAACTTAACCAAATTTTGACAGTATTTAAGTTAATTTAAAAATGCAAGAACATTAAAAACGTTCTAAGTACACTTAGAACGTTATAAAATGGAGACGTCGATATTATGGCTGAATATCTTTTTCTCACACTTTTCTCACGAAACGTAGATCGAACTAAAAGTTGATTTGGAGTAAAGAAGAGAGAAAAATTGAAGGAAAAGAGATAGATAGAACAGAGAGAGGATTAGAGTTATCATACAAGCCAGCTAATGCCAGAGGCTAAACCTCTAATGTCAGAAATTCTAACAGATGTCAACTCTTTACGGCCATTGAAGACACCCTTACGAAGAATCTGGAGTATTTGCCTCTGCGCGCCAGGGCAGAGACAGGGAATTATGCTCAGCAGAATTGGTTTCTACCAAATATCACAAATCCTGCAATAAGCAGGGAACTCATGTTTCATATACTAGTGCTAGCACCAAAGCTTAATGTTCTTCCTCAGCTTCAGCATCCATTCCTTTTTCAAACGAAGAGAAGTTTCATCTGAGAAATAAGCCCCGAAGCTCTAGAGAAATTTAAAGTATTTCTAAAGTTGTTTCTGCTAATTCTGCAGTTCTTTTGAACATATCAGTAATAGGGTTATATACGGTCGACTATAATTTGTATTTGGTGGCACACAGTAGCCCGGAGGTATCCCTCTTTATACGATCGATTAGGCCAAAGAAATAGCCGACTGAAGGTCTAATCCAGTCCAGCTCTACTGTCTTTTTGTTCGAAAATATCTCAGCCTGTAATACACTACCTCCATCAGAGAGCCCACAGATCAGCTTCATGTCACCCGAAATAGATTAGCCACGTCTCTTGGCTGTAAAACCACAATGCTCCAGTCAACAGACAACTGTTAGTTGTTGCAAAATTAGATTATGTTTGTCAGCCACTGATAGCAGACTTTTCGGGTTTACTCAGAGTTACTGGTTTCTGTTTTCAAACCTAAAGAAATGATTTAGCGAGATATTCGGTTGCAAAAAAACTTTCACCACTTACTTACTTAATTGGTCATTACAACTTTTCAGTCAGCATTACGGCCTAGCTTACAACACCACTCATGTTGTGTGGCTTAATTTTATACGTGAGTGGCGGGACCTACAGTTTAACGTCAACTCCGAACGACAGATTTTTGAGAAACTTTTTCATGTCAGGTTTATTTACTCTCAGAGTTTTTGCCAGAAATCTGCTGAGAGGAAGTCACCGAAGAAATACTTTTGTATTTTGTTTTGATGTCTGGCCTGGGGTTTGAACCCTGGCTTTACGTCTAATACGTCCAACACACTACCTACTAAACTACGCGACTTCTTGGTGGAACTTACCATTAAATAAATACAGAAAACCTACGATGCAAATTTCTAGGTTTACACTTACCATGCATAGATAGTCAGTAAAAATCTTTTATATATGTATTGCATATGGGTTGCGGAAATATTTAATTTTATACAGACAATCATTGTACATTTCCAGAGAATATTTATTAACTCGTAGTGTTTTAACTACCCCTCCTGAGGATACTTCATTTACTAGTCACTCCGATGATTTCGATAGTTCGCATGAGATCGAGGAACTTGATGAAAACCAGTTAAGTTCCAGCTTACTCTATTGTCTCGATGGTAATCGACCAGATGCTAAAACAAATTCAGATTCGGATACAACAACATCAACAACAACAGATACATTTGATGGCACCGATGCGACAACATATACGGACGACAATTTAAACACACAAATACCAAATTGTGTTGCATCTACATCTAGCGCTACCAGTAGTGGTAGCGGCATTAGTACACAAAAAACTAGACCTTATATAAAATTAATAACTACCAATCGTTTAGCAAATAATCCTTTTGTAATACTTAACAATGTGCGAAAACGTGCTGCTACAAGTGATTTGGAAAAAATATCATCAACCCTGTTTAATAGTCAAGCTCAGAGTTCACCTTACGCATCGTATGTAACTGCATTGAAAACTCAACAGGAAAATAAAACTAGAAACGTTCGTAATCCAGCTATAATGAACAGTACTAATTGTGATTTGTTGACAACTTCGAACTCGTCGTCGTCATCAAACAAGGAAAATTGTGAAAATAATGAAAATTATATGACAACTAAGAAATTACTTATAAGTGAGTATCCTGATGAAACTTTATTTTAAAATTCAAATATTATTTACTGAAATAATATTATAATAATTTTTATTTTCTTAACTATTAATTAAAAATATAAAAATATTAAAATTTTAGTTTAAGTATTTAACCGTACGTTGTACGGTTCGTTCTTCCCCAAACTACATATATAGTAGATATTTAAACTAAACGAATACGCTAAAAAATACATCATTTAAGATATACTTGTCATTTATATATTTGTTTAATAAACATAAAACTTAATATTGTATCATGTGGCAGACCTATTTGAATTAAGCTCAATCGACTATATCTGATGATAGAAAAAATTGTTCCACAAACCTTAAACAAAAAATATTAAAATAGAAAGAAATGTAAAATTTTCATTACCTTGCTCCTGTATTCTGTACTAAATAAGTAGAGAGGCAGGGGTTTATCCAATAAGTATATACGATAAGACATAATACAAGGACCCATTCTAATTGTTATACCAAATATTCGTTAAACTATTTAAACACATTAAACGAGTTATTATTATCTACACATATAACCTTGGTTTTCTTGTTTTTATCAAGAATTTTATTTTTGTTTTTGCATATGCATTTGAGTTTAAATGTTGAAAAAAATATTGATTTTTAATTTTAACATTAACATTTTTATTCATAGCATAACTTGTTTTTTTTATAAAATAACTGTTAGTTGAATATAATTTCGATATGAGTTTGCTATTATCTTTTATGCGCAATTAGTAATTAATATATTCTGTTTAGATTATAATTTATATACGTTCGGTGGGTCGATCAGTCGGTCTGCAGCAGCTTTTTCATCACCTATAAATTATTATTAATTATTAGAAACCAAATAAATATTTTAGTTTTTCTTTAGTTTTAATTATTACTTTATTAAGTACACATAATTATAAAATATCTTAATTTTCATTGAAAATAACCAAATTATGTATATTTAAATATAATAACATTTTATATTAAACGATTTATATGAAAATTTAAAAAAAAAAAGTTTTTTTAATTCCTTGTTCATTATAAACAAAATTGTTCTAAATTAAAACAAAATAGGACCAAAATATTGAGTTAGTTCTCTCCTTTTCTCCTCATTTCCTTTTCTAACCACATAATGTTCCTAGCTTAATTTCATGCTCAATCCAATGTGATAAAATAACCACCCTAATATGACATTGCGAAGCGGTGTCCACAATAAATAAGATGATCCTGAATTAACTTCTCGTATACTCGATTCAAACTCCAGGTCAGACCTTTCCAACAAAACGAAATATGAAAAAATATGTCTTCGGCGTCTTCGTCTCAGTAGATTTCTGGCAAAAACTCTAGGTTAGGTTAGGTTGCAGTGGTAGCTTTGATACCAAAAGCTGACTTGAGCACGCATAGCGGTCCGTTGTGACACACAGCTGAACGCAGTCCCTGTACTGACCAAGTTCCTCCAAACTAGGGAGGAAGAAAAAGTTGGTCAGCGCAAGAGCTGCACATTTAAAGCACGACTACCCCACGCTGGAAAACCAACCCGAAAGTTTGATAAACGAAGCTATATCTTTGACATCAATGGATGATAGCTGAATGAAGCTGGCAAGGGTTGGAGAGCCAAATAACCTATATCTACAACTCGCAAGAGATGGGCATTGACAAAGAAAGTGAATAACAGTCTCCTCTTCCTCAGCGGATCTTTACCCACGGCAAAAGTCATTGGATGGGAGCTGCATCTTTCCGCGTGTCTTCCAATTACACATTGACCTGTAAGCATGGCCACTGTAATCGAGATGACGTTACGACCAAGTCCAAGTAACTGATTGGTACGCCTTCTAGATGGTTGGCTTATTAAAATTAGGCCAGGTCTGAGAGTAAATAGAAAATTGCCCTAAAAAGTTTCTCAAAAATCTGTCGTTCGGAGTCGACTTTAGCCTGTAGGTCCCGTCACTCATGTATAAAATTAACACACACAACATATGTAAGTAGTGTAAAAAACTAGGCCGTAATCATGATAAATGGTTGTATTGTCCAATGTATGTATGTATGTACATATGTATACTGTACAGATGTATAGCATCTCGCAATGTGCTAAGATATCTTACACATAATCATCATAATATTTATTATATATGACTATCAGTGTAAGATAGGATATACACTCCAAATGCTATCACTGGTTTTGTGATAGAAATTGATAATTTAGTAAATAATCCATATACAACTGCATTTGTTTAGTACTAATGAATTAAATCTCATTTGAATGACGAGATCCTTAGGTATTAGTTTAGTTTGGGATATGTAGGGGGACGGTTCGCTGTATTAACATTTCCATTTTCATCAACAGAATTATTATTTTTTACTGTCTGATCCGAACTATAAGGTAATTGCTTAAGAACCTAACAACCAGTTTCATTCGTTGTGGTATAATGACACACCATTCTTTTTATATTGGCTAAATACGGTTGCATGTTGTTTGTTTTCAGATGGTCCAGAGGGGGAGTAGTTTGTAGAGGTTTTTCCCTGCCACATCCATTAAATGAATAAAAAGACTTTTCACCATCAACCCTTTATTGGTGGTAAGAGACCCATTTTCTAGCAGCAGTCATCAGAAGTGGGATGATTTTGATGCAACTTAAAATCAAAATTCAGTTCATAAATTTTTTTCTGTGTTAACGGTCCTATTTTGAAACAGAGCTAACCCAATAGCCGAACGCAACAATTGTCCTCCGATACAAATTTGCATATTTGCATTTATTGAAGAGAAATTGTAAACTGTAGCGTAATTTCTTAATAATCGGTTGGGAAACCACAAAACTGTCAAGGAAAATGTTTTTATCATAAAATCTTACTTTTCTTTACGTCTATATTTCTAAAAATAATATCTTCCAATAACAATTGACTTCTTTTTAATACAACTTTATTATGAATTTGCTATAAAAAATATACATACATACATAATTGACCATTACAACCCTTCAGTCAGGATTACGGCCTAGCTTCTCACACCACTCATGTTGTGTGCGTTAATTTTATACGTGAGTGGCGGGACCTACAGTTTAACGTCGACTCCGAACGACAGAATTTTGAGAAACTTTTTCATGGCAGTTTATTTTACTCTCAGAGTTTTTGCCAGAAATCTGCTGAGAGGAAGTCGCCGAAGAAATATTTTTTTTTTCATATTTCATTTTTGATGTCTGACCTGGGATACGAACCCGGGCTTTACGAATAGTAAGCCAACACACTACCTACTACACCACGGGAGAAATAATCACTCATGTTGGTCGATAATTATAAAATGAAATTAAGAATTTGTCAATACCCAACCAAGTATGCTGTACTTATCTTAATTACTATAATAAATAATTAAGAGTTTGATAAAATTAAAAGGCTTGAAATGGTCATATGTATGTACAGTACAGTTATGGATTATTATATAAAAATAATTCAAAGAAGCGAATTATAAAGAACATACAATCAAAAAAGAAATTATAATCTTTATTTTTTTTTAAATTTTCCAAAGATTTTAGATTTTCAAAGCAATTGGGTCAATAACCTTCAATTTGTTACACAAACTGTGTTGGTAATCAAGGGTTTCAATATTAAAAGTAAAACAAAAAAGCTATAGATAATGTAGGCTACAGTGAATGCCATAGAAAATCGTATATCAAAAATCATGATGATATAAAAAACATGTAAATTTGGTTTTCGAGTACTACGTATACCATATGAAATATATTTTTCCTTTCTTGTTTTGAAAATTCCTCTGAAATATTTCACATGCTAAAAATTTAGAGCCTAAATTAAACAAATTAGAGCTACCTCATGGTACGGGAATGCATGTGAGCCTAAGCGTTAGTCAATTTAATATATGTAAAGGGTGTTTTTTATAGAGGTATAGAACTTTAAGTTGGAATTACTTTTCAAGATGGCGACTGATTTAACAGCTGTCAAGTGATTTATTCTCAGTTTGGTTTGGCAATTCATCGTGAATAGACTCACGCCTGAACAACGCTTGCAAATAGTGCAATTTTATTTCGAAAATAATGGTTCTGTGCGGAAAACGTATCGCGCACTACGTCCATTTTATCGTCGACAAAATCATCCATCAGAGCAGTTAATTCGATTAACCATGGAACGTTTTCGCACCACGTTTACTCTTATTGATAACTCGCATCCCCAGAGACGCTGTACGGTGCGTACAGAAGAAGCTATTGCTGCTGTAGAGCGTAGCATTGAGGAAGACCCGAATGAGTCCATCCGCCATCGAGCACAGGAATTGGATCTGTGTCCATCCACTTTATGGAAGATTTTGCGGAAGGATCTTGGTTTGTGTGCTTACAAAATCCAACTCGTGCAAGATTTGAAGCCAAACGATCATCAAGTAAGGCGTAGATTCGTCGAATGGGCCCAAAACGAGATTACCGTTGTTCCCGATTTTCATAAGCGAATTTTGTTTAGTGATGAAGCGCACTTCTGGTTGAATGGCTACGTCAACAAACAAAACTGCCGCATTTGGAGTGAAGGTAATCCTCAAGTGTATGTGGAAACACCGTTACATCCAGAAAAACTGACTGTTTGGTGCTCTTTATGGGCTGGTGGAATCATTGGTCCGTACTTTTTCAAAAACGATGGTGGCCAGAACGTTACAGTCAATGGTGATCGGTATAGAGCCATGATTACTAACTTTTTCATTCCTGAATTGAATAACCATGATGTCCAGGAGATGTGGTTTCAACAAGACGGCGCAACATGTCACACAGCTCGTGCCACAATAAATTTATTGAAAGACACGTTTGGTGACCGCCTAATTTCACGTTTTGGACCTGTGGCCTCCAAGATCTTGTGCTTTAACACCGCTAGACTACTTTCTGTGGGGCTATGTAAAGTCATTGGTCTATGCGGTAAAGCCACAAACGCTTGACCATTTGGAAGACAACATTCGCCGTATTATTGCCGATATACGGCCACAAATGTTGGAAAAAGTCATCGAAAATTGGACGTCCAGATTGGACTATATCCGCGCCAGCCGTGGCGGTCATATGCCAGAAATCATATTTAAAATGTAATGCCACAAGATTATCTTTCGGATAAATAAAATTCATGTCAATCGAATAATCCATCGTTGTTTTATTGCAACTTAAAGTTCTACACCTCTATAAAAAACACCCTTTATATACAAATTGCCTGTAAGCTGTATGCTAATAATTATTCAAAGCACACTGCAAATAATTCGCCGTAGTCTAGTAGGTAGTGTGTTGGCATATTAGACGTAAATCCCCAGGTCAATCGAAATATGAAAAAATATTTTTTCGGCGACTTCTTTTCAGCAGATTTCTGGCAAAAACTCAGAGAGTAAATAAAATTGTCATGAAAAGTTTCTCAAAAATCTGTAGTTCGGAGTCGACTTTAAACTGTAAGTCCCGCCATTCATGTATAAAATTGACACACATAACATAAGTGGTGTGATTATAACAACCAAATATGTATGCATGTTTGCCTTTCTGAAATGTTTTAGAAAGGAATGGATTTTAAAAATTTAGAGCCTACAACTAAACACATTTGAGTTACCTTTATGGTATGCGAAAGCATTTGAGCGGAAGCATTAGTCAATTTAATATTTGTACAGAATTGCCTGTAGACTGACTGCTAATAATTATTCTAAGAACACTGCAAATTATTCGATTTGAAAGTATCCTTATCAAGATATTAGGCTCCATGAATACAGTCCAGGTACCATAGCGCTTAGTATTACTATTTAATAAAATAAGCTGTATGCTTTTTACTGATTGGTGGGTACGCTGTAAGAAAACAAATCATGTTTAAATTTTGTATCAGAAATAATTCAAATTTTTTTAAAATAAATTCAAGTATATTTTTTACAATTAAATAGTAATGCACGTTAAATTATTACATTAATGAATAAAAATAAAATAATGTGCTTTAGTCTACTTTTGTCTGACACTGTTAATGTATAACAAAAATAAACTTTAAATTTGCTGTTGTTGTGTATTAATTGATAGACTAAACTGTGAATATATTTGCTTAAGTATAGCATAACAATAGACACACTTTTTGATTTTTTATTTTCTTTATTTACTTTTATTTTTATTTACTTTTGTTAAATAGGTGATCAATATACAATATTCATTTAATTATGAAATCAAAGAACAAGCATATCGTCTGGCATTAGGTAGTTATTTTTAAATGTTAAGATTTGCATTTTTTCTTTTTTACTAAATTGATTACCACCTATACCAGTTAGTTAAATTAGCGCTGATAATTTGACGATAAATGCTAACTCAATTTTGCAAAATTAAATTGAAAAATTTTCCCCTCTTGAAATGATAAGAGCTAGTAACTTTCATTCATATATAGAGTATGTATGTATATATATATTTTTAAAATAATAATTTTATTTGTTGTTATCAAAAACCTTGATAATGAAAATAATACAATTAATATTTACATTTTATGGGCACGGTATGTTAAATTTACGTTTTGTTTATTTACATATTCCCATTACAAACAGCAGTATCAAGTGTAAATTTTATTTTCATTTAATAGATGAGATAGATAATAAGTTATAATAAATATTAGGGTTTTACAAAAGAAATGTTTTTACTTCATCTGTACACTTATGTACATATATGAATCTTATCTCCTTTCAAGTAAGCCTTCTCAGTACGTATCATATATATTTTAACGGCTTTCTTAATCCTGGAAGGACATAACGAAATATCAGCAGATTTATATCATAAAAATAAAATAAAGTTGCCATGAAAAAGTTTCTTAAAAATTTGTCGTTTGGAGTGGACTTTAAAATGTAGGTCCCGGTACTAATATATAAAATGAATACACACAACGTAAGTGGTGTAAGAAGCTAGGTCATAATCCTCACTGAAGGGTTGTAATAACCAATTATGTATGTATTATGTAGTCTAGTATGTAGTGTGTTGACATATTAGACGTAAGGCCAAGGTTCAAACCCCAGGTCAGACATCAAATCGAAAATATGAAAATATTTCTTCGGCGAATTCCTCTCAGCAGATTTCTGGCAAAAACTCTGAGAGTAAATAAAACAGTCATTAAAAGTTTCTCAAAAAATCTGTCGTTCGGAGTAGACTTTAAACTGTAGGTCCCGCCACTCGTGTATAAAATTAACACACACAGACAACATGAGTGGAGTGAGAAGCCATGCCGTAGTCCTGACTGAAGGGTTGTAATGGTCAATTATGTATGTTATATACGTATTATGGAAGGATATAAAATATGCAGACTTATTTCCTAAGGCGCCGAAAATCTGCCGTTTGTTTGACCCGCCATATATTCTTGATTTCGCTTGTTGCGGATAATAACGGTTCATACAATGTCGTGTTGCTTATATGGTACTGTATGGTGTATTCCTTCCAAAAGGAATGGAACACTGAATGCGGCACTGGTTGCGGATAGTGAAACGTAGAGTAGCTTCCATACACAGCCGCAGGTATCAGCGACTTTCACGTTGAATCCTTATTCTACATGGTGAATAATTAGGGCCATTAAGTAATCAATAGTTTCCACACATTTTCCACAGATTTGGTGCCAACAAGCGAGCGACTGAGTGTCAAAGTTGGATATTTCACCCCAGTAAGCTTACTGGGTATTTATTTATTTATTTATTACAATACAATTACAAACTATATTCTAATTATATACGAGCTGAGTAACTTCGACCATATGCTCGGTGTAGTGTCACAGACCAGAGTCTCTGGTGGCAATCGAACCCACACTACCCACTAGACTACCAGGGCACCCAGCTTACTGGGTAAATTGCAGTTTTTGTACCTAAAACATCACGGCAATATGTTTCAAGTAAAAAATAAAAATTCTGCGTTATTTATCTACATAATCTGTTACATTGAGTTCTTATAGGACCTATGTAAGTAAGCTATGCCTATAAAGGCAATTTTTCAAATTGAAATTGACTTCAAAATTCAGTGTACAGTTGAATATTTGAATAATTTCGAATGGTTACTTGCCCCTTGTAGCTGTGCCGTTGCGAACACTATTACCTACCACACGTAATGGTTTAATAATACTTATTATTATTTTTGTTATTTCAGTCACAACAATTTACACGATAGTTTATCTTAATTAATAAATAAACTGTTGATAATTGTATCTATCTGCAGTTAAACCTTACGTTAAAAATAAATTTAAGTAATTAACTCAGTCCGTTATTTTAATATTAAATAATAATATTTAATATTTGCGTATTGTGTTACGATATTTGTATGTTACATTTTTTATCTGTAAATATTGTATAAGGAGGTGTAATAAAAAGAAATACATTATTTTTGTATGCAACTAAAGGTTATATTTAGAATGGTTATAATTAATACACTCAAGTACAGGTATAAAGACGTTAAAAATAAATGTATGTAATTATCTCAGTCCGTTAACACTCATAAAATATTTGCGTATTGTGTTACGATATTTGTATGTTTCATCTTTCATTTGTAAGTCTTATATAGTATGTTAGAGTGTCATAAAAAGAAATTGCGCTATTTTTGTATGCGACTAAAGGCATTATTAAGAATGGTTATAATTAATACACTCAAGCTCCACATTTGACTTTTTAAAGATTATTTCATTATTCTCCTCTCATTGAAATTATCGTTCCTTAATAATAGGTGGAGCCATAACCTAATCAAGCTATCGGACATTGTGTAGTGTTCTGTCTACTGGAAAAAACTTTGCACTCGTGGGCTATGGGTGCATTATCTCAAAAAGGACCTGTTCGAAGTAAATTAATTCCTTCCACAAGCACAACATTCCCATCTGTCAGCTAGGTTTAGTTGGTCAGTACAACCCTTTAGTCAGGATTACAACCCAGTTTCTCACACCATTCATGTTGTGTGTGTTAATTTTATTCATGTGTGGCGGGTACCTACTGTTTAATGTCAACTCTGAACGACGGATTTGAGGAACTTTTCACGGCAATTTTATTTAACTCTCAGGGTTTTTTGCCAGAAGTCTGTTGATAGAAGGAAGGCGCCTAAAGAAAGTTGAGATGTCTGAACATAGGGGTTGAATCACGGGCTCTCTTCTAATAAGCCAACATACTACCTACTAGACTATGGTGACTTTCGTAACAATTAGTGGTAGGTTAGGTTAGGTTAGAGGACATGTACTTGTCAATTGAGACAAGTACAGTACCCGGAGGTCGAATTAACCTATTGTATGTAACGTCCTTAAGAAGGAAGGATAAAAGAGGGGATAGGAAAAAGCAAACAAAACAAAAAGGGAGAGCGTGACTATACTAATGAAACCCTAGCACTTATCAACCAGCTCAAGCTACTAATGAATCTGTGGAGAGCCTTGATGTCGGCTCTCGACACAGAATTCAAACCATTAGCGGTAATTTAATTCGAATTTTGTAATAAACAACCCATCTTTTTTATTTAGTAGTCACCATCTGTTTCAAAAATAGGTCGAATGTATTGTGATTGAATTGAGGTTCAGGAAGTTTTCTACATTTTACGACTTATGCCATAAGCAGCCCATTTTTTATTTATAATTACCAACTGTTTAGGTAATTGTTCGATTGTGTTGTACTGTAGCTATACATTTAGTTCCAGAAGTCTTTAACGTTCTACGAATTTTGTTTAAGTAACCTCTTTTCATACTAGTTGCCATACCATATGTTTAAGTAACGAATGGTTTGCATTGTAATGTAGCTGAGGTACACTAGAGACAATACAATTCCAAAGATTATTTACATTTACAAACTTACTGAAGAAGTTTTGAAAGATTCAGGACAGTGGCCCCCTCTTGGGAGCTTATGGTTTCCACAAAGCATTTCTATCTTATCCGGTTGACTGCTGTTATTTTCATGTCTTCTCATGTAAGATTGCACTGTCCTAGATCTTGGAGTATCGAACGTCTCCAGGTGTTCCTTGGCCCTTGACTGCTTCTTGAGCATTGAGCATTCCACTCCAATGCCATTCTTGTTATACTGTTAGTATTTTATCTGAGAGTATGGTCGATTCATCTCCAAAATTCCTACGTTTTATCTGCGTTATTATGTGTTCCTCGCTGGTACGGTTCCACAATTGCATGTTGCTGATGTTATTAGGCCAGAATATTTTGTATATGATTCTGAGACCATTCTTGATGAATACCTATAGTTTTAATACTAACCAGGGTCCACATCCATACAAAAAGGTCGATTTACACATGCCTTGAATATTTTTTACTATTTTATTGCCATTTACCATAACTGCTCAGAGCGTGGTGCACTTTGAAAATCAAAATCCCTGCAATGGAGCCAACGAATAAGTACTGTACACATTTTCAATAGCCTGGCTAGGAATGCAAAGCAGTGCGTTTTTTTTTAATAAGAAGTAAAAAATTCCATTAAATTCGCATCTGTTTTATAAATTGTACCGAATTTATTATATTATTTTTATTATTATTTCAAATAAATCTGCATGTTTTGTTTTCGTCACTTCTTCTAAGAAAGCGCGCGATAATATTGCTACTACTTATTGTGCAACCAAAAGCACATTTTTTCTAGTTAATTAAATTTGGTAATTTTTTTAGTTCTTTTTAGCATCGCAGACTAACCTTTGGTTTATTATTGCGTAAGTGATAATAGTACCATTTATAGATTAATTCAAAATAGTATACCACGTTGGTGAGATTAATAATATGAGGAGATCTCTTTGTGGTCATATGTTTCTTATCACTAATGCCATTCTTTGAGTTATAATACGAAATATTTGAAAAAGTACACCTTGAGGACAATACGTTGTATCTTATTGTTTTCAGTTACGCTTAAACTAGAACAATATTTATTAATGCAACTTTTAAATGTTTATTTACTTTATTATTTAAAATATAATCACAAACTGTATTCTAATTATTAACCACCATAAGCTCGATGTAGTATAAAAGACCAGAAACTTCGAAAATCTTTCGGAAATCTGGGTAAAATAATGAAAATCCCCATGATCCACAGTCATTTAAGCAGGTTTTCAATTTCTTACAAATTACCCGTTCTACATTGTACAAAAAATCGAAACAGGTCCAGGCGAATAAACAAAAAAAAACCTGTATTTCCTAATCCTATAAGCCATTATCAAAAGTGATCTTTGTTATGACTTACTCCTCTGCAGTCAAATTCGTAAGTCAGAACTATAACGTCAGCAAATGCGCCATGTAATAGAAGAAAACTTTAGCCAACAGAAGAGCAGTTGTTCATAGGGACTTCACTGTCTAGACTTTTATCCCAGCACTTAAAGGATACTCTGACTGAATGGATAAGCCATGATGGGCTTTTTATTACAGCGGTTTGCTTATAGTCATACATACACATATACATATACATAATTGGTCATTATAACCCTTCAGTCAGGATTATGACCTAGCTTCTCACACCACTTAAATTGTGCGTGTGTTAAATTGATATATGAGTGGCGGGACTCACAGCCTCCCAATGACAGACTTTTTGAGAGTGTTTCCAGAAATCTGCTGAAAGGAAGGCGCCAAAGAAATATTTTTCCATATTTCGTTTTGTTGGAGATGTCTGACCTGGGGTTTGTACCGTGGCCTCATGTCTAATAAGCCAACACACTACCTTCTGGACTACGGCGACTTCTTTATATGCTTATGGGCATATGAAAGGCAAGCCTTAATGAGCACTTTAATGAAAAAAATAAAACCAACTCATCAAACACCTAAATATAGTGGATGCCGCAGAGTCGCATCATCTTCAGTAATGGAGACTACTTTTCGTGTTTTCATTATTCCAAAAAAAGAAATGTGAATCTCGCACTTTTTGGTAAAATGAAGTCTTTTAATATTCAATATATAGCTGAGGTTCTACGTCATTGTGCCCATTGAATTTATGTTCGAATATAATTCCTTTAATTGCTGCATTACGTTTAATGAATAAGCATATTTTATTAAATTCAACACATTTTTAAATCTATTGCACATAAACATACAGGGTCTTAAGTTTATCACACAAATTAAAACTGCTCCAAAATTTTGCTAAATCCAGAAAAAGTCATGCGTAGTTTTATTTGAAACCACCAAACTACATAATTGTCTTTTGACCTAAATTTATTTATGTATGTCTGATCGTGTACGTTTGTATGTGTGTGTGTATACATATATTTGTTTTTGTGTTTAGAAATTTGCAAATATTTTTAAAGAAGTGCTATGGTGGAAATCTACTTTGAGTAGTGTTAGCTAAGCATTTACATTCTTTTAGACTGAAGATACCGAAGAGAAAACGCTTCTCAATAATTCATCGCAATTTATTTCGAATTAGTTTAATAAATCGCTTAGTCTTCAGTCTATTCATTGACTATTTTATTAACATTAAGGTTTTTACACTGCGGAGTTAATACATATAAAATTTACTTATTTAATGTCATAGAGAGCTAACTGTTTAAGATCGAGTAAACTTCATAATTGCTTGTAGTCTTTGTAAAAATTTTGTCAGCAAAAAAGAGTAGGTTAGATCAGGTTTAAGGACGTGTACTTGCCTTTGGGACAATTATATTACCCAGAAGTCAAAATTACACATTGAAAATACGTCCTAGAGGAGAGGGAGCGAGAAGATATGAAGGAGATTGGAAAATGGGATAAGGAGAAGAGGTAGAAAGGGAGGATATAGGAAACGTAGGAAAAAAGCGGGATCACAAACACACAAGAGAGCACGACTATAACCTGGATGATCTAGCACTTCTCAAACAGTTCAATCTACTTATGAATATATGGAGAGTCCAAACATTCAAAGAAGACCCTGTCCAAGGTCCTCAATCTCAAACTACTAGGGACTGGAAGTTGCAAAGTATCTGCTATTTGTAGAGCTATAAACTGGTTAAGATATTACCAAATCTAATCTTGAAGTCGCCGTAGTCTAAAAGGTAGTGTGTTGGCTTATTAGACTTAAAGCTCGGGTTCGTATCCCAGGTTAGGCATCAAAACGAAATATGAAAAAAAAATTTTTCCTCGGCTATTTCCTCTCAGCAGAGTAAATAAACCTGCCATAAAAAGTTTGTCGAAAAATCTGTCGTTCGGGAGCCGACGTTAAACTGTAGGTCCCGCCACTCACGTATAAAATTAACGCACACAACATAAGTGGCGTGAGAAACTAGGTCGTAATCCTGACTGAAGGGTTGTAATGGCCAATTATGTATGTATATATGTAATCTTTAAGGATAGTCAAATAATTTTGAAGGTCGGGGAAATAGATGTAGTGTCAATATGACATCGATTCTATTTAAGGAAAGCTAGGCATCCCTATATGATGAGATAACAAGTCATTCCACTTTTATTCTTGCTTAGGTACATTACATACAACAGACCTCTTCCTTGCGCTCACCATATAAACTAACCTTTGAACTTGAAATCATGATAGATCACTTGTACTGACTAAAGCAACTTCTAGATCTTCCTAAAGCCTTTTCGGAGGGATTGGCCACTTGATGTTAGAAGATCTATATACCGCAATAATTATAGTTCTGCCTAAAATGCCTTCTGTTCTTTCTTGATAACTTTTAAACGGCACAAGCTCTATTGAGCGGTGTAATAGATTATGTTGCTTAACGGATTTATAATAAACTGTATACAACAACTTGAAATTCATCATTAATTTTCTAAAAAAGAAATTTCATATAAAAAACAAGAGTCCTTTACTGAACGTAATAAAATAAGGACTAATTTTGTTCTTTACATCTTCAATGTTTCCAGTTATAGGATAATGGATGCGAGTTATTTAATAAAGAATAAAACTAAATTGCAATATTTATTCAATAATCGATTAATATAGACGTCTGTAGTCCTCTTCGAAACAAAAAGAAAGGCAAGACAATTATTGCTACAATGTACCTATACAGTATATTTAGTATTGTAGTCGACCCCTTATCTTTTGAAACCAAGTTGGACGATGTTTAAAATAATTTTGTCAACCCAATTGAATCAAATTAAATCAAAACTTGTTTTTTAGTTTATTTTCAGATTTCTTTTTATTTATTTTGTGCCAGCAACAAACAGTTCTTTCAATCAACATTTATTAATTTATTGTCTCTCTCTCTCTAAATTAAAGTAACATAAATAATTTCATTTTTATTATACTCTCTATCTCTTCACAGAACAGAACGGGGAAAAATCAGCTTTAATTTGTATGTATATGTGTGTGTGTGTGTGTGTATGAGTATATTATATATACTTATATATGTACGAACGCATAGTGCATGCTTGAAGTAGGGTGCCTAATTGGTTTTTTTTTTGCTTACTATTTGCAATAATTAAGCATAACGGTAAATCGTTGAAATTTTACATTTCCTTGAGAACTTTGCGGAAACGATCCAAAACAATGTTGGCATGTTTTTCGGTGAAAATGAGAGCCGGTCTAAAGCGTACCGCCAAATCACCGCAACCACCAGTTTGAAGACCGTGCGATTTAAATTTGTTAATAATATCATCACGCGTTTGAGTATTCTTGCAGTTGAAAGCCAAGAAGGTGCCACGACCTCTAGTTGAATTGATAATGGTGGGGAATTCCTTTTCCAATTCCAAGAGACCAGACTTTAATACCTTGCCGGATCTGTTGACTTGATCGAGTAGGTTGTCCTTCTTGATGGTCTTGATAACCTGTTCGAGCATAAGGATTTTAGCGGGTTCACCCATCCAGGTATTGAAAATACGATAAGCTTCTTTGGGACGGAAACTGGTGCTGTGGAAGTAACCACCCAATTGCATTTTTTTACTGAAAGTGACAACATCTGGAGGAGTTTCCAAGTTGAAGTATTCATGGCACCACATTTTGCCAGTACCGCCGCCGCCGGTTTGCACTTCATCAATAAGCAATGCCATACCGTTGGCTTTGCAGATGCGCTGCAAACCTTGGAAAAATTCGGGAGAAGCTTCATTATCACCGCCTTCACTTTGAATGGGTTCAACCACTACACCGGCAACGGGTATGTCCTTTTTGCGGTATTGCTCAACTAAATCCTGCACTTCGGCCAAACTACATTTGTCTTGTTCTTGGTTATAGGCGACGTTCTCCTCCAAAGGATAACGGTATTGGGGGAATGAAGCAACGGGCCAATCGAAGGAGGGCACATCAATTTTGTGTATATATTTGGAATGTGTGGTGGACAAAGAACCCATGGTACGGCCATGAAATGCGCCCTTAAAGGATAATAAACTTAATTTGGGTGCCCCTGGTGCCATATTAACCATGCAGGAAGCTTTCTCCTCTTCAGTAAAGCTTACATTTTCACCACGTTGGTTACGTCTGTACCACATGAATATATTTTTGTAGGCATTCTCATTTGAGCAGGAACCACACATCATGGTAGTCAAATTATCCAAGCCCTTAGGAGCCACTTCCATCAAAACATTACGCAATTTTTCGGGCCACTCCTTATTGGGGAAAACACCCAAAGCTGGTCTGTTGATCAACGACTTCAAGTTGGTCTCGTTCTGGAAGACATTAAGTAAGCTGGGATGATTATACCCCAAAGGCATTGAGGATATTTGCGTATAAACATCCAACAGCATGTTGCCATCGACGTCACACAAATAATTGCCTGTCGAACGTTCATAATCGGCAAACAATTGTACACTTTCGGCATTTTGTATGGCACTCAATTGTTTTTTCAATTCCAAGGATTTGGGACCAGGTATGGTTGCAGTTTTTAGTATGGGTTCCTTGGGCTCGGCTAAGCTGGCAAAATGTTTAAAATTTTGCAAAGTAGTGGAAGCTCTGGTTACTTGTTTTAAACCTAAGGCAGCACGCATTGTGTTTCCGTTATTTTTATTTTACTTCTTGCTTGAAGGATTTATTAACAAAAAAAAAATTAATTTTTTTCTTCCTTGTGTTCAGTAAAAAAATTTTGTTGGCAATCGATAATAAATCGCCAAAAACAGCACTATTCGAAATACTGAACAACACGGAATACGATTTAATACTAAATAACGATGGTATACAATATCTCCTGGCAAACACAAAAAACACGGTCTGTCAGAGCAGCATATTATACGCCACCTCTATTAAAGCAATTTAAAAAAAACAGCAACCGAAGTAATGATAGAAATCAAGAAAGAAGAGAAAACTCAACAATAATAACAACCACTTACTTTGGCATACAAAATTATTATGGAAACCAGTGAACAGCAACAACGCTGGCAGTATCACAGCAGCAGCAGCAACAACAAAAATAACTACCAATACAGTGAGTAAGTGGTGAGAATCGTGGTATTGTAGTTCTAATAAGATTCGGCGCACATTTATAAACGAAAACAAAATCATTTTGATTTTGTTTTTCCCTCATTTGTTAAAATAAATATTATCTCCGAAAATGATTTTGATATACAACACGAGACTCAACAACGCAACAAGAACAAGTGGTTTAATTCTTAACATTAAACTCCTCAACGAATTCGTTTCATTCTACATTTCTTTTGACAGTTGGCAGAATTTTATAAAAATAATTGAAAACCATTACCCCTAAAACTTTAAAGGTTATCATAAATGAAACGATTGTGTCGTAAGAGGAACAAGGCAAGCTATGATAAGAATACTACACCGGAATACTTTTCAGTATCGGTCTTGACATTATAATGATTCGTCAATCTACCTTTTCTTATGTACGCAGCGCTTACAAATGTTGCATACAGCCTCTCATTTATCCAATTTTAACGTTTAGTCAGTGAGAACTATAACGTCTGTTCCTTCCATTGCTTTTTGTAAACACTTTAATTGTGGCTGTTTTATTAAACTTAAAAACCAAGAAAGTAAAGAGGACTGTATGAAAGTATTCGTACCTATAAGAAGAATATCACAACAACAGAAACTTATATTAAATTACTGCAGTATCACGTACACTACTGCGGTCTTGTGCAATAATTTTATTGTTTTGTTTTTGCATGCAGAATTTAGGAATGTGGGTATATAAGTATGTATGTATATATAATCACATCAATCAATTGTATTTTCTTTTACAATAAGTACTGTATAAATAATTTTCGTACGGTTCAAAAAAGCTGTAGAAGTAAGAGAAATATAATTTAAGAGAAAACTGCAATAATCCTTTGCAGTGTTGCCGCTTTAGTTCATTTTATACAAAATTGTTTTAATTTTTCATCTCTTTAATTAATGTTTGTGTAGTTTTATTATGTTTTGGTTACATTTTACTTGAAATTGTTAAAATAAATCTCATTTGATAGATGAAACAATGAAAAATGCGATTGCAGGCCTATTTTGAGAAGATTCTGTTTTAATTGGCATAAGGAAATACTTGTTAAGTATTAAACGTACATTGATATCTATAAGCACACAAATATAACAAGAATTATATCTACTTATAGTCGCAATATCATTCTCTGATTGTGTTCATTAATAATTGTATCAAATAGTGGGTCAAAATTAACATCGTTTTATAGCGATCGAATTGAATCGACAGACAAATTGAAATTTAATTTAAATTGATGCTGGCTCGACAAGAAAGATTTGATCGAAGTAAACCTAATGGCACAAAACAGATCACACAATAGACACAGTTTGTTGCGGCGATTTGTTCTACGCTGAAATCATAGAAAACATTATAAAGTATCAGGCTGAATGAAAAGGAAAAATGAGATAAGATCTTGAAGACGAAAAATTAGTTTTCGACAAAGAGGAAGTTTTATGCAACAAAAGATAAGAAAACTGGAAAAGATAGGAAAAATTGAAGTGAGAAACAAAAGAAAAGAGAAAGTAGAGTTAGCCCATAACCATTACGATCCAAAGTGACATAATGTCCTAAATTAAGTTAACTTACTAAAAATTCTCCCCTAAGCAGTTTAAACCGTTTATCCAGCCTACAAGATCTTCAATATTGCAGTCTTTGACTAGTTCTTCAAGAAATCCGCTACCTACCCTTTTCTGTATACCAGCAGACAAAGACAGTGGCATAAAATATAATTTATATAAAGGGGTCATGCTTTCCGCAACGGGTTAGTAAATTAAAGAGATTGTAATTGGTAACAAATCATGATTTTATGAGTATGATGGCAGATCGTAAAAATCGTGCCAAACGATGGATTTCAATAATGGTATTAAGTGATAAATAAGGAGCTTCAATTTGAGTAATTCAATGCATATTGGGTTTCCTTTCTTACACTGTTTTATTTTGCTAAAACAGCTAATGACTAATTAAACTCACTTCAATAAGTATGTGGCAATTTTTCCGGCAGCCTCACAACTGGTTTATATTGTCAGCCCATATATCGATCAGACCATGTTCTCTAGTTTGATTCCATTTGTTGGTACTTTTTCTGTTTCTTTTTATATAAAAATTTATATTAAAGTACTATTTTTAATATTTTATAATATTAAATTATTTTATATATTTTTAATATTTTATAACCTTTTTTATAAAAAAAAAACTAACTAAAAACCGCGCTAAATATTTGCAAACAAATATAAACGTCAATTGAAACAAGAAGAAGAATAATAACAGTAATGTGAACACCAGGGTTAGCAATCCAGATGCAGAGTACGAACCAAGTTGTTCATTTTCCCGTCTGAACCAAGTATTACGGCTGATACAAGTAGAATCCGTCAAGCATAATGTGTAAAAGTTTTCAACTGATACCAACACACAATGCATGTCCGTTAAAAAATTTTCGAATTACGGATTCTATCTTGGCCTTTAGCCACACTCTGCATTTGTTTTCAAATCGCTTTACAACACTGAAAATTGTTGTGACAGCATTCGACGAAAGCCAGCTGATTTTATTTATTAAATCAGTTGAATTTTCTTTTAAAATAAATCGAGTGCTGAACATTTTTTGCAACAATAATAAGTATAATTATTCAAATATCTACAACGCAATGGGAAATTGGACTTTAGAAATTTTTAAAATGGGCATGTATATGACATTCCCAGTAGCCATGTTCCATATATTCAATCAACCGGCGTACTTTGAAGAGTGGGTTACGAAAAAGAAACGTGAACTTTATCCACCGGAGAGTTTGGGACATCGTGAGGCTATCCAACAGGCCATACGTGATCACCGAGAAAAACAAGATTTACAAATTATGAAGGCTTTAGAGGAAATTGATAAAAAACAAAAGGTGTAAGGAAATTATAGAAACAAAGAGGCAGGCAACGAGTGGAACCCCTACAAAATGGGCATCCTGGTTAAAGGGAAAAATATCCAGTGTATTATGTAAGAATATGTTGTAATTATAATTATTATTATAAATTTAATTATTACAAATAAATTGTTATATTCTAGACTGAAAATGTATTTTTAAGAAATGGGAACCGTAGCACAGCGGAAAGTTAATTAAGAGATAATAAGGTAGGGATGCCATGTTACTTAAATTATTAGAATAGCTGGGAATCTTTTTAATCATCCTACTCAACAATATGGGAATTATATTATTAGAGCCATCAGTCTGCTATTATGAAGAGATTCCAAACTGTATATTAGAAATATATTGTATGGAAGGTGGCGTTGCGAGTTTGTGTGTGAAATAAAAGACAATTATTCCCCATTTTGGTATCCAAAAATCTACTAAACTCTGACTGATATCCGATCCCATCATGTTAGCACAAGTTTGATTGCCCAGTATTTAAAAATTTCGCAAATATTTTATACAACCACTTGAATGGAGATATATACACCTTATGAATCTACAGCTGTCAGTCAATAAAACCTATTTTTTCATTAATGGTGAAAAAACATAGATTTTTTTATGACTTCGTCCATACTAAGAATAATGATAAAGAAGGTATTCTAAATTCAGAACCAGGGAAATATCCGTACCTGGTTAATAGAAGAGGAATTGAGCTCGTCTGAGCTTGTGACTTATACGTTTTATGTAGATTGTCAAAATTATGTAAAATACCATGGTATAAGAAATATATATATATATATATTGAAAATGTTTTGAAAATGACACAAGCTAATTCTCTATTAAATTGTAGAATGTAGAATGTACCATGGTAAAACCCTTGCCTTCTACAATTTAATAGGGAATTGACTTGTATATATTTTTGACTTGACTATATATATATATTTCTTTTACCATGGTAAAACCCTTGCCTTCTACAATTTAATAGGGAATTGACTTGTGTCAATTTATATATTTATTTATATATTTCTTATACCATGGTAAAACCCTTGCCTTTTACAATTTAATAGGGAATTGACTTGTGTCATTTTCAAAGCTAACGACTCATATAAGAATGCTTTGCATAATTTTGTTATCAAAACGAAAATTTCGAAAAACTTTGAAAATAATTTTTTAACATTTATTTGTATATACTACTTATATATTACAAAGAAAAGATACAAATTAGTAACGGTTATAAATCAAATCACTAAATGGCAAAGCTCCTACCACAATACTTTGCCGGCTTGTCGGCGGCTATGGGTTCATTTGCTCTTGGCTCAGTAATTGGTTGGACTAATCCCGTTGAACTTGATGTCGAAAGCGGAGTTTTGGGATTTAAAGTATCAAAGATTGAATTCGGCTGGGTTGGTTCGTTAATGCCTTTGGGTGCTGCCTGTGTTTGCATACCTATCGGTTTCGTAATCAATGTAATTGGCCGAAAATGGACAATGTTAATATTAGTACCACCATTTGTCCTAGGATGGTTACTTATTGTGTTCGCGTCAAATATCTTCATGTTATATGGGGCTCGTTTTTTACTGGGTATGTGTGGTGGCGCATTTTGTATTATTGCGCCCATATATACAACAGAAATAGCACAGACCGAGATACGTGGCATATTGGGCTGTTTCTTTCAAATGCTTATCACCAGCGGTGTACTGTATGCTTACGTAGTTGGAGCATTAACTAGTCTAATGGTGAACTCTATACTATGTACTATTGTGCCCATTTTAATGGCTGCGCTGTTTTTAATTCTGCCAGAATCGCCTGCCTTCTTTGTGCGTAAAGGTAATATGGAGAAGGCTGAAAAATCATTGAGATGGCTGAGAGGTAAAGAATATGATATATCAGGAGAAATGGCTGAGTTTGTGGCTGTAGATAAATACGCTAAAGAAGCTCAAGGTACAATTGCAATAAAACTCTTCAAAAAGACCAGCCTTAAAGCATTGGGAGTATCGATTGCCTTAATGTTATTCCAACAGCTTAGCGGTATCAATGCCATAATTATGTATTCAACGAGTATATTTAAAGATGCCGAGACGGGCTTTAGTGACTCAACAAGCACCATACTAGTGGGTGCAATGATGGTAATAGCTACTTTCATATCACTCTTCTTTATTGATCGCTTAGGACGTCGTCCCCTTTTGATTATATCGGCAGCCTTTATGAGCATTAGTACATTTGGTGTTGGCCTTTATTTCTTCCAAAAAGAACATGATCCAGAATTTGCTAAAGCCGTAACCTGGTTACCAGTGCTTTGCTGTTGTTTGTATGTTGTAATGTTTTCTTTTGGTTTTGGCGCCATACCATGGCTTTTAATGGCCGAATTATTTTCGGATGATATTAAGGGGATAGCTGGTTCGATATCTGGCACCATCAATTGGCTAGCAGCTTTTATTGTTACCAATACCTATCCCGTTATAAGCGAAGCTATTGGCATTGGTCCTGCCTTTTGGATATTTAGCTCCTTGACTCTATTAGCCGTTTTCTTTGTTATATTTTTGGTTCCCGAAACGAAAGGTAAAACATTTTTAGAAATTCAAGCACTACTCGAGGGATAAATTTAAATTCCTATCTGCATGCATTATGCCTATCTGTAATACAAATTAAAACCATTCAATTTAATTGTAATTCAAATTTATTTTTAATATTGTAATAAAAATTAATGATTCTGTAAATTGAATTATTTATTGTGAAAAATACAGTTCTACAGCATCCGATAAGACCTTCATTCATACTCATCGTCTCTTCATTGTAATAATATGACAGAATACATATATCGTTTCCATTATAATTCCATATAACTCCTCTACCATTTCGATTTACCTGATGCGGGGGGCATTAAATAGTGCAATACTACGGCAAACATTTTCGATCATTAACCGTTTGACTGCTAAGCGATTCTGTTGAGAACGTTCGGAAACTGTTCGAAAACTACAAATAATTATTATAATAAAAAAATCTACAAAATTCTAATAACCTATGTATAAAGAGAAGACCCTATATCTCGTCTTTTAATTTTATTTTTGCTTTTTGACTAATTTTTTTTTTTAATTCGCAGCGCAAATGCGATTTTCGTAACAAATGAACGCAGCGCTTTTGCGCCGCGTAGCAGTCAAACGGTTAAGGTCATTACTAAGATATCGAAAAAAAACTTTTTTGCAATAAAAAAAAAAAAACAAATTGCTGAAAACAATTTAAACTTTTATATTTTTTTAACATAATTATAATTCCCATTCCCATTTCAACCCTCAAGGAGTTTTAGTTAACAATTTACTACCTTGTACTTCCTCAGGTAGACTATCCACCAATGATAGTTTAAATTCATCCAGTGTACAACAGAATGTATAGCCTTTGCTAACATCTGGGAAGTTGTCGTGTATTAAACCAGATTCTTCACAAACATTTCTACAGAACTCTTCAGCGGGACCATCGCTTATATATGGATTATTAACCGTTACAAAAACAATGGCTGCATCACTGGCTTTATGTACTAAAACCTTATAGAAGAATTTGGGTGCTTCAATTTGTTTTGTGTTATCCAAGTAAATTTCCACTAAATCACCATTATCATTGGCTAATTCCAATATGCCCATATAACCGTTATACGATTCGATATCATCACCATAGTTAGCCGAAGCTGTGCGTGCCAATTCCTCTACTCTCAACCAGTTGCCGGCATTGATAGGCTGAAATTCGGGTGCGACATTAGCTTAATAATAGGTCGATAACTTTTCATAGCCGAAAATGAAATCAGCATCAGCCGATAAATGGCCACGGGCTAAAAAGTTTTTCGTATCGATATAAGTTTGATCGGCTCCAAAGAGATTCTCAAAAACTTTGATTTGATTTTTCTGCTGATAGTAAGAATTTGTTTTTGTTGTGGAAAATTCCATACCGTCAGCGCTGAAGGAACGACGAGTACTTTCCGAAATGGCATCTAAAAAAGAAGAGAGAATTCTGTTCGTTAAATGCATTATTAGGTTTAATTTTTGATTATAATATTTCCTATGCTCATATGCCTTTGGGTTTATGCCTCGCAATAGGAAAAGGAATACAGTAAGGCAACATATAGAAAACTGGATAACGAGCCAGCAGTAATCGAAGATAAGATAAACCGTCTTATACAGCAAGACTTCAAATAGGGGAAGCATCTGTCATACTCCATGCAGGCTCTAATCAATGTAATTCACTCTCATCCCGATTGATTGCTAGGCAACATAGGTCTGAGATTTTCATATTTTAAAACAGGCTTCAAATATCTATTTAAGAAGCCCGGGTGAGGAAGCTTCTAGTCAACGAAAAATGGCAACCTTATCACCATTGGACCTGTTTCAGTAGAGCAATCTTGGCTAAGCTGCAAAAACTTGTTTAATGCAAATGAAAGAATCTAAAGGTAAAATACGGCAGATACGATATTTTCCTCACAGGGACGAATATGAAGATATAGAATAATAAGAAGAACTTGTTCCCAAAAAAAAAAAACTGGAGAGAGCAATGATCCAATCAATATCATTCCATGTAAATCGAATGACGAATTTATTCCAAAGTAAATTACTCCATGGTGAAAATGGGACATGGTGTTATAGAACGAACAAACCAAGATAAACAAATAAAATTTTGTTAATGGTTTTTCGCTTTTTGAGAATTAAGACTCTTCAATCTCTCTCCAGAGCGAATAATATCTGCAACGAATGTCATAGGAAGTTTAGTCAGCTCCACTTTTCGAGGAAGGCATTATTTCTTTGGATGAACGGACACGAAGCAATAATAACAAGCTTAAGAAGATGCTTTGTACCAGAATTATATTCCTTTAATAAAAAATTAAAAATAAACATTATCATACCGCACCATTTGCTGCATTACTACACTCCTTGCCTAGAAGAGCCAAAGAAATCTTAGAGATTTTTAAAAAGAAGCTAAGCTTGTAACCAACTGCAAAGTATTACAAGGAGGTATTGCTAAATATAGTTATCAATATTAGCTAAGTAGCCTATAAATATTTTCATCCTTTGGATTACAGAACCTAAGATGAGGACTTAAGAGATGATTCAATCGATTCAGGGATTAATTGTTTCATATTTCAAAAGCTGGCTTAATTGTTGACAAACTCATAAGATAGCATGAGTAAGCGTCCGATATATAATATATACTTACTGGCCATTGCAGCACCATTCAGGGTATTATGCGTATAAAAAGTGTTTTCAGTAACATTACTGTAACAAATTTCAAATACTGGTCCATAGAACTGATTGTTTATATTGAACCCGGTTTCATAAATATAACCATTTCCATTCGAACACTCCTCTGTAGTGATTCTTAAAGTAGAACTTGGTATAGATTTGCATACCAATTCACTTAGCTCATAGGCATTATTATTAGCATCCACAAAACTACCCTTAGAACACTTCAGCTCTAAACTAGCTTCATTAGTGGATTCAATGAAATTTTTATTGCCGCTACAAACCAAATGTAATTGAGCGCCATGTTTCAAATACGTAACATCACCGGTAGGTTTAAATAATTGAAAGTCACTGGCAGCATTATCAGTCAAAAAAATCGGTGCAAAACCTTTAACATCAGTGGATAATTTAATAGAGCAACTATTTTTAGCAGCTGCATAGACTACAGCTAAAAAGAAAAGCATACAATTAAGAATTGTTGTTTTTAACTCCACTGTAAACTATAACATTCATACCTACTACAGAGTAACCAATAATTAACGAAGTTAATAGCTTTAACATATTGCTTTATAAGTCCACTAGGAGATATCGTTTAATCACCAGTAAAGTGGCTACAACTCTAACTGTTTTTCTAACTTTCTAAACGTATTTATAGTAAAAAAAAAATTAGGTTCATACGCTTAACAATATTTGCATTTCAATTATAAAAATATCTGTTTTTTATTTACCTTATCTACAATTAAACACCTTATTAATCTAATACATAATACCTAAAGCTGTTAATACTCGCATTTAAAGCCATAATAATAGGGCTTTTGTTTTCAAATTTATTTTAGAATACTTGATAAACTGCAGTGTTAATGGAAACGTAAAAGAGTATGAACATAACAGTAGTATATATCATATATGTACCCATATGTATGGACTTTGAGCCCAAAGGCTTCAAATTAGTCATGTACTATAGTTTAAATGTATAAACTATATATGTAGTATATACCGTGTAGGTTGTTAGGTTGAAAGGCGGGAGGTTCGACCACAGATTGTAAGATCACTTAAAAAGTATTAAGGAAATATTAATTGGAAAAAGCATGTCCTTATCCAGCTTTTAGCCTCATATATTTTTTCGCTCTCTTCAGAACAGAATATCCGAAACCGGATGGCCTCAAAGGTAAAGGTGTGAACTTATATTGCTCGTAACTCTTAAAGTGTTTAAAATATTTAGTATTTCTAAGTTATTTACTCAATATGCTTAATAATGTCTTTAATTTCAAGCCAAATAGTCTAGACGAGACTTCGATAGGTCAAACCTTAGCCCAGACATATTGGAGCAAAACAAAAAAGAAAAAAATATTTCTTTCGGTGACCTTCTTTCTCTTCATTATAATCTTTCTAAAGCTTTGAGAATAAAAACTAATTGCAATGAAAAAGCTTCTAAATACCTTGTTCAGACTTGTTTTTAAACTGTAAGTTCCGTTAGTCATAGATAACATTAACACACATACATACATAACATACATAATTGGTCATTACAACCTTTTACTCAGGATTACAACCTACCTTCTCACACCACTTATGTTGTGTATGTTAATTTTATACATGAGTGCGGGACCTACAGTTTAAAGTCGACTCCGAACGATAGATTTTTTTGAGAAACTTCTCATGGCAATTTTATTTACTCTCAGAGTTTTTCCCAGAAATCTGCTGAGAGGAAGTCGTTGAAAAAATATTTTTCCATATTTTCGTTTCGATGTCTGACCTGGGGTTTGAACGGTGGCCTCATGTGTAATAAGCCAAGACACTACCTACTAGACTACGGCGACATATTGGAGAAAAAGAAAAAATATTTCTTTCGGTGACCTTCTCACAACAATTCTCTTTTTGAAGCTTTGAAAATAAAAACTAATTGCAATGGGAAAGCTTTTAAATACCTCGTTTAGAGTTGTTTTTAAACTGCAAGATCCTTTAGTCATAGATAACATAAATACACGCAAAATCTATAGCCAGAAAAGCTGTCAGGATATCACAATCACCCAGGCAACCTAACCTAACACTTTATATCGACGCCTCCATTCTATAACGTTCTAAGTGTACTTAGGATGTTTTTATTGTTCTTGCATTCTACGTTCTCTAACTTAAATACTGTCAAAATTTGGTTAAGATGCGTCGATCCGTTCCGAAGTTATAGGGAAAAATCTCCTTAGAATACACATATGTCGTATGTCGCGTGAAAACTTTGAGAACTCATAACTCAAAACACACTTTTTCGACTTAGAATATTATAGAACGGAGGCGTCGATATAAGATTCCGCTATAGTGGCCTTAAAACAACAGCTTTGAGAAAGAAGCTCGTGGTTTTTTTTTTAATTTTATTTATTTATTTCAACCTTAGATTAGGTACAATGAGTCGAAGGGAATATGAATGTATTCACAATCCACACTGGGGCTCCAAGAAATAATTCCATTATGTTACCCGCACGACTTTATGAAGAAAGTGGCCATTGGAAAAGTGGTGTGTTATAACAGCACTGACTATTATAATGATCAATTGATTTTAATCGAACTACAATATCTAGGAATCAAGTTGCCTGGAATATCAACGGGTTAGATTTGAATCTGTCTTTAGACAGCTTACAGTTTTATTAAGCGAGTCAGTTTCATTAAGTCGAAACTAATGATAATTTAAAGCTGCAATGTCGGTTTATTTGGTGAATACATCAGCCAGGCTCTCTCAGTTTATGCCGGTTTATCTAAGATGTGTATGGTTTGGTGTTATTATGATGGAGTGACCTTTGTTTGTTGATCAATTCCACCCGTTTTAATAGCTTTCATTAATCTCTTGAATCGTTAATGGTAGAGCTTAGAATCAGTCACTTGACCAGATTTTAAAAGCTCATAATGAACAATACCCTTGTAGCACCACTAGTAGATACAAAACAATATCATGCCTAGTGTTCATTTTGGTTTTGCTACCCTGCCTGCGAAGCTTTAGCCTACTTCGTACATGATCTGTTTGCATGTAATAAACTCTTCATTATCTGATATTAATTTCTACAGACATGATTCGATTTCGTTCTGTATTATTAGTGAAAATCACAAACGGAAATTTAATCTATTAATCATTTTTTTTTTTACTGTTAATTCGCGTGACATCCAAACATCGCGATACTGTGTGCATTCAGCGTTCTTCAAATGCTAACTGTTAAGTGCTAAATGTTTAGTTTGCGGCTTGTGTTTCCATGATTTCATTGATTATTTACTGAGTAAATCGATCAAATCGAAAACCAGCAACTATTTCGCTAATTACGGCATCGTATACCGAAATTTTACAAATTTATTAGTAGCCTGCAATACACTCTTAACGTTTTCTAAAATAGAAAAACAAAATATGTGAGTAATGTTAAGAATTTTAATTCATTTTTAAACGTAAGCGTTCATTTTTAACGTTATATGAAAAAGTTTCTCAAAAATCTGCTGTACGGAATCGACTTTAAACTGTATGTCCCGTCACTCATGTAAAAATTAACACACGCATGACATAAGTGGTGTGAGAAAGTAGGCCGTTATCCTCACTGAAGGATTGTAATGTCACTTAAATAATGTCTTTGAACGAAATGAAGATTAGGATGTGCAATTAATTGCGCCAGAGATATTGCATTTTAGAGCCATCTACTAGGAATTTGTAACTTGAACCAACCTGTGAATTTGATTTAGATTCCTTTGTGAACATCTCTCGAATGCTTACGTCCATCGTGAGATTAATAGTCTATGTAACTAGCATGTTACTAGTTACAGTCTTATAGAGGAGTGGTCCTTCAACAACCTATAATTATATCCCAATTTATTTATTTATCAATTAAAATACAATTGCAAACAATATCTTATTATTACGAGTGAAGTGACAAACATCATATGCTCTCTAATAAGCATGGAACCCACTATCCTCACGCAAAGAACACCCGAATCATTAAAACCATAATTTTTTTGTTTGTTTTGTTTTGTTTCCATACAATACTTAAAATGATATTTTATTCAGTTTTTAATTAAATATTTTTTTATAAATAATTATTATTTTATTTAAGAACTTTTCTGAAAAGTCTATAAAAAAAATTATTATTAAAAATATTTGTTCTAACAATGTTTGGCGTCTATAAAAAAAATTTAATTAAAATTTTTTTATTTATTGTATATTTAAATAAATTGTTTAAATTGAATTTAAACACAGTTAAAAATTTCTTTACTTATAAAATCAGTTAAAGAAATTAACATAATAATAATAACAATATTTCATTTAATTTAATTTAATTAAAAAAAAAAAATTTTAAATTACATCACATATAAGCTGCCAGCAGCTTTTATATAAAAAAATATTTTTTAATTTAATATTTGTTTAAAATTACATAATTTTTTATACATTTCATTTTGTTATTTTACAAACTATACAATATAAAAATACAAAATATATTCTACATGTTCGGAAAATCTATAAAACGAGCGAAAGCTTCCTTCCGTAATTTAAAGTAAAAAAAAACAATTTAAAAAATTTATTTTTATTATTTTTTTACTTCAGACACCTTTACCTGAAATTCTTTTTACTTTCCATTTAGTTCGACTTATTTGTTTTATTTTATTTCAAAGAGTTTCTTGGTTTCAGTTACACTCGTTTTCGATTTGTGGAACATGACGTCTATATGTACAATATTTAACATCTAAAATATTAAATAAAAGAATTACAAACGCTATGTTTTAAACCCAATGATGCAGTCAATATATGGGGTATTAACAAAAACGCCAGCCCAAGAAAAGTAACGCCATATAGTAGACCATAATTTCTAGCACATAATAAGATCACATACTATTATTGCCTTTTTACATGCTGTCACGAAACTATCCATGAATGTATTATGCCTAGAAAATATAAAATTAAAAAAATTAATTAATAAAACCTAGTTAGTTAAAATAACATTGGCTTAATCCAATTTCTCCAAAGCATGTCCGAAATTCAATGTCTTTTGAAGTGTAAATAAGTGTGTTACCATTACTAAGTAGTAATTCGTGTTTACAAATCTCTAGTCAGTATTACAATCTAGCTTATAACACCACCCTTTATTCGATTCCAAAAAACAAATTTTTGAAAAACTTTTCTTACACTTGTCAGTAAATGTTAGACGTCACTGTCTAGACTGTTCTGAATACAAAGTGAGATTAGAATACTATTTGATAATCCCAATATTTACAAAAAAAGTTTACTGAATAAATATTTTCTTAAGTAGTTTAAATATTTGCTAAGTACTGAATTAATTTGTCGCTATTAATTTATTAATCATTACAGATAAATTAAATACAAATAATAACAAATAAGCCAAATAAATGCCATTTATATTCCAAGTTGTCTGAGACCCATGAGTATATTTTATTTAGCTTTGTGATCAGCTAAAGAAAATTTAATTTTTAAAATTTGAAATGAATTAAATTTTAGAGTTGAAAATGCTGTCACTATGTTTCAAATAACAAAATTGAACCGAAATTGGCTTACTAATAGTTTAACAATATCCCTATACTGGAAAGCAAAATAAAAATGCTCTATAATCGATTCTTAATACTTACGATTTTCACCGGGCGATAACGTTATGTGTATATCTTCTCTACTAAGTACTGGTTCTTGAAAAAAAAAGACAAAAATTAAAAACAATCATTTTAAAATTTATCATTTAGCATTTAATAAATTATCATCGCTCTTAATGCTGCATCATTCGCAAATACATTTAATTAAATCCAATATAAAAAAACTGAACAAAAAATATTTCGAATTAAAAAAGAAACAACATGCAGATCTTAAGACGAACATATGCATACATACATACCTGAATCTGAACGCTCTGACTTAAACTCAATACCTCTGAACTGTATTATACCAGAAGTTTAAGGTGTGCTACAACATCGAACTATTTATCAATATCAAGCCTAAATTCTGCTTCCTATTCAATAAATTCTAGTATCCAGTTTTGTTCCTCTGTTTATTTCTACAAGTGATTTATGACTTTGATCGACTAAAGATCATTTTTTGACACCTATCAGTCTATTATTTACCAAAAGCTGTAGCTAAAAAAAATTTATCGAAATGTGCAAAAAATGCCGCCTTCGGATGTTGGTGATGAGCCCGAAAATTAGTTCTACTCTGCTGAAGAAATTTCTTCAAAATTAAGGTATTGATCGTGGTTGGAGAGAAAATTAAATGTAACTTTAGACGGACGAATCGAATCTGCTGTAAACCCTCAGTTATGCATCAGTGATAATGAGTCGTGACATGTTACAAAAATGCTCAATGAAATGAAATCAAAATCAAATGAATTCATTGAATTTAATTCTTCAATTTTATTTTTGATCCATCGTCGTTCACGAACGTATGATTTCACTCCGCTAGCTTATTATCTACAGTGACAAATCAGCAACAATTCCAGCGCTGTAAAAACATGGATAAGAGATACCGGACAAAATGTTGCAAAAATTATGCCAACATTTGGACCCACGGAGTATACGCTGGCGGTATTTAAATGAAATGTTCTTCAATAATCTCTAAATAAATATTACATTTACTTTTTCAATTTTCATAACCTAAAAGGTTAAAAAAATCAATACTCATCAACACCATCCTATAAAATATGTGAAGGTTAGATTAGTGGGTGGCTTTCCGTTTACAGGCAAGTTCATTCGTTGTCTTATATGGACCATTGTCTCACCCAGTGTGAGGTATGCCCCTTGTCATGATTCGGGGTTTGAACCACCATGAGCTCCAGATGGAACCGGCCAGTTTGCTTAGTGGCACGTTTGGCACCATGGCTAGATCTTAAAGTGTTATGTCATTTAAAAATCAATGACGTCTGTTCTGCAGTACAAGGCACTCGCATAAAAGGTGTTGTACTGATTCCGTTTCCTCAACAGCATAGCAGATTTTGCAGTAATGCTGGTGGGGCAGATCGAGCTTGTTAGGCGCAATTGCCAATAGCGCAATGTCCGTTTAGAATTCCTGTTATGCGAAGCTTGAAGTTTTTTTTTACAAGGAAATGATTTTTAAAAATTTCTTTCATTTGGTCTATTCTGGATTTAAAGGTATCGTTCAGCGCTTTACAAATTGTTTCTTACAATGACTAGTTGTGAAATACTAATACAATGTTATTTTTTCTTTTGAGTTCAGAGGCAGTCTAATAGGCCCTAGCAGGGTAATCATTGAGTGAAATAAATCAACCCTAATTCAGCTCATTCCTAAAATAAAAAAATTTACAGCATTTTCTAATAAAAAGTAAATTAATTGTGTTGATTAAAATCCTTTTTGAAAACATTACATAGTACATGTATACATATTTTTTTTTACTTTTCAACTTTATTTTGTTTATATTTATAGAGCTTCCTGGTATATGGTAGATTTTTATAAATTTTGAATATGTATGTATATCATAATTATTTATTTTTTGAAATATTGGAAGTACTTTATATGTGTATGCATATATAATTATTTTTTTTATTATACTAACAGAATGTTTCATATAGATGGTTATAATTTTTTTTATTTCATTTTATTTTATTTTGTTTTTTATATATGTATACTTTTTTGTATATACAATTTTATTTTCAATAACTATCACAGATTATTACTGATACTTACACAAACAAGAAACAATAATTGTTTTATTTTTTTCTTTTCTTTTAATATTAGTAAATAAACATTCTTTTTTTTTGAAATTTATAAAATAAAACGCAAGTAAAATAAAAACGTGGACAAATAGACAAAAAAAAAAAACATAAGAAATCATATCATTTAACTAACACATGCAGGTTTCAAACGAAAAATATTTTATTGATTAAGATTTGTATGTTAATAGTACTGCACAACAACAATTATATGCGAAAATATGTGAAGGAAAGCTGTTACTAGGTACTGTGTACAGACCTAATAGGGCCATCGACGAATTATCTAATCTTTGTCTAGGTTGCTCTGACGTAAAGATATTAGTGGGCAAAAGGTTAATGTTGGACTTAAGTGCTATAGGTTTGGCGTTAAATGAGGTTATGTCCACCCATTTCACGTCTTCATCTTCATTAAACTTTTACAAGCAAATTTATTATTTCATTAAACCGTAGTTAAATGAGTTGCAGTATTATACCAATATTATTAGAAATTTTGAAGACTTAGGTTAGGTTAGGTTAGAGTGGTACCTTTGATACCAAAAGCTTACATGAGCACGCATAGCGGCCCGTTGTCACGCCACAGGTAAACGTAGTCCCTGTACTGACCAAGTTCCCCCAAACCAGGGAAGAAGTTGGGCAGCGCAAGGGATGCACTACAAGAAGTGAAAGCCAAAAATAATAATGCTCAAGAGGAGAGCATAGTATGCCATTAACCTTGCTTATCATGTTATTAAAATCGTATAATAAAGCAAGTGACACAAATCGATTTCTAAGCAATAAAAAATTAACTAAAGTTAAATTAAAGTCAACAAAAGTTACTTGTCACCAGTATTGTCATTTGCCAAGTTTTCCCTTTTATTTCCAAGTTTTTTTTGAGATGCAAAAAAATTTTCATTAAGTTTGTTGTCTAACCAAACAAGTTTTTTTTTTAACAAAATTCAATTGAAATTTTTTTTTTTTTTTTTTCAATAAATAGTATAATAATAACACGAAATATTTACACTTTTTAAATAAAAGATTGTGTATTTTATTAGTACCGGGCAAAGGCAGCAAAGAAACAACAACAGAGGGCACCGGGCTCCAGCGTTTCCTTTTAAAATTTTAGTACTTTTGTAGAAAAAAAATTTTTTTTTTGGGGAAAAAATTTTTTTTGCCAGAAATAAAAAGTTAAAAAAATTACTGGCAATGCTGTTCCTTACATCGTTTGAAATATATAAAGAGTTTCGCGAAAATATTTGAAAGTTTCATAAATTCTGCATTTTTGCAACCTGGCAGTGACGACAAATTGTGTGAAAATTTAAAAATTATGAAAAGTTTTTTAAATTGTTTTAGTTCATAAACTTGCTTACTTTAGTAGTGCAATTAATAAATCATATTTTTTTGTTTTGTTTTGTTTTCATGAAATTCTGTTATTGATAAACCACCAACAGCAATAACCTTAACAATTTAGATTTGTTAGCTTTCTTTAGGTATTCTTAGGCACAATTTTCAATATGTCATTAAATGTTATTGATTTTAGAACAAAAGTTATAAGAATAGAATTATTTTTTTAGTTGTGATAAGAAGGAAATACAACCAAAGAAAAAAGTTTACATACACCGGTGTATGTAGACTTTTTTCCCGTTGATTTTTATCAAATTAAGAAATATGTTGTAGCATTGTTTAAGGCATTTACAATCAAGAATTAAATAAAAAGAAACATGGAAATGATTGGAAAAAAATAAAAATTTACGGGAAAAAAGTCTACCTACACCGATGCATGTAGATCTTTTTCTTTGTGTGTATATTGTTATTCATTTTCAGTTTAAACTTATTTTTATTAATGAATTGCCTTAATTTTTATCACTGTTTTAGTAATTGACAGCTTAAACGACATTCTTTTTTAATAATTATTCAACTCAACGTTTCTTAAGGATTTCCATTCAACGGTTTTATCGATTAAAAACAAAAAATAATTACTATTCACATCGATCGATTTCTATGGCCCGATAAACTGCATTTTTCTTCGATTTTTCTTCAATATCTTTAGCAATATTTTCGCAAATGTTATTGTTGTTGTTGTAAAGCACACACGTACGTATTTTTTATGTTCATAAGTTATTCAATATTTTATAAGAAATTATTTAAAGCAAAATAACCTAAAGCACACAAACATTAAAAAAGAAAACAATATTATAAATAGGAATCTATATGTATGTATGCATATAGAATTGCAAATGTTAGTAAAACATTTAAAATCATTTAATATTATAGTAAATAAACGCAAAATATTGGAAATATTATATATGTATTGTTTATATATATATTTTTCTTTAGGTTTAAGTATGTAAAGCAAAATGCTGTAACTGTTGTTGAACTAAATTAGTATCATGGTCTATATTAGCATTTGCAACATTTACGCCAACGCCGCCGCCGCTGACACTGCTATTCAGACTACTACTGCTGCTATTATTGGCATTATTAATTGATCTGTTAATTGATCTGCCACTTGCAACAGCAGCTGCGGTGTTAGCTGCTGCAGAAAAGGCATTTGAAAGATTGGGTAGCGTACCAGGTAATATTCTAACGTTTTCACACGTTTCACAGATATTCAGTTGTGGATGATTACGGAATGTACACATACTGCACTCCCAGGGTTCAAGCATTTCCTCTTCATCTTCAGAATCCTCTTCTTCGCCTTCATCGAGGTAATTATTCATGCTGTGACCATCATGATCTGTATAGAGTTGATCACTATATCCCGTATTTGGATTAGGCGCTGATTGTTGTTGATAGTAGGAAGGTGTTACAGGGTGATGATATGATTGTTGTTGTTGTTGCTGCTGTTGCTGCTGTTGCGTTGTGTTTGTATTGTGGAAACTTAAATTTGGTGAAGAGGCAGCAGATGATGGTGTAAGCGGTGTAGATGATGATGATGGACTATGATGTTGTATAATGTCTAAACTTGATTGGCGTGGTGGTGGCGGTCTAGGCGGTGGTCTACCTAATCTTTGTCTTGGGAATGGTTGCGATTGTTGATATTGCTGTTGCTGTGACTGTAACTGATGATTTATGGCTAATTCTTGTTCCGTTGGCGGCTGTGAAAAATTACTACCTACAAATTGTTTTGCATTATTTTAGTATCGTTAATGGCAAAAAAAAATCGTTTTCAGCTTTTTTTCACTTACTATTTCTAAGCATGGCTTCGCAGTCTCTTCTTAATTTTCGAATTTCTTCATCCAGTCTTTCGGATAGACCTTCTGTCGCTATATTGCCAGTAAGTAAATTGATATCCTGTTCCACTTGGCTTAAAGTCTTTTTACGAGCACGCAGTGCTTCGGCTAATCTATCACGACGTTTCTTTTGCCGCTGCAACGTTTCGGCCGTTAAATCTAAAAAATTTTAAAAACAAATGTTAATTAAATATTTGAATAAAAAAAAATATGAAAATATTTTTTAAGGAAATATATTTCCGTGCATGTACATATATCTTGCAATATTCCTAAGGAAAGTAAATCTAGTAATCGATTTAAATAATAAGTACATAGAGTTTCTAGGAAGAAACTCAATCACAGTTATAGTGGATAAAAACAATTGTTTTCTTCTTGTCCAGGCAGCTGCCCGAACAATCTGTCTTAATGATTGGTGAAAACCGAAATGCACACGTCTTTCAAAAAGATTACAGCACCCATTCTTATCCATTATTTGTCATCAATAAAGAAAAAATATTCCTTCGGCGACTGCCTCTCTGCAGATTTCTGACAATAATTCTGAGAGTAAATAAAAATTGCCATGAAAAGTTTCTCAAAAATCTGTCGTTCGGAGTCGATTTTTAACTGTAGGTCCCGCCACTCATGTATAAAAATTAACGCACACAACATATGTGGTGTGAGAAACTATATATGTATGTATGTATCATGTTCCAGACAGTTTTAGATAAGATGTTGTCTCTACCAGAGATCAGCAATGAGTATTCAAAAAGATGAGTAGAATCGGATCATACATTTCAAATCATCATATTCGAGTCACTCGAATCATTTATAAATATTTTTGTAAAGGTATGAATCTAACATATTTCGAATGGTATGAGTTTGATCTTAACGTTGTACACATACTCATTGCAATCTGTACTTATAAATCAACGTTGTAGTGAGTACAAATGAATCAGAGTACATAGTTAAATTTCAATACTGTTGACTCACTTATATTCAAAATTTCATGAGTGCTTATGAGTAGCGAAAAAACGATTCATTGCTGATCTCTGGTCCTTACCCTCAATTTACTAGTGTTTCCATCAATTTTAGTAAAAAAAAAAAAAAATTAATGGAAACAACTGTCATCTTAACCTTTTAACTCCAATGTCGAGTGACACTCGACATAGTGTAATACTTCTTTTTGCGGACAATTTTAAAAAAGGAAGATTTATGCAGATATTTTGGACATTACATTTAGAAACAATACCAACAGGGAATCAGGGTCCCATCACTAGAACACAAAATGTGAACAATTTTCTTATATATATCGAATCCAAATGTAGATAACATTTAGTACCTGAAATATTTATCAATAGATGTATCGGCTGTAGGTTTCAAGGGTAGAATTTCATTCTTAGCAAATAATCCAAAGAAGCCTACAAAATGGGCCCCTAAAAGTTAAATGAACGCATTTTTAGCGTAGAGCTGGTGGAATAAAAAGAAAAAAGGCTTGGAGTGGAAAGGGTTAAGTCTCCCCAATGTTAACTCTAAACATCATTAACAAAAAAAAAAAAAAAATAATAATAATAATTCTATTTAGACTTAGATAAACAATTTAATATTCATACCACCACTTAGTAGGTAGGCCCGTCCCTTTTTTGTTCATTTATATTTGTGGAGAAGAAAGTACAATATATTTGGGTTTTTAACACACTGACCGAAAATAGAATCGTTTTATTTTTAAAATTTATTCAATTTAGAATTTATTTACATTTAGAATTTATGCAAAATAGAAAAAAAAAACTCGGTAATAAAATTTAATATTTAAGCAAAAAAATAATAAAAAAAATAATAAAAAAATATTAATGCTACGAAAAATGTTTGTTAAAAATAGACAGACTAATAAAAAAAAAATATATATAAATATGTATGGCTAAGCTATTAAAGAAAATAGAATAGAATTATAATTATAATCCACTAATAAAATGAAATTGGTTGGAACAAATTTTGTGTTTTTTTTCTTTCTTCCTTAAAATGTTATGTTCTTTACAAAGAGAAGATAAAAACAAATGAGAAATTACAATAAAAACAATTTTAATTTGCAAAACTTTTTATTGCAGATAATTTACAAAAAAAAATATATATTAGAATAATTTATTATTATATTATTATATCGGGTGGGCCGTGTATGGATTTAAATTTGAACCCTAGGTTATTTCGAATCTGGCAATAATTATGTCATTCTATTCTGTCACAAAATTCAGTACATTATCTCCACTGAACGTAATGAATCGATTTACGCTTGAGTAACTGCACTGCGAAGTCGCCGTAGTCTAGTAGGTAGTGTGCTGGCTTATTAGACCTAAAGCCAGGTTCGAGCCCCAGGCCAGACATCAAAACAAAAATATAAAAAGTATTTCTTCGGCGACTTTCTCTCATGAGATTTCTGGCAAAAACTCTGAGAGTAAATAAAAATTGCCATTAAAAGTTTCTCAAAAAATCTGCCGCTGGGGGTCGACTTTAAACTGTAGGTCCCACCACTCATATATAAAATTAACACACACAACATAAGTGGTGTGAGAAACTAGGTCGTAATCCTGACTGAAGGGTTGTAATGACTAATTATGTATGTATGTAGTATGTATGTAACCGCACTTTTGCTAAAAAAAAAAATTATATTTTCGGATGAAGTTCATTTTCGTCTTAGTGGGTACGTAATAAGTAAAATTGCCGTATTTGGGGGTCAGAAAACCCACACGTGGTCTTACAAAAGCCAATGCACTCATTACGAGTGACTGTTTGATAGGACTTGAGGCCCATATATCTATGAAAATGAGGACGGCGCAACCATTACGGTCAATGGAGACACCTATCGCACCATTGCAACCGATTTTTTTGTACTCGCTCTTCATGATATTAATGAGAATGATGTTTGGTTTCAACAGGTTGGTGCAACTTGTCACACATCTCATGCCACAATCGATTTATTGCGTCAAACGTTTGATGGTCGTTACCAGGACTATTGGACTATTTTCTGTGGGGCGCCGTTAAAGAAAAGTGTTATGCCGACAAACGAGATGCAATTGAACATTTGAAGGCCAACATTCGTAATGCCCTTATGTGCACGAAAATTGGTCCGATCGAATTGGATACTTAGAGGCCAGCCGCGGCAGCCATATGAATGAAATAATATTCCATTTCTAACCGGAAAAATTGTTCACTCAGGATTACGGCCTAGCTTCTCACACCACTCATGTTGTGTATGTTAATTTTATGCATGAGTGGTGGAACCTACACTTTAAAGTCAACTCCGAACGACAGATTTTTGAGAAACTTTTTCCTGGTAAATTTATTACTCTCAGAGTTTTTGCCAGAAATCTGCGAAGAGGAAGTTGCCGAAGAAATATTTTTTCATATTTCGTTTTGATGTCTGACCTGAGGTTTGAACCGTGGCCTTATGTCTTATAAGCCAACTCACTACCTACTAGACTACGGCGACTTCATAATTGTACTTCACAACAAAGAAATAAATTTAGTAAAATTTCAAACTGTTTTTGTTTTATTGCATTTTTAAATTTAAACTTTTAAATGGCTTGCCCTTTAATTTTTTTTTTTTGCTTCATTAGATTTGCCCACCACTTTAATTAATGTTATTCTTCCAGAAGCAATAACAAAAACAAAAGAGAAAAAATTAATCTATTTTATAAAGTGTATTTAAATTTATTGCAAGCAAGCTAATCAAATAAGAATGAATTTGCGTTAACAGATCTTCTATTCTACAATCAAATTTAAAAAAGATAAACTATACACACAGCCATTCGCTTTTGCTCTCATGTGGAGAGAGAATCTAAATATTTCGAAAATATTTCATTTAATAAATGGACAAAAAAAATAATAATAATAAATAAACAAAATAACTCGTGATTAAAAAAATGTTTTAATAGATAACGAAATATGAAATGGACAAAATGAAATAGAATTAAATTTGTATGCCATACCATACATATAGTATTTATAGGTGTATGCATGTGTATGTATATGTAAATAAATTCATTTATCTTTTATTAATTATTTGCCATGAACTTGAAACAAAAGAAAATGTTGTGTGGGGAAAATCTTTCTTTACTTTTAGCGAAATAAACAATGTCGAGATAAGTTAGTAGGTAGGGGTGGTGTATGTATATATACACTATACCACCATAGTGAAATATGTTAATTTTTCTTCTTGTTGTTTAATCTTAAATACCATATAAATGTATAAAATCATATGTTTAATTATAAATTTAAAAAAGAAAGAAAAACTGTGAATCAAATAATTTCATTTAAATTGTTTGCAAATTGTTTTCAATATGTTTCAATACTAAACTGAACACCATGATTTTTCAACCAGTTTTTTCTAGATTTCATTTATAAATACAGTGGCGGTAAAAATAATTATACTACTTAGGATTATTTCATACATAATTGGCCATTACAACCCTTCAGTCAGGATTACGGCCTAGCTTCTCACACCACTTATGTTGTGTATGTTAATTTTATACATGAGTGGCGGGACCTACAGTTTAAAGTCGACTCCGAACGACAGATTTTTTTGAGAAACTTTTCATGGCAATTTTATTTACTCTCCGGGTTTTTGCCAGAAATGTGCTGAGAGTAAGTCGCCGAAGAAATATTTTTTCATATTTCGTTTTGATGTCTGATCTGGGTTTTGAACCCTGGCCTTACGTCTAATAAGCCAACACACTACCTGCTAGACTACGGCGACTTTTTATTTCATTATGTTTAAAGAGTCAGTCCTCAACAATTACCAAATAGTGAATATAAGCCGCACTTTACAAATGAAAATGATGGTTTGAATATTATTGTGTGAAGCAGGTTCTCTAAAAACAACTATGGTCACACTATCATATCCATATGAATGTGATAATGAAAGAGGACCATGAGATTCATGATAGGGAATCCTGTGCCAGTCCACTATATTCTTAACTTGCCACTGGACTAAACCAGTACATTTTAAGATTTAAAAAAAAACTTTGCAATTAGATTCTGCAATTAAGGACAATGAATAAATTCGAAAACTATATACTCTTTTAAAGGTTCAAAAAACAGATAATGAGGCAGGAGCGGAAGCTTTCAGTAGCAGAAAGAAATCTTAGGAACTAATTGGAAAATTCCAGGGTCCTTTCGAGTGCAAGACTCAAAAGTGCTCAATTAAAATTGAGCAGTTAACTGACGAATAATATGGCAAATTGAATCGACTAAACAGGAGAATTAATATCATCCCTTGCTTGTTCACCTCTTGGTAAAAGTTCCTTGAGTCTAGAATTCCTGGGTTTAAAGCGATTTCTATTCTCTAAAAATGTTTCTTGAGCCTACAATGAATGCATGGTTAGAAGGCCTGTGGATAGCCTGATGCAAGACTCAAATCTCTTCACACTATAATCATATAGTCAAAGTCTAGCGTCTGGATGTAGCCTTTATGTTCCCTTGCGGAATATTTTTCGCTTCAAACCCAGGAATTGCAGACTCAAGAAACTTTCCAAATTCTGCCTCCCAATCCACTAAAAGGTTTTTTACGGTTAGATGTGGCAATCACTTCCAGCAAACGAAATATGAAAAAATAAAATTGCCTTGAAGTAGTTTCGGAGAAATCTGTTGCACAGAGTCGACATTAAACTGAAGGTGTAAAATTAATGCACCAAACATAAGTGTTGTGAGATAGCTAGGTTGTAATCTCGATTCGACAGTAACCGTCCAGGGTTAAGCATTAGGCACACTAATAATAGCAGCCCTTCAGTCAGGATCACAACCTAGTTTCTCACATCTCTTATTTATGTTGTGTGTGTTATTTTATACATGAGTGGTGGGACCTACAGTTTAAAAAGTCGACTCCGAATGAATTTTTTTTTTTTTTTTGAAAAACTTTTCATGAAAATTTGTATTTGCTCATATGGTATTTTGCAAATAAAATCAATTAGGTTTTTAATAATACTTAGATTCTTAGTACTTTTTCTTGTTTAAGTTGCGGTATAAACGGTAGAAAATATGAATGAATGTAAATGAAGCACTCTAAATGACTTCATAGCCGTAAATAAATCTTTACAAAAAAAATAATAATATTGTAGATAAGTTATGAAGAATTTTTTTGTGTAACTTTTTATTAAAATTGTTTAATATTGTATTGCAACTATTCGCAAACTGATTTATTTTTGTAATACAACTAATAGTCGATTATCTTTTTTTTTAATTTAATACCACGGCAATACAAAAAGATAAATTTAATTAAAATTTTAAAATATGTACTATCACTTGATAAGAAAAACAAAAAAATTGCACGTTTTCTTTATATTATATATTCTGTAGAAACTTGACTTACGTGTATCTTCTATACACATTCTGTCAATGATTTTCTCTTTTTTTTTTTGCACTAACGAGGTACACAAAATAATACTCGACGGCAATATAGTACACAAAAGACTATTTTTCTCTGAACTTTTTTTCAAATTCATTGACAACAAAGTTATTATTATCAATACAATAAAGCAATAACAATAACGACATTATTTTATTACGAATGATAAGAAAATTTCATATTTATTAAAAATAAAATACATTGATCGATAACTTATACGTTATTTTTATATTTATTACGTCGCGAACTGATTGGTAAGGAAGTCAGTCATACCCTTTTCTAAATACATGTAAAAAATAAAGTGATATAAGCAGATAAGAAAGACAACAAGAAATAATTAATTAATATTAATTTAATATTTCTTTATTAATTACAAATAAATCGATAAGAAACTTTAAATCAAAATTTTGGAATGCGTCCTATTGACAATAATTACAAAGTGATCTCATGAGTATATTCAAAGATTTATCAGCCCAGTTTTTAAAATATTGTACGTAATATTTTCCCAGAACATTTATGCAAATATCGATAATTGTAATCGAAGGAGCACTGAACTCCAAAACTTCGAATTCACTTAATTTTTAATAAAGAGTCTGAATTTAATATTTGTTCATTGGTTGATAAGATAACTATATGGAGAAAACAAAGAACAGAAATTGAAAAAATGTACGGCCTTCTGTGAAACCTGGTGGTGGTGGTTCACTTGTGTTGTAGAATAAAATGTTAGCAATGGCCGCATGGACTAAAAACAAATATTTCGCAATATTATATCAAATTTCAGTTTTAAATAAACATGTGCAAAAAATTGGAGGCATCGGTAAAAGCTCACGAATGACAGCCATTCAGTAATCGCTACAAATAAACATTTCATTCACTGTTGCAAATTTTTTGATTTTTTTGTTCGATTGATAAAGCCAAAGTAGAGCCCAGTAGGTAGTGTGTTAGCTTATTAGACGCGAGACCACGTATTAATCCCCAGGTGAGATATTTCGAACAAAACGAAATACAAAAAAAGAAGAAATATTTCTTCGGCAACTGCCGCTCAGCAGATGTTTGGCAAAAACTCTGGGCGTAAATTAAATTGCCATGAAAAGTTTCTCAAAAATCTATCGTTCGGAGTCGCACACAACATAAGTGGCGTGAGAAGCGAGGTCCTAATCTTGACTGAAGAGTGGTAATGACCAATTATGTATGTATATATGTGATATTATAGCAAATTTCAATTTCAAATAAACATGTGCAAACTACTTAGACAGGCAAATTTGTAAGAAACATTTTCCAAAGATTTAAAGAACAAAATATGGTTAAAAATTTCATCAAACTAGTGCATAAAACTGAAAAGTTCAAGGTCTAAATCGGAGTTTGACGATAAATTAAAGAACCAAAGCCAGATATTAAAGTACAGTAATCCTTCGATTTACGTCGCCTCGATTAACGTTGTTTCGGTTTACTTCGTCAAATTTTGTTTTCCCTCTAACTTCAATTTGCGTCGTCATTCGATTTACGTCGCCTTGTTTTGCAACCAACTGCGACGTAAATCGAAGGATTACTGTAACTTTAATATGTTCCTTGTTGAAAACATACTATTTTGTAGTATGAACAACATGAAATTCGATTTACGTCGTTTCGATTTACCTCGCCTTTTTTTGGAACCAACTGCGACGTAAATCGAGGGATTACTGTAGATAGAATTAGAGTACAAGCTCATTAATGACATCCATTCACTCATAAATATTTCATTCACTAATTTTGTGCTTGTTTTTTCGATTTCGAAAGTCCAAACGCTTAAGGGCCACTTTTTGAATGCAAGTATATACTCGAGATTAATTTAATCTCCAGTTAAATATAATCTTCAGTTAACTGAGTTTTCATTTTTTGAATGGGAATTTAACTGGAGATTAACCTTGTAGAGCTGCCACTCTTATAAGCAAAAATTTCAGTGTTTCACAACAATTTGCTTTTGTATAGAACAAAAACAAACAAACAAAAACAAATAAAAACAAACAAAAGCTGAATACCATTGATCTTTACGTAAAAGAAATATTTTCTTAAAATAATAAATAAATTAAGACTGTCTGTTGTCAAATTGTTTTTTATATAATTCATAGTCACTTAAATATTTGTCTTATTCGGCTTCCCATCACCTAAAAGCTTTTTTTTTAAATAAAATTTGTCAAACTTTGGTAGCATCAAGGCGGGTATTCCACAAGGTAGTGTTCTGGGATCAGTACTCTACACCATTTTTACAGCTGATATGCCAACAATTGAAAATATCACCATTGCTACCTATGCAGACGATACTGCAATACTAGCTTCAGATGAATCGCCAGTCATAGCTTCTAACATGCTGCAAAATCAATTAAATCTTATTCAAGGTTGGCTTCAAAAATGGAACATAAAAGTAAATAACACCAACGTTGGTGGTTTAAACTTAAGATTAACTGCTTAACCGTAAGGTTAAACTCAAGATTTAGTAAACTCAAAAACTGGAAACGGAGTTTAACTGGAGATTAACTTAATCTCGAGTTTAAACTTGCATTCAAAAAATGGCCCTAAAAGATTTAACGTTATCATATATTTTATATAAATTATATTAGGCCTATATGGTTGTCACTGACATTCACTTGTAAATCATTTGCAGCTTGAACATTTTCTTAATCTAAAGTAGGTTTAGAAATTTCAATTAAACGAAATTTTTTAAAATTTCAACACTTAAATTTTTAAAAGAGTTGCTGCATAAAAGTTAAAGGCTTTCGTACACACTTGCAGTTTGCTTGATGTAAATTATTAAGTTTACTAAAACTCTTATGCATATGCATATGCAAATTGGTTATTACAACCCTTCAGTCAGGATTAGGACCTAGTTTCTTACACCACTTATGTTGTGTGTATTAACGTTATACATGAGTGGCGGGATCTACAGTTTAAAGTCGACTCCGAACGACAGATTGTTGAGAAACTGTTCATGACAATTTTTTATTTACCCTCAGAGTTTTTACCAGAAAACTGCTGAGAGAAAGATGCCGAAGAGATACTTTTGTATTTCGTTTTGATGTCTGACCTGGGGTTTGAACCCTGGCTTTACGTCTAATAAGCCAACACACTGCCTACTAGACTATGGCGACTTTTAGCAAAAGATATTTGCAGATTGAATTGTTTTAATGAATTAATTTCAAATATTTCAAAATAGCTACAAACGTATTTAACCCGAAATACGTATGTATGTATGTATATTTCTGCATTTCATTAAAATCGAAACATAATAAATACTTGCACTATCGTAAAGAAATAATTAAAATAAAAGAAAACAAAAAAAATACTCCTACTTTCTTATCATCAATTTCAAAGCAATTTACAAAAACAATTTTTTTTGAATAATAAAATTGTTTTTCCTTTTTTTGTTTTTGTTTTTACTAATAGCACAAGCTTTTCAAATGTTTGGGGAATTTCTTGGAATAACCAAAAAGCAAACAAACACAACCGTAACAGTGTTTAACTCAATTATTATCGTGAATTTTTAGACAAAACGAAAAGTACGATAAATGTTATATAACTTTAAGGACATGAATTGCTGTTCGAAATATAAACCTATACCTTTATAATAATAAAGCAGGAATTAATAACCACTTTTCTAGAAATATTTCAATTTAAAGAAACAAAAGAAATTTCTGTTTTAAAATGTTCCACGAATCAGTGTACATTTAAAAATAAAAACAATTCATAAGAAATATATGATATACAAAAAACAAAATAAACATACCATCGACTGTCTGTTGAGGCGGTAAACACATATTGCCACTTTTGCTATCTCTAGAAACACTGCCAATACCAATACTACCACCACCACAACCACTGCTTCCGTTGCCACTAACAGTTGTATTTACGCCCCCAATACCTTGAGGTGATTGTATACTATTCTGTATGTTTTGCTGTAAAGCCACCACGTTATTATTGTGAAATTGCTGTTGTTGCTGCTGTTGCTGTTTTTTATTATAATCATTACCATTATTATCATTGTAATTATCATAAAAAGTAGAATTAATATAATTAACATGATTAGTTTTATATGGATTACTCGAATTGCTATTATATTGATTATCACTGATATTTACTTGATTTAAACAACGTTGTTTCGCTTGCTGTGGACGTATGCGAGAGGCACTGAATACACCACCTTCATCTGTAACGGTTATTTGGAAATTTTGCTCATAACCCAAACGAGCATCGTACGATGTACTGCGATAATGTAAACTTTTGCCACCACTGCTGGCACCCGAAAATCCCGGCCCGGCTGTTATATCAATAGTAGAGGGCTGTAAAGCGGAATTGTTACCCGTTGGAGAGACGGGTGGACGAAGAGTGAGATTAACAGAGGTGAAACTTTTTTGTGAGCCTGGCACTGAAGATGTAGATGTTGTAGGCGATGAAGTTGCCGATGTAGTTTGTATAGCATTCGGCGTTGCAGTCAAGCAAGGAGACGCTGGCGGCGTTGGTGTTGAGGTAGCAGGCGAGTAAAGAAAGCCACGCGTGTATGGTGGCTCTGGTTGTAACGTAATGACTGAACGATGTCGAATGGGTGATTTAGTTTGCGAATGTTGTTGATTTGTTGACGTTGGTGTCAGTGTTGGTGTTGGTGTCGATGTAGATGTAGTACGTTGGTGGTGAATTGTATTGCTGTTGTTGTGAAACGATGGTGATGACGCTGTCGGTGATGGTGTGGATAATGATACACTAACAGAAATTTCCGATTCGGATAGAGGACTTGACGTTGTTGAGGTATGGTGATTAGAGGCAGAATGAGAATCGTTTAAATAACTATTAGTGTTATGGTTAATTTGAAATTGAGCAGGTTTGGGGGCAATAGGAGGTAGAGGGGCTTTACGTATTGGTTTTGTGGGATAAGTATTATTAGTAGTTTGAGTCGTTTGCTGTTGTAGCTGTTTATTGCGTTGTTCTTGAAAACGTTGTTGCAATTGTATATTTAAAAGATGTCTCTGTTGTTGCTGTTGTTTTTGCATTTGTGTATTCAAATTGAGAGTAGTTGGTCTCTGTCTGGGTAGATTTCTCTCAACACTCTCACCACCATTATTATTGCCAGCACTAACACCAACACTATCAGCAAAACTATTATTGTCGTTGTTGTTATTCACCTCAAATAAGTTTGTGTTGTTAACAGTATTTGACGGAGTGTTGAATATTGATTGTTTATATTGTGGCGTAACAACATCACCTCCACTTCTAATATCTTCACCACCACCACTGCTATTTTTAGTTATTGTTGTATTTATTTTGCCTACATTATCGTTATTATTTTGCTGTTGAATTGGTGGATGCAGCGGTGCTGTTCGTATAGGTTTTATTGGTTTCAATGGTGGTTTTTGCTGTACAATAAGTGGCTTTTGTTGTAATGGTGGCTTTTGTAATGTAGATGGTTTCGTTGTTGCTGTTGTATTATTTACATGATTATTATTGCTATTGTTATTGTTGTTGTTGTTATTATTATTATTATTGCGTGAATGTAAAACTTTGGCAGGATAACTTTGAGCCGGTATTGGATTCAATTCCAATTCATTTCTTAACATTTGTATACAATTTTCACGTTGATGACAGTTTTCATTAACACACTGAGCTACTATCGTATCGGGTATGGTTGGAAATTCTTGTTTCATTTCATGAAATAAGTGCATTATACTAATATTACTACAATTACAATTGATTTCCTTTTTTAATAGATGTGCCGTTTCACTTTTAGTCTCAGCATTATAATTCGTTGTATTAGTATTCAGATTACCTAATTCGTGTAACACTTGACCATTTTCAGTAGTGGCCGTACTTGAACTGTTGCTTTCTGTTGTAATGTTGTCTTCGTTGTTGTGATTTTGCTGTGATTGCAATTGATTTTTACTGTTGTATTGATTTTGTAATGGTTTTAAAGAAATTCCTGGCGGCTTTTGTGGTTTAGCCGCCATTTTTTGCCATCATTTAACAAAATAGCAAACCTGTAATGAAAACAAAGATGGAAAAGTAATTAGTAATGATGCAGCAGATAAAACAGTGAATTTTTTAATATAATTTAGATCATAAAACAAAAACATTTTAAAACTAAACTATGAATTTTCTCCTTTATTGTAAAATCGAAAGCTCTAAATAAAGAGAAAATGACATGCTCTCGTTCCAAGCATTTATTTGTAGCTGTTTGAGAAGAAAAAAAAATATTATTTTGATCGAGTATAATTCCAACAGAAACCACTGACAAAGGGCAAAGCACCGCTCCTTAACGAAATTACAAACAGTAGATCGATCTTCATTGGCTATGTTTAAGACGATATCACAACGATATACCTCAGATGGAGAATAATTGGAAAAGTCAAGATAGCATTAGGTGGGGAAAACCGGTATACTTCAGAAAAATCTGTCTACTTCTGGAGGAAATGGAAAGAGTTAGAAGAATTGGTAAAACTTGGTCTGCAAACACAAAATCATATTTATCCGGACTGTTTGAACAAAAATATAGATGCTGTAGATGGTTTTCACTGTCAATGAGTGTAATTTTATGTAACGATTTACCTCTTAAGCCTAACAGGATTCAACTGGAGCTAGAATTCAAGCACCGATTGGCAATTTCGGAAATTCATTACTACCAGAAAGGATTTGCTTAAAAAGTGGATATGTATGTACATATGTTAACAAATGGAATCGCCGCATTTGAGCTTTGAAAAATCCACATGGTAGAGCAAATTTATACACATTTTTTTACTTCTGAAATTTTCTGAATTAATTAGAAAATATTGCAAAATTCTTAAAGCCATAAAAATTATGTTGATATATACACCGACAGTATCGTAAAAAATAATAGGGACACATATAATTTTAATATTTTTTTAAATCTGTGTTCCCTATAAACGTTAAACCTTCAAATCTCTTGCGCAAAATTTCCAATGTGGCATCAGATGTATGGCACCTGTTGTACAGATCATCCAATTCAGGTCAAAAGAAGTTGGTAACCCTCGCTATTGACAGGAATGGCAGGACCAACGTCGTGCTCAAAGAAATATAATCGGATGACGTCGCCGGCCCAAAATTCACACCAAACAGTGACTTTTTCGGGAATGTATAGGACGCTCTTGGATCTCATGTGAAATGGTATCATTCCCAATTCGAAGCAGAATTAACTTTTCGATAAAAATTAAGTTTAGTCTGATATGTCCGTCTATAGTGATTTCACAAAACAAACTGAATAAATGACAACTAATTCGATAGACGCAGTTTCAACAAAATGGCAATTGTTAAATGCCAAAGTTTGGAAGACCTGATATAAGCGTAGTTTTGTTTCAATATTGATTTCGTAGCTTTAAAGATATTTTTATATCTGAAAAATGTGTCTCTTTGACATCTCAGTTCGGCATCATATGTATGTATTCCCTCGTGTTGTTTGAAATTTTGCATTTTATCAAAGCTACGATTATTTATTTGATTATTTGGTTGTGATATGACTATTTCTTACGTACATAACTTCAATTACAATATAAAAATTCTATAATTGTATTAAGAAATTGGGGTAACAAACATTAGAGGAAAAATATAAATTTCGTTCCCGCGTTTGATGATTTTTTGTGTTTTTTGAAGCTCTCTGGACCATGCCCCAACATCTTCGTCTTTATAGACCACAAAAAAGTTCTGCATAGAAAAAAACGGCCGCTAAAGTGCTTGACCAGAAACCAAAGCATTCCATTTAAACATTTGAAAACTTTACATCTTATATGTCATAGGAAGGTCAGCTTCTTCACCATTACAGCCAATAAAACTATGCTATATATATACTATACTATATATTGTTACGATAATGGAAACGGCGTACAGCGTTTAACATTAAAATGAGCAAAAGCTACACAAACAAATACAACGAACTTGTTACAAGTAAACCAACAACATCAGTATGAAAGAAAAGGGGACAGACAAGTAAGCGAGAACGCAACAACAAGCAATGTGAACAAAATAGACAAACAACAATGAAGTCGCGATAGAGTTCTCGAGAAGGCGAAACCCCGAACGTTCGACTTCAAAAATTTCCATCAGACTGATTACGTGGGCATATAAAAAGGCAAGACAAAGCAGGCAACGATCAGTAAGAACTCAGTCAGTCGTGTGTGAAGACGCGTTGCGTGTGAAGAAAGCAGTCGTGGTTTGAAGATGTCGTGTAAAGATCTACCGAACATTTGTTATTGTGTACGCGAACAGAAGTGTAAAGAAGAATAGCGTATAAAGCAAATTATTGTTGGGTTCATCAAGTTGTAAACGGTGGCACACAAAAGTAGTGCGAACAATAAAGAGTTTAATTGAAACTAAACACATGTTTGTTTTTCTTTTGTTTGCAAACAACGAACTCATATTTAAACGTTTTTAAAAAGGTAGAAAGGTAAGAATATTTTTCCAGATGCAACGACAGCTAACATCCTAGAACCTTTTAAACGTAAAAAATGAGCAGAGACTGAAACGAGGCAATGAATAGGCAGATAAAGAAGTTTCATGAGAATCTTAAAGAACTAAAGAAATAATAATAAAAAGAACATCTATGACATAGTACTGAAAGTAAGATATTGCCTCAATCATATTCATCAACACTGTATTTATAATGTTTTCATCAAAAAAAAAATCATTTTAATTTATTAAAAAAAAAAAAAAAATTATTTCATTTTCCAGAATTAGAGCAGAGCACTAATTTCACTCAAAAGCCCACTCCAACAACAAATTGCAAATTTTGCAAATAAAAAAGAATCAAATAATTTTGCAACAACAAGAAAGAAGAAAATTTATAAACAAATGACAAGTGAATTTAAAAATATTTATGACACCACAACAAAACAATATACCAACCAATACTCTAACCAAACAAACACCACCACCATCAGCCATGCTATCTGAGAAAATAAAGAAATTTTCGCAGAGAGAAGATAAAATTCTTGAAAAAAAAATGTTTCATTTTCTTTTATTATTTGCGGACAGAAAGAAAACAGCAACCAGAATTAGAATAATAAACAGAAATGAAAATGAAACTGCGCCAATCATGCCCCACAATTTAGGTGGGTGTGTGTGTGTACAAAAGTGTGCGTCCATGTGTGTATGTGAGTATTTAAATACAGTAATCCCTACCAATAACACGATACTCTCATAACACATTTTAATATTACGTGATTTCAGTTTCTTGTATAACAAGGGTATTCCCTAATATAACGTGGGAATTTCCAACCTACCGTGTTATAGAGGTATTACTGTAATGCATATTTTATAAATAATAAAAGTTTTTTGTTGTTTTTATTGTTATTTATCACACATGTACGATGTTTTATTCCGATTCTCATTTTTTTGTTTTGTCAAAGGGTATTAAACGGTCTTAATAACATCAAAAGCAAGAAACAACAGCAAAAAAAAACAAGAGAAATAAACAGAAGATTGTTTAAAATGCCATTAAAATTAAATTTCTTAAATTGTACATTGACTTTTGCACATACAATTCCATGTGAATATTTAAAGCTGAATAGTTCAAGTTCAAAATAATGACGTTATAATATCGTTATCGTTTATCGAAGTAAAGTGTTTAAAAGTCAGTATATAATCACCCTGTTCTCTATTCCAAAACAAAAAAAAACAAATTTGATTAATTTCGTATTAATGGTGCCCTTGATAGTTTGAAAGTAATAATTGCAGAAAACAAACTTTTTTTCATTGTTAATCTAAAAATAGATTAACAACATCTAACATCAATCTAAAAATAGATTAACAACTTCGTTTTTTATCGTTATTTCAATTACTGGATCTAATATATAGGGTGCAAGGAGCGAACCACTAGGGAGTTTGAGGGTTGTTTTTGCCACCAAGAAGTTGTCGACATCTTTACTTATGAGTTCGAAGATTACGACAAAAAGGAAGTTGGTGCTAGCCAGGAGGAGGATAAATCTGCAAGAGAATCTCATGAAGAAACTGAAGAGTTGAACCATAACAGTTAGAAGGAACAATACAAGAGGATAACAGATATGTTCAGGAAGTGAATAGAGCTGTCATAAGGAAAGCCCAAGCCGAAGAAACGAATAGAGCTACCATGGGAGATGTCTCAGAAAAGGCTATGATTGAGAACAGTTGAATAAATTTATTTAAAAGAAATAAATTTAACTGAAGAGGATAGCTAAGCGAAATCGGTTGTAGCAATTTTTGCCAATAGGAATAAAGATTTCTGTGAAAGAAGTCTAAGCAATTTTCCATCAATGTGCTCTAGTAGTCTAGTGGGACTAGACTATTAGCGAGCGGGTCGTGGCCTCGATTCCCACCAGAGACTCTGGTCTGTGACACTACACCGAGCATATGGTCAAAGTTACTCAGCTCGCATATAATTAGAATATAATTTGTAATTGTATTGTAATTAATAAATAAATTTTCCATCACAATGGCAACAAATTACCTAACACCGAGGAGATGGTGTAATGTATTGGCTAAAGTGCTTGATTAAAAACCAGAACAATCCAGGCTTGAAAGTGAAGAAAATGACATAATTGTCGAAATCTGTAAAATCATCATTAGTAGTCTTATCCACTGATGCCTTATATGGTGAGAGATTCTTAGAAATATTCTTAGTAGAACTATGCTGGCAAAAGTGAAAAAGACTACGTATTTAAATGTTACTGGTGCTTGCAGGATTTATCTCAATAATGCCTCTTTGAGCTGTAAACGTTTATTTAAGAAAATAATGGAAATTCAAGATAACATCCGATATGAGAGCTGATATTTTCATCGAATTTGGCTACTTTGCAGCCCTCTATTGATTATCGAACATTCCGAGCACCGAGCATATAAAATGTTGATGGATTATTGGCCTGATTTTTTTGTTTTTAACCTTTCGGTGTAAATTTTTACAGCAAAAAAATTTTTGTGACATGTGGCAATATCAAAGATAATCTATAAGATTTGCCATGAATAGACTAGAGGACGAACAACGCTTGGAAATCATACATACATACTACATACATACATACATACATAATTAGTCATTGCAACCCTTCAGTAAGGATTACGATTTAGCTTCTCACAACACTTATGTTGCGTGTGTTAATTTTATCCATAAGTGGCTGGACATACAGTTTAAAGTCAACTCCGAACGACAGATTTCTGAGAAACGTTTCATGGCAATTTTATTTTTCGCCAGAAATCTGCTGAGAAGGCAGTCATCAAAGAAATATTTTTTTTGTATTTCGTTTTATTGAAGATGTCTGATCTAAGGTACGAATTGTGGCCTCACGTTTAATAAAACAACACACTAGACTATTGCGACTTCAACCTTTGGAAATCATTGAATTTTATTATTCAGATTTGTAAAAGAAATATACAAATATCTCTGTGCCGACAAAGGAGAATTGCCGAATTGGGAGTTAAGAGTAGCCAGAGATAGTTAATTTGCTGCCAATGTACCTTGAAAAATATACTAATTGATGCGATTTGTGGAACGCATTACAAAAATACGTTCTAATTATTTTTTTTCTTTTGTGCAAAATGAAAGAATTAAACTTGGGTGGGATAACACGTATCTATTAAAAGGCTAATTTCTTTATGGTAAAGAGAAAAAACCAACCACAATTCCTGCCCTGGCAGGCAACATCACAGTTCTTATTTTAAAGATACCGGTCGTAATACTGAAAAAAAGAACACTAAAATTGGGATTCACATGTTAACTGTCTTCGGTAAAGGCTCGAATAATATTTATATGAAGTAATCTTAAAAAACTAAATGGCAGTCATGCAAATGTTCTTGACGTGTTATATAAATTCAAATGTAGACGGTTATAAAAACTCTCCTTTATATTATTATCAAATTAATTTTATACAATTTGTTTGTAAAATCTAGTTTTATAAAATAATTTAATGATCATGATGCTTGTATTTAAAAAAAAACGTATGTATTTAAAAATGAACTTTGAGGTGAAATTTTAAAAAGTGAACAATTAAATTCAATTAATTAAAACTACATTTAGTAAATAATAACTTACATTTTTTTTAATAATTAGAAAATAAAAACAATATTATAATTGAAGGTTTTAAGCACTTTTTAAAGAATTATTTTTGAAATATATTTTAAATTCTGTAATAGTTTGCAACACTTTCAAAAAATCTCAAACTTGTTTTAAGTATTAATTTTATTTAATTTGTATTTAATTTTAATTTAATAATTGTATATGAATTATATATACATTTATATATTTTCTTTTTGCTTGTTTTAAATTAATAATTATATTTTTTTGTTTATATAAATATAAATCATTTTTTTTTTATTTTTTAAGTATACAACACTCAACTCAACAATGTAGTGGTTTTAAATTTAAATAATGACAACAATCAACAACAACTGCTACTTTAGCACAAAGTAGAAAATTTATTCATAAATTTATTATTTTTGTTGTTGTTGTTGTTTTTGTAGAAAATCCCGTAATTATAGTATTTAAAAAGACGTTATAATTTTTTTTTTTTTTGTTTTTGTTCAATATTTTATATTTTTTTACCCGCTGTTAGTTTTGTTGTCAACGGTTTAAATGCTGTACAAAAACTAAAGAAAATTCTCTAGAAATATTAATGAGCTTAACGGAAAACAAAATATATGAAAAAAAAATATATTCAACAACAATAACAAGAACATAGTCAAAGTATAACAGAAAATATAATAGAGAAACGGGGAATTTAAGAATCTTGTTGTAATTGTATGTACTGTAGCACGTAAACCAAACAATATGAGAAGAAAAAAAAACATGAGCAGAAAACCTGATAACGATATAAAGAGAAATGGCAAAGAAATTTTTGCGTGTTTAAAGAGTGAATAAATAGAGAATGGGGTAATAAATTTATAAATCAGAAATAATTTCTTAATTGACAAGTGAAACTGTTATAATTTGGAAATAGGATTTCTGTTTCCACGGCAGGTACACAGGTCGATGACCAAAAGTAAGCATAAAGTTAGGCTACTCTAGAGTGAAAAAAAATTATTTTACGAGTATTTCCTGTAGCATCGAGTATTGAAAAAAAAAGAAATTGTTTACTTTTATTTGTTTTATTTATTTATTTAAATGAACAATATATAAGGCAACACAGTATAGAATACAACAATGATTATACGATGCGATTTTTGCTACAACTCATTGTAACACTTTAGCTTTACTTTTACACTTCATTTATTTTCGATATGGCAACTTCTTGAACTTACTGTGGATTTACTTATATACATAGTTTTGTTATTCTTATTCTGTCTTTGTTTATTTCTTTCTTAATGTTTGGTTTTCTTGCTCTTTTTTTTCTACAGTTAACATTTAGTGCATATTCTGCTATCGACAAAAACCTTCGTCCTTTGTGTAAAAATCTAGTGCTCATAATAATGTTTACAAGCATTTGAGACTAACATTCCCTTAAAGCAATTATTCCTAATGGACGGGTTCAGATAGTAGTCAGTTGGTTACAGTTCCAGACAAGTTAGATATAGAAAAATTGTACAACGAAGCTTCTGGTCTTTAGCCGAGTCGCTACCAATACTTCTTCCATCGAGCAAACCTGTCACAGGCAATTTACTTTCAACAATCCATTAAACCTAGACATACCTAAAATTAATTGATATTTTAAAATCAAAAATCAAATTTAAATCAATTTCAAAACGACGCACTTATGAATTTTTAAAGTTATAAATCTATTTTTTTTTCAATTTTTACATTTTTTATGTTATTATAACAAAATAAAATAAAAAAAAACTAAACAAAGTATGCAAGAAACATTGTGTGTGTTTTCATACTCTATGAACTTTAATAAAATAAAATTTGCTTTAGGAGAACCCCCGCATGTTTTGTTCTTTGACTTTTGTCTCATAGAACTGCCATAATATGGTCACATAAAATATAAACAAAATAAAAAGACAATACATAATAATAAAAAAAATATTTTACTGTATTTTGTTTATTGTATAGAAATATAATATATTCATGTTCGACTTGTTTTTAATTGCTTAAAACAAAAAATCCGATGCCTTTTTTAAGATTTCGCATTTTTTATTTGACATTTTTTTGAATTTAACGATCAATTAATCATTGAAGTGTTGAAATTTTTTTATTAATTTTATTTTAATCCGCCCTTTATATACCATGCCACCGCATAATTTATTATTTTATATTTATTATTAAACTAAACTAAAAGGAAATTCAGAAGAAAAAAAAAACATTTCAAATGTCACTTTGTACATATTATTTCATTTTATTTTTCTTAATTTTTATTTTCATAATTTTTATATTTAACTTTGTTTTCGTAGAATTAACGTTCCTTAATGTTTATTATTATTTTTCGAACATTTTCTAACGCCCACTTAGAATTTTAATTATATTTTTCATATTCCAATATAAAGCATACAAATATAATAAAAAGAAATTGTTTTATAAATTATTGGAAGATAATAATTTAAAATTGACGATATTTTCGAAAAGAATATTATCGAATAAAAAAAAATAAAAAATTAACACTTTTTTATACGAACGTAAAATCATTAAAATGAAGGGAGGTGACGTATGATTTACAAAAATTTAAACCATCTAAAATATTTATTACGTATACGTACTAGCGAACAAGAGTCTGAACAAGTCTCGTGTTATTTTATTTTTATCAATTTTCTTTCTCTCTTTATATATGTTTATAATAATATTGTATATGAAATATGTATGCACCCTGTGAAAATCAATTTTGTTTAAGATCATTGTAAATTTTTATGTTTTTACAACATAAGCCATGTATTTGCAGAAAATTTAAGATTATTCATTTATAAACACTTTTAAATTGTTTTGTTCTATTCTGAGTAATAATTTTGTTATAGTTTTATTATTATTGTGTTATAATTTACCTGTACGTATTCTATTTCTGTTATGAAAGTTCGTTGTTATAAATAAGAAAGACACTGAACATACCTCAAAGAAATAATAGAGTGACCACAAACAATGAAATCATTTTAAATCAAAGGAAATACAGTAATTGCAGCTTACCATTATGTTTTTAAAAATATAATTGTTGTATAATATAAATGTTTTTAAAAATTAATTAAGTTTTGAATAACAGTAATAATCGAAATGCTAATTTATTATAAAGGCCTAAGGGAGGTGTACCCAAGGTTGCATAAGGAAAGGCTTTGTCCTAAAAAAAATAAAAAAAAAACAATTCCATTGAAGTCAAATCGAATTCGGCAGGTGGCAAGAATTTCTTTTACACATAAAATAGAGAATTTTAACGAAGCTGAAATGAGCCAAAGACTTTCCGTTTACATATTTGTTAAATAATTCCGCACGTTTATATACAATAACGAATAACAGCAGACTACTTAATTTAACTTACTTAATTGGTCATTACAACCTTCTAGACAGGATTACAGCCTAGTTTCTCACACCACGCATGTTGCGGATGTTAATTTTATACATAACTGGTGAGACCTGTAGTTTAAAATCGACTCCGAAAAACAGATTTTTGAGAAACTGTTCATGGCAATGTTTTTAATCTCAGAGATTTTGCCAGAAGACTGTTGAAAGGAAATCCCAAAAAATATTTTTCTGAGCCTGGGTTTGAACCACAGCCTCATGGCTAATAAACCAACACACTCTGCTAGACTGCGGTGACTTCACGAATAACAACAGACGCTGTCAACAAACAAATCAATTGAAACTGTCTTCTGTATTCTGATTAAGGGATACGCTATGTTCAATTACCAGTATAATGTCATAAAGAGTGCAGCCAAAGTCTTTATAAATTTCACTAAGAAATCTAATAGTCGTAACATTCGTATCGCGTATCTTAGTTACCAAAATTTTATGCTCTCAAGATGCTCTAGAACTAATTCTTGAATGGCGTACACCACTGTACTTACTCGTAGATTTCAAGAAAGCTTTCTATGTCATCAGACGAACTGCCATATGGAAAGTATTGAGAAGAAAAGAAATAAGAAGATAAAATGAATCATCAGAGCTATATACGAGGATGCAGAACTCTCAATTCTTCACAACGGCAGTATAAGTCAATCATTTCATACAAATTCAACACCATACTGGCTGATATCATAAGCGAAGTCTGTTCAAAGAAAAGAGGAATACTACGGACCCTCTTACGCCAATTCAAGGATTTGGAATATGCGGACGATATTCGTCTACTCTTGCACAAAGTCTCCAACATGCAAACAAGGTTTAAAGACTTAGAAAGACTAGCGCGCAATGTTAAACTTGAGATAAATATAAAAAAAAACGAAAGCCGTGCAAACAAGTTAATTGTTTCGAGAATATTTGTGTATTCAAGTCGCTTTAAAATTATAAAAAAAAGAAATCCACACTCACTATCTATTTGTACATTTTTAAAAAAACTGTTTTATATCGATAAGAGTTAAATTCTAAATCGCCATGTCTGAGGCGACTTTCCAAATAAGATCTGAGGCGTTGAAATCCAAACAGAACCTCTTATTGGCATCAAAGCCTTTGCATAGAACTTTAAACATGCATTAACGAAATAGTAAAACTTAAAATCTAAAACAAAACAACTTTTACGAAATAAATTGAATTACTCAAAAAAAAATCCATATTGGGAATGCATTAAATAAGGCAGAACGAGTGCATAATACGTAAACGACCTTCACAATTAGCCAGATTCGATGTTGGATGTTTTTCACCTTTATTTTCTTGCTGAATTTAATTTTGTTGTTTTTGTTTTTTTATCATTTTTTTTTTTTGCTTCAAACAGCACACTTACGTCAAAGGAAGAAGTGAAATGCGCGTTAATGGTCAAGAGGCAAAGGAATAGGAAAAAAAATAAATAATAATTTTTGTTGTAGACCGAGAACAAACGAACGATACAGGTTGCCAAATATTGAAAATATATTTCTCTTAAAAATAAAAAAAAAAAATTTAAAAAAAAAATAAAAAATAAACAAATAAAATACAAGAGGAATAGTATAGAATATACTCGGACTGTGATAAAATGTGGCTACTGGACACCTTAATATGTATTATTATTTGATGAAAAAAGGCTTCAGAGGCTTCTGAAAGTAATAATGAAAGACTCTTTTTAATAATCCCAATCCCTTAAAGTGAATATTGATAAAATTTCAACTGTATCGTTGGCAGTGGCAAAGCACTGCAACTCATTAACTAAAAATTTGATTTGAGTCTTAACCGATTATATGGTACTAGCTTTTCGAAAAATTTCGTTTCGCCTTCTTTTTATATTTGAAATGAAGCTGGTTTAAACCAAATACATATGCGCCATCTTTAACGATAAAGCTGTCATCTGTGCAGTGCTTTTGGGTTTTCTTTATACATATATTTGATACGAGCGTTTTTAAACCATGTTCAACGATAAAGCTTTTATCTGTGCTGGGAATTTTGGGTTTTCTGAGCGATAAATTAATTGCGTTTTGCAGGTCTTTCTGGAATCTGTAAGTGCAAGGTTCGGCCTAAACGGCAGATGTATGAAAACATCACAACTAAGCTTTTTCAAATTCTATCGGATCATGAAAGACGTGTATGTCCTAAACAATTATAAATGAATGGTTCCGTAAGGAACAATTTCGTTCTAATCCCAGCAGACACACAGCATTTGCTTCCTTCAAATGGCAGAATACTGTTTGAATAACTGTTTGATGATTGAGGCCTAATACCCTAGCCTATGTGTCGATCTTTTTCAATATTTACTGTGTTTTTAATTTCTTTTTTTGTAATAAGATCGAAAACAATCAAACCATTTTGCTGTAGTTTTTCTAGTTACAGCATCGTCACTTCCAAATCTGTTCAAAATTTTTCAGCAATCTGCTACGCGCATATCGCGAAATATGATGAAAAATTCACTCATTTTTAAACTTTGATGACTTATGTTTTCTAACAAAGTCACGCTTAAAATCCTTTCAAACAAACTTTAGTGTTGCCTGCAATACGCACAGGTGACTCCTCCTAGAATACATGCAGGTGGTTTCAAGTATGTGTTCTGATTCATTCTCATAATCATAGAATCTACTTATTGGGTTCGAGATGTAAACAGTATCTGCAGTATCCTGTCAAAAGACCGGTTACTAACCTCAGGCTATTATTCCTTTATAGTCTGATGTATGGCTCCCATACCCTCCTTATATAATTTCCCAACAAAAGTTTAGTTTGACTAAAACCTATTCAGTTTGAGAAGAGTCTTTCCTTACCTTTTAGCAAAGTAAGAATGACTTCTTTTAAGTTAAATAAATAGGCACCGTTTTATGTGATATCTTGTTGCCATTTTGAAGGTAATACAGTTACGTCTTTCTATTAGAAACTTTTGGTTCTATTGGCGAAATAAAATTATTCGTCTTACACAGAACCAGACAGTAATAACATGCTACTTGGTCCGAACTACTAAAATTACTGAGCTTCAAGCGAAACACTATCACTGTTGTGTTGCCTGACGTTGTTGTGATGCAACACAATTCCTCTCCCATTAATTGAAAGGCTTGTGAGCAATTATTTTCTTTTGACTGTTCAATTCATAATCGCCGTAGTCTAATAGGTTGTACCTTGGCTTTTTAGACGTGAGGCCGCGGTTCAAACCCCAGATCTGGCATCTCCAACAAAACGAAATATGAAAAATATTTCTCAGCAGATTTCTGGCAAAAACTCTGAGAGTGTATAAAATTGCCATGAAAAACTTCCTCAAAAACCTGTCGTTCGGAGTCAACTTTAAATTGTAGGTCCCGCCAATCATGTATAAAATTAATACACACAACATGAGTGGTGCAAAAAGTTAAACCGTAATCCTGACTGAAGGGTTGTAATGACCAATTATTTATGTTTGTATGTATGTATGTTCAATTTGTAACCGTAAAGGTCGAAATTAAGCCTTTGGTCACAGGAGAACAATTCAGAATCTCATCGAGTACACTCTACTTTTGAATTTTTCAATTGAAAACAATTTTTCTGTGTTATTTGCAGTTGCAAACTTCTGATATAACTGATCTCATGTCAAAAAACTAATTTAATTTAATATTCAATAGGATTTTATAAATAATAAATAAAATTATTTTCAAACCAATTTATAGCCGTGGCAATTTGTGTAAAAACCCAATAACTTGAAATTTTGCTATACAAAGTATCAAAAATGTATTTTTAACGATGGTCGTGTATAAAAATAAATCAATTCACATGCATGGAAAATGTCCAATTTTGAAAATCAATCTAAATTTATAAACTTAAATGTACATACGTTTGTATTGTTTTTGCAATTTTATTTCGATTACTTTTTCTTTTTTTTTCACTTAAAAATAAATAAAGAATAATTATTATGGCACACAAGGAAAAAATACAAGAAAAACCCTTAATTAATATAGAAACAAAAAAAAAACGAAGAAAACTATTGAATTTTTCTATTTTTGGTATATTTATACACCCACCCACACACAAGCCAGCCAAGACGGCGTTGAAAACGTCAAAAAGAATTCATACAAAACAGAAAATTTTGTAAAGAGGACATGAATGCGGAGATAGACAAGTCGAGAGAGGAGGAGATATTTATGTTTAGATAGAGAAAGAGACATATTAACAAATTAATAGACAGACAGGTGATTTTTTTTGCTTCTTCTCTTCTGCTCCTCATCTAGTAGTGTATGACAAAAGAACACAAATTGCACCTGGTCTAATGAAAAGCAATCGTTAGAATAAATAAAAATTAAAAATCTATGCAAATGAAAAAAAAAAGAATTCATTAAAAAAAAAAGAATACTTAGAAGCATAGAGAGATGCATTTTGAAATAATCATTGAAATAATTTTTAATTTCTTACAAAAAAAAAACAAAAAAAAAACGTGCGAATAAATTGTAACGAATCGATTTATTCAAAAATTCTCAAAAACCATACGTTTTGGCATTTTGAAAAAGAACTTTTCACCTCCATTCACACCACTACTACTAATATGGCTACTACTAGGCAAAATATAGTTGCTAGACCGGAAATAACACTATTCTCTTTCGAAAAAAAAAAAATATAAAAATAAACAATAAACAATAAAAGAAAAACAAAATAAGTTTAAAGAAAAACTTTCACTTGATAATAAATGATCTTTTAAATAAAATAAAATTTAAAAAAAACAAAAGCAACACAAATTCTACATAGAAACATATACAATTAAGCGTAATATAACAATATTATATGTTTTGCTCTCTATTGTACATGTGTACGTATGTACACATAAATTATAACAAATCAATTTTAAAGAAAAATGCAATAAATTAAGATCAACAAAAACAACAATACATTAAAAACAACAAAATCAAAATACAACAAAAGATTTTCTTAAGGAGGCAGCGACAATAAAAGCCGCTATCCTGATTGGTTTAAATGAAAGTATGAGAGCAAAAGTGAACCTTTTACTCTAAGATTGCCTTTATGGCAACCTTTTCGAAGGGTTTAAGACTGGATTTTGTGCCGGCCAACTCCATCACTTGAAATTTTTGACTTTTCAAACAAGTTTGAACTAGTTTCGACTTGTGTTTCGGATCATTATCCTGTTGGAATATTGTAACATCCTCGCTATATTCTAACTGTCCTAAAGCTACTGGTAAATTTTCATACAAGTGGTCCACGGAGTTTTCCTTACGCATTATGCCCTTTATTTGGACAAGTGGACCCACTCCAAAATAAGTAAAACAACCCCAAACCATTAGGGAACCGCCCCCATGTTTTACGGTTTTATGGCCTGGTACGATTGGGCAGCCTCGAATATCTTAGACCAAAAATATTGTATTCCATCTGAGTTGAGTCGATTAAATTTCGTCTCATCTGACCACAAAACTCTTTGCCAGTCATCCAATGTCCAGGACTCATAAGACTTAGCAAAGTTTAGACGGGCCTTTTTTGCTTTGGTGTTAATTTAAGTTTTTTTTTTGGGTTCTTTTAGCTGGAATAATGCCAATTTTTTTAAAGATGTTCGTACTGTCCACACACTGGCATTCTTCTTTATTCTTATTGCAAAGCAAAGAAAGTCGCACGGTCGCGAAATTTCAATCCGTATTTACTCTAAATGCCGTACGCTCTCATTACATATTAAGTTTACACGCTCTTTTCTACACAAAAACTTGACATGTTGCACCGCTAGAGTGATCGTCTGAAGGCCAAGTCATATAGAATCTATCATACGTTAAACTTTGATTTTCGCTAACGCAAAGAATAAAGTAGGTCAACTTTTAAGTTCTGACTTGCGTTGAATACTTTGATAGCTATCAGCTGGTTTGTTGTGCGAAAAACTGTTCGGAAACTATCTCAAAACGGATCGACTTCTGCAATCAATCCAGATGTGATCATTTAAAAAGGGGAGTTTAATTGACAGCTAAAAAATGTTGGTAAGTGCGGTCGGAATGGTATATTACCAACGGGCTTGCGTTCTCAAATCTTCAATAGGGATGCTCCTTCGGGACCAGAATATTCGAAGTGTTCTTTTATTGGTAAAATAAAGTTTAAAGCCGCTGATGACTTGCCGGTTTGTTCATCAATAAAGGAGTGCAGACTTAACATTTGTGTGTCTTATTCCTTGCCTTTCTTATTCTCCCATCTACATACATACATACATAATTGGTCATTACAACCCTTCAGTAAGGATTACAACCTAGTTTCTCACACCATTTATGTTGTGTGTGTTAATTTTATATATGAGTGGTGGGACCTACAGTTTAAAGTCAACTCCGAACGACACACACCCCTTCGTCAACGGTAAGCAAGATTCCTGCAAGATGGTGCAAATCTTTTAATTGGCAATTACTTTAAACCATTGCCATGTCGTAAAATGCTTTTGGGCCTCTTTTCTATTCCTTTACTGTACAACAATATGCAGTAGCATCTGCAGTTTACTAGACGCACCATCTTACAGTGGCTATCACAACTTTTTAATATTTTATTTCAAATGGATTTCAAATTCAGTACGAATTGCAATATTCCACAATTGAAAATCTGTTTTCAAAACAACAGGAATCAAAACAAATGTTGTAGGGTAAATAGGGAAGAAAGGAAGAAAGAAAGAAAAGAAAACATTGAAGTGAAATTAAGAAAATGAAAAGAAAGAATAAATTGATGAAAATACATCTTTTGTTATTTTCTCGCGCGCCACTTTGACTTGAAGAGGCGTTTTATGGAATTTCGGACGTCAGTCAAATACCGAACTGACGTCATTTATAATATTTTTATAAGAATATTATGATTTTTTTCTTGTTGTTGTTTTACTTTTTAATAATATTTTCTGTTTAACAGTTAACAGCGCAGGAATATATTGTATTTTATATTGGGGAACAAAGTATATGAAAAAAAAAGAAACGATTTTAATCTGTTTTTTTTTATAGATTAAATCTAATAATAAAGTAATTAAAAAGTTATATTTTTATATTAAAATACCAAAAGAAATACAAAAAAAAAAAGAAAAAAAAAAAATTGAAAAATAGGGAAAAATATTTCGCCAATTATTTCAATAATTTTATTTCATTTCATATAAAATTATCGGTATTTCGCATAAGAAATTTTTATGAGTTTTAAAAATAGATTGTCATTTAAAAGACTTTTGATAACGTTTTAGGGTGGGCTTTACAGTTTTTTTTGCACACTCACACTCTTCTTTCATTTCGGATAATATTCACTAGTTTTTGTTTGCAAAATGGTTAAAATTATTTTATAACTGTTCTTATCTACACACGTATCGAAAAAGAAAACGTCCATATATATAATTAATAAATAAATGCAATTAAAAATTGTCTCCACGTAGTAAATATATTAATGTCTATAGGAAAATCACTCTCTTGCAGCCGTCACTCTTTGTTGGTGACTTCGACAAGTTTCGAAATGGTAGCCTTTGAAACAGAAACCCTTATTGACCCACTTGATAACAAAAACTATAAGTATAACAAATTGCCTTTCATGCGCATCATCTGATATACACCATCCTAAAAGCCACTGACTTCTTTACTCTACGTTTGAAATCCTATAAAACCGTAGCCCCAAATGATGAATATTCTACCAATGTAGCTTAGAAATCTATTGATATTATTGCTGAAGGCATAACGTCTTGTGGTAAGTAGGTTAGGTAAACTTTGAATTTTAAACCGATGTAGAAGAGAAAGATTTTCCAAATCAAGGATTCCCAAATAGTTTTTGTTACTTGGGGTTTGAGATATAGACGACGAAGCTAATTGTTTTGGGATTAAATCGGATAAAAAATGGTCTTGTAGGAGAAATGGTCCTAGTGGACTGGATAGCCATGGTATCAAGGATTCAAAAATAGTTTTCGTTGCAGTCGAGCATTACTTGGGACCGGAACCTAATACAGGCGACGTAGCTAATATCTTTCTCATCGAAAAGACCAAAAAATTCAAGTAATCGGACCAAAAAGTGCAAGTTAAAGGCCGAAAATATGCATTTTATCGCAGTGCAACAGCCACCGCGTCATTTGCACGAATTATGCCTTTGAATTGAGTGGATATCTACTCTACCAAATTAAATAGCATCATAGTCTTTGATGGATTTGTTATCTATGTGTTTGCATTTAGCCATTTGCAAACGTTATTTCTGATGTATGCACATAAATATACCAGAGATACAGACAAAGAAATCTTTTGTGCCACTAATGAATGAACGGTTACATGAATCTTCCGTTCCTGTTTTCCATTCGATTGATGATCTGATTATTGTTCTTTCTGCTATCCGGGTTTGGCAGCTGGGTTTTTGCCTTTGTGACTGCCCGCCTCTTAATAGAAGGCGGTGAAACAACCTGTAGAATAGTAATTTTAGGTTTTAATCTCGCTGTCGAGAGAAGATATATAGGCTTTCCCAAGGTTTGTTATGGGTTTACGCTGTCTAAGGAACGTGCGTTCATCCTGTCGTACCTTAACCCTCTGTTTCCTTTTTCTAAAACAAATACACTGAGTTCCATGACCTCCAGCTGCTTTTATATTCGTTACTAAGGCTACGCACGCCCTCACACCTTACTATCTACCATAGCCTGATGTTCAGTATGATTTGTGTTTGTCAAAGAGGCACACCTAAATCGTTTCAGTGAAATACAGTAAAAGTTTATTAGTTTTAAAAGTGTTGTTTAAGGTTCTTTTTGGTCAACAAAGTGAGAATATTATATGCTGTGCTATGCTATGAGTTTCCGATAAAATGTATATTATGTATAGAGTTGAGAACGTTTAAAAGCTAAAAATAGTGCATTAATTAAAAAAAGCTTAGGTTTTGAAAAAGCGCTTGATTAAATTTACCATCTTTTGCGAGTACATTTTCAGAAATTATGAACATGTATAATAAATTTATATAAAAAAAAAAAAAAACAGTCTGATAACTTTTAATATTCTGTCTGCATAGACTGGTTTAAACTGCACAGAAATCGATATAAAATAAAACATGATAACGCTTTTCCAAGAATTCATAACATTTAATGGAAAAATTACTTGTTTGCCCACCATTTGCTTATCAACTTCAGAATGAAAATGTTTTTATTTATAATCGCAAAATTACGTATTTATGTACGTGCATATGTATGTATGTATTATGAAAAAGTTTTATTTTTATTTAATTGTTGATAAGAAAAATCAAAACAACAAAAATGGTAAGTCCCCTATACCATGACAAAGCACTTCAATGTTTAATGCTGGCATCAACAATTGGTGCCAACAATAACTTACTAATGGTACTTTTAGCAAAAACATTACAAAGATAACATAGATTAATTACGATAACGATGATATTGCAACGTCAAAATTGTTGATAAAAATGAAATTAATTATAATATTCGCTTTTGATAAGCAAAACAACTGGGGCGAAATTTTATTTTATTTCGTATTTTTTTTTGTTCTCAGTAAAAAACAGTGCGATAAGATATCTGTTCCATATAGCGGTCGATTTCTTTGAATGAAATTATGTTTGCTTGAAGGGCAATTTTAGTTTTCGAGATTAAATAGAAAATATGAATTGCTTTAATTCTAACACGCAGCAATTTGCTGTATCTGATGGGAATATGGATGCATTTTTGTTGACGGTCATTCGGCCAATATTCTTTGAAATCCAGAAGTACGCATACCGTCGACAGATTACCAAATCTTGACACCGTCTTTGAGAGTCTTGTGATAAATTTATTTACTTTTGTTAGAACGCAAGTTAAAACTGAACATCAGCAAAAAGAATATATGAACAGAACCAACAGTAATTGCAAAATAAATTTAGAATTCCATTTAAATAGCCATGAGAAAAATATTCAGTTGTAGAATAAGTAGTCCATTAAATACTGAAAGTCAACAGCCAAATGAATGAAATAATTTTCGAGACACTTTTCTTTACATACTTCAGGAGAATCGAAATACCGTCATTCGGCAGAGAATTCAACTTACCAAAATTCATACCCAGAATCAGCAACCTCATCCGACTAAGGCGTGGACAGTCACAGAACAAGTGTACTTTAGTTTTCAAATCCTCCCCTTCGCAACATTCTCTGCAAAAGTCCTGGCGGAATCTATCCCAGTAGCTAGGTTAAATCCCTGACATTAAATTCGCTGAAATTAACCGTAAGAAATCCAATAATCAGTCTTGCCCAACAGTAAACCTGTTCTAACATCGTCTGCACCAAATTCATCCGCCCAACGTTTCTGCCTCTTCTTCCTGGCTTATCTTTCAGCCAGCAAGACTGTAGAGGTAGAAGGATGGAGATCTAGGATCAATCATCAAGTCGTTTGGAGGGATTACAGAGAATCATCTACTATAAGCTGTTCCATTAGCACGAAAATTTTGGTAGAGAATTTTAATAATGAGGCTTCGATTGGTAGTATGAGACGCATCCACCATATTGTTTAGCCACTGTCAACAACTCTGACGTATATTTAGTTTTATTGTTTTTACGATCGAGAAACTATGGAATAATTCCCTTTGAAATGACAACAAATTTCTCAACTAAACGGTGCACTCGTAATAGGTACATGATTTTAATGGCCCCCTCTTACCTCAAACAGTTGTAATAAATAATGCTAAGCGAGATTAAAATTTATCTGAAACATTTAGAACGTCATCATACTTTTTGCCTCCATATTACACTTTAACAATTCATTAATTTTAATTCAGATTTGCTTTAAAAATAAAAATTTCCTTACTTTGTCGCTTTCAGCTCATTCTGTATTTGCATTTACGATATACCTGTTAAAAATTATAATTAAAGAAAAGTAACTTCATTAAATTACTTTAAAGTATTTCACAAGAAATAGAAAAAAATATTTACGAATGCAATCTTTTGTGTTTGCATGGAAAAACAACGAATTAAGATCACCTGTCACCAAGTTGTCAAACGCATTCAAACAGCTGAAAAGGAAAAACAATATTCCCAAAAACAAAAACCTGGAAAAACCCGCTAAAAGCAAAAAAATCAAAAACAACAGAAAAAATACAATCACTTAATTTTAATAGCAAAATATGAATAAATAAATACACCAAAACAATGGAAAAACATCAAAACAAAATTAAAATTAATATTTTCAACAGATTCTTATATTCTCTTTTATCTCTACTGACTATGATGAAATTGTATGCAAATTTTTTTTCGCTTATCAGCGGAAATTCAATACAATAAACACACATATTTTGTTTAAACCTCAAAAATAAAAAAAAAATAAAAAAGGAAGGAACAAATATTATGGCAAAAAGGTAAAACAGATCGCAAAAAAAGCAACAAAAATTGTGAAGATTAGACGGAGAGGGAAATAAACAACAACAAATTTTACTATTGCGTATTCAGTTTTTTTTTATTGACAATGTTGTCACTTACAACTTAAAAAATTGCTAAAATAACACACACACACAAAAAAACGCATGAAATACTAATGTATTTTATAATTTATTTCCTATATGAACTACATCAAAAGGAAAATCCAGTTTAAAGCCTTCAACAGCAAAAACATGATTTCCTTTTTAATTCTTTTTTGGTTATCAGCTTTATTAACGTTCTAAAACTATGTAAAATGAAATTTAATAAAACTTGGTTAAACGTACATATATATCATTATACAGCGTTTTGTTAAATGTCAAAATGTGCAGTTTTGCCACACCAGTTTATTTTACTACAAAATGCACTTTAGACCTTTGATTTCCAAAGAAAGCAATATCGTTTATATATTACAATAAAATTCAAGAGAATCAAAATTGAAAAAACCACTTAAAATATAACCATATGTAATTAAGTTGACAACACCTTGTAAATATACTATTGCTGTTGTTGTTTATGCGGGGTGTTATGGGGGCGACAAAATTAAAAACAATTACACTAACACAAACGCATAGGTAAACTGAAGTAAAGAAATCAAAAAGAAAAAGCAGGTGACTTTGATAAAGCAAAAACAACTATTGGTAATTAAAAAACAACAACAACAACAGCAACTGTAATAACAGCAATAAATTAATAAAATATACAATTAAAGAATAAAACCAATAAAAAAGAAGTATATAGAATTATAAGATGAATTTTGCTTTGTGCAAGATAAATAAATAATCGCCACATAAGAGAAAGTCAAAATGAGAAGAGCAAAAACAAAAGATCCAAAATGAAAAATGACAAAAAATACGGGGATAAGAGACTCACCGTAGATAAATTGTAATATGGAGGTTAATGCTTTAAATCCAGTATTAAAAAATAATTCACTTAAAATATTTGTGTATTTTTTAAAAGCACTTTTATTGTTTTTCTTGAAATTATTTGTGATGAAATTTATTTTTTTTTATCTTTTTCTAGATGTATTCTTTTTTATTGTAATCGATTTCACTTATGCACTGATCTTTTCTTAAGACGTTTTTCTTTTGCGTTTAATTTGCACCTGAATACATATAATATTTTACTCCTATTTAAATATATTTAATAAATATTTACTATATTTAATTCGTTTGCTGTTTAAAACACAATTTTTTTTTATAATTTTCCAACGAAATATATATTTTCCAACTATTATCTGTATTTTCTTTTTTCTTAATGAGAAAGCAGCAGGCGAAACTTCTACTCTGAGACTGAAAATACAAAACATAAAAACGTTAATGGAAGAATATACAGGGTTACCCAAAAATACATATAATTCTTAACTGGATTGCGTTTTTTGTAAAAGCAGAATTTAAAATTTATTTCTTTTAGAAATTGGAAATTATTGAAGGTAAATTATGAAAAGTGAATTTGATTCTAAAATTATATTGAATGTAAGTATACTATGCCATATACCAATGATTTCTATATAATTGTCGAATTTTGACTTTTAATGGTAACTATGAACTCACCTGGTATAATTATGGATTTTATTAATATTCAAATTTTAGAATTTAGTGCTTTAAGTATAAACTAATGGTTTAAAAATTAATAATGTCTTGTTGTTCTTAAATACTATCATTTTAATAATTGTGGCCGCCGTATAATATAAGCGTTTTAAAACGTTACAACAGAAGGAAATAAATGACATTTAACATTACTGTTCATTAACAATAGAGCTGTCACACTTATTTGTAAACAACAAAAGAAATCAAGAAAAATTTTACAAAATATCTTAAATTTTCTTTAAAATATTTGTAAAAAGCCAAGAAATAAGTTTTATAATATGGATAAAGATAAAACTGCAGCAGAGAAATTAGCTGATCGCAAAGAGCGTCTTCGTAGTCTACACAAATTAAGGCAAGAGGCCAGAACGCATAACCACCATGAGGTAATAGCTGAAGATGCCCGTAAAAAATTGCCCAATAATTGGGAGGCACGCAAAAGTCAAGCTGACTGGTTGGTAGCCGATGAAAAAGCTCGAGAAGCTGCTAAGGCCGAAGGTAAAGACTATGATCGTTTAAAACTTTTAGAAGTTTCTGCCATTGATGCGGAAAAAATTGAAAAGAAAAAGAAGAAGAAAAATCCTGATTTGGGCTTTTCAACGTTTGAGGCTCAAACAGCCAGACAATATAGTCGTTTGGTAAAGAGTATGCCGGCACGAGATATGAATAAATATGAGAAACAAAAAGAAGAGCTTGGAGAGGCCTTTTACGGTGGTCCGAACACAGTGCTACATGGTTTAGTGAAGGATACACCCTCAGCTATAAACAATATGGTGAAGGATTTGGAACAACAAATCGATCGACGTAAGAAATACTCCAGAAGACGCATTTACAACGATGATGCTGATGTCGACTTTATCAACGAACGCAATTCGAAATTCAACAAAAAATTGGAGAGATTCTATGGCGAACATACGGCTGAGATTAAACAGAATTTGGAGAGAGGTACCGCCATTTAGAAAGCATTTAAGGTTTATATGTATCAGGGTTTTAGTTATTATGTAATAAGCTGTAGTTGTAAGAAATTAAAAGAAAATAAAAAATAATTTACATTTAAATCAAAATTTTCTGACGACTAGCAACTAAAAATAACAATTTTTGTTCACCTGAATGTTTCTAACCGTCCGCAACAAACCTGTACGGCTACTTAACCGTCTGGTTTCCAAAATGAAATTAAAAATTGTTTAAAATCTTTATATTTGCTTAATTTGTAAATATTTTTACAAAAATCTATTTGAGTTTATTGGGCCTAATATTGTTTTCCCTGACGTTTATTTACTTCTATATTAACAATATTTCTAAATAACTTAGAACGATCTTTATAAGAAATTAAAATTTTCCAAAGATAATCTCTCGGCATCCTTATTTATCTGAGCTACTGGATCTTCCGAAATTATTCTCACCACCGTATCATCGATATCATCGTTGGGACTATCATCTAAAATACACAGTAGACCATCATCTTCGTAGGTGGGAAAGAAATATTCTGGCTTATCCCATTGTTTCTGAGAGCCAATGCCAAAGTGTTGTTCTTCTTGCAGATGCTGCAACAGTAACTCCTGTGTTTCGAAACGTTCATTGCACATAACACAGCGCATTAAACATATCTGACGGCGTATATAATTAACCACCTTAATCTTTTGATAAAAATTTAAACTCTTAACAGCTTCATCGAAGTCCATTGCATGTTGTTTTATTAAATGTTGTTTGAATTCGTTAAAATCTGGCAACTGTTCCTGACAATACAGACAATTAAGAAGTTGGGGAGATTCTCCATCACCATTCCAATCGGACCAATCTGAATCACTATCCTCAGATTTATGAGCAAAACGCTCTTCAAAATCTACACTTTCAGAGGTACGCTGTGAGGTCGAACGGTTTCTTAGTGTAGAAGCCTCTAAAGTTTTAGTTTGCTTTGGTTTTTGATTTTTGTGTTGCCTGTGCTGGTTCCTGTTAAATGGTTTGCGTTCAGGAATTTTATAATTTTCTAGAAAATATTTGTCATACATTTTATTATTCGGATTAATGCGCTTGTGGCCTTTCTTTCGCATGTGCTCTTTCAAAGTAATACGGTCTTTAAACACTTTCTCACAATAGAGACAAATTAGATTTTCCAAATTATCTTGAACCTTGGCTATTAGTTCGTCTATAAAGACTAAATTTTCGGGTTTGCCTAATTGCAGGAAATGTTTGTTAAATAGATGCTCTAGAAATAAAGAACGCACTCCTGTTATAACATCTCGACAATATAAACATTCCTGGGAAAAACTGCGATCCGTCAATTCAAACTGATGTTGGGCTAAAGCGTTTTCCAAACGATCATGTTTTAGCTGCGTTCTTATTTCATAGTCTTTGGGCAGGACGTCGCTTAATAAATAATATTTTTCATTTTTGCTGGGTGTACCATCAGGCAATTGATCCAACAACATGGTGGTGCAATATTCTTCCAATTCGCTTTGAAGCAATTCTTTACGCCAAAACTTGAAGTACTCTTCCAGCAAAGCAACCTCATTGACGTCAGCTATGACTAAACGGTGAGCCAAAAACAAATGAGCCAAATAGTCATCTTGATCTTTGGGAAATTGAAACACTTTCTCACATTTAACGCAGGGCACTGGGGAATTGTCGGGTTTAGTCGGATGCTCAGCCAAAGGTTGAAATGTTAAGACTGGTAATATGGTACTCTTTTCTGATATTTCAGGCCTTTGTTCCTCCATTTTTTTAATTTTTCAAGAATGAAAACAAAACGTGCGTAATTTTATTGTTGGGCAATGGAAGACTGAAAAAAAAAACAAAACAATATTTGACAATCAGCTGTTTGTTTAAAAACAAATTTGTGAACAGGGTGGGACATATGAAATATATTCGCGGTCATTGTATTGAATAGTACGAAAAGAAAAAATTGATTTTTATATCTTTTAGCCAGTAAATTTTAATAGAAAAAGTATTAAAAGTAATATAAAATAAGGTGTTTTTACTGTATTAAATCAATTAATTAATATTAATTAACAAATTTGTATAGTTTTTGTACATTTCTTATTGCAACTGTGTTGTTTTGTACAAATAAAACAACTGTGTTGTTCTATGCATTTTGCAACCGTTAGTTGCATTTATTCATAAACCGCGGTTTATATGTGCTTCTTTTGTGAAAATACTTGAAAATAACATTTAACTGTGTTTAAAATGCAACAATTTTCTCGAAAAGAAAATTTCCTGATAGCCAATACTCTTAATTGCATACCAATTCTATTAAAAGATCAAGCAGTATTAATAGATTTACGAAACGATTGCTCTGTGGCGGGACGCATCGACAATGCCGATGGTCATATGAATATTCATTTAACGGATGTGGTTTTCATTAATGCATTGGGCCAACAATTCCCTTTTGAACAATTTATGGTAAGGGAACGTATAATACGCCAAATACATATACCCGAACACATTGATATGGCAAATGAAATACAAAAGTGGTGTGACAATGGCTGCACCAGAAGACCGCCACGCATCAGAGACGCCACAAAGGGCAAACGTACTTTCAAGCAAAAGAGAGCCCAGGAAAGACACAAGGAAATATTGGAGGAGATTGTAAAGAAACAGCAGGATAACTAAAGTAAGCGAAATTTAAAAACTTTTAAGAAATGTTTTTTTTTTTGCAATTTCCAATTGGAAAATTTTTTAATGTTTCAACTTTTCATTGAATTTTTTTCAATTGTTACTTTCCTAAAGTTAAGAAATTTTCAAAATTTTTCTTTTAAATATAATTCAAGATGTATAGTGCACAAATTGTTAACTGCACTATTTGTTAAAATAATTTGTAAAAATATAAATAAATAACGCGCAGAAACTTGAAACCTACTATGCATTTTGCTGATGGTAGTCCTTAAAGGATGAGATTTCTTTGCGATTTGCAAGGAAAAATTCATTCTAAAATATTTTGTTGTGCTAACCATAACCGTGTTAAAGTTCCGAGTGTTCTGTTCTGTCCTAAACCCATATGTAGGATTACTTTAGAATTTCCCTGTTGCCTCCAATGCTGGTTCGTGACTTCCTTTCTAGTGTTTAAAAAGCATCCAGGTATTTCCTTGTGAAATACATCAACTTCTCCAATTATAGTTTCTTGTGATTGATCATTACAGGCTCTACATATCGGGTTTGAAGTAATTCGTCTTCGGGTCAAATGTTCTTTGAGTCTAAAAAGTCCCCTCAGAAGGCCGGTAACCCTTTTCTAAAATATCGAACCCCCTTTTGTATTGCAGCGGTCCCAAACGGTTTTTGTACAAATTTTAATCCCGAGTCGATCGAAGTGTAGTGCTTACAGCGTAATAATTAGCATTTCAAACAGTGATACATTTCTGACTACAAAATTATCGTCATGGAATAGACGTACCACAAACTAGCAGAGCGTAATTAACAGTTGAATTATAACAAAAAAGGAAAAATGCTTCTTGACTGCGGCCATTATCGCCTGATTTCGCCACGAATATACTCAATTGCCCAATGTTCAGAATAGTTAAAGAGGTGATTGCTTGCGTCAGCTTATAGGCAAGTAGATCGTTTTCAATGCCCGCACGTTTTTAACTCATATAGAGGTACATGGAATGCCTTGATCTCGATCGAGGATCAACCGCCCGATTTAAGTTCAACAACAGATTTACAATAGTCTTATAAAACTGTCTTAAAATGGACTTCGACTAGAACCATCATATGAAAATAACACTGAGCACTGTATGTCTCCGTTTTAAATAGATTTGAATCAACGCAGTAAAGTGTAAATCTAACAATCCGTGTTTAAAAATCTCAACTTTGCTATCAAATGAAATAAAAAAAACATTATTTTAAATACAAACTTGTTTTATACACATAACTTTATTGTAAACAACTACCAAAATGTAATCAAAAAAGATTCTAAATCAAGAAAATCTATAGTAAAAGAACATAGAAAAAAAAAGTTTATAAAAATTATTGAATTTAAATGTTAATGCCCCTAAATTAAATCGAATAAATAATAAACCAAAGGTAAAATTAAAGCAGCCTTTGAGCTGGTAAGGCCAAAAACACACATAATCAGCTTCCAAATGCCATAGTAAAATGCGAGTTGTAGAGCAACATGAAGACCCAATAAACTGAAAAGAAGTTAACAAACGGGCAATAAAGAAAAGCTCTGCTTAATACTGTGCTAAATAAATATTTACATTTTATCTTTGCGGCGAGCGGCCTCGAGATTCTTTGGTGATTCCTTGCTTAAGTATTCACGTACACCCAAAATGGTATTTTCAAAATACTCTTCCCAATTTAGAGGGCCAATATCTAAGAAAAATACTTCTTTATCCACTGGATCCATGGATTTTGCCAGAGCCAATGTATGTTTGCTGTCATAATGCCATTCGGTAAAGATGAATTTCTCCAAAGTGCTTAAAGAATTCCAAACGCTTTTGTGTAGTCTCATTAAGCTAAAGTCGAAAAAAGAATACCAAAACCAACATTATTTTGTTAGGATATTAAATAATCGTCTAAAACTTACATGGGCCTGCCGCCTGCAAGCCGTGTAAGCAAATCCAAAAAGAAGCCGGGTATGAAGTGGAAAAGTATAGCTCCTATACGGAATAAAGTTAAACTCTTTACAAGCTTTAGTTTCGGGTACCTGGTGTTAGGAAAGAGAAAAAGTAATCAACTGTGCTAACATTGTTATGTAAAACTAAACTACTTACCATACTGCCGATTGTAGTGGATATTCATGTAAGCAAGTGTTGATTTTATTTATCAAAACATCAAAACGGAATGGCTTGTAAGTGCTGGAGGTTAAGTGGAAAATTTGTAATTCAGCTGGTTTGCCACCATTTTTAAGTCTGAAAAACAAGAACATAAAAACAGAAATTTTTCAATTAAAAATAAATTTTGTAGAAAAAGTAAAATTTATAGAAGGAAAGTCTATCAAACAAAGTCCACAATCGTTGTCTAACAGTCAAGATTATGGCCCTAAATTACTATTTAAGAAAAACAAACCAAAGCATGCATACATATGTCACATGGGAGCTGGGCCGAGAGAAATTTAATATGTTGGAAGGCTATGAGATAAACAACAAACCATTAATGATGATGGAAAATTGATACATTGCGCCAAGTCGAATCGCAAGAAAGGGAATATAAAGAACTAATCTGCCTAATTACTACAAAAACTGAATATCCATTGCACTAAGGTTCCCATTTACTATGAGTTGCTGAAATCGTGGCTGATGTAGTGAATACTGTAGTGGATAGTGTTAATTCTACTTCCAAACCATTTAGAAAGCATCAATAACTTATGCTGTTCGATGGCTCCCTTGAAGACGTAAAGACTTTTATCTTTCTTGATAAAAACAAGTGAATTCTTTTAAACCAACAGAACTCAACATAAGTGAACATTTATAAAATTTGATTGTGAAATTGTCTCCTCATGCCAGGGCAGAGATACAGAATTTGGTGAAACTTAGTTGGTCACAAAAGCTGTCTGTCACACACAAAATTCGTTCAGACATAAAACGATCTCCCCGAAACATGATTAATATTTGGTAGTCTAAAGTGATTAGTAAAAAAGAGAAGTCCAAGTTCGAAGAAAAAACATCATTAGTTTGTATGGACATTTATAACGGAAGTAAATGCCAGTGCCACACATACTAGATGGAAGGGAATACAGGCAAGTCTAAAACAATCTGGCGCAGGTTGAGAGGTTAATTATTAATTTGTATAAAAAAAAAATAAAAAAAAGTTTTGTAAGGCGAAACAAGGATGATAGTAAACCCACGGATTTGACACCGTAATTGGGCACCGAAGGCGAATTCGCTTTGTAAATTTAATCTGCCTCCTCAAGCATAAACGGTATATCTCGTAAGATTCGAAAAAACCGGCCAAAATGAGGGGCTTTTTTTTTAAATTGTTTAGCGGCACACGTGTGTTGAACCCAGGCACATATGAAGGAAAAACAGTTGCGGCGTTAGATAAGCGTTTAGCTAGCAGAACTAAACACCTATAGATTCTGTAACGTATATACACACACCACTTTGAGAAATTCAACAAAAAGTTGAATTTTCTGCAAAACAGCTTCTACTATAAAACTAAAGCAAATGAAAAGCATACTTTAGGGATTGTATTCTATTGAAACTTGGCATTACTTTACGGTACTTTTACCGCAAAGTAAGCAAAGTCTATTTTTAGACGTTTTTTTCTGTTTTAAATTAAAATTTCGTTTTAATTTTACTCACTTCAATGCGTTTACATAATAGCCTGTAGTTATAATGGCATTTACCACTACATCCACGGGTATATAGTCCATAATCAAGGTGGGGTCCAAGGGTAAACGCCTTAATACACCTTTAGAAGCGCCCATAAAAAATCCTTGTGGACCATTTTTCGATATAGTCCAACCAGGCACAGGCTGTTGCCAAGCAGCGGTAACTAAAATTTTAATATGGGCGCGATTAAAAATGAAATTAAAAAAAAACTTTTGGTTTCAAAAACTTACTCATACTAGGCCTGACAATGCCACAAGGAAAACGCGTAGCCACATTGGCCACTTCATGTTCAGCCAAGTGTTTTGTAAAAGTATAAGTATTGGGATGATCTTTAAGTAACCTTAAAATAAAAGAAAAAAACATTGGAAAATCATACAATCATTAAGGAATGCAACTCTTCTTTGAGACATACTTGGGTTCCAGTTCTTTCAAAGCCTCATCATTTAAAGTTTCTGCCAAATCAATAATCTTTTCGGGATTATCTGGTGCGGGATATAATTTTTCTTCCACCTCGGTTATATAGGAGTTGACATAGGCACTCGATACATGTACTAAAGCCTCTAATTTGCTCAATTGTTTGCATAACTCTACTACACGACGTGTGCCGAGCAGATTAATATTTGTGGTTTCTTTTAACGACTGAAAGAAATCCAATGTAGCTGCCGAGTGAAACACCACTTGTACATTGTTAATGAGTATTTGGCGATCAGCCTCTGATATGCCCAAATGTTCCTGGCCCACATCACCTTCAATTGGTTGAATTTTGGCAAAACGTTCTTCCAATTTCAAATCCTTGAATTTATTGAACACGGAATTCTTTTTCAATTCAACCAAACGCTCTTCCACCGATTTGCCTTTCTTGGCTCGCATTAGCAAATAGACTGTACCAATGTCGGGTATGTCACGCAAAAGTTTTTCAACTATCGTTACGCCCACAAAACCAGTGGCACCGGTAATGAAAACATTTTTACCCGCGTAAAATTGTTTGATGGGAGAAGAGAGATTTCTGAAAGAGAGAGAGAGAAAAAGAAATGTTAACAAAATTAAATTAACACAATAGTGTGAATATGCAATTAAATGTGAAATACTAATGTACGTTTAGAAGCAGCACAACGATTAAACAATTGTTGTCAGTCGTTAGAACAAACACATCTGGGGGCAAATGACGTAGATATGAAATGATATGCTACTGTGACGCAATTGCTGGAAAATTTTTAAACAAAAGTTGAATTCAATTGAAAGATATTCTTAATTGAAGAGCTGAAGACAAAAATAATAAAAATAAAAAACACAAAAGTCAACTCATTTGCAAAACTTCGTTCGAACATAGTATTCGGAATAGTGTGGAGACAGAAATCCAAAACGAGAATCTAAAGTATTGAAAGATTAAATTGTTAAAATAATCAGTCTTCTTAAGCTTGTTGTAAACTAAACTTTTGACATCGCAAATTCAAAACGATTGTATGGAATAAAAATGGATAGGACGGACAGCAGAAAAATGTTCTGAACTTTCTGTAGCGTACAACAACTCTTTAACCGATAGCTGCGAGAGGCTATTAAATATTTACTGCCAAAAAATGGTGAAAAACTTCAACAGGAGTTCGACACAATGGGCCTCACTGACTATTACAACTCGTTTGTATTACATGAAAATGTGGCCTTAGCATTTCTGTAGTGATTTTTCAAAAAAAATTCGAATAAGGTTTTTCAGTCTTGTGTTACAAATTGTCTCTAGATGGTGCTAAATTGTAATATTTCTGAAAAACTGGAATCGTGTTCGATCAATCACTAAAAAAAGTCGATGAAATTATGAAAAAAAAAAAAATTAAGAAAGACCTGGATATACGATAAGGAACTAGACATTCATTCACTACTGAATTTCCATTCGCAATACTCTGCTTAAACTCAAATAAATCGAGCTATTTTTGAAGCGAATGATTACGAACTTTAAAAGTGTAAATCATGTATGACAATAAAGTTCGAAAGACGCAATATGCAGCTTTGCAGAAACTGTGTGCTATTAGTCTGATAGGATTGGAAAGGAACTGTTCTTTATGAGGTTCTACAACTTGGTCAAACGAATTATTCTGACCTTTACCATTCACAAATAATCGCACCAATACCAAGCAATATAATTATAACGGTTATTACGGATCAGAAAGGAGCCAGATCGCACTCATCTTTAATGACTTGCAGAAACTGAAGGAAATTAACTGTTAGCTTTTAATGCATCCACCAATAGCACAGGCTCTATAGTTTCAGATTATCAATTGAAATATCGTAGAGGTCTGCAAAACGTAATTGGCTTAGTTATTCGCTTAGTTTTATACTGACTGAATGATTTCTTTACCCCCAAAACAGTTACAGGCATCGGCCTAGTGATGATGGCATAAAAAATTGGATCAGCTATAACCTAACATAGTTTCTAATAGAATATATGAAGGTTACAGAAGTTATCTACATTGCTGACGGCACTGGATCTCCTAACATGTCATCTAAAACGCCCAAATGAAGGCAAACTGCGAAACATGTGGTGATTTTAGACGAACATTGAATGGAAATTATACTGACTAGAGGACTATAGAAAAAGAGAATAATGGAGGCTTAGAAAACAGGCGGACTGCATCGCGAAGTAATACAGTATGGAAAAGCCTCGGACCATTGTGTCTATCAATGCTGTTTTTCAAAGCTCGTTTCAAATATAATAAACATAGTGTTAGGTTAGGTTTGAGGATGTACTTGTACTTGTCATTGAAACATGTACAATACCCAGGGGTCAAAATTACTCATTGTAAATTCGTTCCAGAAGGGAGAGAGAGATAGGGAAATCGGAATAGTAGAAGAGGTTGGAAAAGGAGGATATAAGAGGCGGAGGAAAAAATATGGACCACAAAAACACAAGAGAGCGAGACTACAACCTTGACGCCGTAGCACTTCTCAACCAGCTCAACTTATTTATGAATCTATGGAGAGCTCTAATGTTGGTTCTCGATAGAGAGTCCAAACCTTCAAAGAAGTCCCTGCCCAGGTTAGTCAACCTCAACGTATCAAGGGTTGCAGAGATGTTCGACACTTTCCAACTTCTCTTCATCGCAACATACCCTGCAATAGTCTGGCTGGGATCTGTTCCAGCTACAACCTTGATGCCGTAGCACTTCTCAACCAGCTCAACTTATTTATGAATCTATGGAGAGCTCTAATGTTGGTTCTCGATAGAGAGTCCAAACCTTCAAAGAAGTCCCTGCCCAGGTTAGTCAACCTCAACGTATCAAGGGTTGCAGAGATGTTCGACACTTTCCAACTTCTCTTCATCGCAACTTACCCTGCAATAGTCCGGCTGGGATCTGTTCCAGATCCTTGTCAGCGATCTAATCTCGCAGTGCCCTTTAATGAAACCAATAACTAACCTTAGGCTGTTCTGTCAATAGTAGGCCATAGACTCCAAGATACATAACAGTTCGATCCATCCCCCCAACGCCTTCGCTCTTCCTCTGTGACCCATTTATGAATGAGGCCGTAGAAGTGACAGATTGAGGGATCAGGACCAACTATCAAGTCAAATGTAACCGAAGATAAAAATTAAGGAAATAAAAAAAGAGATTCCCTATGCTATGCAGAAAAATATTAGAAAGTAAATGAAAAAATAAAATGTATTAGCATTTGAATATTGAGAAAAGCTCTGAAGCATATTGAAGATAAAATTATAATGCGACCTTATGGCAATACAACAAGATGTGTATTTATGTTAATATTGATGATATGATAATATAAGTAATTAATATTTATTTATGACGTGAAATTTCTTTTAAATTTTTAAACCACAGGTGCTTTTTTTTTGTATAGATAATGAAGAAGCGAATTTATTAGGAAATTTCGTTTCTTTTGCCTGTTTCATGTGTTGTTTAACAAATAAAACATAAAAGTTGTGGCACTTTCACTTTTATTATAACATCGTTAATGGTTAATCGTTAATCATTATCAAACGCATTTATTTCTACATACATATGTATATTGCTTAATAGTTCAATGGCTATGGATGGCATTTTATAATATTTATTTATTATAAAGCATTTTAATTCAAATTTCAAGTTGTTGTGTTATGAGCGTAATGAAAGAAAACAAAAATTCTTTTAAACCTTGACTTTGTTATTTGCTTTAGCATTTTTGTTTTAATAGTTTTTATCTTTAAAATTTAATGTTTATTGCATAAATATTTATTATTTAACAAACAATTTGTTTTTATGTATGCATATGTAATGACCATTTGAAGTTGGTTGAAAACATTGTAAAATGTGGGAAAAGTAATATCGAAAAGCAAAGCCCCATGAAAATTAAAACTTTACAAATAAAGTTTTAATGAACGATTATTAGTTATACTTCTTTGTATATGCCCATGTATTGAATTAATTTACATACAGACATCATATTTATGCAGTTTAGTTAGAAAATATTTACATTTTTAACAAAATTATTTACTAAACCATCCACCAGTTGTTTCGTAGGCAGAAATTTACAGTTTGTCAAAAAAATCTTTGCACATAGAGAAAAATAAAAAAACTTCGAAAAATTCATTGATTTCTAATATAAATAACCAACTTATTCATTTTTTTCAAACAGGATTTTATAAACATATGTTTTGTTAATATAATAAATAAAAAACTTTTATAACAATGAAAATATTCTAATGTAAAATATTAAAAAACAAAAACAATCCAATTTTACGACTGTCAAAAAAATGTTTGCACACTTGACAAAATATTAAGACTTGCAATTTTTTTTTAAATTATTGTGCTAATATTTTGTGTGTCCACCTTAGCATCAATCATCAATGTAGACACCTTCTCATGGATTGAATAAGCTTCGGAATGGCATATTCTAAGGTATTTTTTTCATTCTTCTTTGATGAACTTTATCAATTCGTTTTTATCTGTGGGCGATCTTTTTCCTACCTTTTGCTTTAGATGAACCCACAAATTTTTGTTAGGGTTAATATCAGGACTTTGGGCAGGAGTATCAATAACTTTGGAGCAGTTGTAAAGTAACCTGGACTTACATAAATAAGATTTATGATTAGAATCATTATATTGATAGTACTTGTAATTAATTTTATTCGGATTAACCGGGTCAATAAAACCAAATTTCTTAATGCTGGCAGTCAGTTCATTTTTTAAAATATCGATATACTTCCTTAGTCATTATTTCATCCAAAATCCTGATTACACCAACTCCCTTGCTGGATATACAGCCCCATACCATTACAGACAGTTTTCCAAACTGTACTGTAGGAATAAGATTTTAATTTTCTAGTGCTGTCAGAGGCTTACGCCAAACTCTTTATGGTCCGTCATGATAATAAAGCATTATTTTCGTCTCATCTGAGAAAATAACAGAGTCCCAGTACTCCGGAGGAAGTGAAATGTATTCGGTGGCAAATCTTAATCTCTTTTCGACATTTTGTGCTGACAGCCACTTTTCCTAGCCGCTCTTGAAGAATATTTGTGTTTTTGAAGAACATTTCTGATGGTTTCTTGGGAAACACGTAACCCAAAGTCTTTTTGCACTTGAAGAGCTAATCATCTCGTACTGGATTGTGGGCTACCATACACGATTCTAATAATTTTTCTTTCAACTCGCTGCGTCACATTTTTTGGCCTGCCTGTAAATCCTTTTAAGTCTAGTCCTCCTTCTTTTTCAGCACGGTTTATAATATTATATACAGTCCTGATGTTCAAGGAGAACATATCGGCGATTTACTTGTAGTAGTTGAGATAGACCAATTGTATAATATTTTTTTGAAACTCGTATTCCTGGCATTTTTTGTATTCAAATATAAGGACACCTGTTACATAAAAAACGATCACTTCATTAATAAAACGTTGTTTACCCCTTTCACATTCCATCTCATTTGTAAAAAACCCAAAATGCACAACATTCTTGGGAAATAACGGCATTTTGTGTCATTTTTTTTTATTATCTTCATTCAATATGCAAATATTTTTTTGACACCCTTTATACTGTGTAAAGTTCTTTTATTGTTGTTATTATTGTAATGTGTGTGACTATTAGAAAACTATTGGCGCCTTATGGTCGTAAACAAGTACAGTTATAGAATGTGTGCAAAAATAAAAGAGTATGTAGAGATTTTGTTGTTGGAATTCTTGAATGAAGATCACATTTTACATTTTTTTGATCTGTGCAAAGATTTTTTTGACAAACTGTATGTTCAATCAAGTGATTTGAGATTGCTGTAACATTAAATATGCTGAAAAGCAAAAAAAATTACCATGAAATATACTTTAGTGGGTCAAGCCTATGCTAAAAAGTACAATATATAGTTGTAAACGAGGCCTATACGTTAAATATGCTGGCCTATTAAACAAATACATAATGGAATAAAATTAAATATTTTATAAGTGCCGGCATTAGAACAAAATAAATTAACAAACGTGATATTATTTAAGCCAACTTAAAAACAGATTTTTGACATGTGTTCAAACCAAAATCCGCTAAGTAAGGTTTGTCATTTGACCATGAGTATGCCAAGAAACGTTTGTAAATCATTGAATTTTTCTTATCAACATTCGTGTTGTGTTAGAAATCTGTTTCTATCACAAAATTATGTTCAACAGCGAAACTAATATTTGTCTTAATGGGTACTTTAACAGAATTTAATTTCCTAAAATATACACTGTTTGGTCCGGGGTTCGTTGGAACCGCACTTCTTTAAGAATGTCGAAAATTGCAACATTAGTGCAATAACTATTGCCCAAACAAAATAGTGCCTTATGCCACACGGCTTGCGATAGCATGAATCTATTAAGAGGTCAGCTTGGTAAGCAAATAATCTTACGTTTTAGCGCCACGATCATGCGATTTTCAGCCACTTTGTATGTGTAAGTAAAGTCACAAATGTATCACAATTGCAGCCCTGGACACCAATATATCAGTTGCCATTGGTGAGAAACCGGCGGCAATGGTGCACGCAAATTCGATCTCACGCATGTACCACCCATATTTACATTGAGTAATCTTTAAAAAGTAAATAGCGAACTATCATTTATCGTCTCTAATAAATATTCCATTCACCTTTATATAATAACGAGGAGATTTTTGTCAAAATTTTTCGGGCATGATTAAAATCATGATTCCACTGAGCTTTCCCCGCGTGACGAAGAAACCAACTGTCAGAATATCAATATTGTACAGCAGCACTGTGAAATCCAATAGTAAGCTGGAGCTGATCTTTTCCCTGATTCTGACACACCCGATAAATAATAGGAATACATTCAATACCTTTGTTAATTCCATTTTGTTCGTTTGAGGAATACAAGGTTTTAGGTTTTAATCACATTTATTATGCGTATCATGCCACATCTAGTCAGACTATACTACCAACAATTGAACCGTGAACAAGAGCTGGTATTCGGCCTCTAGGAGAACTGTTACTTGGCGTCAATTCTATGAGATATGAAGAACTTCTATATGAGGACGAAGAAAATCGTGAACACTCCTCTGTAATCGTATATTTAGTTTTAATTTCTCTTGGACTATTGAGAAGCGTAGCATGCCAATAGCAAGTGAGCAGCCTAAGCCAATTTATCCAACATGGGTGAAGATATTTTATCTTTTTTAAAATGCTTTCGTGGCCAGTTTCTTTTTTTTAAATAATATTTGCTTAGAATTGTTTCCATCGTTATAACGATAATCCAAGATTAAAAATAAAAGCATTTTGAATGAATTTCACTATCAATGAATATCAATATCAACTTATTGTTAATAATTTTATTTACCGAGCACGTGCTAAATCGATTGGCATGCGACCGGATTTAATTAATTATTCAGAAAATATTTTTATCTTTTTAGAAATTCGCTCGCTTTATGCAATAAGCCAGTTTAAAAGAATTGAGTGACTCATACGTTCATTATCTAAAAGACAAATAAAGTAATTTTTGAAGGTATTCAGCAAATCATTGTTGCCCACTAGTTTTACATCTTTTTTTGGGGTTTAAGTTTTATTACCCTGATTATATTTTCCAGTGATTTGATAATTGCTGTGATTTCAGTGCCAATAAATGCTTTTAATCTTTTCCAGATTAGAAAAAAAAAGCGCGTAGATAGTGTACATGAAAACAAAATGTTGGTAACTCTTGACAATGTCATAGACTAGGAGTGAATTATAAATATTCCGTCACTCTACGCTTACAATACATTTATTAAGGGGGTATATTAGTTTATTTGTTACTTCATATTTCTGTATCACAGTGTAATTTTTTAATATAATTTTGTGCTTAAAATAATTGTTTTTATGACGTTAATACTTTGACCATATGAGTGTTGTATACGGTTTCATTTATTTAATGTATGACGGTGCATATGCTAATAATAATAATAAAATAATTAAAAGATCAAATGCCATCTAAAAAGCGTCTTACAATAGGCATAACACTTTGCAATATATAAGGTCAGATGCATGAAACTTAATCTGATTCCAAGTGATGTAATTTAGCTGGTTCAATATCGAATTGCCGTTTCTATGCTATAGGTATGCTATTGCCTAATCGTAAAACCAGAATCTTATGTAGAATACCAACTACCGATCCATCCTAAACTTTACCATTTATGGAAAGCAAAACAAAAATAAAAGATTAATTTTACTATAATCTGTATCCGAAGATTTAAAATAAAAAAGTTTAAAGTCTCCCCTCGGAAAACGATTGTTTTTTTATGAATTATCGACCAAAAACCACAAGTCAAGTCATCGGCCAAGTATATAAAAGTTATTGTCCAAAAAGACATGTCATGGTTCTAAACAATGCAAGTAATCGACCAAAAAATTTAAGTCATCATCCACACAATGCAATTCATCGACCAAAAACTGCAAATCATCGTCCAAACAAAATACAAGCCATCGTCCTAAACAATACAAGTCATTGTCGAAAAAATTCAAGTCTTCGTGGAAAAAATGCAAGTTATCGGCCAAAAATTGCAGGTAATTGTCAAAAAAAAATACAAGTCAGCATCCAAAAAATGCAAGTCATAATACATAAAATGCAAGCCATTGATCAAAAACTATAAGTCATCAACCAAAAACTGCAAATCATCGACACAAGAGATGGAAGCCATTCACAAAGAAGCAATTCATCGCCAAAAGGAATGCAATGCGACAATTTTTAATTTATATAGAAAACTTTTTGTTGTTCATTTGAAGGAAACAATTAGCTTCGTCACCTATATCTTTGGTTCCAAGTAACTCCCGACCGACTAGGTCCATTTCCCTCACAAGTTTATTTTTAATCCGATTTAGCCACATTATGCAGAGCACTTTTTTTGTTTATTTGAAGAAAACAATTAGCTTCGTCTCTGGTTCGAAATAACGTCCGTTCGTAAAGAAACCCAGCCCACTAGGCCTATTTGCCCCCCAATTTCATTTTTTATCCGCTTTATACAGAGCACTTTTTGTTTGCTCATTTGAAGAAAACAATTAGATTCATCGCATGTATCTTCGGTCCCAAGTAACGGCCGAGTATAAGGAAACCTGTTGTGGAATCCTTGATGTCATGTATATCAAGTTCATTAGGTCCATTTTCCCGAAAAATCTACTTTTTATCCGATTTAGAACCCGTTTATACAGAGCACGCTATTGCTCATTTGAAAAAAAAAAAAAAAAAAAAAAAAAAAAAAAAAACAATTTGATTCGTCGCCTATATCTCTGGTTCTAAGTAACTCTCGACCGTAAGGAAACCTTTTATGGAATCCTTGATACCATAGCTATCCAACTATCCATTTTACCCCATTCATATAGAGCACTTTATGTTGCTCAATTGCCCAATAGATGTTCGCACAGGTGAAAGAAGAATCTTTTTTCCAAGAAACTGATACAGTATGGAAATCAACGACTTAGATACTGAAACAAAGCAAATATTAAGAAGATGGGGAATATGCTTTTTGAAGACATAAGCCCCTTATAGAATCCAAAGGGTACATAAAAGAAATATTTGGCCTGAATTGGAGAGCTTTAACAGTTTAAACAATGTCTTAAAGATAATGCAATAAGATTTATTTTGTTTCTTGTATAAGATTTTTAGTTTATCATGATCAAATTAAAATTACGTAGACATGAATGACGTAAGACTGTTAAATACGACCGGCTAATTATAAAAGGAGTTTATTTTGAAAGTATTGACTTATGTCTACAAGAATCTTCGGTATAATGCACTCCTTTCCAAGGTCATTAACAGTCCTCTTACAAATGTTGATTAAAACGTGTCTTAAAAATTTACTTTTAATTTTATTTTCTGATAGTTGTCAGTTAATCACTATGTTTTGTACGCAATTGTATGTTTTCATTCAAAGTATCTTGACCCGAAAAAAACTATGTACATACATACATATGTAATATGTACTTTTAAGACTGCATTATGATTAGTATTCTGTTGATTTTTACATGGTTTTCATACAAGTTGATATCAAAAAAATTATTGAAAAAATTAAATTTTTATTTTATTTTTATTTGTATTGAAAATAAAAATTTTTTGAGCTATTGTTTCAGTAAGATTCCGTTCAAAGGTTATAATTAAACATACATATAAATAAATGTTCACCGTAATTACTAGACAAATTTTATAATGCAGTATAAACTTCCATACGGGATAATACTCGTAGTAATTTTTAATTATTTAACGAATTTTATTGAAAAAAAAAAAAACTTGTTTTGTGGCGTGTTTCAATTAATACATGGTGGCGTAAAAGTAGCGCCCTAATGTAAATTAGTTAAATTAGTTAATGTTCAATTGTGAACATTTTATTTTTATTTATTTATTGGTCATTTGATGTTTAATCATATTCGTGGCTTATAGTCGTTCTGTCTTGTGTGTTTGTGGTCCAATTTCCTTTCCTTCCTCTTCTCCCTTTCTCATTTCCTTACCTCCTTCACTATCCTCTCCCTTCTTCCCTTCTAGGACGTACAGTGCGCGCTCGCTAATGTGAACTAATTAAAACTGGCGTTGTTCACTTTTGCGAATTGTTCACATTTCCGAATACCGAAAATTTTAAAACAGAATTATACCATCTTTTAAACAAAAATCATTATTTATGAATTTTTTTACTTTTTTTTAGAATTTTTTAGAACACATTTTATAATTTAATCTTTACAAACTTCTTCTTTACAGTATTCAAATAGCAAATGAAGAATAAATATGCAAGCAGATGTACTAACGCATACATATACAGTCACACAGATAATTATACGTACCCCCTAGAAATCATTTTTTTTTTTAAAGTAATAAACTTCTAATCTAAAATTTCTTTACATTAGCGTCTGTAACGACACATTTACTTACATAAAAAAAAGATTCCCAAAATCTTTGAATTTGTGACTGCAGTTTGCTTAAAACCAATATGGCACCACAGAAAATTATACGTACGACGTATATTTCGCATAAAATTTATCCAAGGGTAGCCCGGTATATAAAAGGTATTGTGGATAAAAATCCTAGGACTGCAGCCGTAGAAATAAATACCTCGGAAATTGATCACAATGTTATTGTGCATTCCGAAACAGTTCGAAGGGTTTTGAGAAAGAACTGTTTTCGCAGCCGAGTGCCGAGAAAAAAGTCACGATTGAAATTTGCCCAATAATATATGGACAAGTCAACTGATTTTTGGACGAATGTAATATTTAGTGATGAGAACAAATATAATTTGTTCGGATGTGACGGAAAACAAAAAATTTGGGCGAAAATCAGTTGACTTGTCCATATGTTATCATTTAAAAAAATATGATTTTAAGGGCGTACGTATAATTATCTGTGCGTCTGTATATATGTACACCTAAAACGGGGATTCCCGCAACTAATAAACACCGAATTTTAACGTTCAAACTAAAAAAACTCTGTTCAAATTATAGGGCTTTTTACATTTGTTCATCTTTTAGAGTAGTCACTGAAGCAAAAATATTGTTCACATTAAGCGGTGTTCATTTAATGCCGTGTTCACATTAGCGCGCGTGCACTGTATTTACAATGGGTCATTTGGACCTCTGGATATTGAACTTGTCCTAATGACAAGTACACGTCCTTAAACCTAACCTAACTTAACCTATATTCGCAGCTACGAAAAAAACAACTCATGTCAGACGGATTTGAAATGGTAATTTTGTGAAAACGCTGTTAGATTTAGAATCTTAAAGAAAGAAAATGTAGAACTAAAGTGTTCTACTTGCCACATTAATGCTGAGGACAATGTTTACGAAGTGATCTTTGGGTTCTTTTAAAAAAGTTTGGCAGACTAAATACCACAACCAACTTTATTAAGAAATACAAGCAGTTATGGTGTTCCATACAATATTTCTCCGTGCATTTCTATTTCTCGAAATTTCAAGCACTCAAACGTTTACTCACTTAAGGCTGAACTGGTCCCCATTTACCGACCTAGTTCACCATACTGCTTCTGCCTCCTCCAAACAGTTTCTGTTTACGGTTGAATAAGTTGAAACTATGTACGCATGTCAAGAGAGAATAAATCATTTAACCAGTCTTTTGTAATAGATTATGACGTTACTTTTGAGTCACCCTTTTTAGTTTGTGAAATTTAATTTTTATATTTAATGAATACAACTTTTTACTCCCAGGTGTTAAGGCAGGTTTGATTATCATTACCGATTAAAAATTAAGCAAAATCCATTTAGGTTCATTGCAGCAAAATAGTGATTTATTAGCACCATATTTTGAATACTTTGCATATTTTAAATTGTCTATTCTTTACAATACAGAGTATTTCAAGTTCAAATCAATTTGATTTCTTTAGAAAGACTTCTTTCCATTGTACATAATTTCTTTTTAAAAAAATTTAATTTTTAAATTCGAAAAACATAGAAAAATAATTTAAATCCACTTCCACACCAGCGGGGATCTAAGAAACATCGATCAGTCCTGAGTTCAACAAAAGCCAGATGCAACCAACTGTCAACTCGATAACTTGTGAATTTCTTTAAAGAACTACGAATGGATGATTCTGCGGAAAAATAATTTTTGCAATCGAAGCTCATTTGTATTTAAACGGATATGAAATCATACCAAATTGCTTTATTTGCGCTTTGCAAACTCAACGAAAATACTTGGAATATAAATGTTTACCATCAGGATGAATCATATTATGAGGGATGTGCGTTCAAAGGGAGGGAAAATGTCATGGAATCCATCACCAACCAACTTGCTGATTTAGATAATGTGTGGTCCCTCAAACGATGCCCAATATATATGCAAAACAGGAAAATAAAACATTAGCGCCACTAAAGCCATGAGAATGAAGGGTGTTATCATAGAGAAAGCACAACATGCCATAAGGCCAAGCAAATGGATACGTAGATAGGTAGAACCGCTTGTGACTGAATACTGAATTTGATCGCATTTATCAATTGGTGCCTTAGAGTCGTATGCAGAATATTCTGGTGCAGTAAAATCAGAGACAAGGATCACAGTAACTGAAGTAATGAGAAACCGATACTAAAGCCAATCAAATACAAAAATGAAAGTGGATTACCTCTAATGCCAAGAGGAAGCCTTATAGGATCACAGACATGGAGCCTGAGTAGAATCAACAGACTGAGGTCGATGGATTATTGATGTATAACTCACAGCAAAATTTGCATTAATCGGCGGTCAAGAAGGCCATAAACGGCTACACAAGCAATAGAGTCCTCAATGTCTTACGAGTTATATACAGAACAGTCTGGTCTAATACCATTAGTGACATGGTCCGCTGTAACTGAACTATAGAGGAACCTATACTGAAGCCAATCAAATGCAAAAATGGAAGCGAATCATCTATACTACCCAGAGGAATTCTTATAGATGCAATAGATGAATGAACACACTTCTGCAATCTTGGGCGGCAATTTATCTGGGCAATTGCTCTACTCAGGTGCAATTAAGGTCAGGCAGGCACAACGCCATAACCCGTTACGGATAAAGAATTATCCGCCGTCCCGTTCAAACTCTCTTAACGGCAACGAATGATATCGTGAAATGCTTCCTTTTTCTGTTTTGGCCTACAGATACAAAGGCTTTAAGGACGACATTCGGCATGAAATTCTCGAGGAAGAGCGACAATTTAACTACAATAATTGGCATATTTAGCGAGTACGCACTGTACAACTTATAAATTATCATTCCAAAAGTGTTGGATTTGAAAAAGAAAATCCAACTTTAAGGATCCTATAAAACGATTTCCAGATGTTTCACTTTGTCAGAGTCACCTCACTTGACCTTAATAGGACACCGCAGTCAACAGTGTTTCTAAAGGCTATTCTGCTCACCATTCATTTTGTGGTACAAATTCACAGTTATTTTTTACTGAATTTCTATTTATTCGTTCGCAACGCTTTTGCCATATGACCATGGCTTAGAATGAAATATTTTTTATTTACAATTAATTTGCTTGTTTTTAATTCCTTTTTTTAATTACTGGTTCTTTATCGAGATTCAATGATAAAGACGCAAAAAATAAGAATTAACTTAAAAACTTTGACAGACCAAAAAAATTTCAAATTTTGTTCAAAAAATCATGTGTTTTTTTTGTTGATGCATGTGTATATTTGTGTTTACACTTACTCTGCCATATTAATTTTTGTTGTTGTAGCTTTTAGATGATGATTATTTTTATTTATTTTTTACTTCAAGTTTCACTCTGTAACAACAGAAAATTATTTTTAACCGGCTTTGAACAGTGTTTGTTTCTCTCACTCTCAAATATTTGTTGTTTTTGAAGTATTCCAAGAGAGAGCTTTTACAAAAGTTTCAAGTTCCACTAATACAATGCGTCACACCACGTCCGTAAAGTTTAACGGCTAAAAACAAACTGATCTTCAGCGACTGTGGTTAACTTTTAAGATGCAGTCATCGTCATTGCTTGTTGTACAAAGCAAAGCTAAAAAAAAGAAAAAAAAACGTTTGTTTATTATGAAAACAAAAAAAAAAGCTAAATTGAAATGAGTTGTTGTTATGCTTTAGCCGTTGTTGGTAATTGAGTTTATTTTCTACGCATACATATGAGTATATGTATGTGTGTTTACGGTTATATTTCCCATTTGTTTGAACTCTATTTTTGTTTTATCAAGCAAATGTGTTTTTGTTTTTTTCTCTCTTTTTCTCTGTTTATGCTTTTTCATTGGCATTGATCATTTGAAATAGTGTGCAGACAAAAAAAAAACATGATTGTTTGTTTTTGTTTATCAAAAAGAAACCAGTGGCGTTATTTAAAATTGTTTAAAGAGAAGAAGAGCGGTAATGTAATTATGGCATGTGTTTAGAAATTGTAAAAAATTTGATGCTCAATTTTTATTTTTGTTTAAAGTAATTAAGAAAACAGATGTATTGTTTAGTTTTGTTTTTAACACACAATATATTTCAAATAGTTTTTAACGAGTCATTAGTAGTAATTTTAATTACGTATAACAACAATATTCGAATAGGAAATAAGTATGTCAGTGCATCAAAATTACATAAGAATTAGCCTCTAGGAAAAGTTAAAAATTTTCTTATCTCAGCAGTTTAGTAGGTAGTGTGTTGGCGTATTAGACCCCAGATTCCAACAAAGGGAAGTATGAAAACATATTTCTTCTAAGACTTCCCCTCAGCAAATTTCTGGCAAAAGCTCTAAGGGTAAATGAAATTGCCAAGTAAAGTTTTTGAAAGAAATCTGTCTTTCGGAATCGACTTTAAACTGTAGGTTCCGGCACTCATGTATAAAATTAATACAGACAACTTAAGTGGTGTGAGAAGCTAGGTCGTAATCCTGACTGAAGGGTTGTAATGATCAATTATGTATGCATATACATATGTATCTCACCAAGTTTATATATATAACCATGCGATGAGTTAAGAATAAAACATGATTACGTAAGGTTCGAAGGATAAATCCGCTCTTAGCAGTTTCACTCAAAAGCCATTGGGAACATTATACTTTTAAGATAACTGTGATAATGCATTCGAGAACATGATAGAACTGATCTGCCAAGAATGTTTGTGGGTACCAAGCCATACGTGCAACCCAAATTTTAAGTCCAGCGGATTTGACTTTGCTGCACGCATTAGTTAATATCTAGCGGTTGCTAGTATGCCATCCAGGAGGGGCAACGTGGAAGCTGCGTGCCAACTTGAATCCAGCAAGACAAGGAGCGTTCGGAAGGTCGCTATGTTGACCACAGTCAGAAACTTTACCTTGTTTGCATGCATCCCATCTCATTCCAATTAAAATCTGGTCTATCTTTAACCGATGCTGATGTAGCAAATTTTGTTAATAGCGCGTTTCACATGGGCATCTTCGAATCCTCCTTGCAAATTGTATTGCCAATATTTTCGTAAACTTTAGAGCATTTAATACCTCATATATTTCCTTTTTCTTTCATCCATTTTTTTATGGAAGCCCCATAGGCTGTCAGAACCATTTAACCATTTAATAAAAATTATAATTTTTATCTCTGCTTGGTTTTGACAACACGGTTAGAAAATATTTTGCGCAATCTGAATCAATTTCGTAATTTATTTGAACATTTTGTTATGCATTCTGTTTTTATCGCTCTGTTACCATTATTTAACGTCTAGAGTCTATTCTTATTTACATATTCATTTGACATTTAACTTTGAGCACGAAGTATAAGTTCTTATCAAAATTCAAAATAAATGCTTTGTTTGCCACTTTTAAATAAAGAGTTACAAAATCAATCGATTAAAAAACTAGTTTTAACTTGGTTTTATATTTTAGATAAACGTTAGTAAAACTATGGTTCTTAATCTTAGAATATATATGTATGTACATGTATGTGTATATAAACTTTTATTAGGTGTAGCAAAAAGAAATCTATTACCTTCTCAATAGACATACTTTAGTAAACAAGCGTTTCAAGTGGACGCCAACAGACAGAAAACTGCAATAAAGGAAAAAAACTTTCGTTGGAAAGGGTTGAAATCAAAGAAGAAGTTTATGATCCTTATACTCTACACCCCACAACGGTATTGCATATATAATTCTACTCGTGAAACGCTTTTGTATCCCAACAAAATCGATTCATATAGAAGATGAAAAATGCCTGATTTACGGCATAAAATGAAGGTTCTGCCGTGTGTTTTTGGTATTGACAAGGAACCATTTATTATACACTACTCCTCTCTGTTGAAGCTCTTAATTATGTCATATACTGTCAATAATTGAATCATTACTTTTGATTCAACGTCAAAGCGCACTATTTTCCTTATTTCCACAAAATTTCTGTAAATTTTTGGACGTTTTTGTGCTGACGTTCGCATCCTTTTTTGGGCTTTTTGAAAAAATTTTTTTTACTTAGAATACATTCATCATGAATGACACTGTAGGCATTTTCTGTATTTTGGACTTCTCACTATGTTTTATTCTTTTACTCTTTCCCAATCATTGTAAACTGTTCTTAAAAGTTCTGTGTCGCTTGCACTATGCTTAAATTCGTGCGAGTTCAGTCATTCAGTCAGCAACTCTTGCACTTGTCAATGTTTCCAAGTGTGTTCTGGTTTCCCAGTATGATTACTACACTTCGAGTTTCACTTTGTGTTGAATACAGCTCCATTTAAGGCCAGTTTACTTATCTGTTAAATCACATTACTTCACTATTATGACGGAATGCCAGAGGAAAAATTGTTAAAAGTATAAGGTTGTGCATATAAGGTTTCAGGAAATCTATTTGTTTTCTTAGACAAAAAATAAGAAGTAAACGTGAATAGGACAAATTGTCCCCTTCTCTGTCTTAAGATAAACAGTGGCCGGGAGGGAACTATTCATGTTTAATGTTAATGTAGTTAAGCGGAAAGTAGTTAAGTCGCCGTAGTCTGGTAGGTAGTGTGTTGGTTTATTAGACGTAAGGCCAAGACATCTCGAACAAATCGAAATATGAACAAGCATTTCTTCGGCGACTGCCTTTCAGCAGATTTCTGGAAATAACTCTAGGGAGTAAATAAAACTGAGAGAGTTTCTCAAAAATCTGACGTTCGTAGTCAACTTTATGTTGTAGGTGCTGCCACTTATATATAAAATTAACACAGAAAAGCTAGGTCGTAATCCTGACTAAAGGGTTGTAATGACCAATTATGTATTCAGGTCAGGTCGGAGTGGTAGCTCTGATATCACAAAGCTCACTTGAGCACGCATAGCGGCCCGTTGTAATGCCACGGGACCAATTATGTATGTATGTGTGTTAAGCGGAAACGACAAAACAGTCGTTCTAATGGTTCCTTGTTCTAGGATTTCACTACCATTGCCAGTACATTTGTAGCTGAAGTTTCTTCCAAGGCATATTGATATTGAATTTATTTCTTTTAGTGTAAATTATTTAAACATGTTTTTAAGTATCCCGGATTTCTTCTTCCTTGCTGGTTGTTAAGCAGTGTCTGATTACATATTTCGTCGGAAAGCTAACAAAGTGTATGACCCAGTCAAATACATTACCGTCTAGGAACTTTGGTGTGTTGAAAGTATTTTAACTCTTTGCACCCGAACGATTTTTTTGCTTGGGTATTCAAATAACCCCACAGTAGTTTTCATAAAAAATTTTAATCCATCACACAAGAATTTCAATCCATCATTAAATTGCATAATTTACATTTTATAGTCAATACAATTAAGATTCGTATTCCCCCTCATGTACAAATATTACAAAGCGCCCCTGTTATTATTGGTGTTTATGGTACTCTCTTGCTCTTTCACTCCATTTGCATTTGCGGTCAATGTTCAATGTTTGACAGCCACCATAACCTTAAAACACACGTTAAATGCCGAATGCAATCGATTAGATAATTAAATTTCATTATTTGTGAATAACCAAACTTACAAATAATTTAAACGCTATCATCATACATAGAGATGTTCAACACATTTAATAAATTATTATAATTACAATAACAAAAACATCTGCATTAATTAAAAATTCGAAAATCAAATCAAAAAAGATAAAAAAGATGAACGTTGAACTTTCTATTTTTCTCTCTTTTTTCTGTTTCCACTCTATTAATAACAGCAACAACGACGACGACACAACATGTAAACAAGTGTGTTAACCAAATTGAGATTGAGTGAAAAAAGCCATTAAAATCAACAACAACAACAATAATAATAAAACCGTTACAAAATAGTCTGTTCATTAAGAAAAAGAAAGTTCCATTGAACTCTTTATTGTTATGGTTTATTTCCATAGGAAATATGATGCAACCTGTTATAATTAATACCGCTATTTTCTTTGTCTATTGTAATCTCATCAACGCTCTCTCTCTCTCTCTCTTGTATTACTACTATGTATGTATGTATGTGCGAATGTATGTCATTTACCTAAATTGATTGAACCAGAAACCCTGGTAAAAAAATTTTGAAATTAAAAACAAATTTTCATCCCACAATTACAAAGTAATAAAGCATGCTTGCAACCAAAAATAGAATGTAACAGTACAAGTTGAAAAAGAAAATCAAGAAAAATAAAGCCATTGACCGAGCCGTATGATGTAAAACATCATAATTAATATTACATCGATTTCTATGCTGTGAGTTTTAATTCTGTTTCATTATTCCCGTGAACGGTATTTGAGTAACACTGTTTGCTTGAATATGAGACAGAGAGCGGTAGAGAAAGAGAAAAAACAATTTTTTCTTAAAGTATTTTTTTGGACTTCGTTTCCCCATTTACTCTTATTATGGATTTGTAGAGAATTTATAAAGGGCATAATTTTAGGCGTTCACTAAATTCGTTCCAATAGACAGTAGCACAGTGATTATATGAACTGTTTTTATTACACTGTTTAACTAAATTATTAAAATAAATTTGTTAACACTCGATTAAGGTAATAAATCCTAAAAAATCCAAATATTTGTTTCGGCTATAGTTATGTCGCATTTGGGGGAATATTCTAATAGGATAAAAAGCAATATATGTGTGCATGTATGTATGTGTATATATTTTAGTTAATACTTTAAGTTTGATAGCAGAGCATAGTGCTACAAAGGCGGTACTGGGTCATTATTAAGCCAAATGCTTAGCAAACCGATAGAAGTGGGCGTTGGAGTCCAACAAATGTATATGCTGTTACAATTGCTACTTTTGGATACAAACTTTGACCCCCTTCCCCTTTAGTGCAGGGGATTATATATTTAAACTTTATAGGTTACTGCCTAACAGACCGCTAAAAGTGGCCATTGGAGTCCGACAAGTGTATATCCTGTTAAAATTGTTATTTTTGGATACAATTTTTGATCCCTTACCCCTCGTGCAGGCAATAATATATTTAAAATTTATAGATTACTGTCTAGCTTCAGACATAAGGTGATAATTTTATCCTTTAGTGGGAGATCTACAGCTCAACTTTGCAACTGGACGACAGATTTGAGAACTAGTTTTTTAGTCTCCGAATTTTTGCCTATTAGGAGGAGTTTGTCGAAAAAATATATTTTTTTTTTAAATATTTTTTTCAGGATGTGAGAACCGCAGTTTCAATAATCGTGTCAACACACCATTTTGATAATATTTTGCATTTTCACACATTTCAAATTTCTAAATGAAACTTACACTTAAACTTAAACATTTTAAGTGCAAATACCCTTTTTTAAATTAAATTATATTTTTATTATACATTTTTCTTTAATATAATAATCTTAAAGATACTAAGATACTAAGACTTAAAGATTTCGTTTTTTTTTTGTTTTTTTATAAATTTTTAAACGTAAACAAATTTAAAATAATTATAATAGAAAAGAAGGAAAAATTAAAAAAAAGAATCGAAGATATTTTTAACCAACCATAGAATAAAAGAATATATAAGAGGAAGGAAAGGTAATGATTATTCCGTTCGTCTACTTCTGTAAGTCATTGTACATGAACCGAAGAATTTTCGTAAAGGCTAAAAGTATGCTTTAAATTATTTATTTGTATACACCTAAGTGGTATACATTCATTTTAAACCAAATAAAGCGTAATTTTAAATATTTATTATTATTTTTTCTTTAACAATAATGATTATAATCGTCATTAAAATAAAATAAAAATATAATAGAGGTAAAAAAGTTAAAATAATTAAAATTAAAACAGGCGAATAATAATGAAAGAAATGATATTTTAAATGGTGCTGAAAACAAAAAATTGCTTGCTTTTTTTGCTGTGCCTACAGCCAAACCAGGAAACCAAACACTAATAGGAACAAAGGCACACCAATGGTGAATCCTAGTAGGGCTACACACATTACTGAAAAAGTGATGCATAACACTACAAATATGAAAGTAAAACTAAAAAAAAAAAAAATAATTCGATTTAAATTTTCTTTTTCTGCCGGTAGTTTTTTTTTTTTTTTTAATACTTACCTGCTATCGTAAGGAACCTGTGATTGTTCTAGGAAAAGTAAACTTCTTTCACCCAGTATCGTACGATCTAATAATTCAAGCCAATTACACCGACTAGCATCGAAATTATAACGTTTACGATCTGTTTCATGCATTTCGTTTATAATACGTAAAGCATTCGTTAAATCGTAACGGAAATCTGAAATCAGGGTAAAGTCAAAATCTTCAGCACCCAAATTGAACATCCTCCTAAACATATTGAGCCTGAAAAAAAAAACAAAATAAAAATTTTAATTAAAAATACCAGCTTTTTTAATCTGTTTTACTGTCTGTATTAAAATTGTAAGAAATATGACTCAAGAAGGGTTTACGGAGACAGCTAACAGTCCTTAAAATGGCATCTGCTTTATTCCTGTGATAGTGTACAATCTTTGGTTGTCCTTCACCCGATCAACTTTGCTAAGGCAAAGAAATTAATGGGAATCCCTTTGTTTCTGTCATGTGCAGATGCTACACCTGGATCATTATCTTTATGCTCTTAATTAAATTCAGTTAAAATCCAGATTCTTTGTTATCCCCACCTCTTGTTTCAATCATCTCCTATTCTATATATGTATGAATATGGAATTCTTCAATAAAACTCCCTTGTGACATCTGCCTTATTTGTGACATTAAATTACACGTGGCTGTAAAGTGTTTTCTGGTAAGGATATTCAAACTGTCAGCGGCTTGATTCTAAGATAGTGAAAGTTGTTGGTTTTTAAAGTCTTCAGAAGTACAGTTTAACGGGTGTTTTTTAAATAGCTACAGTTTTAATCCTATGATTGTGTCGGTCTTAATCTCTATTTCTTTATTTTATTAAACAAATGTCTTTATTATTTTCTTTGCGTTCACTACTAGAACAAATGTTCGTTTTTGCTTAAGTTTTTGATTGTTTGGTTTTGTATTAGGTTTCCAAACCTAAATAAAGTTTGTTTTCTAAGTCTCGTTCGTTTTTTTTATTCTCTACACTTACATTCTGAACTGCTGCTTGGAAGTCATCAGAGCGCATAACGGCAACAATTTGAACAAATAAAAGTAGAGATTATAACGCCAACCATTACGCAATTTTGCCATGGGCAAAAACCAACTCGGAGTATTCGGGAAATTCTGTCTTATGCAGGCAATAATATGTTCACGGAATTCAGACAATGTCAACGGATTCACCTCTCCCGAGGTGCAATGAATAACTTCAGGTGTTTCTAGATGGCGTGTGCCCACATACCAGCCCATAGTCAAACAGGCGTTTATAACAAAATCACGGGGTATGATGTCGATGACAGCCGAACCACGGCCGCGTATGGTACGTAGATAACCCTTAATAAACTCAGTTACAAATAAGAAACCCAAATGTTCATAGTTGGGATTGCCCTCCATATCGGGTGTAGGTTTGTCATAAGTGCCATAAACTAAAAAAAAACGATGAAGACAAAACAAAGAAAGTCAATAAAAATTCGTATAAAAGGAATCTAAACATTGCTATTCACCTATTGAGGGCCTTACTATGGCCGTGGGTAAACCTTTCATTTCCATCATAAGCAAATTCTCCGACAAGTTCTTGGTAAATGTGTAAGCATTGAAATGATCGCCGATATATTGTTTGCATTTTTTCTCTGTGAAGTCCACCCATTGACTGTCATCGGCGGCCATTTTCATCATTTCATGGGGATCGTATTTGGATTTGTAGACCTCTTCGAGTATCAGGCCACGATTATTACTGTTACAGAAGGCTGTTGAACAGTAAATGTACGCTGTCAGGTTTTTAACACGTTTGGCCATTTCAATGGTCCGCATGGTGCCCGTTAAATTTGTTTGAATGACTGTACGTAACTGTAAATTGAATTCATTGGCCAAATATTTGGTGCGCATGGTGTTCGTTAAATCTATTGTAACGTCTTCAAATAAGTGTGAATTGAATTCAGTGGTGGCCTCATTGTGATAAATAATATTGACACGTTCAATCAATTCGTTCATATTATCATCGCTCAAATTAAAATTCACTTCATTCAGTTCACCTACCACCAGCTTAACTTTCGCTATATCGTATTTGGGAAAGAGCTGCAAAAGGAGAAGAAGACAGAAAAGAACAGATTTAAGGTTGTGATTTTAAAAGTTTAAGTAAAGTTAAGTGGATGTTTTGATTGGTTACTAAAGCAACAAGCTTTCAATGCTGATTTCGGAACAAAGTTTTCTCCAGCATGGACCTGTCGCTTATGGGGCTCGGAGAAATCAGAAGCAAATGTAGAAAAATAATAGCGTACGAAAGATGGGACAGTTTAGTGTCATTGAGTGGTAGCCTTACCGTTACTGACAATTCAGAGCCCTAAGGCCTTATGACAATTGACTTTTCCTTGGCCTACAATTGAAAATTATAAACCGAACGGTATGTGGTTTCGACAAGAAGATGAGGGGAATAGTATTTTCACGACTTGGCTACATTTCTTGATCATCCAGCTCATTTAATCTGTCACCGTTAAATTGTTTGGTGCCAAGAAATTGCAGGAATTTCCTTACATGGAAGCCTTACATAATGTGGAGCTTAGTGTACAGCTTGGCAATACTTTTTGCCCAACAGAGTGTCTAATAAAGCAAGGATTTCAATTGAGCTGTGAGTGAAGGAGTACATTTTTAAATGTATACACCGGTGGTCAATTTAAGTAAAGCAATTAAAGTTCTTCGGTCCATTGCGAGTTGGCAATGAATTCCGCATCCGATTCAACAATGAGCTGTATGAGCTATTCAACGACATGGACGTTGAGCAGCGTATTAACATTCAGCGGCAGCGCTAGTAGAGGCTGGTCCAGCGAATCAGGTGTTCATTAAAAGAATCGACAATTGACGTGTAAGGGACATTTCCATTTAAAGTGACTTAGAAACTTGAACTTAGAAGTGGTCGTGGTCTAGTAGGTATTGTGTTGGCTTCTTCGGTGTGAGGTCACGGTTCAAACCCGTGAATAGACATCTTCAACAAAATGAAATACGAAAAATATGTCTTCGGCAACTGCCTCTCAGCAGATCTCTGGTAAAAACTCTGAGAGTAAATAAAAAAATGCACTGAAAAAGTTTCTCAAAAAAAAAAAAAAAAATCTGTCATTTGAAGTCGACTTGAAACTGTAGGTTCCGCCACTCATCTATAAATTTAACACACACAACATAAGTGGTGTAAGAAGCTAGGCCGTAAACCTGACTGAAGGGTTGTAATGACTAGTTATGTAAGGCCGGGTTCACCCACAAGTTTCTGAAACATTTTTGGTTCGGAGAAATTTCTTGTTTACTGAGAGTTTTCTGCAGCATGATTCACCCATTTCAGAAACTTTGTTCGTAAAAACAGTGCTGCCATATTTAATTGAAAAAGAAATAAATGCATATGTGCATAAACTTAAGAAAGTTAATTATATATGTGTCAAAATAAAGAAATAAAAAATTAATATTTTTAACAAAAAAATAAACAGTATTTGTGGTGAATTATTTGGTAAGAATAAAAACATCTTGTTCTGCGATGGGTATAAATCATTTGCTACTTCTGTTCGCCATTGAAGTGACCAAAGTAAAGTTGCTTGCAAAATATATTTATGAAAAACGAAAATCAAAGATTTGAAGCAAAGAGAAGCTTTGGCTTATTTGGCTTTGGGTATTTTCACTCACTAGTTTCCGAAATGCGTTTAAATGACGTAGATTCATTTATAAATTTTCATCGCATGGACCCTGGAACTTTCGATGAACTTCTGCAAATATTGGTGTATTGTATAAATTTCATATGCTGTGGCAACCTTTTCTAAAATGGTTCGGACCAAATTTAAAATTAATTTAATTCACACTGAGAGTTGTTCGCACAAAATAATTTCTCTCGCTCTCTGAGAGAAACGTCAAACTCCATATAAAAAAAATTTTGTGCGAACCAAAAATGTTTCAGAAACCTGTGGGTGAACCAGGCCTAAGAAACTTGAACTTGCTAGACTCAACATTTAAAATAATACGCAGTGTTGCCATAATATCAATTAAATTGAAAGAGATTGTATTTGAAAAGTAAAAAAGGGCAAAACATTTCTTTCTGTGTACTTAGGAAAAATAATTTCGTGCCATTGTTAACTTTTTTTTTTGTAAAACTACAAAATTATTTATTTTAACTAATCCTAAGCCTGCAAAGATTTCTTTCTTTCTTTCCGTCTTCTTTGATTATTTATTGCTTCACAATAAATTTGATTGCGTGGCCCAGACTATATAAAAGCAATGCATGGGATAGGGGTGTCATCACTGGGCATTGATATTCGCGTATTTGCACTCTTACAACAAAGGTGGCTCTTTGTATTATTTTTTATAACAAATTGCTTAAGTAATTATAGTTTTAAACATAAATGTTTAATTAATATGCTTTAAAATTTCTTTTTTTTTTGTTTTTGATGACTTCACTTTTTTTAATACTTTTCCAACAAAATTGTTCAAATTAAATACGGAAAGAAATAAAACTAAAATCAAGAAAAAAAAAATAGAAAACTTACTCGTTCTTTTAATAATTCACTGAAATTCAGAACTCTTACGCCCCTAACCAATACATATATATTGCCAATATCTGGTGATGCATCCAATAAAGCCTCGATTAAATCAGTGCCCAAAAATCCTCTGCCGCCTGTTATGAAAACATTTTTATGGGCAAAAAACTCACCGATTGTCATCATATCGGAAGTTTTATCACTAGCTGGCAATGGTTTTATATCGAGATCATGACTTCTGTCATGATCATTCATGAGCGTCATATTTGTGTTGAGTTCGGTTGAAACAGGATAGTTCTCTTGTTGCTGCAATTTTGTTTTTAGATCCCTTATTTCCATGCGCATACTTTCAATTTCACTTGATCTATTTTCTAGAATAGTTATCCTCTCACTTATTTCATGTAGTTTATTATCGATTATTATATTTTCACGCAGATCTTTAACGAGTTCTTCTTAAAATTCTCTAAATTTTTGGTCAATGGTATTCAGGGTCTGTTCGGAGAATTTGTCAAACGTTTTGTCCATAGAATTTAATAGTTTAAGAGGTGAGTCAAGTAATGGTGGTCGTGAAGAACTTTGTTGAATGTCCGCAATACTTTTGTTGACTGGTGTGTTTTGTAATCCATCTGAGGTTGATGCTATAAATTCCGAATTTTCGACAGTAGGCATGTTTGGTATGGTTTTTGTTGGTTATTGTCTTAGATTTAGATTTGAGTACGTTACTTTTATTTATTTTCTTGTCCTTCCTTAGGTTATACATTAAAAATAAGTGAAATTAAATTTTTAAATTTAACTTTCGATACTTGAGATAAATTTGGCATCACTTATTAAACCGGTAATTCAGCTGGTCTTTCGTAATTTATTTACTTTTGTTTTTGTTTTGTATAGGATAATGACACTGTAGATTAAAGATACTGTGTATGTTGCTTGTTTGTTGTTGTTCGCTCGCTGTTATTTTCAATTTTGTGAATGAGTCACCATAAATAAGAATAGATTGTCCTTTGTATACGATATTAGTTTTTGTAAATTTTAAATATTCTGTTGATATGCGTTATTTCAATTTGATAAATTACACATTGTTATCGTACACTGTAGAATTATTTTTTTATGTTATTATTTGTTGTAAAAAATGTAAGCATAGATATTATTTTTATGATAGTCTGTTATATATTTAAATTATAACATATATTTATATATATATATATATAATATATATTTATATATTTAAATTTGAAAAACACAGATACTGGCACTTCACAAAAGCTATTTTCTTCTCTTGATTTAAAATAATGAGTTTGAAGTCAACATTGTACTCATACTGAATCATAGTTAAATTTCAATATGGTTGACTTACTTAAGCCATCCGTTTCATGCGACCTTACGTAACATTCTTTTCTTGCATTCTGTGCGGTTTTTATTGCAACTTACACACAATGCGTTTTATGCGACTGGTTTTTTGTTTTGACCAGCTGTTGTGGTAAAATAATTAGCAATTTTGGAAAAAATGGAAAATCAAATTGTGATTTTAAAAGATCTTTATGTTTATGAATTTACATATATGATATTTAGTGCTGCTAAGGCCTTCGAAAGGCTTCAAAAGAACGGAAGACAAGTGTTTTCAGTTAATTTATTCTCCATTTTTCTTGTTTACAAATTAATAAATTCAAAAGAGATGACACTCAGTACATAAAAACAATCGATAACTGGTATATAAATTTTGTTCGTGAAAGAAATGTTTTAAAAAATGCATTTCCCTCTTAAATTAGTAGTAAGCTTTATTATGATGATGATGGTTTTTATTAATATTTTTATAATGCAAATAAAAAAATGCGAACATAATAATGCACTATTTATCGAAACCATTCACAATAGAATATAATTTGTCATCTCTAGTACTACAAAACATCTGATATTTTTAGCAATGCATCAGTCGCATACAAAAGTAGAAAGTAAACCTACTTGATGCATTCTATGCGTTTATGCGTTCTATGCATTTTCTTCTGTAACTTGTCATAAACAACTACACTGATTCTACTTTTTCGGTATATGCATGTAACGCAAGGCCGCATGAAACGGATGGCATTAACTTTCGGCTTTATATTCAAAATTTCGAGAGTGCTTCTCAGTAGCGAAAAAACGATTCATTGCTGATCTCTGGATAAGACCGTAGATTAATTGTAATATGGAGGTTAATGCTTTAAATAAAATATTAAAAAATAATCCACTTAAAATATTTGTGAATTTTTTAAAAGGCTTTTTGTTTTAATTTATTTCTTTTATCTTTTTTTTCTAGATGTATTCTTTTTTACTGTAATCGATTTCACTTATGCACTGATCTTTTCTTAAGCCGAAAGTCCATACCATCCGTTTCATCCGTTGTTTGTGACAAGTTACAGAAGAAAATGTATAGAATTCATAGACGCATAGAATGCATCAAGTAGGTTTACTTTCTACTTTACTATGCGATTCATACATTGCTAACAAATATCAGCTGAGATGACAAATTATATTCTATTGTGAATGGTTTCGATAAATATGTTTAGATAAATATAAATAGTGCATTATTATTTTCGCATTTTTTTTATTTGCATTATAAAAATGTTAATAAAAACATATTTCATAATAAATTTTACTAATTATTTAAGAGGAAAATACATTAAAATACATTTTTTAACACATTTATTTTATGAACAAAATTTGTATACTAGTTATCGATTGTTTTTATATACTGAGTGTCATCTCTTGAATTTATTAATTAGAAAACAAAAAATGGAGGATAAATTAACTGAAAACCTTCTGAACCTGAAGACTTCGGTAGGCCTTAGCCGCATAAAATATCAAATATGTAAATTCCTAAACATGTAATTAATACCATTAATTCTTTTAAAATCACAGTTTGATTTTCCATTTTTCCCAAAATTGCAAATTATTTTATCACATCAGCTGACCACAAAAAATCAGTCGTGTATAACGCATTGTGTGTAACTTGCAATAAAAACCACATAGAATGAAAGAATCGCATGTAACGGATGGTATGGGCTTTCGGCTTTAAGACCTTTTTCTTTTGTGTTTAATTTGCACATGAATACATATAATATTTTACTCCTATTTATATATTTAATAAATATTTGCTATATTTAATTCGTATGGTGTTTAAAGCACAATTTTTTTTTATAATTTTCCAACTAAATATATATTTTCCAATTATTATCCGTGTTTTCTTTTTTCTTAATGAGAAAGCAACAGGCGAAACTTCTACTCTGAGACTGAAAAATACACAACAGGGGAACTCGCCTTGATACACAACATAAACGCGTGAACTGAGGAATATACAGGGTTACTCAAAAATACATATAATTTTTAAATGATTTGCGATATTGGAGTAACAACACTGTTTGCTTGAATATGAGGGACTTCGTTTGTTTGTTTGTTTACTTTCTTCCCCATTTACGCTTATTCTTATGGAATTGTAGAGAATTTCTAAGGGGCATACTTTTAGGCGTTCACTAAATTCATTCCAATAGACAGTAGCACAGTGGTTTTATGAACAGTTTTTATTACACTGTTTAACTAAATTATTAACATAAATTTGTTAACACACTCGATTAAGGCAATAAATCCTAAAAAATCTAAATATCTATTTTGGCCCGAGTTATGACCCAAAGGAAAATTATTAGTAATATTTTCAAGTCTACTTATTAACGCAATGATATGTACATATGTATGTGAGCGGAAAATATAGAAAAATTTTACTGCGCTAAATTCCTAAAGACACCGTATTTAACTTGGCAACTATTTTTCCAAAAATCGAAATTTCTAATTGATATTAGTGAATTCTACTGTAATATTTCTTTGAGTGTATAATTGTAGTCTAAAAAAAGCGACATGAATCTTCTATTTTAGAAGCTGACATGCAACTGAATGCATTTTTTAACGAACATTGTTGATGATCTTTTTAACGAACATTGTTGATGTTCGTGTCCTATGTGTCTAAAAAGCCGAAGATGTTCTTCCCCTGAGGGAGGACATTGATGCCGAGACTGGTTATGACGTATGTGGGGGAATATTCTAATAGGATGGGAAGCAATATACATATGTATGCATGTATGTATGTGTATATATTTTAGTTAATACTTTAAGTTTGATAGCAGCGCGTAGTTCTACAAAAATTAAAAAATCTTTCGTTTGAAGTCGACTTTAAACTGTAGGTCCCGCTACTTATGTATAAAATTAACACACACAGCATAAGTGGTGTGAGAAACTAGGTTTTATTTTTATTTTTTTTATTTTATTTTATATATTTTTTTTTTGTTTTGTTTTACTTTTGTAAAACCTCTGTTGATAACTTGGTATCCTTGTTGGGTGCTGCCAAGTAATGTATTTCTTTTGTTACGGTTTCTTATACGAAAAGAGGTGAATTTCTTGTCTAACCTTCTTAATAAACCGTTAATTAGTGTTTAACGTTAATTTAATTATATTCTCTACGATAAATTATTGCACATGCAATAGAAATTAGTAGGATAACAGACAGTGAAGAGGAAAAAATAATAGCAACATATTTTAAATTCTTTTGCTTTGAACTTCTTATGGAAATATTTTTTCGTATTGCGTTTTGTTGAAGATATCTATTCTCGGGTTTGAACCGTGCTCTCACGTCTAATAAGCCAACACACTACCTACTAGACTACGACAACTACTAAGTTCAAGTTTCTTGGTCACTTTAAATGGAAATGTTCCTCACACGTCAATTGTCGATTCTTTTAATGAAATTTTCTTTGGAATTTTGGCAATAATTTTGTGTATAAGTCGGCAATTTTGTTTTTCTTTCTTTTTTCTCACGGGCTGGTTCCTATACAATAGCGAAAAACCCTTGATATTTTATACTCATCACTCCTCTGGGTCATCCTTGCTGGTATGGTTAGGTTAGCAGTATCCCACTTAGGTACTACTGATACCACACAAGTCAAAATCTCTACCGGGGGATTAAACAGTCCCTATAGAAAACTATTCCAATTCCAAAATAAATCTCAATATAGCGATAATTGAAGTAGCTTTAGCCTAGTGAGTAGCATGTTGGCTTATTAGACGTGAGGTCACGGTTCAAAACCCCAGGTCAGACATCTTCAGCAAAACGAAATATGAAAAAATATTTCTTCGACAAATACTCTGAGAGTAAATAAAATTGCCATGAAAAGTTTCTCAAAAACAAATCTGTCGTTCGCAGACGACTTTAAACTGTAGGTCCCGCCACTCATGTAAAAAATTAACATACACACAACATAAGTTATGTGAGAAGCTAGGTCGAAATTCTGGCTGAAGGGTTGTTATGACCAATTAAGTACGTATGTATGTATACATTTCTGACTAAATCTTTCTGGTCTCTGTGGGTTCAGTGTACCATTTTTCTTTTGTAAATGAAAATGCAAATTTCTAAACCTCTAATCCAGACAATAAAATGTAAAAGGCGAAAAATCATAAAAGGTTCCTGCAGTCCAGCTCTACAGCAAGAATAGAACTCAGGAAGCTAAGTTCTTTAGCACTCAATGCATCATCCCATTAGATTTTACAGAGGGTGCGTTTTCTAGGCTTTATCTACGCCATAGTCTAGTAGGTAGTGTGTTGGCTTATTAGACATGAGGCCTCGGTTCAAACCCCAGGTCTGCTAGGTAGTATGTAAGACGTGAGGCCACGGTTCAAGGTCAGACATCTCCAACAGAACGACTTCTTCTCAGCAGATTTCTGGCAAAATCTCCGAGAGTAAATAGAAAATATTCTCAAAAATCTGTCGTTTGAAGTCGATTTTAAACTGTAGGTCCCGCTACTTATGTATAAAATTAACACACATAGCATAAGTGGTGTGAGAAACTAGGTTGTAATCCTGACTGAAGGATTGTAATAAAATAATGTATGTATGTATGTATGTATGTATTTATTGTCACTAGTTGTTAGAAACATATTTAAGGTACACCACCAACACCAACTGCATTAGGAATTCCTTTAATTTATGCTCAGCGAAATACTTTTGTCAACTTTCTGATTACTTGCTTTCAAACTGATTCACTGTATGCAAACAAACATTGTAAGTGTAGATACCCTTTTTTTAAATTAAATTTTATTTTTTATTATACATTTTTCTTTAATATAATAATATTTTATAAACATCTAAGACTTAAATATATCGTTGTTTTTGTTTTAAACGTAAACAAATTTAAAATAATTATAATAGTAAAGAAGGAAAAGTGAAAAAAGAAAATCGTAGATATTTTTAACCAACCATAGAATAAAAAAATTATAAGAGGAAGGAAAAGTAATGATTATTCCGTTCGTCTATTTTTGTAAGTCATTGTACATGACCCGCAGAAATTTCGTAAAGGTTAAAAGTATGCTTTAAATTATTTATTTATATACACCTAAGTGGTATACATTCATTTTAAACCAAATAAAGCGTAATTTTAAATATTTATTATTATTTTTTTTCTTTAACAATAATAATTATAATCGTAATTAAAATAAAATAAAAAATATAATAGAGGTAGAATGATATAGAAAATATAAACAAAAATAAAAAAATTAAAATAATTATAATTAAAACACACACTTAAAGGCGAATAATAATGAAAGAAATGATATTTTAAATGGTGCTGAAAACAAAAAATTGCTTGTTTTTTTTGCTGTGCCTACAGCCAAACCAGGAAACCAAACACTAATAGGGACAATGGTAAACCAATGGTGAATCCAAGTAGAGGTACACATATTATATAAAGAAAGCCGTAGAGAAATGCAAAGCCCACATAGTGCAGGGTAGTAAAACTAAAAAAGGAAAAAAAAGAAAATAATTCCATTTAAATTTTCTTTTCTTGCTGGTAGTTTGTTTTTTTTTTTGTTATAATACTTACGTTATATTATAGATACGATGCCAAGGCTTTACAACCGGTTTTTCTTTGAAATAGAAACGTCTTATGCCCAGCATCATACGATCTAATAATTCAACCCAATTACACCGACTAGCATCGAAATTATAACGTTTACGATCTGTTTCATGCATTTCGTTCATAATACGTAAAGCATTCTTTAAATCGTAACGGAAATCTTTACTCAGGAAAAATTCAAAAGCTTTGGCACCCCTATTGAATACACGCATATATTCATAGGCTCTGAAAAGAAAAACAAAATAAAAATTTTAATTAAATATACCAGGTTTTTTAAGCTGTTTTAGTTTGGCTCAAGAAGGATTTACGGAAACAGCTAACAGTCCTTAGAGAAGGGTTAAGGCTTTCTAAAGTGGCGTCTGCTTTATTCCTGTGAGAACCTTTGATTGTCCCTTACCCTATCGTTGTAATGTTATTCAGACTTAAGAAAATTACTCAAGGCATGGTGCTAATACTAGCACCATCAAAGACAATCAAAGATTGTACACTATCACAGGAATAAAGCAGACGCCACTTTAGAAACCCTTAACCCTTCCCAAGCATACACCTTACGATTAGTAAAATATTTATTTACTCGCCCTAAGCCACTTAAACGAGTGAAATATGTCCAGCTATCCCTTTTGCTAAGGCAATATGTAAAAAAGGAGAAATTAATGGGAATCCCTTTGTTTCTGTCATGTGCTACATGCTACACCTGGATCATTATCTTTATGCTTTTAATCAAATTCAGTTAAAATCCAGATTCCTAATTATCCCCACCTCTTGATTCAATCATCTCGTAATCTCCATATGGAATCCTGGAATCAAACCTCACTTATTATGGCATCTGCCTTTTTTATAACATTAAACTACACGTGATAGTATCAAAGAAAGTGTTTCCTTGTAAGGATATTCAAATTCTTAGCGGATTTATTCTAATCTAGTGCATGTTGTTGGCTTTTCCAACTTTTAAAATTACAGTTTCAGAGTTAAATTGCTTCAGAAGTGTTAAAATTTCATTTCTATGATGTTGAAACCTGTCTTAATTTCTCCTTCTTTATTGTGTTAAACTGTTGTCTTCATTCGTTTCTTTGTATTCTCTACTAGAACAGTTTTCCCTATAAAGTTTCATTTTTTTCTAAGGAAACGATGTAACTCAGCACGTGCCTACATTTTTATTTTAAACCTTAAAAAAACTACGAGTTTTAAGTCTAGTTTTTCTTTGCTTACCAACAAAGCACGTGCCTTAAGTCTTTTGATTTCAAATCAATAAAAAAAGTTTGTTGCTTAAGTCTTTTGATTTTAAATCAATAAAAAGTTTGTTGCTTAAGTCTTTTGTTGTTGGGTTTTCGTTTCCAAAACTAAAGTTTGTTGCTTAAGTCTTTCGTTGTTTGCTTTGTCTTTTCCAAATGTAAATAAAGTTTGTTTTCTAAGTCTTTTGTTTTGATTTTTTTTTCATTCTCTACACTTACGTGTGCTGCGGCATGCCCAAACCCAGTATCCTTTCAGGCCACGCAAATATGAATGCCGGTAACAAGTTAAACAAATAGAAGAAGAGATTATAACGCCAACCATTACGCAATTTTGCCATGGGCAACCAAACAAAAGTCTGCGGGGGATTCTTTCTAACGCAGGCAATAATATGTTCACCGAATTCACCCAACGTCAGTGGATTCACCTCACCCGAGGTGCAATGAATAACTTCAGGTGTTTCTAGATGGCGTGTGCCCACATACCAGCCCATAGTCAAAGAGGCGCTTATAACAAAATCACAGGGTATGATGTCGATGACAGCTGAACCACGGCCGCATATGGTACGGAAAATACCCTTAATAAAGCCAGTTAAGAAACCCAAATGTCCAGAGTTGGCATTGCCTACCCAACCGGGTGTAGGTTTCTCATAAGTGCCATAAACTGAAAACAAAACAAAGAAAGTCAATAAAAAATTCTTATAAAAGGACTCTAAACATTGCTATTCACCTATTGAGGGCCTTACTATGGCCGTGGGTAAACCTTTCATTTCCATCATAAGCAAATTCTCCGACAAGTTCTTGGTAAATGTGTAGGTATTGGGATGATCGCCGATATATTGTTTGCATTTTTCCTCTGTGAAATCCACCCATTGACTGTCATCGGCGGCCATTTTCATCATTTCATGGGGATCGTATTTGGATTTGTAGACCTCTTCGAGCATCAGGCCACGATTGTTGCTGTTACAGAAGGCTGTTGAACAGTAAATGTACGCTGTCAGGTTTTTAACACGTTTGGCCAATTCAATGGTGCGCATGGTCCCCGTTAAATTTGTTTGAATGGCTGAACGTAACGGTGAATTGAATTTAATGGTGGCCGCACTGTGATAAATAATATTGACACGTTCAATCAATTCGTTCATATCATCATCGCTCAAATTGAAATTCACTTCATTCAGTTCACCCACAATCGGCTTAACTTTCGCTAAAGTTTTCTCATCGTGTTTGGCAAATAGCTGCAAAAGGAGAAGAAGAAAAAAGAGCAGATTTAAGGTTGTGATTTTAAAAATTTAAGTTAAGTTAAGTGGATGTTTTGATTGGTTACTAGAGCAACAAGCTTTCAATGCTGATTTCGAGAATAAAGTTTTCTCCAGCAATGAGCCTCATTTCTCACTCGATGTCGTTCATGGGTCTCGGAGAAACCAGAGGCAAATGTAGAAAAAAAAAATAATAGCGTCCGGAAGAAGTGACAGTTTAGTGCGTATTATGGCTTGGAGGTGTCATTGAGTGGTAATCTTACCGTTACTGACAATTCAGAGCCCTAAGGCCTTATGATAATTGACTTTTCTTTGGCCTACAATCGAAGATTATAATCTGAACGGTATGTGGTTTCAACAAGAAGATGAGGGGACTAGTATTTTCATGACTTGGCTACATCTCTTGGTCATCCAATTCCATTCAATTTGTTACCGTAAGATTGTTCTTTGGCCATGGTTATGTTGCCAAGAGATTGCTTGCATTTCCTTACATGGAAACATGAAGCTTAGTGTATGGCTTGGCAACACTTTTTCCCCAACAGAGTGTCTAATAAAGCAAGGATTTCAATTGACCTGTGAGTGAAGGAGTAAATTTTTAAATATATACAGCGGGGGTCAATCTAAGTAAAGCAAATAAAGTTGGCTGTAGAGAAAGAATGTACAGTTTGGAGATATACAATCCAGTCACATGAAGCCGAAGAGGTTTTTCGTTTGCATACTTAAATACTGAAGCAGCAGCCTTAAGATTATTCGATAGAAATGTCTTACGTAAGGTCTTCCAGCGCGAGTTGGCAATGATTTCCGCATCCGATTCAACAACGGGCTGTATGAGCTGATAAACGACATGGACGTTGTGCAGCTTACTTAACATTCAGCGGCTGTGATGGCTGGGTCATGTCGTACGAATGGAGGAGGATGATTCAGCGAGCCAGCTATTTGATGCGGGGATTTGCGGAAGTCGGCGAAGAGGACGACCTTGTTTGCGTTGGAAGAACCAAAACGAGGAAGCCCTGTCATCGAATGGTGTGACCAATTGGCGAAGGCGCGCAAGGAGCAGCAGAGACGCCTGGAAGGATGTGTTAAGACAGGACGAAATCCGTAAATCGGATTGTTAATGGCCAATTAAGTAAGCAATTAAGCATACTTAATGGCAGAGGAAATGAAAAATATCGTTCAAATTACGTAAGGCCTGTACTTGTATAACTTTCTGGATGAAATTTAGTTGGAAAAGGCAGATGCTTTTTCAATCTTGGACAATAAAATTGAAATCTATTGTTTCCTAGCGCTGACTGATTTTTCTTTGATTTTAGTTGCTTAAGGAAAATTATTAAGTTTCCTCGAGGGATTGGTTGAAACCTCTTATATTTTCGTTCATTTTTGTATTCGAAGCTGAATAACTCAGTTTAAACACACAAGTTCTATCACCCTACATCAAGGCACTTCGAGTTTCTAAGGCATACCTTATTCGTTTAACAATCTCATCGTTAAGAAGGATTTGTTTAGTAGGTACTTTCGAGTCCTAGTAGTCCTAATGGTTCTTACAGGTCTTAACACATGAGCATTCAGTTCTTTCGAATCCTAGTAGTTCTAATGGCTCCTACTGTTCTTAACACACATGCATCCAGTGCCTTATACCGTGCCGGTATATGTCCTAACACTGAAAGGTTGTCAATGTAAAGCTAAAAGAGGTTGAGACTAACAACTCTGGGAATTACAGCTCAAAAGCAAATTTTCTGCAATAGTGTTGGGAGGAGATAATATTGTGACTTTATTTCCCATTTTGCCGTAGTCTAGTGGATAGTGTGTTGGCTTATTAGACGTGAGGCCACGGCTAAAACCCCAGGTCAGATATCTCAGCAAAACGAAATATGAAGAAACATTTCTTTGACGACTGCCGCTCAGCATATTTCTGACATAAACCCGGAGAGTAAATAGAAAATTGCCATGAAAAGTTTCTCAAAAATCTGTCGTTCGGAGTCGACTTTAAACTGTAGGTCTCGCCGCTCATGTATAAAATTAATACACACAACATAAGTGGTGCGAAAAACTAGGTCGTAATCCTGACTAAAGGGCTGTAATGATCAAAGATGTACGTATGTATGTGTGTATGTGTGTATATGTCATTTCCAAGACTCTTGATAGACTGTGAGAGCAACTAATTACCATGAAAAATCTTCTTAAATCTGTCATTTGGAGTCGACATTAAACTGTACATTACGCTACTCATGGGTAAAAACACACCTAATCTGAGTAAATCTAAGAAAACAATGTTATTTTGTTTGAAAAACAAAAAATCGAAAGACTTAGGAAGCGAACTTTATTCAATATTTCTCTGCAGCCGTTTAGAGATGCAAACTGTTTAAATATTTACTTTTCTCTGCAGGATGTTAACGGGATTTTTACAAAAAGACACAAACTTTGCCATTTCGTTAAGACAAGCGTTTGCAGGCAATAGAATATTTTATATGAAAAATCCTTTAATTCATCAATATTGAAGGGTTTTTTGCTAATGTTTTTGAATATCCTCCTCGCAATATCGAATTTCTTGTTTAAAAAACCCATTAAAAACTGTTTCTACGCTAATGTCTGCATTATCTGTGAATAATTCGAAATTTCTTTACCACTTTGAATTTAAGAAAATATTGTATAATTATTAGCTAAACTAAAACGAAAAAAAAGAAGTAGAAAATATTTAATTAACATGTGTTAACAATTAAACACAAGTTAATGATCAACACATACATAATTATTGCGGTATTCGTGATTAAACACTTAAAATAATTTAAAATTTTTTTTGATTTTCGGTTTTTGTCAATAAATTGTTGTACAATAATTGATGACAGTAAATTACACAGTGTAACATTAAAACAGAAAACAAAGATTTCAACCAAATTCATAACATGACCTTAGAAAGAGTATTTAAAAATAATACGCTTATAATCATTTTTAGTGGAGTATTACAACCCTTCAGCCAGGATTACGATCTAGTTTCTTACACCACTTATATTGTGTGTTTTAATTTGTTATACATGAGTGGCGGGCCGTACAGTTTAAAGTCGATTCCAAATGATAGATTTTTTGAGGAACTTTGCATGGAAATTTTATTTACTTTCGCAGATTTTATTTTACCAGAAATCTTTTGAGAGGCAACCGTCGAGAGAAAATTTCATTTTGTTGGAGATGTCTGACCTGGCATTTGAACTGTGTCCGGCCTCACGTCTAATAATCTAATACACTATCTACTAGACTACGGCTACTTCGAATATCGTAATAATGAGATTAATTTTGGAATTGGTATGGTATTCTATAGGGACTGCTTGATCCCCCTGTATAGATTTTGACTTGAGTGGTATCAGTAGTATCTAAGTGGGATCCCGCTAACCTAACCATACCAGCATGGATGATCCCGAGGAGTGATGAGCATAAAGTGTCAAGAGTTTTTCGCTATTGTATGGGAACCAGCCCGTGAGATAAAAGAAAGAAGAACAAAATTGCCAACCTTTACACAAAATTATTGCCAAAATGCCAACGAAAATTTTACTACAAGAGTTGACAATTGACTTGTGAGGGACATTTCCATTTAAAGTGGCTAAGAAACTTGAATTTAGAAGTCATCGTAGTCTAGTAGGTATTGTGTTGGCTTATTAGACGTGAGACCCCGGTTTAAACCCCAGATCAGACAAAATATTTCTTCGGCGATTGCCTCTCAGCAGATCTCTATCAAAAACTCTGAGTAAATAAAGAATTGCACTGAAAAAGTTTCTGTCGTTCGAAGTGAATTTTAAACTGTGGGTCCCATGTATAGAATTAAGACATAAGTGGTGTGAGAAGCTAGGTCGTAAACCTGACTGAAGGGTTGTAGTGACCAGTTATGTAAGAAACTTGAACTTGCCAGACTCTTAACACTTTGAAATAATACATAGTGTTGCCATAATAACAATTAAATTGAAAGATATTGTATTTGAAAAGTAAAAAAAAGACAAAACATTTCTTTCTGTGTACTTGTGAATAATAATTTCGTGCCGTTGTTAACTTTTTTTTTTTGTAAAACTAAGATAACAAAAGATTTAAGCCTACAAAGATTTCTTTCTTTTTTTCTTTTTCTTCTGCTGTTTATTTATTGCTTCACAATAAATTTGATTGCGTGGCCCAGACCATATAAAAGCAGTGTATGGGGTATGGGTGTCATTACTGGGCAGTGATATTCGCGTATTTGCACTCTTACAACAAAGGTGGCTCTTTGTATTTTTGTTTTATAACAAATTGCGTGAGTAATTATGTTTTTAAACATAAAGGCTGCTTAATTAATATGCTTTAAAATTTTGTAGTTGCCGTTGATTTCACTTTTTTTATTACTTTTCAAACAAAAATGTTCAAATTAAATAAAGAAATAAATACGGAAAGAAATAATAAAGAAAACTTACCGGTTTTTGTAATAATCTTTTCAAACGATCATTTGGACTCAAATGTCTTTTGCCCCTAACCAATACATAAATGTTGCCAATATCTGGTGTAGCATCCAATAAAGCCTCAATTAAAACAGTGCCCAAAAATCCTGTGCCGCCCGTTACGAAAACATTTTTATGGGCAAAAAACTCACCGATTGTCATCATATTATCGGATGTTTTATCACTAGCTGGCAATGGTTTTAGATCGAGATCATGACTTCTGTCATGATCATTCATGACCGTCATATTTGTGTTGAAATTTATATTTGTTGGTGGAGCCAATTTGAATGATTAGTCAAAAAGCAAAGAACTGCTGCAAGTATAGAAAGAATAGAAAAATTAAAATTTATTAATTTACATCGTAATACGTACATTTAAAACTATTTTAATAATTAAAAATATTAAATTTTGTTTTATTTTTGTTTTACTTTTGTAAAATCTCTGTTGATAACTTGGTATCCTTGTTGGGTGCTGCCAAGTAATGTGTTTCTTTTGTTATGGTTTCTTACACGAAAAGAGGTGAATTTCTTGTCTGACCTTCTTAATAAACCGTTAATTAGTATTTAACGTTAATTTAATTATATTCTCTACGATAAATTATTGCACATGCAATAGAAATTAGTAGGATAACAAACAGTGAAGGGGAAAAAATAATAGCAACATGTTTTAAATTTTTTGCTTTGAACTTCTTATGGAAATATTTTTTCGTGTTTCGTTTTGTTGAAGATGTCTATTTTCGGGTTTGAACCGTGGCCTCACGTCTAATATGCCAACACACTACCTACTAGACTATGACAACTGGTAAGTTAAAGTTTCTTAGTCACTTTAAATGGAAATGTTCCTCACACGTCAATTGTCGATTCTTTTAATGAAATTTTCGTTGGCATTTTGGCAATAATTTTGTGTATAGGTCGGCAATTTTGTTTTTCTTTCTTTTTTTCTCAGGGGCTGGTTCCCATACAATAGTGAAAAACTCTTGACACTATGCTCATCACTCCTCTGGGTCATCCTTGCTGGTATGGTTAGGTTAGCAGGATCCCACTTACATACTACTGATATCACATAAGCCAAAAACTATACAGGGGGATCAAACAATACCTATAGAAAAGTATTCCAATTCCAAAATAAATCTCAATATTACGATAATCGAAGTAGCCTTAGTCTAGTGGGTAGCATGTTGGCTTATTAGACGTGAGGTCACGGTTCAAAACCCCAGGTCAGACATCTTCAGCAAAACGAAATATGAAAAAATATTTCTTGGACAAATATTCTGATATTGCCATGAAAAGTTTCTCAAAAATCTGTCGGTCGGAGTAGATTTTCAACTGTAAGTTTCACCACTCATGCATAAAGTTAACATACACAACATAAGTGATGTGAGAAGTCGAAATTCTGACTGAAGGGTTGTTATGACCAATTAAGTACGTATGTATGTATACATTTCTGACTAAATCTTTCTGGTCTCTGTGGGTTCAGTGTACAATTTTTCTTTTGTAAATGAAAATGCAAATTTCTAAACTGATAATCCAGACAATAAAATGTCAAAGACAAAAAATCATAAAAGGTTCCTGCAGTCCAGCTCTACAGTAAGAATATAACTCAGAAACCTAAGTTCTTTAGCACTACGCTCAATGCATCATGCCATTACATTTTACAGAGGGTGAATTTTCTAGGCTTTATCTACACCGTAGTCTAATAGGTAGTGTGTTGGCTTATTAGACATGAGGCCTCCTACTCGGTCGGAGTAGATTTTAAACAGTAAGTTTCATTATTCATGCATAAAGTTAACATACACAACATAAGTGATGTGGGTTCAGTGTACCATTTTTCTTTTATAAATGAAAATGCAAATTTCTAAACTTATAATCCAGATAATATAATGTCAAAGGCGAAAAATCATAAAAGGTTGCTGCAGTACAGCTCCACAGTGAGGATAGAACTCAGGAAGCTAAGTTCTTTAGCACTACACTCACTCATTGGTGCATTTTCTAGGCTTTATCTACGCCGTATTCTAGTAGGTAGTGTGTTGGGTTATTAGACATGAGGCCTCGGTTCAAATCCCAGGTCAAATGTCTACAACAAAATGACAACATTTTTTCTTTGGCGACCTCCTCTCAGCAGATTTCAGGCAGAAATTCTGAGAATAAATAAAATTGCCATGAAAAAGTTTCTCAAAAAGTCTGGCGTTCGCAGTCGACTTTAAACTGTTGGTTCCGCCACTCATGTATAAAATTAACACACACAACATAAGTTATGTGAGAAGCTAGGTCGCTAGGTCCTGACTGAAGGGTTTGTATGTATACTTATACGACACTGTATATTTAAAATATACTTAAAATTTGCTGCCATGTATTTACATAAAGTAAATATATTTTGCATTTGCTTTAGTTTTTATCCATTAAAACTTAATTCCTGTGTTTAAACAATTTATATAACCTTTAAACGTCTTTAATATCTGTTAACAATTAACCAAATAACTTCAGTCTATAATTTTTTTTATAAAAATGAATCAATTAACGTATAAAGAAAACGATAACATTTTAAAAACGCTTAATTGTAACGCTAATTAAAGCATTTAAATCACGGATCAATGCAAGCAAATACATAGAAAAGAAAAACCAAAAGAGATATTCCGCAGCAACTTTACAACACTTTTCTCATACTCTTACTGTAGTTATGATTACACGAAACCACGTAGGTTTTTTATTCACCTCTAAGAAAACACATGTCATTTAAGTGAGTTTGTCTTTTATTCCACCTTCCCACAAATACTATCTCACATACTTTGATTTTACGAATCAGTTGTTTTCGTAACAGACTGTGATGCTGTGGTGAAATAGAGTGTGAGTCACTATTTGTTACCAACATACGTATTTCAACGAAATCGTTTATTTAAAATCGTATAAATTGGCCATTCTTTTTTCTTTTTTTGTTATGGACACTTTTAAGAAAATTTGTGGGTTTTTATTTTGTTTTTATGTTGTTGTTGTTATTGTTGTTTTTATTTCATCTTTTGCGCTGTCATTAATGTCAATTATAAGAAATTATTTATTTTGTAAAAATTTTGTAGAAAAATAATAAAAAAAAAACCAAAAAAAAAAACAAAATATGAATACACCGAGAGAAAATATTTGTGTCAAGGCCATTACTGAAATTTAATTAAAAAATATAAAATTAAAAAGAATGACTTTTTAATAATTTATTTCAATATTATTAATTAACCTTAAATTTACATATTCCATTAGCAGTCTACTTACAAAAATAATGCTGATACATTTACATAGGTGCTGTGGTTAGCATTGAATATATATGAGAGATTATTTCGGTTTTTTAAATTAAAAAAAGAAGTAAAATTCGCAAATTTATTTATTTAAATTTATTTTGGATTAATGCCTGCCATTTACTTTTTTAAGATTACATACATACATACATAATTGGTCATTACAACCCTTCAGTCAGGATTACGACCTAGTTACTCACACTCACTTTTTTAAGATTATTTCATGTAAATGTCGCTTGTGCCCTTCAAGTTCGGGCATTTTATCCTGTATTTCACCACTGACAGCTGGAATTTTGTTTGGGTTTGTTCAGTACACAAGTTTCGCATAACTTCGCAAAACATAGTCTAGCGTGGTAAAATCACATGATCTTGGTGGACCCTGGAGATTAATTGCTTACCAAATTGAGCGTCCCTACATATGTACATTAGGGTGGCCCCAAAATAAAAGTTGCGAATGTTCCCGACTAAAATGAAAGTTTGATTCATTCTAAGACTACGTTTCTCAAAATTTTTGTCCTGGGGTCAATATTTGGCGAGCTGGATCAAAGGATAAAAAGGTCCTTTTTTGAGGTGTTTTGAATTTTTTTCATATATCTTCCAAAGAAACTATATATAAATTTGGTATCATATGAAAGGTCTTTAAGAGGAGAAAAAAAATTTTAAAAAATTTTAATAAAAATTAAACTAGATTGAATTTTGAAAAACGGAAAAAACCATTTTGGTTAAATTACATGGTCTTTATAATCAAGAAATTTCAACAATTTAGTTAACTAAATTCTATGTAAAAATTAAAAAAGACAAAAATTTTGACCGAAATTTTCAAAATTTTTTAATTTTCAAAATTGTATTTAAAATTTCTGATAACCTATTGAAAGCGCCTCTTAAAGACCTTTCATATGATACCAAATTTATATATAGTTTCTTTGGAAGAAATATGAAAAAAATTCAAAAAACCTAAAAAAGGACCTTTTTATCCTTTGATCCAGCTCACCAAATATTGACCCCAGGACAAAAATTTTGAGAAACGTAGTCCTAGAATGAATCAAACTTTCATTTTAGTTGGGAACATCTATACCTTATTTTTCCTCCATACAAACGGGGCCACCCTAATGTACATACATACATACATAATTGGTAATTACAACCCTTTAGTCAGGATGACGACCAGCTTCTCGTGAGATGTGATAAGCTAAGTCGTAATCCTGTGAGAACATACATACATACATAATTGGCCATTACAACCTTTCAGTCAGGATTGCAGCCTAGCTTCTCACACCAGTCATGTTGTGTACGTTAATTGTATACGTGAGTGGCGGGACCTACAGTTTAACGTAGACTCCGAACGACAGATTTTTAAGAAACTTTTTTCATGGCAGGTTTATTTACTCTCAGAGTTTTTGCCAGAAATCTGCTGAGATGAAGTCGCCGAAGAAATATTTTTTTTTCATATTTCGTTTTGATGTCTGACCTGGGATACGAACCCGGGCTTTACGTCTAATAAGCCAATACATTACCTACTAGACTACGGCGACTTCTTGTGAGAAGCTAAGTCGTAATCCTGATTGAAGGTTTGTAATGATCAACCATGTTATGTCTCTTATTGTACATTTATGAGAATATGCGTAGTTTTTGGACTGAAAGAAAATAGCGGTGACTTTACAGGGGTTGTTTGTCAAAATTTGAACAACTTTAAGCTCTTGTAGCAATCATGCTTCATAAGTCTTCATAGCTATGAAACTGTTACGTCATAATTAACCAAATAGAGATAAAAGTTATCGAAAAACAGTTTTCTAGCAGACTCGACAATGTTTACATGATAAACTAAAATGTCTTAAATAAAATAAATTGTAATTTACAAGTATTTTTAACTGTTTAACATCCCACTCTGTACATGTTCTGGCAATTGCGCAGTGTTTTTATGTATTTTGTGATTTCTTTTTTAATTCAGTATTAAAAAAAAGTAGTTTTTTCCAGTCTCTCTATGAATTTTAATTATCATTGCTTTACTTCTAAATAAGCTTTCATTAACAATATTAACCATATTGATTTAGTTTATTACACAAACAATATTTTAGTGACGTCAACAATAAATATTTTTGTTTAATATTAAGTTTTTTTTTTAACCGCAACAAAACGAAAAAAAAAACTAGAAAAAAGTTCATTGCCTTTATAAAAATGCTTTTCAAAACTGAAAAAAAAAAATGTAAATCGATACGTGTCTGGCATTTAGAAACTATTTTATAATTTTTTGTTTTAATATCTGATTTAACATATAAAATCATAAACACAATATAATACACTCGTATTTATTCCTTATTTTACAAAAAAAAATTAAATAAAATAAAACGCGGAACTATATCTTCCACTTCCATTTCAATTGAACAATTTGCGCACATTGTTTTTGAGAAAATTTCAACACACACGCACAAAAGATTTTTTTACATATGTACTATAAATACGCACGTATACACCTCACCAAACAAACACTTATGCAAGAACAGCTCAATTACGGCTCTTTTACTCTATGAAACACTCAGAATTTCTCACAAAGTTACGCACTAATTGAGACGTTTGAAAACAAAACAGTAAAATTGCACGGTTACACATCAAATAAACGACCAAACTCACCTTTTTTGTTATTCTTTGATAAAAAAAAAATACTCACACGTACAGGCCGAAGAGAGTTTGAAGAATTTCAAAACACTTTTGTTTTTCACTGCCAGCGTTGCATAAATCATATGTTCTCTTCTTCACAATAGCAATCTAATGAAGTTTAAAGGTTCAGTTTTGATGTGTTAAGGAAAACAAATATTACCAACACATATGCAAAGTTTATCAGTTAAATTTGATATGTCGCAATGCGCCATAAAGTTGCTTGGCCACACATCAAATAATCGATCAAACTCACCTGTTTTGTTATTGTGTTGGTAAAAAAAATACTAACACATATAGACCGATGTGAGTTTGAAGAATATCAAAATACTTTTCATTTTCAATATCGACATTGCATAAATCATATGTTTTCTTCTCCTTCACAAGAACTATACATTGTAGTTTGAAGGTACAATTTTGATGTGTTGCTCTACTAAGGAAAATAAATATTAGCAACACATATGCAAATTTTATCAGTTAAATTTGATGTGTCGCCATGCGTCATAACACTCAGCCATCTGAGCATGTTTTTCTAATACTGGGTTATGCGTACTTGGGTACATGATTATTAGTGCTGCCAAATTTTATACTTAAAGTAGAATGTCTATGGCTTGTGCGATACATTTTTAAAAACAACCACTTATGAATTTTAAAATTTGGCACATACTTTGAAAATATTTTAAGAATTCGTATGGTTTGTTTAAAATGCTGCAGAAATAATCAAAATTCATAAAAAACATTTTCAAAACAAATTTATTCGAAATTCTTGAAATTTTTCATTATTCTTGTTGGATATAATGTTGTTCGCATAGGACGTGAATATTTCCTTACGGGAATATGTTCGATAGTGCAAAAAAGCGTGTCTTACAGAAACAGCAGTAATATATCACACTCAGCACAAAAAAACGAACAATCAGTAAAGCCCGATGAACTTTAATGTTCTAACGATCATATGAACTCGTACATTAATTGAAGTTAGATCAGGTAGTCCATGGTAACTATGTTAACCCGGGAACTTCTCTTTACTCCTAGGCAAACCAAAAAAATTGGAAGAAAGAATTCCTATTGCAACTTCAACGATACTTATCCTTTCTTCGACCACCACACGAAGTTGGCTTATACGACTGCTTGTGTAAGAACATTATATGACTTCAGAAGGAATTATGATCAATAACCTGCTGTTTCTGTAAGACAAATGATTTGCGACGAACATCCATTTGTATGGAAACAAAACACTTAATTACGCAAATATTTTGGAGTCGGTCATACAGGAACAGGCGTTAAATAACACCATTGTTTACATTCATGCACACGCAGCAACGGTTTTTTAGACAAGTATTTCAACATCATGCGAATGTTACATACATATATACGTAATTGGCCATTACAACCCTTCAGTCAGGATTAGGGCCCAGCTTTTTTGCCAGAAATCTGCTGGGAGGAAGTCGCCGAAGAAATATTTTTTTTCATATTTCGTTTTGATGTCTGACCTGGGATACGAATAAGCCAACGCACTACTGGACTACGGTGACTTCATGCGAATGTTGCGAGAACTGAATGGAGTGTAAAGCTCCGGTTAGCCAAACGTTCACGGAACGTACATTGGTTTTTATCAACTCCTCTACTGCAACATTCCATTTAGATTGATGCCTGTAGATATCCATATACTACTTTGTGAACTGTACCCAAGAAAAATCTAGACGGGGAAATCAGAATCAAATCATATCAAACAAGATTGTAATGAGGCAATATTTCTGTGGAAAACAGCCACTGGTTGGGGGCACAGAGGTGTCTCCTTATGATGTGCCAATTCAATTCAGTCATGCTAAAGGAAGTCGGGCCAAATATGTACAAATGTGTCGCCGAATAGCAATTTAAACAGCCACAGAAAACTTGCAGAACTGAAAGCCGAGTATATATTGAGGCAGCCATCTAAGGTTTTTTTTTCAACTAGTGCTTATTTCGTGAATGGTAACACTTAGCTCATGTCTGATTTGACAGATAATTAGTTTTATCCTTCCGCTGAACGAATATGGACCACCCAATGCGTTTTCGCTTCGCTCAGTGGGCCTGCGATCGACTTACAGAAGATGCCGATTTTGGCAAAAAAATCATCTTTTCAGATGAAGCTCATTTTGATCTTGGCGGGTATGTAAACAAGCAAAATTATCGCATTTGGGACATAGAAAACCCGCACCCAAAACGAGTCACTGTTTGGTGCGGATTTTAGTCCTGAGGCATTATTTGACCATTTTTCTTCGAAAATGAGCAAAGAGTTACCGTTACAGTCAATGGCAAACGTTATCGGGCCATGTTGAACGACTTTTTGTTCACAAAAATTAAAGAGGAGGATATTGGCAACATTTGATTTCAACAGGACGGCGCTACGTGCCACACAGCCGAAGCTACACTCGATGTTTTGCGCCCTGTTTTAGTAGATCGCATTATCAGCCGCAGAGCTGATGGCGTTTGGTCACCTCGGAGCTGCGATTTGACACCGTTGGACTATTATTTGTGGGCTGCCGTCAAAGATAAGTGTTACGCCGACAAGCCAGAGACAATTGACGCTTTAAAGGACAATATTCGTGAAGCCATTGGTGAAATGCAGCTGCACACAATCGATAATGTGCTTAAAAATTGGACCGATCGTGTAGGCTACTGCATGGCCAGCCGAGGCAGCCATTTGAATGAAATTATTTTCCATTATTAACCGGAAGGATTGTACTTTCAAATAAAAAAAGAAATTTGTGAAAATATTCGGTAGTTTTTTTTAAAGCATTTTCAAAAAAAAAGTTATTGGCGGACCCTTTATTTATGGCTTGACTCTATATTCGGTTTGAACTTGTTAAATAAACCAATTTTTTATTGTCTTTTTGGGACATTAGGATGGAAGTGGTTAAAACCTATAGTCCGTCTGGAACTACTGCTGCTAAATATTGATTTTTTATATTAATTTTGTAACAACTGTTCCTTTCTATTCAAACTGTATTTCACATAGAAGTCGCCTTAGTCTAGTAGGTTCAAACCTCAGATCAGGCATTTCGAACAAGATGCCTCAAAAGAAAATCAAATCAATAGCTTCTTCCATTCCTTCTTTGACGTTGTTGGATTGAATGGAAATTTTTGAAAAATGTTTGCTATTTATTAAGGTTATATCAACAATTCGTCTCATTTTTTTCAAGAAGGTAATTAAATTTATTTGTTTAGAAATATAACAACCGTTTAGACTGTTCATAATCCACACCCATTAATCAAGAAATCTTATTTCTTTATGTTGTTATTATGATATTTTATTAAAATCTAAAACAAATTCCTGTTTGCTATTTTTAATGCGAACAATAAATAATAAAATTCTATATTTAACTTAAAACAAAAAATATAAAAATAAATTAAAAATAAAAAACTAGAATTTTGTATTTAATGTGAAAAACCTTACAATAATCTCAAAATTAAAAACCCCGGAAGTTCATTTGCGATATTAAAGTAAAGAATTGCTTGCAAATAATATTTTATTTTAATTTATTTAATTAATAAAAAAATATTGTGTTAAAAAGTAGAATAAGACATTATGATTAACCACAAATATTATAAGAAATCAAAAACAAGCTGTTGCCAACGCTGATTTATTTACTCGTAATTGATTTGCCAACTAATAACGTGTTTGCAGACTTCACGCAATTTATTCTAAACAAGGCATGATGCAGTGTCAACATTTGCAAATAACTCTCATGCACACACACACACACCTATATATGTACATATGGATATGTACTTGTAAGGCAAAAGTGCAATTTAATAGGAAAACAATAACAACGGCAATGATGTCAAATTGTAAACAAATAATTTTTAGGAGTAAAAATAAAACAGAAAAAAGAGCACAAAGAGTGCAAGAGAGTACATACATGCAAGTATTTCGCTTTACTGACAAAGTCTGTGTTTACACAATTCGTAATCGCGCATGGTGAGACAACAAATTTAACTGATTAAATTTGCATAAGTATAAAATTTGGCAGCACTGATGATCATCTACCCAAGTACGCACAACCCAGTAATAGAAAACATGCTTAGATGGCTAAGTGTTATGACGCATGGCGACACATCAAATTTAACTGATCAAATTTGCATGTGTTGCTAATAATTATTTTACATAGCGTAGCAATACATTAAAATTGTACCTTCAATGTATAGGGGTGGTGAAGAAGAAAAGAACATATGATTTATGCAACGCAGGTAGTGAAAATCAAAAGTATTTCGATTGATATTCTTCAAACTCAAACTCGGCCTGTAGGTTAGGTTAGGTTAGTGTGGTAGCTTTGATACCAAAAACTTACTTGAGCACGCATAGCGGCCCGTTGTGAACGCAGTCTCTGTACTGACCAAGTTCCTGCGAACCAGGGAGGAAGAAGTTTGTTAGCGCAAGGGCTGCACATTTAAAGCACGACTACCCCATGCTGGAAAAGCAGCCCGAAAGCTTGATAAACGAGTCTATATCCTTGACATCAATGGACGATAGCTCCGTCAAGCTGACAAGGGTTGAAGAGCCAAATAACCTATATCTGCACCTCGCAAGAAATGGGCATTGAAAAAGAAAGTGGATAACAGTCTCATCTTCCTCAGTGGATCTGCACCCTCGTCAGAAGTCGTTAAATGGGAGCCGCATTCTTTTCGCGTGTCTACCCATAACACAGCGACCTGTAAACATGGCCACTGGGACCTCGGCCTGCATATGTGAGTTTTTTTACCAACATAATAACAAAAAAGTTGAGTTTGATCCATTGTTTGATGTATGGCCGTGCAACTTAACAGAAAACACAATATAAAGCAGTTTTACGTTTTAATTTTCATTTTTGCTGCATCATTTTGTCAATTGCAAGTGTGATTTATTTTGCAATATTAATTTATTAATAAATGAATAACGTTTAACTGTTTTGTAATTGCCAGTCATTGTTATTATTTGCTTTTGTTTTGAAGAAAGCCATGATAAACGGCAATTTTCTAAGAATCAGGTTTTAGCACTTTAGGTGAAATTTTAAAAGATAAAGAATAAACAATTTAACTTGCTTGTCTGTGTGTATGGGAACCAAATATATATTTTTGTTTGTGTTTTCCATGCAACCAGTCAAACAAGTGAAATCATTTGCCTTACAGAAACAGCACGTACATATATTTCTATTTTTAGTATGTTGAATCCGCAGCCGATTTCAGAATTTCTTTATTATCCTGGGTTTTTGAGATATCCTAACCTAAAATTTAAAACAACGCCGGTTTTGGCTACATTCGGGTTCATATTACATCTCTTTTATTTTCCTGAAATCTTATTACAGCATCTAAAATTGCAAAACAAACCATTTCAGACCATTTCTTAGACCATAACACTGTAATCTGTTTCCGTCTAGCGTTGCCTGAATTTTCTATGAGGTTTGCCTTTAAAGCCTCTTACATTTTCGTTTATTCATGTATTCGAAGTTGAATCGCTTTACCTTTTTTAATCAAGCCTTTTCACCCTGCACCATGCAACTTGGTTTTTCTATCGTTTAATTTCTCAGCAGATTTCTTGCAGAGTAAAAAAAAAATTGCCATGAAAAGTTTCTCAGAAAAATCTGTTGTTCGGCGTCGACTTTAAAAGATTTTTTAGGTCCCGTTACTTATGTATAACATTAACACTGATGTATAACAATATAAGTAGTGTGAGAAGCTAGATTGTAATCCTGACTGAAGGGTTGTTATGACCATACTCTTTTAACAATTTCAGTATTCAGTGTTCTTTCGAGTCTAGGACTCGTTCTAATGGTTCTTACGGATAAGAAAACGTTTCTTCGTAAATTTTCCAGTGCTTTATACTGTGCCAGTTTTTCCCTTGGCACAGAAAGGTTGTCATTGTAATGCTAATTACCAAAAGGTCTTGCGGCTAATAATCCTGGAGCTACAGCTCAAAAGCAGTATTTTAAGCCCCTTGTAACCACGTAAAATCAAACAATTTTATCAGCAACAAAACTACTAAAGTTGTAATTAATCTTTGCAACGAATTAAAGCGAAGTAATATTGGGACATTATGTTGTATTTCCAAAGCTTTTGGTAGACTACCTAGAGAGCAACTAATTCGACGTTAAACTGTCATTACTCATGGGCAAAAAAACACACACAGCTTGAGTAAAACAATGTTATTTTGTTTGAAAAGGAAAAAAAAGAAGGAAGCGAACTTTATTCAATATTTCTAACATCGAAACTGTTCGAAAATATGTGCAGAGATGATGAGATGAGAGATGAGATGCATACAGTTTAAATATTTGCTTCTCTCTGCAAGATGTTAATGGGACTTTTAGAAAACGAAAGACTTAAGGACTTAAACTCTGCCACTTCAGTAAGACAAGTGTTTACAGGCAATCGAATATTTCATATGAAAAATCCTTCCTTCCTTCATCAATATTTTTGGGTTTCCTGCAAATGTTTCTAAATTACGGTTTGATTTTCGATTTTTTTTTCGAATATATTGGCGAATGAAAATCAGTACTTTAGCGGTTTTATTGTATATCTCGCGGGGGTTTAAATTCGTCGAAGAAAACGGATGGGGAAGACCAGAATTTTTGCCAGAAATGAGAGGATGTCGCCCAAGAAATGTTTTTTTCAAATTTCGTTTTGTTGGAGATGTCTGAGCTGTGTTTTGAACCAAGGCCTAATAGTCTAATATTCACAATTGATTATTTTACTCACCCACCATAACCTTTTTAGCTGGCGAGTACAGCATGGATTTCGGAAGTAATGTCTATCTACCGGGCCGCATAATGGATCCTCGCATACGGTGTTCCTTTCACCCGCATCTCGATCTTTTCAGATAGCCAGGCTGCCATAAAGTCTCTGTCGATCATTGCGAATAATTCCAGGATCGTCAGGGAATGTCGCCTATGCCTCAACCTTCTTTCTGGGCGCTTCAGTGTCACACTTGTCTGGGTCCCCGGACACTGTGACATTACGGGAACTGCAGAGCCGACGAGCTAGCCAGAGTTGGCGCACTACTCCCGGAATCCTGTTCAATCGACTTAGGAATGCCACTTGCCTCGATCAAACTGGCCATCGCGCGGAAACTTTTCCGAGACGCCAACCTATCCTGGATCAACGAGGAGTCCTGCTCTACCGCTTGACTCACCTGGCCCTGGATGGATAGAAGGCGTACCAACCAATTACTTGGACTTGGTCGCGGCATCATCTCAATCACAGTGGCCATGCTTACACACGCGGAGAGAATGCGGCTCCCATTTAATGACTTATGCCGTGGGTGCAGATCCACTGAGGAGGACGAGACTGTTATCCTCTTTCTTTGTTAATGCCCATCTCTTGCGAGGTGCAGATATAGGTTATTTGGCCCTTGTCAGCTTGACGGAGCTATCGTCCATTGATGTCAAGGATATAGACTCGTTTATCAAACTTTTTGGCTGGTTTTCCAGCGCGGGGTAGTCGTGCTTTGGAAATGCAGATCTTGCGCTGACCGACCTCCCCCTCCTGGGTTCGGGGGAACTTGGTCAGTACAGGAACTGCGGCATCACAACGGACCGCTATGCGTGCTCAAGTGAGTTTTTGGTATGAAGCTACCACACTAACCTAATCTAACCTAACAGCATCGATTTCATTTGTGCCAAAATAAGACCCACATTGGTGTATTGTTTAGGATCTACGTTCCTTTCAGAAACTAAGCGAAATTTCGATCATATTGAGGTTGAACAACGCCTTACACTTTGGCGAAGCTGTCACGCATCTCTGTTGGTAGTCAATTGTAAATAAATACGTGGAAATCATTCTAATATCCAAGTAAGATGCATATAGTCATTGTGGGAACCATGCTCCAGTTGGCAAGGAATCTAGAGGATCATAAAAAACAAAAAGAGTTTACCATCATTACAGATGAGGTCAGGCCAGTGCACTGTCCACAATATCACTTGTGTTAGAGAAGGTGAAACAGATAATCGGAATTTATAGATTCCTTGGCGTTCTCAAAAATTGTATCTATCTTATGACTAATTATGCCGTCTTAAACATTTGAATTTGCTTCTTCATCCTTATAAAGTCCAACTTATGAAGCAATTAAAACCGGCTAAACATTCCTGATGTCATACACATACGGGATTGGAAGGTAGTCATTGCTGGCTTTCATTTCTCACACGTTACTTAGGTCAACAAATATAATTGTTGCATATAGGGCTTGTAGGGTCCAGGAAACCATATACGGGTAATAATCCTGAAAGAATTTCACGTTTAGGAACCGTCAATTGGCCACGTCCAAATCATAGAATTAAAAAAATACTCTGGAGTTGATCAGGTTGATTATGGTGGGGATTATGAATACCGTGACAGTGTTATGTTACAGTATAATTAGGGCCATTATTACAACTTGCCGTTAAGTAAAGGGAGGATTTTAAAGGGCAGATAAATCGTTTTTCGTTATTATGAGTACCCAATAAGATAGAAGTGATCGTTAAGCTAAAGGGAGGATCATCCTACCTTTAACATTTAAAGGTCACTTTATGTTTGAACTTGCCATATTATACATCATTTTCAATATGGCAACTTCAAATATAAACAAAATGAGGAGACACAACAAAAAACAAAGCCCGCGGTTGCCACTGCGTTAAAAAACTTGTGTAATTGAGCAGTTTTATCGACATTGCTCCGCCACTTTTTAAAAATTTTATCTGTAAGTTGTAATAACAAAAATAAGTTAAAGGTAACTTTACAGTTCCCTTTAGCTAAAGGTACCTTTAACTAAACCCAAGTTTAACGGCAAGTTGTAATAATGGCCCTTAGTCTTGTAAATGTAAAATAAATAAAGTTTACATGAAAATACATATTTCAAATAGTGTTGCCAATCGAATAAATTTTTACATGCCATTTGTAAGAAAAAATCTAATAACGTAGAGTATTTATTTATTGTTCTTTATATTTTCACATTAAATTTGATCAAATACTTTAGAGATTTAATAAAACTTTGTTCCGCATTTATGCTTTAAACAAGCCCATCTTTTGTTGTTTGTATTCGTTGTACTTCAAATTGTCACTCATTATCAAGGTTATTTGATTTTTAATGTTTTTTTCTCTCTCTCTCCCTCTCTCTCTCTCTCTCTTTTTTGGGGTTTTAAAGAACGTGATGTGCTTTATAATGAATTTAATTATATATTAACAATCATATGAACGATTATAACTAAATTAGAAAATTATTTCATATGCTGCCATATTACTGACATCGAAATCATACATAAATACATACATACATACGCCAGAACAAAGGTAGAAAAAGAATTCGAAAAATCAAAGCATTAAATTATACGGAAGCTTAAAATTTATTTGAAATGTAAAAAAAAAAATAAAATGCGTTTAATTCATAAAAAAGTTGATGCTTTTTTTAAAGAATAATATGAGTATTTTTTCAACATTAATTTTAAAAATTTCAAATTGAGTGTTTTTGTTTGTGTTTTTTTTTTATATAAATAGACGAACGTTCGTCTTACAAAAACAAGGGATTAAATTAAACAATTATTACAGTTTAGCAAACGTCTCGCCAAAGAACATATTTCTTGTGACACACAGAATATATTTTTAATATGCGCTGCTTTTTTTTTTTAGTACAACCAGCACTCAGGGTATGGCCCCTACTCATGCAGTGCATTGTGCAGGTTTAGGAAAATAGGAAAATTGTTTCTGTAAGACAATTGGTTTCAGACAAACGATTGCTTGTATGGAAAGGACCAACAAATTTAATGAAATCAAATAGTTTTAATAACAATCACAAACATTCATAAAAAGTCATACATACATACATAACATAATTGGTTATTACAACCCTTTAGCCAGGATTACAACCTAGCTTCTCATACTACTCATGTTGTATGTGTTAATTTTATCCATGAGAAGTGGAACCTGCAGTTTAAAGCCGATTCCGAACGACAGATGTTTGAGAAACTTCATTTTGCCAGAAGCAATATTTTTTTAATATTTCGTTTTGCTGGAGATGTTTGACCTGGGGTTTGAACCGTGGCCTCACGTCTAATAAGCCAATATACTAACCACTAAACTAAGACAACTTCTAAAACATCAAAATGTAGGTTTAATGTTGATTTTCACTTTAAGGGCCAGCTTTTAAAAGGCGAACGTTTACACACGTTCGTCTGTTTATATTGAAAACACAAACAATATTGAGTGCTTTTCTTTTCCTTTAATTAAAGGAACGTGTGCGCATGTGTCTTGCCTCTCATAAAGGTAACACACCACATGGGTGGTATCAGAAACTAGGTGGCAACCCTAACTAAAGGCTTGAAATGGTCTACGTGAGATGGATTGATGAGAGAAGTGAAGGCAGGAAATATTCCTTTTCAAAGACGAAAAGAACTTTTTTTGTCGTTATATCGCTCGTCTTACAATAACAGGGGATTAGTTTAACAAAATCAATTTTTCATTTAAGGTTGGCAACGCTATCTCCTATCGATATCACTGCTAATGAGGCATAAGAACGAGTATTATCAAAGAATATGGATATAAAGAATACGCATCATGTAGAAGTAAATTTTCTTATGGCGGGTCGTAACATTACGACCCGCTCTCGCCAAAATATTTTTAAAAATCATTTCTTGATGAGAGGGAGGAAGACAGAAGGAAAATGAACACAAACAAAGAGCGTAACAATGTGTTGCTCTCATCGTACGTATGTACATGTGTATGTATTCTTGTGTTTTTTGATTTAGTTGCCGATCAGACTGTGACAAGAATACATGTGCTGCGGATGCTTTATCATTTTATTTCAGAATAACACTCGAAGAATATTTTGTGTTAAAAATGTTCTATGTCATTAGCTGGGCGTATTTTATTTTTTATTTTGTCCCTCGTTTTTTTTTTTCTTTTAATAAAAAATGGTTTTTTATTTTTTTTATTTTTATTTATCTAAAAAACATGGCCTAATTATTAAGCCAAAGATAGACAGCTTTACATATGTATGTTGATGAAATGAAAATAAAAATAGCGTATATTACTAACACTTTTATATGGCTGTAAATAAATAAATTCTCTCAACTTATTTTCTCTCTCACTCACTAATCCATAACCATAGGCATGTGTTAACCTAGAGGAAAATTGTTAGTAATAATGTCAAGTCTACTTATTAACCTAATGATATGTATATGTGATCGGAAAATATAGAAAAATTGTATTGCACTAAGACACCGTATTTAACTTCGCAAGTATTCTTCCAAAAATCGAAATCATTTCTCATTGATATTAGTGAATACTACTGTGATATTTCTTTGGGTGTATAATTGAAGTCTGAAAAAGCGACATGAACCTTCTTCTTTAAAAGCTGACAAGATTTTTACGCTCTTTTTAACGAACATTCTTGATGTTCGTGTCCTATGTGTGTAAAAAGCCGAAGATGTTCTTCCCCTGAGGGACATTGGTGCCGATGTCTGTTTTTAACACCAGAAAAATAAATAAAAAGTGGTCAAACAACAAAAACGCACGATGAGAACAACGCATTGTTACGCTCTTGGTTTCTGTATCATTCCCTTCTATCTAAAATATTCCAAAATATGTTAAAATGCACATTCTTTATACTTTATTTTCTTTGGTATTATATACTCAATAGCCATACATAAATGTATGTTTTCGTAGTGCTTATTGAATCTGAATGGAATAATTTATCAAAAAATCATATCCAATCATGTTTTCATTACAATTTCATTTGGTTTTGATTTTTTATACATCACTAACCTATTTTATTTTAATTTATTCTCGGGCAAAAAGTTATTTTCAAAAAAATAAAAATAAATAATATATTAAAATATAATAATAAATTAAAAAATAGAGAAATTTAAATGTAAAAGTTCCCAAAATATAGATTTGGGTCAATACAATAGTTAAACTAGTTTAATTTATAACTTAAAAACACTGTTTATTGTTATTGTTTTAATAAAAGAAAGTATTGAACAAAATTACAATGTCACTACAGCACACTTACAAAAGGTTCACTAAGCAAATAATCCTTTTTGAATACAACTTTAAGGCACCGTTTATGAATAAATATTTTAAAAGCTGTAGTAAAATAAAGGAAGGTAACGGAAATATTGTAAAAAATATTTGAAGTAACTAGAAAACCCATTGAAAATTAATCTCATCTTCAAAATCTGTTTCAAAATCATGTTTTTTTTCTGTTTTACTTTCCAATATAATTTGAAATCATTTTAAATCTTTAAAAAGAAGAAAAAGAAGAAAGAAAGAAGACAATAAATTGCCAACTGTTATCATTATCGGAAATATGTTTTGTCTGTGTGTAGTATTAATGATTTCGTATAGATTTGCATAATTTTTGCATAAACTTTTGATCTGGTTTCATAAGTTTCTTTTGTTGTTGTTGTTGTTTTTGTTTTACCGCCAGCATTGTAATTTTCTTGCTATTTTGTTGGCCCTTTTTTTCGTTGTACTGTTACTACATTTGCATAAAGATTGATGGTTTCTGATTTCACTTTTAAACCGTGTTTAATTTGAAATTTATTGACCAAAACAATAGAAATCTTGCAAACGCCATTATCGCTTTTCGGTTTTTCTCTGTGTGTGCCTATGGGCAATTGTGGTGCTCATCTTGATTAAAGTCGAAACGAAATAAAAAAAAAATACACTTAAGAGATATTGAGCAGAATGTAGAAATCATTGTTAATTTGCCATTAATATTGATCATAATGACTAGCAACTTTGTGTCATAAAGTTAAACAAAAAGATCAAACTGTCAAAATTTACCTCTATTAGCAGCACTCGCATGTAAAAAATATGGCAGCACTTTCTTACGCTGTATAAAAATGTTGTCAATAACAGTGCCAGGTTGAGTACAAAACGACAAATTATGTTCTATTTGGGAACGTTTCTAATGAGTTCTTTCTAAAACAAGGACAAAGTGACTTTATTTTCTAGATTTTTCCGACAGGTCTTGAGATAACATGCGTCCAGAATATTTCCAAAAGTCGCCGTAGTGAACGACTGATGAATAGCTGTAGCGGCTCAAGATCGTTAGATGACATACATATAATAAATGGAACGAACGTTCGAAGAGAAAAAGTGAAGTCTGTTTCATAAATGAATTCGAAAAAATGTCCGTATATACACATAACCTCTAGTGACCCGCCTGATATGGTTATGAATCTTCCTAAGGCCAGGAAAGAAAAGTTCTATTTGTATGGGCCGAGGAAGAATCTTGTTTCTTTGGCAAATTCATTTGGCCTGTATTTACGGATATTGATGTAATTGGTAGACTAAGAAAGAATTCGCTTAGCTGCCAATAGGTTAGGTAAGGTTAGGTTAGAAGACGTGTACTTGCCAGTTAAGACAAGTACAGTACCCGGAGGTCGAATTGACCCATTGTACAACGTCCTAGTTTCTCATATCACTTATGTTGTGTGTGTTAAATGTATACATGAGTGGCGTTACCTATAGTTTAAAGTCGACTCCGAACGACAGATTTTTGAGAAACTTTTCCTGGCAATTTTATTTACTCGGAGTTTTTGCCAGAAATGTGCTGAGAGGAAGTCGCCGAAGAAATACTTTTTGTATTTTGTCTTGATGTCTGGCCTGGGGCTCGAACCCTGGCTTTTCGTCTAATAAGCCAACACACTACCTACTAGACTACGGCGACTTCAAAGCTGCCAATAACTTCTTTAATAGTTGTAGGTCGATCATCTGCCAATGTCTACTCACTTCTCTCATTTGGTTTAACCTTTCACGAAACCTTTTTCACTAAATTTATTAAAGTTTCAGGCTGGTTTTCAACTTATATAAATCTATGACAGTCTGGCTTTAATGTGTAGTCCCATTGCTAACTGCCATAACCTGTACATCAGAAATCGTCAGTTTTTCTTCTTCCAGTCCACTTCTCTGAAATGAGTTATGTCTGGTATGATATTCTCCACAAAATATTGAGATTTCGAGCTTATGAATGCTGGGCAATGATATGAGCAGTATTCCATCGTTTCGGTATTCCTTTCGCATGCCCTAATGCGATTCGGAAGTAAAGTAAAGGGCGGAGTGCCCCTAAAGTATACTCATCTTTTTTAATACGTTTTTTTTTTAAATTTATCGATCGATTATCATCGCTAACTTAACTTTTATATATTCTCGGTAATGAGTAAGGGTATGAGTAAGTAAGACGAGGTTGCTAGGAGTGAAGTTTCCGCGCTTTTCATGGGACCAGAATGCTTTTGTAAGTGAGAGAAGATGTTTGGAAATGTATGCTCAATGTAAGTTGGGACAAAGAGAGGCAAAGGCTCTTTTCAACCCAACTGGGTTTGAGGCAATCAAAACTTTTGTTGGGAAATTACAATAAGAAGCGATCTGAGTCATGCATTAGACTATTAAAAGTAACTTGAGGTTGTTAAACGGCCTTTTGTTAGAGCAATGTAAACTCGAAGTACATTTATTCAGAACGGAGATTGTTTCGAGCCCAACATGTAGATTCTGTGACGATAAGAACGAATCATCGGAATATATTCTCGGAACCTCAAAAAAACTTAAGTAATTGGGAGTTTTTAGTCACCGTAGTCTAGTACGTTGTGCTTGGATTATAGGACATGAGGCCACGGTGCCATCCCCAGGTCAGACATCTAGATCAAATCGAAATATGAAAAATATTTCTTCGGCGACTTCCTCTCAGCAGACTTCTGGCAAAAACTCTGAGAATAAATAAAAATTGCCATGAAAAGAAACTATAGGTCTCGCCACTTCTTTATAAAATTAACACACACAGCACAAGTGGTGTAAGAAACTAGGTCGTAATCCTGACTGAAGGGTTGTAATGACCAACGAACGTCTTAAAGGGCGACTTAGATGATCACGCAAGTTGTACTATGTCCCTGTCAAGTTTTTGTGAAAAAGAAAACGGATAGCATCGTATATATTATGAGTGCGTACGATGCAAAACTTTTTCAGTCGTACTATCGCACGTTAAATTTGACATTTTCGTCATCTGTAAAGGCAAAACAATTTGTCATAAGATTTTGACTCTCATTTTAAATATACGAATAGAATTTTTTAATATTTTCTCTCTGACTTTCCATACGTTAAACTCTTATGGTGTAAACTAAACTTAGATTGCATGTTTTGCAGAAACAGGAGCTACATCTATAGCGTTGCCAACTCTTTTTTAATTGTAATTTTTGTACGTTTATTATACGCCATTTTGTAATGAAACAAATACATGTTTTAGCAATAAAATTAAGGGAAAGAAGTGATATTTATTGTTTCCAGACAAAAATCTTTTTCTCTTTTTAATAAATTTTAGAAAGATTTTTTAGTTTCATTATTATTTTATTTTGATAGCGATATTGTTTGCAAAATATTTATTGAATTATTATTAAATTTCTTAGCCTACGGCTAATTTTAATTCTCCATTTAAATACCTTTCTAGCACATGTTTTTGTGCAAAATTATGCAGAAAGTAAAATAAAAACAATCTATTGTATGATAATTTGTTAAAAGCAAAAAATTTAAACAAAAATTCATGTTCATCACTAAACTGATGATGGAGATGATGATGATGTTGATGATGATAAATATTTATTGAATTCTACCGTATATTGTTGAACGATTTTTAAGAAACTTTCTTTTTTTTTTTTGGAGATGTATAATAGAAAACTCTGTTGTCAAGTTGTATAAATTAATTTATTATAAATTTAAATAAATTAATATTAAAAATCAAGTAGAAAAATAAAATTTATTCAACAGTGAATGATAGAAACCATTTAAGCATTTCAATTCCTACATAATTAAGCCTAAAAAATTTTAAATTTAAATAAATTTGCAATGAAAAACGATTGAAAGTGCAAAAATATTCTTTTTTTTTAAATATTTCATTGTACGTGTCGCATAAAACAGGCAAACGCTGAAGGTTGAATTGCCAATTTAGAATTAAATAAATATGGCATAAACATACTGGGAATATATTTGTTAACAATAAAAAAATGAATAAAATTGTCCGTATTTTTAAAACAAAAAGCCGCAAACGTTATGCCAAAACATATGTTGCCAACCATCTGCATTTTTACGAAAAGTTTATTAGAAGATATACCATTAAAGTCAATTTACATGATAAAGTTTTATGTACGTAAAGTTAGAGAGAAAATATTACACAATTCTATGCGCACTTTATAAATGAAAATGAAAATCTTACTACATTATGGTCATTACCCCGTAGTAGTCTATGAGGCAAGAATTTTTAAATAAGTTCTTTCAGTGATTAATCTACTACAGAACTGTCGAGGTGTTCAAATTATTCCATATCAGGGATGATCATGACTGTATGTTCCCTTTACTTTAAAGAGCATTTGATCTCCATGTAGACATGATGAGACTATGGCAAGAGACCTGGAACATCAATGATTGTCTCATTAGTTTTTTTCCAAAGTTTTCTTTCCTCAGTGATAAAGGAAATATTATACCTCTTCCTTGATATACGAAACAGAAAGAAGTTTAACTGAAAATTCAATAGGACAACCCGAATGTTTTTTCTTCTGTAGTTTAACTGAATTCATGATTAGTTCGGAGGCAACTGAGCAGTCTTAAGACCTGTTTCTGTAGGATAAATGGGTTGAAAATTTGTGTTTTTGTTTTTACAAATACACGAACGTGTGAACCCACTCGTCTTACAAAAACAGTACATTTCGTGTAATTTAACTAAATTCAAGATTAATTCCGAGGCAACTAAGCAGTCTTTAGGCCTGTTTCTGGAAGACGAATGATTTTAGAATTGTGTTTTTTGTTTATACAAACAGACGAACGTGTGAATCCATTTGTTTTACAGAAACAGTACATTAAAGCTTTCATTCTCCGCTCCTAAGCTTAAATTAAAGAGCTTCGTTGTGGCCATTAAAAATAACAATAAATTCCAAAAGCAATTGAATTTTAAAATTTTTGACAAATAATCTAAGAACACCCCATAAAATGGTGATCGTATAAAAAAAATTAAAACAAAAAAAACAAATAAAAAATAAATATGCTCGCTTTACTTTAAAATTGCCAAGAGTTCAATACTTGAAAAGGGAATAAAAATAAAATAACAAAAACAAAAAACAAAAATAATAATAATTGTCTGCATCTTTACAAATGATTATGATTTACTCTTCTATTGTCATATCATTGTTATTGTTATTGTTGCTGTAAGACACTCTATAATTACTTAAGCAACAACAACAACAAAGACAACAACATGTAGACATGCATGTAACAAGAAGACAATAATAATAAAATAAAACAAAATAAAGCAAATAAAACAATAACAGAAGACATAAAAAAACGTCAAATAATTATTGGTAAATAAACCTTCAAATAAATAAACAACAACGGACATTATAAAAATAACAGAGAGAAAGAGAGTTAAAGAGAGATAGAGAGATGCGAAAATAAAAAAAATGAAAAACTTAAAAGTAACAACAACAACAACAAAAATACGAGAAAAAAGGAAATAACTTGAATATTTCCCAAATAGTAATGTGTGTGGATACACATGCATTGAAGAGTACTCTTGAGCTTAAATGGAGTGAACTCACTGTGGCCAACTACTATGTTAACAATCAAGCGTTTTAATTCTTACAAAATCGAGTGTTCTTGTGTTAATATTAACGTTTTTTTGCCTCTTTATGAAATTTTTTTCAAATTATGGTTTATGTTCTAAATTTTACACGATTTAGCGAATATAAGCAATTAAACAGAGAAAAAAAGTTAAAATTTTTCAAAACTGTTGCAAGAAATTCGAAAATTTCTTTTGATAATAACACAGAAGCGTTAAATAAATTGTCGAATCATCAAATCCAGTTTGTTTGTAGTTCGTTAGCAAATCATATAAAATTTAATGGAAGTATTGTTTTTAGAAGTCTAGTAAATAAACGAAATATGAAAGAATATTTCTTCGGCTACTTCCTCACAGCTGATTTCTGGCAAAAAAATCTGAGAGTAAATAAAATTGCCACGACAAAGTTTCTCAGAAATCTGTAGTTCAGAGCCGACTTGAAACGGTAGGTCGCGCTACTCATGGATAGAATCAACACACACAACATAACTGATGTAAGAAGTTAGATCGTAAGAAGTAAGAATCTGACTGAATGGTTGTAATGGCCAATTATGTACTTATGTATGTATTGTTTGTAAAGTAAGGAAAATAGCTGCACAGAATAACCCTCAGTTGGATGTTTTCACAATAAAACAATAGAATTTCGAAATAAAAAGTTGAGGACTTAACGTCTAACTGCTTTTATTTTAACGAATTTTGTTTCGGTCATCGTAGTCCAGTGAGTAATGTGTTGGATTACTAGAAGAGGGTCGAGAATTCAAATCACGCCTCTGAGATGTATACAAATATATGGAATTATCTCTTTCGGCGACAGCTTCTCATCAGTCTTCTTTTTAAAGTTCTGAAAGAAACTAATTGTCGTAAAAACCCTTCTCAAATCTGTTGTTCTGAGTAGACGTTGAAGTATACGTTTCACACAACAGGGATGATGTGAGAAGCTAGGCCATACTTCTTACTAACATACATATATACATAATTGGTCATTACAACTCTTTAGTTAGGATTACGACCTAGATTCTCACACCACTGTTTTTTATACATGAGTTGCGGGGCCTACAGAACGACAGATTATTGAGAAACTTTTTCGTGGCAATTTTATTTACTCAGAGTTTTTGTCAGAATCGCCGAGGAAATATTTTTTCATATTCCTTTTTGGAGATGTCTGACCTGGGGTTTGAACCGTGGCCTCACGTCTAATAATCCAACACACTACCTACTAGACTACGGCGGGTTCACAGACAATAATAACTAACCTCAATAAGCCCTCGCGTCATAAAATAAATTTACAATCTTTAAAGAAAATGGAAAACTATTTGAAGACCGAGTTTATATGTATGTTTTTGGAACCTAGTTTTACCTTTTATAATCTTAGACCTTATGCTCGTTGTATTGTAATGGAATCAAATCCACGCTGCTCACGCTAATAGTCTAGCACACGATCCACTAGACTAACAGGGCAGGTTCAGTGAACTCCTATATTTTATACTTTAAAAATTTGCAGGTTAAATGGTTCTTGCTCGAACAGTTTTATAAATAAAAAGTATATTTCTGGCACTTTAAATATTAAAAGAACTGAACTGATATTTTCAAAATTGAATAGAGAAAAAAAGGTGAATAATCAAATTCACATACATATGAAACGAATGTGACTAATTGGCATTGATATTGAGTCTAAAGTCCTCTATACATTTCTTTCTAATGAGAAACTTTCTAATAAGACCGGTTAAGGACTTTCAAATATACACATACAGTCACAGAAAAAAAAGTCTAGAGACAATGCTAATTGTTTTATTTTTTCTAATAATTTTTAGAATTCTCTAATTCTTTATATTCGTTCTTGTCTTCAAACATTCTTAATTGTAACTGCCTTAAATAACGTTATAACAGCTTTTTTAATTTGATAAAAAAAATCACTGGGAAAAAGTCTACATTAAGCGGTGTATGTAGACTTTTTTCTTTGACTGTATATTTTATATAAAAGGGATGTTTAAACTTTGCACCCTTATGTAGACCTAGCAACTCTTTTTAATTGGCCCATAAGATTTGAAACTAAATTCGTCGGACAATAATGTTGCTTTCAATTGTTGTAGAGTCTAAATTACATGTGCTCGGGTAATATTAATTTCAACAAATGATTTAAATTAGAATTTCACAAACACTTGCACTGATTGGTGGAAAATCCTTAAACGTTTTCATTAAATTAATTTCCTTATGAAACCCGCTTAATTTATAGAACATAAACGTAAAGTTGCCAGCATTGCTTTAATATTGTATTAGCAAGAGGAGATTTACAAAATTTTTTTACTCACCTTTTTTATTATTAATTCCTCGTGCAGTATGTGTTGCTGTTGGTGTTGTACGTTTCCGTATGATACACGCGAAAAATAATTGCAAAAGTGTGTGAGTGTGCGTGCAATGTGCGGTGTGGTAAGATTGCAAAAGATTCTTTGCAGCTGAACTTAAAAGAAAAAAATGTTTTGAAATGTGGTTCCGTTTTGTTTTGTTTTTTCCTTTTTTTGCTGTTTTAACTTGAATTTTTTGTTTTTTAGTTTTAATTTAATAAAATTAAGCAATTTTTGTTAAGGAATTTTTTTTTGTAAAAACATATGTCGTAATTTCTTTTTTATTTTTCAAATTATGGTTTGAATTTAATTTTAAGCACTTTGTTGTTTTCTTTTTTTCCAAAATAATTGATTTCGTGGGTTTTTCTCGTGTAATAATTTATTCAATGAATTTTTTTTCGTTTAAACCGCTTTATTGTTGTTGTTGTGTCATTGCTTATAAATTATTTATTTTTCTGGATTAATAGATCTTGTTTTTTCTCTCGTTTCGGGGTTTTTGATTTTATTTCACAAGTTTTTTCTTCTATTGGAAAATGCCAGCCATCTGCTAAGCTGGCCAAGTTAAGACTAAATCGTGTATAGACAAGTTTTTGGTCTTGGTAAAGAAACTCAAGCTATTGACAAAAATAAATGAATATAAAAAAAATATCATAAAAGAAAGAAGCAGAAACTTCCACCACCAACAATAAAGCATTAAAGCACACACAAGAAAAAAAATAATATCGAACGATTAGTTTTTTAGAGCCGAAATCAAGATCTTCCGCTCTGTCTTGTAAAAGACACAATAACAACAACAAAAACATATTGAAAGCACCTCAAAAACTAATTATGGCAACAATCGTACACGCTACAAACACTATTTGAGTGCTTTTTCCTTTAAAACAACCTGTTGCTGTTAAAATGTTTAAGAAAGCAAGAGAGTCACTCTCTCTCTCTCTTTTGGTTTTGTTTTTGTTTTCATTTTGATCTCTCTCTGAACTCTTTTTAATAAACAAACTTTTCTTATAAGAAATAAAAAGTATTGAGTATTTTGCTTAGAAAACACTCAATACTTAAAGATATTTGAGCGTACTTGGTGTTTTAAAATTGAGTACAAGCCTTAGAACATTAAGAAAATGAAATTGCTTGGAGAAATTTTGAAATATTTTGTAATTTAAAGATTGCTATTGTAATATTTGTTGTTTTTAATTTAATTTAATTAAATTTTAAAGAATACTTGTAAGAAATTGTAATATTTTCATTTACTCATTTTATTTTCCAGGTCCACTCACCGTTTAATTACCACTTGTTCCTGTTTCCTGTCTACAGCAAATAAATTTTATGATAAAAAAATTCACTTCCAGTCTCTTGTCAATTGTAATAATAATGGATCCTATAAGGCCTTATATTCCTCATGTTATTCCTCATCATTTAGGGAAATTTTTGCTTTACTTCTTAAATTTCAAAGCAATTGCATTCATTTAAAACGTATCGATTGCTTACCGTAGCTAATCCTGAATTATGACGCAGAAAGCGATCACTGTCGAAGGTAAGCTAAAAAAGTTTATTCTGTTGTTTGTTTTATTGTCACAATCAAGAAAAATTTTGAAAAAAAACATTGGGTTTCACTCTACTAGAAATTTATAAATCCGTGTTTTCATAAGACAAACGATATCAGATGAACGTCTGTCAATTTTGTTTGTGATTTTCATAAAAATAGACGTTTCTTTAAAATTGTTTGTCTTGCAAAAACAGGCCCAAAAGTTTTTAAATTGGACTCTGAACATTTGCTTTAATAGCATAGGTTTGAACCATTGTTGAAATCGGAACAGCAATAGCCGTAAAACGATGCAGTGGATCTCCGTTGCACTTGCCTACGCTTGACTAAGTAGCTGTTCTGGCAGCTGAATATACTCAACAAGATGAAAATGGCCTTAATTGCTCTCTATGCCTGCTATAAATGGTTAGAAAGGAAATGTGGCCACACGCAAGGCTGTCTTACGCTTCAGTGGTCAGGCCTATCTTGACCTATGGATGCCTAAATTCCCGCCAGAAATGCCTTGAAAAGACGACTAACAAGGCGGATACGCAGATCAGCCTGCATTATTATTACCTGCCTATCTACATCTACCCATCCAGTGGACAGTACTTCAACTCTTTTTCCGGTCAACTATCATTGTAGCTACTATTAGTCAGCGCGGTTGGACGACTGCTTTTTGGCACGAATATTAGAAACTCAATCTACCTGATAGATTTGAAAATTTTCGTGAACATCATATCGTGACAGGACATCATATAATGGCTCTTCAAGGAAATTCAGAATAACCATTTCGGATAGTGGGAAATGAAAAAAATTTGTGTGACCCTCCTCGCAAACGATTGCATATGAATTTTTACGTATAATTTCTGATTGATAAGAGCTGAGGGTGAGGGCATCTTTTCTAACTCAACAAATATAGCTTACACGTCTTCCAGCCGGAAGTATCAGGTTGCTGTGACGATCGTTAAGGATCGCAATACCTTTGGAAGAGATATTAGAACACTTTTTGTACATGCCTAGTTCTATGCCTTGGGAGAGAAGGAAACATCTGCCTTACAGTTTCCCGGGCCATTCGACAATTGCTTTTAAAAAACTCGTCCACATTTTCTTTGGAATCAACTTCCCAGAATTGTCACATAATTTTTTGTGTAAACACAAATTGAAGAAAATATCGTACCGATTTCCAAAATCTCGGAGATTTTGTTCATTTCATTTCATTGGTACAAAATTGTTGTATTTAAATCACAACAAAACAAGTTACTTTGTTCATAATGGAAACGCACTGTAACACTTGCTGTTGTGCACCAGTGCATGCCCTTTCAAGTCAAGTCATCATCAATCCGTTACCGGTTAATTTTATGTTGGCAACATTCTGAAAGAAACTTTGTTACACACTTAAAAACATTTGAACAATTGTTAACATTGTGTGTGTGCGTAATTTTGAATTGAATTTTAAGTATAATTTTTAAAAAAACATTACATTTTACTTCTTTCGTTAAAAAAAGTCACTCAAATGTGTGCATAACGAGTAATCGGGATGATTTTAATGAAACAAATTTACGTTTCCAACTAGCTGCACATGTAAATATTTATGGTTGTCGTTTAAACATACGCACAATTAATGGCAACTTATGTAAATAAAGCTAAAAATGTACGTCGTCATGAACACGTACAAAATACACACATGCATGCGTACACATAAACACAACGAAATGCATAGTGGTGTCTCTTCTCACGTAAAATAAAACAAAAATGCATTCCACCGTATCATGATTGTTTTTATTTTGGTTCATCATTTTTGCTCTCTTTTCTTTATACGAAGACCATTTGTTTGCCTTTTACGATGTACTGAGTTAATGTAAATTTGTTTTTGCAATCGGTTCTGCTATATGGTGTGATTTTTCTCTTGCTTTTTATGTGTGTAATTAGAAGTGCTGTATTTAGTTTTTGCTTGTATTGTTGCCACTCATGCAGATCTGTTAAATTAAAATAGTACTGTAGGTTTACATTCTTTTTTGATTGTGCTGTAATATATGTATGTACTTGCTATATTTAGTTTTTGCTTCTAATGTTGCCACTCATGGAAATCTGTTAAATTAAAATAGTACCGTTGGCTTCCATTCTGGTTTGATTGTGCTGTAATGTAGGAGTAAGGGCGTGTAAATTGTTGTTTTTTCTTTAATGCTGTACTTTTTTCACTTCTTTCTTGAGCGATTTATGATCAACTAACATACGTTTTTATTTTTGCAATCATTTCTTATACATTACAAGACACGTATTTTGTTTGTTTTTGTTTTACTCTTGCATTGCCAGCAATTGCAGATCTGTTACATTAACATGATTGTTTTGCATTCCTTGTATTCTTAACTATTTAATGCAATGCATTAGAATACTGCTTTTACGAAGTAACAGAAAATTAAAAGTGTTGATAAATGTTAAAATCTCTTTGCTTTAATTCTTTAACTAACATTAGTTTGTTTTTATAATGTTTTCTGTTATTGTTATTGTTTTTGTATTTGTTGCCTCAAGTTTATCATTAAGCGTGAATATTTTCTGTTTTTGTTGTTTTGCATTGTAAAGACATTACTCATTGATGTGTTTTGTTTTGTTTTTGTTTGTAATCAGTTTATTTTAATGTAAATGCATTAACATAAGTTGCCACTGGTTTTACAGGATGATTGGAATGTAGAAAATAGTGTTGTTAAGTGAGAAAATATTAAAACTTCAACTGAATTTTAAATTGTGTAACATTTTTAGGCTTTTAGTTACAAAAAAAGTAATAATGAAATAAATAAATAAAACAAAATCAATTAAATCAAAATATTTCATTATTAGTGTTTTGATTTTGTGCTTTTGTTATAAATTTGCCACTGGTTTTTTTTAAACCACGTGTTGATTGTCATGTTACATTTTAAATTTGAATTGAATTTTTCATTTTAAGCTTTAAAAATGATTTTTCTTTACACAATAATTTATTATTTCTTTTAAAATTTTTAATTTCTTTTATTTTCTTTTTTAAAATGAATTCATTTTCGTTTGTTTGTTTATTTTTTTGGTGCTCTTTAGTTTATAATGAATTTGCAAAAAGAAAACATATATTTTTTTTTAATTTGTTTTTATTTATTTTTTGCTGAGTTATTGTATGTCAATGTTGTTTATATTGTATTTTCATGTTTAGTCAGCAGAAATTTAAATTTTTTTTGAAATTTAATAATTTTAATTTGCCGTTTCTTTTTCTTTATTTTTTTGTTGTTGTCTTTTGTCTAAATTTTATACGGTTAAATATTCGTGGAAGAAGACAAAAAATGATGCAATAAAATTGAAATTGGTTGAAGGCAAAAGGGTTTCTTGCAAATTAATCATGATTAATCATTTTCAATTTAATTTAAAATTTTTTTTTGCACATTTTATTCGACGAAATTAGTTATGGTTGCTTTAAGTTTTAGAAAGTTTATAAGAAACAACCGCAAATTTTTGATATAAACAACGGGAGAGAATATTAAAGTAAATTTGCAACTGTTTTTAAAATTCTGCATTGCCAACTAGGTTTATCGGATAGAGTCGAGCTTGTAAAAATAATGACGTTGTGTGGCTGTTCATAATTTTCCAAATACTTTGGTATGTTTTCTATGAAATTTCTTTTCTGCACTTGTTATCCTCGTTGCTGTATTTAATCAGGTCACGTTGTTTTACTTGAATGCAATTGTTTTTATTATCGTGAAGAGAATGTACATTTTGGTCTCGAGACGACCCCCATTCCGAACAATCGCCAACTTCAGATTATTCATCCACAATCTACTGCATGACTCAGATCTCTTTTTATTGTAATCTCACAACAAAAGTTTTGATTGCCTAAAACTCACTTGGTTTGAGGGGAGTTTCTGTCTCTTGGTCTTCCCTTTCGTTGAGCACACATTACCAAACATTCCCCCCCTACTCCTCAGGAGGGTTTTGGTCATATCTACAATGTGGCAGTTTCACTCCTCTGCTTGTTCATTGCCGAGATTTTCCACGTGAGCTGGGTCATCTTATTTTGTTTTTAATATCTTTGATTTAACCTCATAAGAACCGGACGCTCGAATGACAGCATAACTTTCAGGTATTGCAGTGTCATGATGAATCGAATTTTTATAATAAAAAAAATAATATAATTCCGCTTATCATTTATCATTCATAAATTCTAGATGCTCTTCCCCATTGTATACATACATATGTAGATTATTGTTAATAAACACGATAATTTTCTATTCAGAATAATTTTTTAAAGTGAATTTAAATTTGTATTTAAAACTGATGTACTATCCCATATTTTTGTTGCTTTTTAGTATAGTTCCGGTTTTGCTAACACATAAAATGCGCAGTTGAATTATGAACTTGTAATCATAACGATCATAATGATGGTGATGATGATTTATTTCAAACAATAGATTGTATTGATAAACGTGATGTACGAGTGAGTATTCTGATGAATTAACTGAAGACCTTGAAACAGAGTTCATTTAAAATTCTTTGTAAGGGCTTAAAAACCTGCTCAGAGCATCATTATGAATATCGAAGAGCTGTTGTTCTATTCATAAAGATTAGCATTTAATCAAGGCAAAGTCCACGACCAAGCTTTTAAACATAAACATTGACAGTGAAATACAAAAAAAAAAAAAAAAAAAAGAGCCTTTACCAGCACGTTCTAACGACGACAATTCATTATTTTTAACTGCGCATGCGTGTGTTTGTTTGAAATTTTATTTTACACACACAGAATTTTTATTACGTTTTTGAGATGATATCTTAAATCAAAGACACAGACTTCAATGTCAATTTCAATAAGACTTAGAAACCCAGCTTCACTAACAAAAACAAAAACAAAAAATTTCTGTAAAAATAAACACATAAACATACATACCTACATACATAGACCCGCTTATTGTGGTCCATTGTGTTTGCCGCCATAGTTTTTTTTAGAAATGAGGAGGAATAGAAAACGTTATTTTACAATAAAAATTCGTAATAAAAAATGCCATAAAAATTAAAACAACAACAATAACAACAACGATAGCAAAAATATAATGAAACTAATTTTTTTCCTATGAAAAAAAAAACTATTTAAACCAGTTATTTTAAGTTATTTTACATAATCAAAGATATTCATTGTACATTGCGGCTCTCCACGAGATTCGTCTTTTTTCTTTTACTGCTGCCGAGTTTTTTTGTTAATTTTTAAATATTTAACAATCAATTTAAAAAAATTTAAAATTAACAAAAAATAAATAAGTTTTTATTTTCAAATAATAATCAATGCTGGCAAGTGATGTTTTTAATTGAGCGAATAAATGAAACGATTATTCGATTACTAACATTGGTTTTCGGTTTCTAAAATATTTTTACGTTTTTACCTTTTAAAAACGTTTAAAATATGAGCTCGTCGATTGCAAATAAAATAAAAATAAATTTGTGTTTAGTTTTAATTAAAATTCTTTATTCGCACAATTCTGTGTGCCACTACTCACAACTTTATGTAAACAACAACAACAATTGCTTTCTTTTGTTATTCCTCTGCTTATACCCTTTGCATAAACAATAACAATTACTAGACAATTCTTCGACAGATCTTTGTTACGGAGATCTTCAAACCACAATTACTGTCTTCAAACACACCGCACCTTCGAACAAGACTAACTGAATTTCACTAACTCTGCCGCCTGCTTTGCCTTGCCTTTTACATGGCAGAGTGAACAGTCTGATGAATGTTCTTGAAGGCGATGTAAACATCATTGTTTCATTATTGTTGTTTGTGTATTTTGTTTACATTTATTCTCGTAGTGTTTGTTGTTGTATTTTTGTTTGCTTGTTTACCCTTCTTTTTATGCTGGTGTTTGTTGTTATATTAAGCAGTACGATAATTTGTAAACAGGTTTGTTTACTGCATTGTTTTGTTTTTGTAGCTTTTGTTTATAAATTTTAATGTTAAGCGATGTAAAAGCAAAACACCAGTAGCTAAATTTTTTATTTTCGTAGCAATACATTTAAAATAACGATGGATTGGTTCATTAACCACTCGCATCTGATTGTAATACTGCGGCTGCCACGTTTTTTAGATTTGCAAACATCTGGTAGCGCTATATATTCGTCGCAATATTTTAACTGATTTTCTTACTCGAGTATATTTATTTACCCTCAAAAACCTATTCTGAAAACCTCTGGAATTGTGCGCAATTTCACTCATAGCTTACCTCTGTGTATATGTGTACTAGGAATTCCATTATCCGCAACCTGTAGACGCTTTTGCATTCCAGCTGATGCTTCCTGGTACAGATTAACGCAAACCTCAACCTTATCCGCAAGGCAGAATAACGTTGTCTTTGGGAATGATTACTATGCAGACATATTGTCAGCATTGAACTTCAACACCACATTTCATTGCTGATGTGAAAATCATTCTGCTAGAACTGGTATGACAGCAGCATGTCCTAACCAATAGTCGCTAGAGCAGTAAAAGTTCTAAAAAATGGGAGGGCACTGGATGAGGACAACATAAACCTATCCTAAAATATTTCAGAGTATGGCACAGTCTAGTAGTCTTATTCGAGTAGAGAGCCCTTAACATCTTGGACAAAACAAAATGGCAAAACAAATATTCCTTTCGGCGACTTTCTCTCAGCAGTCTTCTGTCGAAAAGTGTGACAGGAAATAAAATGAAAAGTTCCTCATAAATCTGTCGTTCGTAGACGGCGTTAAAATATAGGTTCCGCCTTTCAGAGATAAAATTAACACACACAACATAAGTGGTGTGAGAAGCTAGGTTGTAAGCAAGCAAGTTAAGTAAGTCTACCTCAATTTCACCCGGTCTTCAACAAAGCTCCAGCTTTTCTCGTCAAACGGGCGCCTTATATTGCTTTGAGTCCTGGTACACCACATCTTAGTTTATCAAAGAATGCCAAGATTCTCTGGAGGAGATAGGGAGATATTCTTAAGGACTGATGAACAAGGCTACATTAAAGATAACAATAAAGCTGATGTGCTTGGCAAATGAAATTGCCATGAGACAACAAAAAGTTCAAATGAATTCATACGTGAAATTGACACTCCTCTGCAGAGGGTCAAGCGAATGGTCCCACATAAATCATAGGTATACTTATTCACTTAATTGGTCATTACAACCCTTTAGTCAGGCTTATAACTTCGAAACATCATAATCCTGGATATCTGGAGCCCATCCGATCGTGTGTTTGAAAAGATTAAATGCAGCTGAAAACATGGACCGAATGACTAGGAACAATTTCCTGTACAATATTTTGTGTGCTTCGAATACGACAATTGTGGAGAGGCATTTCTGCAACATTGAAGCAACTATTATGGAACACGATGCAAGTTGGGGTTCTTGAAAATTTTGGAAGAGGCAAATGATAGCAGGAGCTATCCCCATAGGTATGGGGATAGGAGAAAAAGCCGAGTTATTCCATCTAAAGGTAACTGAGAGTGGAGATCAGAAAATAATTCTAACGATCGGTGGACCTATAAACTATTGCGAAATGGAGAGGTGAACTAAAATTGAACTCATTTCCTGAAGAAACATGGGCGCTCTCGAAAATTATGCCTTCTATGCCCAAATGAACATAAAATTACGGGACATTTTGCATCCAAATTTGATTTGATGCGGGGATCTGCGGAAGTCGGCGGAGGGGACGACTTTGTTTGCGCTGGAAGGACCAAATCGGGGAAGTCCTGTTATTGATTGGTGTTACCAACTGGCGTAGGCGTATAAGAAGCAGAAATCCGTTAATCGAGTTGTTAATGGCCAATTAAGTATGTAAGTAAGTTGCGTTCAAATTCACAACATTGGGCGAAAATCGATCGATCCTGGCAGTGGACAGTGTAATGGAGGTGAATTTATTACTCGAGAAGAACTGGGTTGCCGTGGAGGAGTTATTAAAGCAGTACGCGAATGACGCTCAAGGCAGGGAAAATTTGAAATCTTGTGAGAAAAGTCGAGATAAAGTGCTAAACAACGCCGCGTTTGATGTTGATGTTATCGATAGTTTTAGTCGATTAAAATCCGTATTGGCAACAATATGAGAAGAAGAAAATAAAAAACCAAAGTTCCACCTCTTAATAGCAAAATATTCTTTAGATTTTGAACGTCGATTTATAATTTTAAGTTGTAACGAACCGATTATTTACCGCTACTGATTGCAGAAATTCGAACACACCCAACACCACTAAATAAACATACTCAGACACAAGTACTCATACACACCTAAACCGAAGCGTTTTACAGTATAGCACTACAATGGGCCAGACAGGTACTCCTAACATACTTGTAGCCAGTGTGACAGTGAGTACTAATGGTGGAGATGTCTGATTGACAGTTGTAGGGCATTCACCTGATGTATTTGATCAAGGACAACCTTGACTTAGATTTTTTAAGTTCGTGTTTCAGTCATTATTGATGCTCAACTCCAACAAATTCAAACGCAGTGAATAGAAGACATCGTCAACTCATAGAAATCTTCACTGAAAAGCATGTTTTTGTTATCGTTTATGATATTCTGGTTATTTTTTGGATGGAGAAGAAAAAAAAACAATTTGAATTCGAATACTAAAGAATTAGAAATCAATTCGAAAGAGTCTTCATTATGATGGATATTGTGTGTTCCGTAGAAATTGAAAATAAAAGCGAAATAAGAGATGTCGGTGCCTGCTTGTCTGTTTAATAATTGAATTGTTGTGGTATTGTTGTTATTAATAAGGAAACGATTTCTTGGAGTTTTAATTTCAATAGGAGATAATGCCAGATACTTGTCGAGCGACCCTGAATTGCAATTCGAATACTTGGGATTATTGAAAACTGAAAGGCATTTGAGGAGCCATTCATTTAACTTCTGCGTTAATACTACGATGCTATAATGTTATTTAAAGCTGCTGCGGATGAAAGCTTCTCTTATAGGCCTTTCTAACCAATAAACCGAAATTTATTCACATCCCAATGGCATTGCTTTAAAGTAATTTGCAAGAGGAGACTTATATTCATTCCCGGTGTAATGTAGCTTTACAACGAACCCTAGCTAGATACTGGTATTCTGTCTTTACACCGCTCAACATTAAAATTATAAACAAAAACACAACAACAAACACCAGCATAACAAAATGGTAAACAAGCAAACAAAAATACAACAACAAACACTACAAGAATAAATGTAAACAAAATACACAAACAACAAAAATGAAACAATGATGTTTGCATCGCCTTCAAGAACATTCATCAGACTGTTTACTCTGCCATTTAAAAGGCAAGACAAAGCAGTGAAGTTTAGTCAGTCTTGTGCGAACATGCAGTATGTTTGAAGAGCGTAATCGTATTTTGAAGATCTCCGTTACAAAGATCTGTCGAATAATTGTTTAGTAATTGTTATTGTTTATGCCAAGGGTATAAACAGAGGAATAACAAACAAAGCAATTGTTGTTGTTTACATGAAGTTGTGAACAGTGACACACAGAATTGTGCGAATAATAAAGAATTTTAATTAAAACTAAACACAAACTTATTTTTATTTTATTTGCAATCTACGAGCTCATGTTTTAAACGTTTTTAAATGATAAAAACGTAAAAATATTTTCAATAATAACACCAACTGTTAATGCATTCTTTATTTCACTAATATTTCTACTATAAATGGCAACCCATACCTTCATTGCAACTTACTATACTGGCAACACTTCCAATGCACTGTCAATGGAGACAACAGCATCAAGCAAAACAAATTCACGGTGACATTTGTGTGGTGCATTTGGAAGGCGCAGGCCATTTGCAAAATGCAAAGAGAGGAAGTACGAAAAAGAGATTAAGAATGGGAAGTAGAGAAAAATCTCTCATCTCAATTAAAAGCAAAATTAATAAGAACAAGAGAAAAACAGCATTTGTTTAAATGTCTGTTGGACTTTTTAATAGACTGACAGGCTGCTTGTGCCATATTTCGATTGAAATCAAGTGAAAAAAAGTGGTTGAGTCCGTTTAGTTGATGCCCTACTACATGAATAGAAATATTTTGGTTACTTGAGAAAATCTAGTTGGTTGAATACCAGAATGATGAATTCAATGAATGGTCAGACAAATTGTGATCAAGTGGCGCGAATTTAAAAAGTAGTTCAGCCCTCGCCATGTGGTAGTGAAGACCAGAACCATGGAGATTATGGTTAATAAAATGGGAGGTTTAACACATAGCTTATCAGAGTTCATCGTGATCTGTCAAATCAAGTGACTCGGAGCTACCCTTCTTGATTGACCCTTGCATAGAAGAAGTTAACTCCATAATTTGGAAAATGATCCGCAACGAGACTATATAATAGGCATGAATGGATAAATTTTGTGGCTAAATACTTTTTTAACGAAGCGACTATTCCACTATGTATAGATGGTCCAAAGACAGATAATGTCGCAAGGGCGGAGGTGTTCGGTTCAATGAGGAAACTCACGGGTATTTCAAAAGGGGAAACCTATGCCATCGAGGAAACCTATGTGCTCAATTGAAATTTGTCAGGAGATACAGAGAAAGTAGGGCAAGCGGTACTATCTGACAGTATGGGACTCCCCGGATATGCTAGTCCGAGAAAATAGGTTTGCCATGTCAAGCTTACCATAAGGAGAGCTTTTTTGTTAAGCGGAGAGAGTAGATTGAAAGGGTATACTCAGAAAAACGGCAGATACAGAGAGACATGTTTGAAACAACTCAAGCTTATCATGAGTAATTCTAAAGCAGATTCAACCTGATGATCTTATAACCAGCCTTTGATAGGGCATTGTAGAGTCGAAGAAAATTCAAAACCTTGCAAGCTCAGTAAATAGATGGTATGATGAGAAAAAGTATCAATTGAACACAAAGTTGAAATCTGTGCGACCTTAATGCATTTTACAACGAAACACTACTTTTCAAGTAGTCGACAGGATATCCTTCCTGATAGCAAGCACAATTGTAAGATTCGTCAGGGCATCAGGTTAGTTAGCTTAGGTTACGGGAAGTACTGTAAATCGTTTCGAAACTGTACACAACAATACAGTACTTCTGCAGCGAATGCCGTTAATATCAATTTCATTCACATTATTTTAACTTTTAGGCCGATGCCCCCTGTCGATAATGCAGGTCTGAACTTTAAACAAGCCTGACTGTTAACCGCCCTATATTTTATTTCATAATGATGGTGTGAGGGCAAATACAAGAGAAGGGAAGTAGCCGCCGTCGATAATGCAGGTCTGAACTTTAAACAAGTCTGACTGTGAAGTCGGTTGCTCATGCCATAATGATGGTGTGCAGCAAAGACAGGAGCAGAAAAAGTGTAAAAATTAATATTGATGGGGAGTATACACACAAGAGCATTTTAAACACAGTTGCCAACCTTATGTTTGACAAATAATAATAACAGCAACAACAATAACGGTAAACTTTGAATGAAGTTCAAATATATTCTTCAATATAGCGTACTTGCTAAGGGTGTGTTTTCTTATGTTTTTTGTTTTAAAAATATTTTAATTATTATTCTTATTATTATTATAACTGTTGTTGTTGTTGTTCTTGTTATAAAATTTTCTTTTAGTATATGAACGAAAGAGAGACAGAGAGAGAGAGAAAGCAAGAGATTTGTACGGACATGCGCCTTTATAAGTCATAAAAAACCAGCGTATTTTATTGGAAAGCGGCCGCTAATATTAGATTTGCGTTTTTTTTACCGTTGTTTTTCTCTCTCACAATTTCTCTCACTACTACTCTCAGTCGTTTATAATTTAAGGTTTTTTCTTTCCTTTTTTTTCTCTAAGGTGTTAGTATGTGTGCGAGTGTGTGTTGAAAAGGGGAGGATAATAATAATGATAATAATAATGAAAAATTGCAGGGTACCTATCAAGTGTTTGTTGTCACCCTTTAACTTTTAGTATTTGCGTGTATATGAAAAGTGAATCGCGCGGTACACATGCACGCACATTGTGTTGTAATAATTATTTTTAATACTACAATAAAGAAATATAAAAAATAAAATAAAGGAATAGAAAATTATTTATTATTATAAAAAAAAGAAAACAAAATAAAAAAGAAAAAAAATATTTAAATAAAATAGAAAATTTATTAAAAAAAAGAAAATTCAAAGAAAAGAAAGCAAATTAGACACACGCAAGATTTTTCGTGTTTTTAACCTAAAAAAAATCTGTCATAAAACCACAGTAAAAATAGCAGAAAAAATTGTTTTTTTTTTAAAGAATAATTAATAAATAAATAAAAATAAATTATTTATAACAAATAAAGTGTATTATAATTAAAACAAAATTATTAAAAACAAAAATTATTAGAAAATATTGTATAAAAATTATTTTTTTGCTTCTTTAAACAAAAAAACAATAACAAATACTGGATATATATCTCAAACAAAAAGGGTTTAATAAACAGGTACATATGCTTTTAAAATTTTATTAAAATATTGTATTCGCCTAAATCTAAAATCTAAAAAGGAAAAGAAAAAATGAATTTCTGTTTCCTGTTTTATAGAAAATAATGGCTTATTATCTCATACACAGCGAAAAGCTGTCTCTATTGGAATGTGTATGCCTGTGTTTTGCATGTGTGTTAAACATTTTCTTCCTTTTTTTTAAATTTTCTTCTATTATCTTTACATTTTGACATTTCCGTTATAAAGCCAGGGATGTCATGTTCATGTATTAAAAGATAGAACTCCTTTAATATTTGGGTGCTTTTCTGTATGGCAAGCAAGGAAAGAAAAACAAAAATGTGTATAAAAATTAATAACTAAGTTTTCATTGCATTTTAAATAAGTTTTCTTATGTAAATTTTTTTGTAACTGTTTTGTTATGCGTGAAGTTAAACACAGAGATGGCTTCTATTAAATAATGCCTTATACACACATACATACATGCATACACATCCGTATATGTAATACCATCTTTAGATGTGGTGTAATCTTTAAATATGAAAAACCGCCAAATTAATACAAGAAAAACGTTTAGTTTTTATTTTATTAACCGGAAATATAGAAATTATTGAATAATTTGTAATTACGTACTGCTAGCTTACATTAAGCCCTGGTTAGCCAAACGTCCACGGTATTTACTTTCTTTTTTAGCATATGCAGAGACAATGTTAATGCTTAGCGAAATTACATTACGTTTCGGTAATCGCTCTCATTGCTTCTCGTATTCTAAAAACGAACGTACGTTCCGTGGACGTTTGCCTTATCGGGGCTAAATGTCTTTTATACAATCCATCACGTTAAATGTATGAATTCTAAGTCTGTCTTCAAAGCGAAGGGGTTTATTAGTTTAATTTTTTCTCAGAAACATTCTAAGGACAAGTATCGCCTTATTCTGTTCTATCATAATGAAGAAATTGCTATTTAATACCATCAGGCTTTGTTTCTTTCTAGTTATCTAGGACGCATTCATTACTCCGGTTACTTAACCGATTTGTCGCTTTGGAGAATACTTTCAAAGAGATTTTTAGAGCTATTGCCTGTAGGACGTATGTGCATATTTGGTCATTAAAACTCTTCAGGATTACGACCTAGCTGCTCACACCACTTACGTTGTGTGTGTTAAATTTATACATGTCGACTTCGAACGACATACTTTTGAGAAACTTTTCATTGAAATTTTATTTACTCTCAGAGAGGCAATCACCGTACAAATATTTTCTTTATATTTCGTTTTGCTGGACATGTCTGACCTGGGGTCTGAACCGTAGTCTCACATCTTATAAGCCAACACATTACCTACTAAACTACGGCAACTTCACACTGTCTGTAGGACACCCAGTGTAAAAGCTAGAGAAAGTCAGCTGTTTCGATTGCACAACAAACGAATTTCCTCTCTTTTTTTTAACGAGATCAACTTTCATGTACAGCATCGTGTTGAAATATTAGAAAATAACATAAAAGGAGGAAAAGAGCAAACAGTGTGCCACAAGATGGTGTTGATTTAGTTTTTTTGGGGTGTCAGTGAGTGTTATATCTTCGTCAAGATCTTTTGTTTTTTGATAAATAATCCACATGAATCTCTGGTAGCAATGGAAACCACAAATCCACACACTCGCAGATTAGCACTCCATTCCCCAGACTACAATCTTGTCTAGTCTAGCTCCCGTCACCTACAGGGGCTTTTATATGCTTGTATCATGGTTTTATTTGTTTTTTTTCCAAACCTTATTATACAAATACTTTGCGATTCCACTAAGGCAACTGCTATTTCATCGTAACAAAATGTGTTTATTTCTTTAGCGATTACGATCGATAGACAGTTTTTGTATTTTGATAATCCAAAGCGTCAAAAATCGTAAGGAACTAGTCGAGAGTTCGAAGTAAACCCCTGAGTTCGGTAGTAGCAAAAGCGTATTACCCACTAAATAATTTAAAGATGAAACAATATTGTTATGTTTTTACGTTTTAAAAACGTTTAAAATATGAACTCTTAGATTGCAAATAAAATAAAAATAAATTTGTGTTTAGTTTTAATTAAAATTCTTTATTATTCGCACAATTCTGTGTGCCACTGTTCACAACTTTAAGTAAACAACAGCAATTCCTTTACTCGTCATTTCTCTGTTTACACCCTTTGCATAAACAATAGCAATCACTATGCAATTATGCGACAGATCTTTGTAACGGAGGTCTTCAAACCACGATTACTCTCTTCAAACACACCGCACCTTCACACAAGACTGACTGAACTTCACTGACTAACTCGCCTGCTTTGCCTTGCCTTTTATATGGCAGGGTAAACAGTCTGATGAATGTTCTTGAAGGCGAATGTTCGTGGCTTCGAGATCTCTATAAATGTAAACATCATTGTTTCATTATTATTGTTTGTGTATTTCGTTTACATTTATTCTTGTAGTGTTTATTGTTGTATTTTTGTTTACTTGTTTATCATTTTTTATGCTGGTGTCTGTTGTTGTATTTTTTTGTTTATAATTTTAATGTTAAGCGATGTAAACGCAAAACACCAAAAAAATATGGAGCAAAACATTGCCATTCTGCTCAAATCACGCAGTAGCCTTCTATCAATTGCTGTCAAACACACTAAATAACACAGGTTGTTTAAATTTTGACAGAACTTGCCTTTCAGTTAAAGCAGTGGGAAATTGAAAAAGTCACAGACTTATTGACTTACCGTCGTATCGTAAAAATATTTTTAAAAACCCTAAAAGCAACCTGGGCTTTTCAGTTGGCAACACTTTTCAAAAAGCGTTTTTTTTCGTTTTTTGTTACCATTTGAATGCTGGTTTCACTTCCTGTTCTATTTGGTTTGACACAGAATTTAATTGTTGTTGTTGATGTTATTGTTTTTATTTTTTTGTTGTTGGGTTTTGTTTTATGAAAACAATTTATGGCCCATCTTTAATTAGCACAGAGCACAATAACGTACAATAATAATAATTGTTTATACGTTATTTTGTGATTATTTTATCCGATATGCGATTGTATTGTATTGTTTTATTGTTAATAATAATTTAATATTCACATACAAACACATACACATATACACATACAGAGCAAAATTCTCATAATATTTTTATTTCCTACATTTGCTTGTGTCAATTAATTTGTTGTTGTTGTTACTATTGTTTTCCTCTTCCTCTGTCTCTCTCATCTTTTGTTCTAGTTGTTGGCTTTTATTGTATTGTTTTAATTGCTTCTTCTTCTTCTCTTACTCTCTTTTATTTTCGTTATTTCTTCTTCTTGGATTCTCTTCGGTTGTCATCATCAGCATTTCTTAGTATAAATGATGATTCTATCATCATCACTGGCATTCTCCTGCCTTCGCTTATCACACTTGACTCTCAACAACCACGCAAGCATATGGAATTTTACTCTCAATTCCTAAACATATACTCTCGCGACAATAGCAACAATAATAATAACAACAACAACAACTAAATGGTTGTATTATTTTTATTCATTCATTCTTTTCTATTCCGTTTGTTTCTTCTTCTACGTCTCATCACTGTGCACCCTTGACAATATAAATGGAGCTGAACAAAATGAACGTGTTGCCAGACATATTTCTCATGGTATAGTTTGAATAACTGATTGAATGTCATTACTGTACAGGCAGTAAACTTAGGATATGAAGTTTAATTAAAAATGAATTTCGTTTTGTACTATGCTTTATTGAGGTTATGTAAACACGTTCCATCACAATGGGGTGCCTTTTAAGTTGACACTTGTTTAATGTATGGAGTCTTGGTTAAAATTTTGAACGTGTTTAATTTCTTGCTTTCAGTCAAGTATTCACCCTGGAACCTAACATTTTAGGGTAAACATGCTAAGGATTTACATATTGTAACTGGTTATAGTGTTCTTTCTACTCGAAGCTTATCGGCTTTGAAAGCTTATCAGCATCATCAATCTTTTGATGAATATGTTGCAGAGCTTAACAGCCCGCCCGAAAAATTCAAATCAAGGCATGCGTAGGACATTTAACATCCCTTTAGGCCGCGTATAATTTTACAGTAAAATATTTGACCAGTTTTAGGAATCTCTCGATAAATACCGTACAACACGAAAGCCTCCGAAGACAATATGCGTGCCATACCTCATCGGTATGGCAAGGCCACAAGGTTCATCAGTTTGGCCGCTTAGTCTTCATAGAGTTTAATCTTGCTGCTTAATCTTGTTGCGAAGTTCGGTGTTTATGCTGATCTTCTCCCAGATTTAAGCATGATTGCTTGGACTTGAAGTCAAGCACTTCAACAACTAAACCGCTATACCTCCTGTTTTAATATCCAGGAGGTAAGGTAAGTGGATATTTATTTATGGAGGGAAAGCCTTATTTGAAAAATTTTTTTCCCACATTTTGTGAGGAACTCTTCGATTATTCTTTAACCTCCTGGCCTACATACACGATAATTGACTTTATGACCATGGTTAATGCTCCCTAAGTTCACACGCATGTCTTGGAAATAATTTTTCATAATATTTTCTTTGAAGTCACTCAGATTTTAGAGTTTATCAAGACCTCAGGCTAATTTCCAGATTTTAATCCTAAAAAGCAGCGTGGAATTCAACAAACCGCAAGTGGTACAACATACCAGGTTGCCGAACTTCAAAACTGCTGTGTCCAGAAGTTGACAGCAGGAAAACCAGGGAATTACTTGAGTTTGACAAGAGAACAGTTCGCACTCTAAGAGGAATACTAACGGGATTCTGCTCTATTGGCATTTTCGCTGACAAGCTTTGTCTGCCCCAACGGGATTACTGCAGAAGCAGCCATGATGTGGAAGAAACGGAATCGCCACAACACTTTATATGTGAGTTCCCTGCACTTCAATACAGACGTCATAGGTTTTTCGGCGACAGAACGTTTGAAGTTCTGGGCATGGTGGCTAACGTGCCACTAAGGGAATTGGCCGGTTTCATCCGGAACTCGGGGTGATGCAAATCCACCACTAACACATCATGACATGGGGTCTTACCTCACAGTGGGTAAAACAAGTAAACAAACAAGCTACCCGCTAAACTAACCTAACCTACCTACTTAATTGGTTATTACAAAACTTTAGTGAGGATTACGTATTATTTTCTCTCATCACCCATGTTATGTATCTTAATTATATTCATGAGTGGCGAGACCTACAGTTTTAACGTCAACTTCTCTTAAACTTTAAAGTTTTTGGTAGAAGACTGCTTGGAGAAAGTCGCCGAAAGAAATATTTCTTTTCATATTTCATTTTGTTCGAGATGTACACATGTGCTGGAGTGGGTTTAACCACGGGCTCTCGTCTAATAAGCCAAAAAACTACCTACTAGACTGGCTGTCTTTCATTTGTCAGTTGGATCTTACAGCTGTTTACACTGTTTACATTTTACTAAAATTATTTTAAAGTGCCAGCTCTGGCAACTTTTAAGAAACATAAAGAGTAAATTGAGGTTATAAACGCCATGACATATTATTTGATTTCCTCTTTTCATTTAGAAATATCGTCGTTGAAACAAATCTTTTTATCACTATCATAAAATATCATAAAAGTAAGCACCTCTGACATCCAATCTAATGATAATTTATGAAATTCTATTACAAAAATATTAAGAACTTGACACAAATAATTGAAAAGAGCAAATAAAATGTAAATAAAAGAACAGAATCTTCCTGTGACAACTTCCGTGTCATTGTGTCAATTTTTTTTAAATTCCCTTTCCTACAGAAAAATTCGCGCATATTTATACACACACCTGCACGCACACATTGGAAAATGTCTACAAAAGCAAATGCCGGCAAATTTTAATCATAAAAAATAAACGAAGATAGTGATAGGGAGAGAGCGGGAGAGAGAGAGAGAGATAAGTAAAGAATAAAAAAGGATAATAAAACGAATTAAATATGGAAAGAAAAATCGTACTCAATTCCAGATGGAAAAACAGAGAAGAAAGTGTGAAAGAAATAGTGAAAGAGAGCGAGCGAGAAAATAGTGAAATACAGAGATAAAGAAAGAAAAAGATGTTGTAACAATCTTAACGCATTTAAATTGTGTTTGAATGTCGAAGATTAAATGTACATACACATACACTTGTGTAATTTTCAGTGTTGCCAATTACTACGTTAGATACCAGATTTATTATTTTTATAGAAAGGAAATGGAAGAAAGATAAAAAAATTAAGAAAATCTCTTGGGTGGTGAGATCGAATATCTTGGTAGAGTTAGTTTAGTCTTCTTTAACAAAATAACTGCGGAGTGTAATTTACTGCGACCAAGCCTTGATTAGATGGTTGGCTGAGCCTGTGTAATTCTTACTTACCTAATTGGTCATTACAACTCCTTAAACAGGATAACACCCTAGCTTCTCACATCACTTTTATTGTGTGTGTTCATTTTAGCCATGAGTGGCAGGACCTACAGTTCAACCTGGAATGCAAAAGACAGATTTGAGAAACTTTTCATGTCTATTTTTTTACTCTACGACTTTTGTGAGATGGCTGCTGACAGCAAGTAATCGAAGTAAAGAGTTTTTTTCATATTTCGTTTTGTTCAAGATGTATAAGCTGGGATTTGAACCACGGGCTCTAGTCTTATAAGTCAATATACTACCTACTAGACCGGCGACTGCTTGAAAATTGCTCGTCTTTATCATTTGTTGCACTGTGTCAGGCTGAATGAAGTATTGAATTAAAAATGATCATCAATTGTTTAGTTTTTCTAGGTTCCAAAGCTAAAATTGGTAACGAATAAGCTCAGAAGAAGCCAATGGTTCTGGACACCCACTTAAGATCTTTTGGAAATTGAAAATGCGAGAGATTGCAATTGACGAAACCATGTACCCGAACATGGCTGGCTAAGATATCAATTTAGAATGATTGTTTCAAAATGGGCCAGTTTTTGAACCACTTTAGAACTGTGGGCGATCCATAGATCGCAGGGGTGAGTTTAAGAAATTACACAGCAGGCAAAACAATAAGAGATAATCAGCGTCAAAGAAGGTCCAATTGAATTTAATATACCATAATGGTTCACGCGGTTTAATCCACTGTTTTTGCATTTGGATTAGTTTCTGTATCAAACACGCATGAATTAGGCTTCAAATTGCCCCCTGATCTGCTTTATTTATTCCGCGAGGCTATTTCTAGTTTCTATACATCAACTATGGGGACTAAGAATGGAAAAAGTTGCAGAAACTTTGTCGAACAAGTGTTGGCAGAACAGATTTAGATTTAATTAAGCTGCTCATGGCATTGAAGACCAAAGTTATGGTTAGGATGATGGGAGGAATTTATTATAAGAGATTTCGAGACCTAAAGGATAGAATGGCTGGCAGCTCCTCCTAGCTGTTCCCTTGATAAAACCAGTGTACTATGTGTTTGGAAAGAGCTTCTCAACGAGTCATAGTAATAAAAATGAGTGGAGTAATCTGGAAGTTGCTTAGTCTTTTAAAAGATGGATTATTTTGTGGCTTACAGATGGGCCAAGAACGGATCTTTGCAGGAGTTTTTAGTCCCAGCATGAAATATTCTATGCCCATTGGGAAACTTGCGGGCATATACCAAGTGGAAGTCTATACCATCAAAAGATATGCTCAATTCAAACGGAGATAGGACAGGGTATAGCAATACTACATGGCAGTTAGGCATTCGAACACGTGACTCTCATGAGGTTAAATCGAAGATAGTAGGGGACTGCCTAGAGAAACTGAGACATTAGAGGTTATAAACACCATTACACCTATAAAGCTTTAGGGAAGCACAATAGATTGTATGGTCGGAAATGTCTGAAGAGGAGACGATAGAGGGAATATTCGCGCCCCTACAATAATACTTTCCAAATTGGAAAAAGCAACATGGAATTCAATAAACCGCAGGTTGCCGAATTTCAAAACTCCTGTGAAGTTGACAGCAGGAAAACTAAGGAATTACTTGATTTTGGCAAGAGAACAGTTCGCACTCTAAAAGGAATACAAACGGGATACTGCTCTATTGGCATTTTCGCTGACAAGCTTGGCCTGCCCCACCGGGATTACTTCAGAAGCAGCCATAATGTGGAAGAAACGGAATCGGTACAACACGTTATATGTGAGTGCCCTGCACTTCAATACAGACGTCATAATTTTGTCGGTGACAGAACGTTTGAAGTTATGGATATGGTGGCTAACGTGTCACTAAGGGAACTGGCCGGTTTCATCTGGAACTCGGAGTGGTGCAAACCGACCACTAAGGCATCACAATATGGGGTCTTACCTTACAGTGGGTAAAACAATGGGCCATATGGAGCACCGTGTGAACTTGCCTGTGAACGGCAAGAAGATACCCGCTAACCTAACCTAACCTACTTACTTAATTGGTCATTACAAAACTTTAGTCAGGATTACGTACTAGTTTCTCTCATCGCCCATATTGTGTATGTTAATTTTATTCATGAGTGGCGAGATCTACAATTTTAACGTCGATTTCCTACTGCAAGGTACAAGTAAGATAGATTGTATGGTCACCTCTTTATGACAATAAAGATTAAGCTTGTGTCCGTCCTCGCATAAAAATAAGTTCGATATATGGAGCCCATAAAGGTTTCGATGTTTGTAGAGTCGAACTTATGATTTTAAATGCTGAGGAAAACACCACGAACACATTTCCTTTCCATACATTCCCACCAGAAAACGTATTTCTGCACTTAATTTTTAGCTGTTTTGAAAAATAAAAGTTGCTTACACTGCTTGGAATATTTATGGAGATGAAAGAGAGCACTTAAGTAGCAAAAAGCGTGAGAATAAAGGAAATAAAGAGAATAAAAGAAAGAAAGAATGAAAAAAGTTAGTGTTGAGTGTTGATTTGTAACGGTGACAATTGATAGAAAGTTTTTTTTTTTTTTGGTTTGTTCACAGACAATTTGGCAATAATAAGCCACACAACACAATAAATAAGAAAAAGAAGACAAGGAAACAAGAGAACGTAACGTAACGGTAAAAGCCTTTAAAGACATTTAACATTGATTTTCAAGGCGGTCAAGAGAACGTCAAACACCAAAAAAAAAAATCAAAAAAAAGCAAAAAAGAGAGAGAGAGGCACCAGAAAAAGAAGAAAAAGGAAGCATACGAACGAAATACAATCAAATGTTACAGTCACTTATAAATTGAGAAAGTGTACGTGGTTTAAATCTAAAAAAAAATAAAACGAAAAAGCAAGAAACGATTAAAAGCAAATAAACGAAGAGGAGCATTACATAAAAATTAAAAAACAAAAATCAAACGGATATATTTTATAAGATAAAGTGTTTAATTTTATTGTAATTAAAAGAAAAATTATTAAAAAAGAAATCCTTAAGAAAAGATTTTCCAATTGGTGTGTGTGATTGCGTAAAGAAAACAAGTCTACGATGATGGTCAGCATGAGTTTTTCCTTATACTCATTACACTGTCGATGTTTAAGTGCATGAGTGTATGTGTAAGTGTGTATCTGTGTGTGTGTCAGTGTCAGATTTTATTTTTTCCTATTATTGAAGTCTCTTAGTGGTAGTGTGGTGTTGATGATGAAGATTTTCTCTTCATCAATAGAAGGTATTTTTGAAAGGAACGTTAAAATATCTAAAGAAATGGAAAATGGAATTTAAATGAAGAAATTAAATTCCTTTTAAAGAAATTAATAAATTTTTATTAAATATTTCATAAAAAAGGAGTTTAAAAAAAATAGAAAACCAAAGAAAATATTTCGTTTTAAATACTTCAATTGCGAAGCACACGCGCAGAAAGTCCTTAAAAACCCTTAAAAGGTAACGGGGGACTAGAAATGTTGTTAAAAAAATATGAAGAAAAACATTTTTTTTCCAAAAGTAAGTCGAGAATGTTAATTCTGTTCTCCTCTTCATTTTTATAGAATTTCTGAAAAATTTAAATTTGTATTTGAAAAAAAAAGAGAAAAAATTGTTCAATATACCTAGAGAATCAACACTTATAACGTTTGTAATATGGTGTTTTAGTTACGTTTTTTAGTATACAAAAAGATTCGTGACTTGTTACAATGTCAAAAATGTTTGGTAACCTTTGCCAAACCGATGGTTGAAAATCATTAAAGTTTTGTATCAAAATTTGTGTCGCACTTCTTAAATCATGTTTATTTAATGGCTGACATATTATCACGTCAAATTAAAGGGCGTCAGGAGTTCCATGGACTCTGTACATCGTATTTGTCGACACAACACACACCTCTACTCAGTTCCGGGCGGACTAACTGACACAGAAAGGATCGGTTACAGTGGTGGCCTTATAATTAGAAACGACTTAGCAACATGTATGTTTGTTAATTTGTTTTACAGTTTTCACTGTGTACCTGGAATCAAAGGCTTAGTTTGGAGGACGTCTTACATACGTTTTTCCATCAGATTGGGACAAATTAAACTTAGATTCGTCACTCCAGAGAAGTCTGTTCCAGAAACATCGTTTCTAATTATAAGGCCACTGCTGTATGTCTGAGGAGGAGACGATAGAGGGGATATATGTATGTGCCTCTACAGGAATACATAACATACGTAATTGGTCATTACAACTCTTCAGTCAGGATTACGACCTAGCTTCTCACACCACTAATGTTGTAGCAGCACTTTCAGTTTAATGTCAACTCCGAAAGACAGATTTTTTTAGAAACTTTTCATGGCAATTTTATTTACTCTCAGAGTTTTTGAGAGAGAGAGAGAGAAATCTTCTGAGAGAAAGTCGCCGAAAAAATATTTTTTTCATATTTCGCTTTGGTGTCTGACCTGGGGTTTGAACCGTATCCTCAGGACTAATAAACCAACACACTACCTACTAGACTGCGGCTACTACGGGAACCCTACAGGAATACTCTTCTACAAATTAGAAAAAGCAGCATGAAATTCAACAAACCGTGGGTGGTCAAACATACCCGTTTCGAAATTTCGAAACTGCTGTGTCCAGCAGGAAAATCAAAGAATTACTTGAGTTCGACAAGAGAACAGTTTCCATTCTAACAGGAATTCAAACGGGACACTATGCTGTTGGCAGTTTCGCTGACAAGCATCCATTCTGTCCCACCAGGATTACAGCAGAAGTTGCCATCGGAATCGGTGCAACACCTTTTATGCAAGTGCCCTGCACTTCAGAACAAAGGCCATCGGACAGAACATTCAAACAGAACGTTTGAAGATCTGGACATGGTGGCGAACGTGCTACTAAGGGAACTGGCCGGTTTCATCCGGAGCTCACCACTAAAGATCATGACAAGGGGGACTTACCTCACACTGGGTAACACAAAGGGCCATATGGCCATCGAATAAATTTGCCTGTGAACGGCCTATAAACCCACCAAACATGAGGAGAGTATTTCTGCTGCATCGATCAATGGCAATTCGATGTCATGATTAACAATTGGACCTGAGTTATTGGACCAAATAGAGGACACAACCATGGTATCTATCCATTATGACGATTATTGTCATGCTTTAGTACAGCGACTAACATTATAGAATATCCTTATAATGTCTTCCTCCTTATAATGTCTATTGCGCTGACAATTTTTTGATATTCTGCGGCTTCTGTTGCCTTAAGGATTGCAAACAACCGCCATTTTGTATGTATATGTCATAATAGACTAGCCTGAAAATGTGGCCAATCAGCCGAACATATGAACAACTTTGACTTTTCGTTTCTTAGGGCAGATCGTGCGATCTTCGACCGTTCGAAAGCATAGAGTCGTTTTGTCTTCTTTGCCTGTATTTGATATTTGCTTGAAGCGAGTAGAACTATGTGGCCGAAATGAACAAAGTCCTCGAAGTGTTGGTTGTCTAGACATATTATTTCTCTCTTTCTTGTCAGCAAAAGATTTCAATCCTGTGTGGCTGTGAACAGGCAGGGGTTGCATACAAGTTTAACATGGTATTGCATCTGAGGCTAGAGTTACGTATTTCGTTCACACTTTCTGACATTTATTATTCAATTATAGACCTCCTATTGGATTTAGGCTTCCTTCTCAACCTTATCCTTATTATTATTTGCGTCAATTCCTTACTCCGATTGCTCTCATGTTGTCGTCTCCAAGAACGTTTGGTAAAAGCCGGTTTATGCGAATGGCGTCTGTTTCATTCCAGGGAAATGTTGGAACATCTTGACATGACATCTTGTATTGGTAGGATTGAGAATAAATTACTTACTTGGTTATTACAATTATTTAGTCAGGATTACAACCTAGCTTCTCACATTTCTCATGTTTCGGGTGTTAATTTTAACCATGAGTGGCGAGACCTAACAGATTTTGACCAACTTTTCATGGTTTTTGCAAGAAGACTGTTAAAAGGAAATCGTTGAAAGAATTATTTTTTTCATATTTCGTTTTGTTCGAGATGTCTTAGCTGGGTCTTGAACCATGGGCTTTCGTGTAATAAGCTCACTAGATTACGGCGTATTTTTTGATTAAAATAGGGATAAATACTGCTATCACCTAATAATAAATGCAGTGGCACAGTGCCCTTGAAGGCATAGAGTTACTTATGCACCCCGGCTCCATCAATTCTAAAACATGCGATACTTAACATGATATGAAGAAGTTTTTCCTTCTATCCAACGTTGCTAGGCTACGAATACTTAATAACAATATTCAGTTCGCCTTGCATTAAGAGAGTGAGACATAAAAGACTTTTCTAAAGGATGTGGGCCCGATCTAACTTTTTTTCAACCGCTGCACTCATAGAATATTAAAAAAACTTTTGGTCTGTGATACACACTAATTCCCCTTAAAAACCCTAAATCGTTACAATCAAATGAAAGAAAATTATTGCAGGATATTACCGGAATATGCTCGCGATTTTATGTTTAAAGGTCAAAGTACAGAAGAGGGGGAGTCTCCGTTTACATGTTGATAAGCTCTCACAACCAAAGACGTATTAAACGACCAATGCACCTATGCAGCAGTCAGCTGTAAAAGGTAATTATGTCGACTGCACACAGACAGAGAAAGCACGCCGTTAGCTTTCTATTTTCTTTAACCAGTTTAAGGGTTAATCTGACATGATGTGCTATAAAGAAAGCAAATCCAGTCAGTAATAGTTGTGAGTGAAAAGGCACAAGGGAGGGGGGGGGGGTGGGGGGGTAGAGCGGTTAAAGAACACAACATCATGATTTTTTTTATTGTGCTTTTTGACTTGATTTCATTTTTCCCCCACAACTCTAAACAAGAACAACAACAAACTGTTTTTTTTAATATTTTTTGTACACGTTTCATATGTAGGAAATGAGGACACCGCCAATATGACGCTGAAGACTTTTTTTCAATTTTTTTTTTCGCTTACAACTACCAAATAAAATGAAATAAAATAAAAAAAAAAACTTTAAAACTGGTGATGTGTTGTTACTACCACAACAACAATAATAACTACTGATTCGGCTCCTGCCACCATTACTTTTGTTGTAGGAAAACAAAAAGAAGAAGAAGGGAGAGAAATAAAATAAAAATTGTATCCATTATTGAAGAATTCGCAATAAAACTGTTGGGAAAAACTAGGGAAAAATATTTTTAAGGTTTCGGCCTATTTTTTGTGACCCAAAAGTGAAAAGCAAATGTTTAAAAAGCAGTCTTATTTCAAGGACTTTATTAAAGATCTAAGGCCGTTAGGGCCTTTGAAAATATGTCTTTAAAGTTTATTAATTGCCTTCAAGCAAATCATTTTGAATTTATCGGTTTTGAGTGTGTATATCGGTGAAAGCCTTATTTACACTTTTCAAAATTCCTAGCCCAATACATGGATTTTTGACATGAAAAATGCACGTGTAAGCTCTAGTCACCAGTCATTTTAGCCACTCGTGACTAAATCCAGAGAATAGGACGGATGACAGAGCAATTCTTAGCCTAATTCATAGTTTTTGCCAAGGAAAATGCACTGTACAGGCACTAGCCAACAGTCACTTTAGTCACTCGTGACTAAATCCAGAGAATAGGGTGGATAACAGAGCAATTCGTAGCCTAATTCATTAATTTTTGTCATGGAAAATGTACATGCAAGCACTAGTCACCAGTATTTAGTCACTCGTGACTAAATCTAGAGAATAGGGCAAATGACGTAGCAATTCATAGCCTAATTCATTGATTTATGACATGGAAAATGCACTGTGCAAGCATTAGTCATCAGTCAGTTTAATCACTCACTCTCTAAATCTAGAGAATAGGGCGGATGAGGAAGCAATTCGTAGCCTAATTCATGGATTTTTGCCATGGAAAATGCACTGTGAAGGCACTAATCACCAGTCACTCGTCACTAAATCCAGAGAATAGAGGGGATCACGGAGCAATTCATAGCATAATTCATGGATTTTTGACATGGAAAATGCACTGTGAAAGCACTAGTCACCAGTCACTTTAGCCATTCCTGACTAAATCTAGAGAATAGGGCGGATGATGGAGCAATTCATAGCATAATTCATAGATTTTTGTCATGGAAAATGCACTGTGCAAGCACTAGTCACCAGTCACTTTAATCAATCGTGACTAAATCCAGAGATAGGCAGATGAGGGAGTAATTCGTAGCCAAATTCATTAAGTTTTACTATGGAAAATGCACTTTGCGAGCACCAGTCCCCAGTCACTTTAGCCATTCGTGACTAAAACTAGAGGATAGGGCTGATGAGGAAGGAATTTATGGCCTAATTCATGGATTTCTGTCATGGCAAATGCACGTGCAAGCACTAATCACCAGTCACTTTAGTCAGTCGTGATTAAATCCAGAGAATAGGGCGGATGACGGAGCAATTTATGGCCTAATTAATGGATTTTTGTCATTGCAAATACACATGCAAGCAATCACTCTAGCCACTCGGGACTCAATCAAGAGAATAGAGGGGATAACGGAGAAATTCATAGCATAATTCATGGATTTTTGTTATTGAAAATGCACAAGCAAGCACTAGTCACCAGTCACTTTAGTCACTTGTGACTAAATTCAGAGAATAGGGCAGATGAGGGAGCAATTTACGGCCTAATTCATGAATGTCATGTCATGGCAAATGCATATACAAGCAATCTAGCATTGTCATGATGCTTTTTGGTCAAAAGCGCTATGTTAGATCCAATCTTCTCACGTGAGCCATGTTGTGGATGTTAATTTTATCCATGAGTCGCGGGACATACAGTTTTAACATCAACTCTAAACGACAGATTTTCAAGAAAGGTTTTCATGGCAATTTTACTTACTCTCACAGTTTTTGCGAGAAGAATACTGAGAGGAAGTGGCCGTATGGAATATTTTTTTCATGTGCCCTCGCCTAATAAGCCTACTAAGTTGCGGTCTATGAAGATAGTCCAGGTACCTATCAGTATAAACCACGTCGCCGTGACTTTAGCGGCCAAAATTGCATATGGCCTCCTTGGGCTGTGATTTCTGTCACTAACGCGCTATTTTGGCTGCTGTTTAAACACTAGTCTATGGTTGTGAATCCCCGTTTTATTGTCCGGTCAAAACTTCTTTTATTTTTCAATTGAAACAACGCAAAATACTGCTGCGAATTATTTGAGGTCGACTGTGTGAAAATATTTCTCCTACTCAAACGTTAAAGTTCAGATCGGTCGACACCAAGTAATGAATCTTTTAAATTGTTTCGTTTATAAAGACCTTAACTGGACGTTCATAACATTCGATATCTTCTGTGTACGTAAGGAATGATGAAAAATTAAATTCTATTTGAAATTAATTGTTTCCTCCTCAAATCACCCGATAGTCTGCTTATCAATGGCCATCAAATACAAAACCATATGACGCAGCTTCTTATAATTTTGACAACAATCAACTGACAAGTGTTTATTGGAAGTATTGGTTATGGCTGATTTCATGTTGACTTATCCTTGTATCACAATGATTTTAAACCCGTATGTGGAATAATTTTCTACGTATTGAGTGTATATTTTAAACACGCAGCATTTGTCTCAAATTATGAGATTATTGAGAAACGTTGTGTTAGCATATGAAGTGTTGCTCTTCGTTAGCTACGATGAGTTTTTCGCGTCTAAGGAACAGCTGATTGCTTGAGACGAATCAAGTCTGTTTAAGAAAACCTGTTCTAAAGTGAAACGTCATACAGTTAGCAGACTCTTCAGTGGTCGGAATGTAACGCGGGAGAAGAGGACATACCCGTCAAAGTTAAGTAAGGTTCTCTGCATGAATTATCATAGGTTAGCGGGTAGCTTGCCGTTCACAGGTAAGTTCACACGGTGGCCATATGTGCCATATTGTGATACCCAGTGTGAAGTATGTATTACCGTAGCTTTATGTCCTTCTGAATGTAACACCTTTGGAATTAATAACTAAGGACTTGGAGTCATTGCCAACCCTATCATTCTAGAACTTGCCAATGTAGATTAATCATCAAATCAACTTTTACGATCGTCTTATAGACCATACAACGAACTGCAACAATTGCGGCAATGATGCTTTGCTGCCTCCGTTTCTATTTACTAGGCTTTCGATTGTCAGTCCTATTCGTGGTTTCCACGAAGAGTATACATACGTCATTTTGTGTCTCCGATTTTTCGGCTAATTTAGATCATAAAAACATGAGTGCCAGTGTAGCCAGACTGGTCTTGTATGTATATTCCCAACTAGTCACTTCAGAGACCCAATGCTGTGGCTTAAGCAAGCTTAAGGTTAATCGCTGTTGCACTATTCACATGCTTTTTATGGCGATTATCTTCTATTTATTGCCTGTTCGTTTAAGCATCTTTGAGCCAATAGTGACGACTGAAATAATATAATCCCTAATGACAGATGTCGCAAGGCTGTCACAAGCATATGTCAAGCGAAAGAAACTCCTTTAAAAACGTTTAACTACTGAATACCTATTCCGCTACAGTAGCTCAAAATGCTTTGGCAAAAATTTCTTAACAAAACAGCTTTAAGTATTGCCACAGGAAAGAGGATTAAATACATATATTTTACGGAGAAAAATAAAGTGTCACTTCATTCTATGAAAAACAGTAAAAGCAAAATCAGGTGATTTAATTAAAATTTCCTCATCCTTGCCATTTTTCATGTCATTGTAGGCGTTACTGTTTTAATTCATTTTGCCTGTTCCTTTTTGACTTACATTTCTCACTCTCCTTCTCTCCTATTCATCACACACTGTTAGCATTGTGTCATGTCATTTTGACATGTTATGTATGCCGGTAGGCTTGAGTGTATGTGTATGCGGATAATTTTTATAAATATAACGGTAATCGTATTTGTCAAACGGATATTCGCGTGTGTGTCTATTTGATGGTCAAGTGGATAAAACAGAATGTGGAACAATAAAACAATAAAAAATGCCTGTGTTGCCAATTCTATTTATAGGCAAATGACTATATTCACTGACTGAGAATTCAAAACGCTAGAGGCTTCCCAGGTTGAATAAGTTGATGTATAGATAGGATGAGGGATTTGTGTTTTAAATTAACATTAAATCTGTTAAGAACAAATATTTTCAATGCATTTGAATAAATTCAAGGAAAATGTGTAGGTTCTGTGAATCAACAGAATACGTAATTGCAACCTCTGCGGCGTTGATGCTTCTTGGAAAGGGAAATATCTGGTTTCTTATTATGTATTTGACAGAAAATCATTTGTATTGACTCCGAAAATATCCAGAAATTTGTCGGATAGGATTGGAGGAGACAATAGAATTCATACTATTTCCTCAGATATTTCTTAAATCTTAGCGAAATAGCCTAGAGTCTTCTAATTGCCTCTTGCAATATTGGCTTCTCTGAACGAATACCAAATGATGTCGCCGTAGTCTAGTAGGTAGTGTGTTGGCTTATTAAACGTAAAGCCAGGGTTCGAGCCCCAGGCCAGACATCAAGACAGAATACAAAAAGTATTTCTTCGGCGACTTCCTCTCAGCAGATTTATGTCAGAAACTCTGACAAATAAAATTGACATGAAAAGTTTCTCAAAAATCAGTCGTTCGGAGTCGACTTTAAACTGTAGGTCCCACCACTCATGTATAAAATTAAAACACACCACATAAGTGGTGTGAGAAACTAGGTCGTAATCCTGACTGAAGGGGTGTAATGACCAATTATGTATGAACGGATATCAATAGGTTTTTCCAAAGATGATAAATAGATATGCGATTGAGACGGTCTGCTCACGTTGATGACTGATCCCCACTTTATCGGTGCGGGACTAGATCTTCCTCATAATAAAGTTCGTATAGGTTGCAGGGATAGGGAAGAAGTATCATGCCATTCGAAGACTTTCAGACACAAAATTATTTCGGCTTCCTGTTACACGCATATTCTCTTTGATTTTATACATTTTTCTCTTTTCTAAAAACGTCAAGTTGTCAACACCAATTGCAAGTGAACTGCTTGTTGTGTTGGGTCTGTGTATTCAGCAGCTAAATTGTAAATATTTCAACAATGATGTCAATTATTTATTTATTTATTTGTATATGGCTTAAAGAATTCCTTTTATTTTAAGCCATAAAATAAGTTTTATAGACTTTTAGGCTTAAACGAAAGCTTTATTTTTCATATAAGCTTTTGCCATAATCCATAAATATTTGTGTCTGTCTGAGGAAAAAATTTTATTGTTTAGCAATGAGGTTTACAATACAAATAAACCGTGACAACTTTAATAGTTTAAACAATTGAATTTTGAATGAAATAAAGTAAACTACAGAATTATTTACATTTTTAAGCCTTTCTTCAATTGGCAACTCTGTGTTGTGTGTTTGAATAATGCTATTGTATTGCCTACTTTAAGGAGCTGCAAAGTATAGCTACACTGTACAAAATTATTGTTTAAAAGACCAATTTCTTATGTCATTGTCAGGTCACTCATTGAATTGTTCGCTTCTTTTTAAGCCAAAGAATTTTTTTTTATTAAAAACTAGCTGTACCCTGCGCGTGTTGCTGCGCCACCAACTAAAATAAATTTGAAGGAAAGACATTACACAAATATCAAATTAATTTTGAATCATTTTATTGATTTTGTTTCCCGTTGTCCACATGATTCAGACGAACAGGCCTGAGTAGTATGCATTCGATCAGTTTCTAATCTCACTTCTCGTTGTTCAAGTGATTCATGCCAACGGGTCTCAGCGGAATGTACACGAAGATTTTCCAGTCTCAATGCTAGTTGTCCGTCTGATACTGAGGCTCGTAATGGTATTTTCTTCCGTGCTCGAGATGTAGGTCGACCAATTGCTTGCCGCTTTGGAGGCATGATTGCACGGGAACGACGTGAAAAATGTGTTAAATTTATTAGAATCTCACAATGTACCCATTCCAATTGAACCCAACAGCATTTTTAAAAATTTTCCAAAATTAAAATATTTCAAATTTTGCGTGAATGAGTTATACTAAATGCTATTAAAATCATAAATGATAAATGCTTAAATGTCTGGTATTTGCCCGATTAACAAATGATCAAATGCATAGTTTACGATTGAATTCATTTTGAATAATTCTTAGTGGCGCCATCTATCGGAAATTAATCGCACCAACTTAGAAACCTCCATCGATTTATGCGCAACAACTTTGCTAAAGATCATACATATCATGATCAAATACACAGTTTACGATTTAATTCATTTTGAGTAATTTTCAGTGGCGCCACCTGTCGGAAATTGATCATACCAACTTAGCAAAATTTGTCGGCTCATGCGCAACAATTTTGCTGAAGATCATAGCATGATCAAATGCATAGTTTACGATTCTATTAATTACATACAAACAAACATTCATTTTTATATACAGTGAGCGCCATAAGTGAGTCAACACCCACTAAAATTTTAAATTTTCTATTATGTTCTTAAGTATAAAAAAAAGTTCCTTTATCATGAATTGTTGTTTTTGTTTTAACATTTTATAAGTAATAGATAACGTTTTTATTATTGGAAATTTGATCGACTATTCTCATTTACTTTTCTCGCTATCCTAAGAAAATGAATTATTTCAGTGGTGTTTACTCACTTTTGACGCTCAGTGTATATATAGATATGTACTTAGAATAACAATAACTAATCAACAGTAAGTTCTAGAAGTTGCCAGACCGACAATAAATGAAGTATAAAGAGAGCGAACTATAATGTTGCCAGGCAGTAATAGTATATACACAGTGAAGGGTGCCGTAGTATCAATTAAAGTGTATTGTTAATTGAAATAAATAACGAATTTATAAAAATAAAGAAATACATACATAATTGGTCATTACAACCCTTCAGTCAGGATTACGACCTAGTTTCTCACACCACTTATGTTGTGTGTGTTAATTTTATACATGAGTGGCGAGACCAACAGTTTAAAGTCGACTCCGAACGACAGATTTTTGAGAAACTTTTCATTGCAATTTTATTTATTCTCAGAGTTAATTCCAGAAATCTGCTGAGAGGAAGTTGCTTAAGAAATATTTTTTTTCGTATGTTGTCGTTTTGTTGGAGGGGTTTGAACCGTGGCCTCACGTGTAACAAGCCAACACTCAACCAACTAGACTACAGCGACAACGACAATAGTCAAGTAACTGGGAGTCTTTGCCAGAAATCTGCTGAGAGGAATTCGCCGAAGAAATACTTTTTGTATTTTGTTTGATGTCTGGCCTGGGGTGTTTGAACCCTGGTTTTACGTCTAATAAGCGAACACACTACCTACTAGACTACGGCGACTTCCAGTCGAAAAAAGCAGTTTTTGTCAAATAAAAATTTATTGGAGGTTTCGAGAAATATAAAAAAAAATATTTTTGAGTTCTACTCAACAAAACTCACAACCTGTTCTCTGTCATTAGCTGGGTGTATTTTGACTGTCGTACCATGTTATTATAGACGCGACCGAAGCTCACCGGGTTTTGTCTAACTTCTGTACTAAAAGAATAAAGACGCTGTTCCATTTCATAAGTTTTGTGTTTTATAATTAAAAATATTTTAAATATTTTGTTTTAATGCCAGTAATTAAAAATAATTAGAATAAATCCGTTAAATATGTTCTAACTTTAAAATTATTCATTGAAATGATTAATTACAGTTGATCGTATTGAAAGTTATTGTTTTATTGAATTTCGATTAATAATAATAATAAACTGGATAACATTTCCAATGAAAATTTAAACAAATGATAGAAAGTTATTAATAAAATAAAATAAAATTAAATTAATTAAAAAAAAAAATAAAATAAATTGAAAATCATGCATATTTGTGTTAAAATCCTCTTATATGCTATCAATTACAATTGCTAAAGGCGGCTATTCAGTTCCACTATTTATGAGTATTCCACAGATGTGTTGTAAATAAATGTAATATAAAGTAAATGATTTAATTACTACCTATTATTTACAGCTGATATTAAAAATAAAAACTCTTTAGTCCGAATTAGAACCTAGTTTCTCGCATCACTTATGTTGTGTGTGTTTGGACATTTGGAGTTTATTGTCGACTCTGAAGTACGGATTTTTGTGTAACTTTTCATGGCAAGTTTATTTGGTCTCAGAGTTTTTGCAAGATGACTGCTGAGAGGAGGGCGTCGAAAGTGATATTCTCTGTCGTCTAATAAGCCAACACACTACCTACTAGACTACAGCGACATTAAAGCTGGATTCACCCATCGTTTTTTATATGTAGTTTTTTTATATGTAGTTTGACGTTTCTCTTTTTGAGAGAGAGAGCGAAAGAGAGTAAGCTTGCTTCGGAACAATTTCAGCTCGATTTGGTTTAAGTTTAATTTTTGTTCCGAAACAATCGAACTGTGCTGCCAGCTACTTTAATCTTTTAAGTAAAGTTGAACTGAGCTGCCACAAGCAGCGGAACAAGCATTTTGTTCCGAAACAATGGGTGAATCCAGCTTAAAAGCGAAATACTGCGGTCACAAAGCATCTCCATGTTCTTAATGCGTTTCTCGTTGCGTCGTCGTTGTTTCACTGGCACTTATTAATTTTTAGTTGCCGTAGTGTAGTAGGTAGAGTGATGACTTATTAGACGCGATGTCGCGGTTCAAACCCCATTTCAGACATCTCAACCAGGACACCACGCCAGCTTTAAGTGTTACCAATTGTAATTGCTAGAATTCTTTTAATATACATATCTGATATTCCAACAGAGTCTTCCGAACTTGTTGAAGCTACATCTGTCCAATTAGTTGAAACTTATTCTGCCTGAATTGCCAAATCACCATGGATGACCATATACAATGACATGTTTTCGCTGACTGGGCTTTGAAGTAGTTGACAACTGACCCTAATTTGCATTGAAAAATCCTCTTCACCGATGAGCATGTTGAATTTGCGACGTGTGAATTACACGAGACCCCGAAAAAGCAAATATGTTTGGTATGGATATTGGGCTGTCGTCATCATCGTGGGCGCTATGGGTTGATGATTACACTAATCTTTACACTAACAAAATTGTAGTTAGTTCCAACGGGACAGCCACACTGTTCGTGCCACATTGAATATTCTGCACAAGCAATTTGAGGGCATGTTTATCTCACGTATAAATTGGATGGAAATTGCGCTAGCGGCATGATCGTGAGCACTACAGATTGATGATCACCAACTTCTTTTGGTCTGAATTGATTTGAATTTTGGATGACCACATTGCTCATGCCACATTGGATATTCTATACGATTAAATATTCATGCGAGGTGATGTGAACGTGCCACAGAGGTCGTATTATATCACCCTTTAAGATTTTTTCTTGTGGGATTTTCTTAAGTTGCAGGTGTATGCAAATAAGGTAGCAGTCCTCAAAGCCACCATAACCCATGCTCGTGTCCATGTCAAATTCAGTCTGATTTATTCGCTAGAGTCGTGGAAAATTGGAAATTTTAGATACTGTCCATCCAGAGAAACCGTGACGGATATTTGTTGGTCTTTTCAACGAATAAAATATTTTCGTGATGCCGCCAACATACTTTGTCTTGTTTTTAATTTTAAAGATAAAAAGTGCTTAATGAAAGACCCGATAGTATTCAAATTGTTAGTTCAGCGTCTGGACTGTATAGATAAAAAGAGTAATTCAAGCTTTCTGTCATCATAAGCTGTCAGGTCCCTTTCAATGATATTCTGTCTCCAAAAGAGTTTCCAAACGAGTATAACTCGCAGTTACTTGAGCGTGGTCGTTGTCGCGGTAGTCTAGTAGGTAGTGTGTTAGCATATTAGACGCAAAGCCATCGTTCTAACCCCAGGTCAGACAGCAAAACGAAATTTGAAAAAATATTTCTTCGGCGACTTCCTCTCAGCAGATTTCTGGCAAGAACTCTGAAAGTAAATTAAAAATTGCCATGAAAAATTTCTCAAAAAATCTGTCGTTCGGAGTCGACTTTAAACTCTACGTCCCGCCACTCATGTATAAAATTAATACACACAAATAAGTGGTGTGAGAAGCTAGGTCGTAATCCTAACTGAAGTGTTGTAAGTGCGTGTCAGCCTTAGTGTTGATTGCATTTTGACGCGCATGTTCTTTCGATGCGCTCAATATAATGCATTATTGCGTAGATAATTTTTTGTTTAATTGCAAACAAATTCACACTTGATTGTGAAAATATTTCAGAATTCAGAATCGATTTGTTTTGTAGTTTTTTATTTACAGAATTTTACAATGTTTTTACACGCTTGTATGCAATAAAATAAAAAATTAATTTCAAATAATTTTCTAAATCATAAAAATTAAGTTTACTGGGTAAACAATTACTTGTAATTTTTTTGAATTTTATTCAAAAAAATTTCAAAATTCAAAGGAATTTTTTAAAATCGAAAAAAAAATTCCCATAATAATGTTAAGAACTGACAACAGGAAATTCACAAAAAGAAAGAAAAAAATTGCAAACAATTAACTAAGTAAACAATAATAAAACAAAGCAAAATAATAAATAAAAAATAAGCAAAAAATAATCAGGAAAAATACAATGGAAATTTTAAGAAAATACGTCAACATTATGAGTACTTTTGATCACGTTCCTTCCTATACACATACTATACATATAACATAATTGGTCATTACAACACTTCAGTCAGGATATTACGACCTTGTTGCTCACACCACTTATGTTGTGTGTGTTAATTTTATACATGAGTGGTGGGACCCACAGTTTAATACCGATTCCGAACGACAGATGTTTGAGAAACTTTTCATGGCAATGTTTTATATAATCTTAGAGTTTTTGTCAGAAATCTGCTGAGGGGAAGTCGCCTAGAAAATATTTTTTTTTTCATATTTCGTTTTATTGGAGATGTCTGACCTGGGGTATTAACCGTGGCCTCAGTTGTAATAATCCAATACACTGCCTACTAGACTACCGTTCCTTCCTATAATAAGTTGTAAAACACTCCGGAAAATTAATGGAGTCTTCTGTCGACATTACTCATCTCCATTGTCAGTTGGAAATGGTGGACGAAAATTTTTGGATTACTTAAACATTCAATCAGACAAAATATATTCATAGATCAGACCAATATTCGATTTTATTCAATTTTCTTGAAAACGGCGAATACACTGTACAGAACATAGGTTAGGTTAGGTTAGAGTGGTAGCTTTAATACCAAAAGCTCACTTGAGCACGTATAGCGGCCCGTTGTGACGCCATAGGTGAACACAGTCCCTGTACTGACCAAGTTCCTCCAAACCCGAGGGAAGAAGAAGTTGGTCAGCGCAAGGGCTGCACATTTAAAGCACGACTCTGTTCAGAGCACTGTCACCCCGAATTTTTTAACAGAGCACTGAAAGTGTCTATTTTCCAAGCACCTTACATTAGTAGTGACGTGCAGTGACACTGAAACGATCACTAGCAGTGTAAACATGGGCGTAGAATCATTTGTATCAACATCGTCAATAAATTTTCTACTCAAATGGTAAACAGATGTCTTTCTGAAGTTCTTGGCTCGGTTGTACTCAATGAATAATACCGGAATTCGCCTGGATAAATCACTCGCAGATCACGAACGTACTTAATTACAACCCCTTAGCCAGCATTACAACCTAGCTTCTCAGCTCACATACGTTGTGGATGAGTGGCAGTACTTTAAGAAAGAAACTTTTTCTGGTAATTTTATTTTACTTTTCAAATTTCTACCAGAAGACTGTTGAGAAGAAGCCACCAGCAAAATTATTTTTTTGTTCGACATGTCTGAGCTGGTGTTTGAACCATGAACTCTCGTGTAATAAGCCAACATTGTACCCATTAGATTATGGCGCCGTAACTGCTTTCAAATGATTACTCCGCAATTCGTTGAGTGGCGTTCGCCACTTTATGCTGAATTCATAGAATTTCAAGAAGCCATTGATGCTCGTGCTCACTAGTCCACATTAGCTTACAAAGTTACTCCTGGCACTGTGTAAAAATGCGAGGTACCACATCCTATATGATGACGGAGTTACTAAGGCTGGTGTCAGACGTGATTGCGTTCTCAATCCCAATGCCTGTGTTGTTCTCAAGTGTGTTACAATGTGTCTTATGTTTCCAAACGCCAATAACCTAGAGATTTAACATAAGGCTCGAAAGGCATGACATGCGGCGAAAGCTGGATTCTAAGCAGGCGGATGCTAACAAAGCGCGCAAAGCGAGGATATACATCGGCAAAGCGAAAAGTATCTGGGAATCAGCTTTAATACTACAGGGAACTATCAAATTGAAGGTACACAATTGGAGGATGTGTTCGTAAGTAAGCTTAAGGCACCCGGTCCGATCAAAAGCTGGTAGACGCAACTGTGGCGAGCTTTTCATATTCCTGCAAATACGCACATGATTCTTTTTAACTCGTGTGTAAAGCGTATACTTCAGGTATGTTAACTCCATTCAGGTACTTAGCAATACTATCTCAAAGTCAGGCCGCCATTCGAACACTTGGTTCTTAAGAGGTTAAATCGAAGATAATATGGTACTGTTTGGAGAAGCTGAACTGTCAAAAGGAAAGATAAAGACAAGCAAAGTCTCTTCTCAACCCGAGTTGGTTTGAAACAATCGAAACTTTTGTTTGGAACTATAATAAAAGGAGATCAGAGTCAGACTATCCAGAAATAACCTGATATAAATAACCGATCTTTTGACCAGGCACTGTAAACTCAAGGTTGCCTTGTTCAGAATAGATTCTGTAGATTCTGTGACGATGAGTATGAATTATCAGAACACATTTTTATAATCTACAAGGCATTAATGTATCCCAAGAAGAAGCACCTGGAAGCATATAAAGTGCTGGTCAGAGAATTGTCATTTTTTACACTGGGCAGCACACCGAAATTTCTTAGAGCAATAGACTTGGAGGAGGCATTATAAAAAACCGTATAAAGTTTGAAATGAGTACAATATAATATAAGGCATCTCCCTACAACGATAACAATGTCTATCTATGGCGCATTCTGAGAATATTTTGGCTGGAAACAAACTTATGGCTAAAATAAGATAAGATACGTTTCCATTACAAATGTGAAACTGGGAGAATGAAATGAAAATGGATAGAACCCAGCTGGAGAAACCCCCATATTTAGGGCAGAGGGCTGGGGAAGAAAGCCGCTTCCCACAGGATGACTTGTGGCGTTATTAAAGCATGGCTTTGGATTGAAAGAGCAGAAAAGAGTATGTTATGGACCTAAAATCTCCACGGCTTATCAAAAGTACTGTTGCAAGTTATTATTCGACATAATAACGGTAATTATGGCCAGATAATAAAGGAAACATACTCATGCAGCGTTGTCACTCGATTTTATCAAATTTCTCTGGGTAGCATATGAACAACACTTGTTAGATATTTTTTAACCTCAACCTTTTGCCCAAACTTGTGTCATAGACTATCATTTTATACAAATCGTTTGCCTACTTTATCAAGCGGCCTGTATAGCCGACTTAAACCCCAACTTTGAAAGAAAATTATTTTTTTTTTTCGGTAAAAAATTCCTGAATAAAAATTTTTATTTTCATTGTGCTTACGTTATACGCTTGAATTTTTATTTTTTATTTTATTTTGAAAATCAGAATCAATATTGACTTGTAATAATCATACGAAAACAGGCAAAAAAAAAATATTTTTACAAGACTCTCGTAAAACTTGTTTTAATTTGTAAGTAAACATTGGTTGTTGTTGACACTTCATGTGTGAGACGTCAAAACAATTCAAATAATTTGAATAGAATTTCTAGTTGAAATTTTAATTAAAAACTTTAGACGGGGATTTAAAGTACGAAAAATAATAATCAATGTAGCTGCGCATTTGGCCACTTACAACGGCTGAGTGAACAGGGTACTTAAAAATACATGAAGTGCGTCTTTTACGTCTTAGACAAGTAGAATTCATTTCATTTATTTCGCAAACAGAAAAAGGGCTCTGTAAAGTATAATATGCCTATAATTTTGATAATAAAATTCAATGGCTTAAAAGCCTTGTTCATTTATTAGTCCATTCATGATGAAAGGGGAAATTCCTTGGAGTATTTTTGGCATCAACATTACTTGTGATATCCTCTCTATATGATACTGAGAAAATGATTTGAAGTAGGTCTACAGAAGTCTAAGCTAAAGCTGTTTATTAGGATAACTGACTGGAGAAATTATGTGTGAGACGTCAAAACAATTCAAATAATTTGAATAGAATTTCTAGTTGAAATTTTAATTAAAAACTTTAGACGGGGATTTAAAGTTCGAAAAATAATAATCAATGTAGCTGCGCATTTGGCCACTTACAACGGCTGAGTGAGTAGGGTACTTAAAAATACATGAAGTGCGTCTTTTACGTCTTAGACAAGTAGAATTCATTTCATTTATTTCGCAAACAGAAAAAGGGCTCTGTAAAGTATAATATGCCTATAATTTTGATAATAAAATTCAATGGCTTAAAAGCCTTGTTCATTTATTAGTCCATTCATGATGAAAGGGGAAATTCCTTGGAGTATTTTTGGCATCAACATTACTTGTGATATCCTCTCTATATGATACTGAGAAAATGATTTGAAGTAGGTCTACAGAAGTCTAAGCTAAAGCTGTTTATTAGGATAACTGACTGGAGAAATTGAATTCGATTTCTCCACGTTCAAGTACATCCTTTTATAATTGGTCGTTACAACCCTTTAGTCAGGATTACGTTCTACTTCTCATATTTCTGTGAGTGTTAATTTTAGGGATGAGTGGCGGGGGGCGTACAGTTTAAAGTCGACTCCGAACGACAGATTTTTGAGCAACTTTTCATGACAAGTTTTTATTTACTCTCAGCATTTTTTGCCAGAAATCTGCTGAGAGGAAGTCGCCTAAGAATTTTGTCATGTTTCGTTTTGATAAAAATGTCAGCCTCACGTCCAATAAGCCAACACACTATCAATTAGACTCTGGTGACTTCACCCTTTTATGGTCCTTCTCACCCTCTAAGGTCCTTCTCACCTTAAGTTTTTTCATATTTCGTTTTGCTGGAAATGTCAGACCTGCGGTTTGAAACACCAGGACTCACGTCTAACACGCCAACACACTACCAATTAGACTCTGTTGACTTCACCCTTTTATGGTCCTTCTCACCCTCTAAGGTCCTTCTCACCTTAAGTTTTTTCATATTTCGTTTTGCTGGAAATGTCAGACCTGGGGTTGGAACCTTGGCCTCCAATAAGCCAACACACTACCAATTAGACTCTGGTGACTTCATCCTTTTATGGTCCTTCTCACCCTGTTACGGTCCTTCTTACCCTGTTAAATTTGCCATTCAATAATAAAAGGGCACACCAAGCTAACCTCAAAACGACTGTGTGTCCTCCCAATGGTTGTAAAAAAGAATATGAATCTTCATAAATCCATAATATTACGATGACTTATAAATCCATTGTGATGATAATTGTTAAACAATTGGAAACAATTCTTAATTAAATAAGTGTGTTACATAATTAATTAAACAAAAACCGCAAATATTGTTTATTTTTCGTTATTATTCTGTCACAATTTATTTTTTATTTTTTTCTTTACATCATGTTTATTAAATAAATAAATAATATACGATTTTTTATTATGTCAATATTAACAACAAATACATGGTAATTGTTTAATTTAAAACATTTTTTGAATAAGTTTTGTAATGTAATGTCTGCACTCAAAAGTCTACACTCTTCTATTAAAATTTCTAAAAAAAAATTACAAGTTAATCTAGAAAACAAAAGAAAATAATGGAAAATGGAAAAAAGGAAAAACGAAGAAAATATTTCCAGAAACACTCAAACGCGATAATACCAGTCAATACCAATTTCCACCAGTTGATGTTGGTAACTGTTATCAATGTCATGGTTAAACAAGTGGCCATCCACAGCTCTCTCTCTCTTTCTCTTCTTCTGTTTCTCTCTAACGCTCTCGCTCTATTTCTACTAGTTTCTATTTCTTTAAGTCCTATTTTCATTCATGTTTATTACTGTTAAACGTAAATAATATTGTCTTACATGCTTTGCCAGCCAAATCAAGTAAACCATCGTTGTCGGTAAAGCCGAATTGTTCATGCAACACGTACAGTGCTGCAGTAAAGTTTTCGGACAAATATTATAATTTTCCTTTTTTCTCAAAATGCAAAATACTACTTGAAGAAATTTTTCTTTCAGCTCTTTTATTAAACAAATTTTCTTCAATTCTATTGCCCTGACATACTTTCGGATATTGTTCGTTGCCAACAGTGGCAATTCCCCGCCTAGCGCCTGATAATGCACTCTGATGTTTTCTACTGAGATGCATTAATGTCCAAAGATTCCAAGAATGTGTTCTAATAAATCATTCTCATTGCCACAGAATTTTTATGTTGGGCTCAACACAACTCCTAGCACCCCGCGTCTACAGTGTCATGACAAAAAATTCGTTTATTAACCTCAGTTTAGTCAGAGGTAATCGAATGCATGATTCTTATTGTAATTTACCAACAAAATATTTGATTGCCTCAAACCCACTTGGTTTGGGAAGAGTCTTGGTCTCTCGTTAACTACCCTTTAATAGAGCGTGCCTTTCCAAAACATTCGCCCTCTTTTTACAGAAGGATTCTGGTCCTAAAAAATGGAGTAGAAGCTTCCCTTCTCGTAAGTACGTCTGCTTGCTCATTGCCGAAAATTTGCACATGACTTGTGGTTCATTAGAAGGTAACCTCATTTTCCCTACCTAAAGTTAGACTTCTTCAGAAAGTCTTATAATATCTTCGTTTTAACCTCTTAAATGGCGAGTGTTCGAATGGCGGTTTGACTATCAGATAGTATTTTTATGTTCTGCCTTTTTTTATCTCCTTTTCAAGTTGAATTGAGCACATCTTTGGATAGCATAGTCTTACGCTTGGAAAGTATCCGTGAGTGTTCCCATAAGCTCTGAATATTTCAATTAAGGACTAAAACCACCTGCTCCTATTCTAAGATCTTTGCTTCACCCATCTGTATGCCACAAAATAGTCCCTCTTTTAAAAGAGTGTGCCGATTCCAGATTGCGCCATTCATTTTTGTTGCTAAGTCTCGTTGCGAAGAACATTCCAAAATTAAAGAGTCTACTGGTTCTGTCCAGAGGTTAGTAAAGGAGATACCTTAAGTCTCGAAATCCCTTAATAAATTTCATGTTGGACTTTGCTCCCATTAATCTAACCCTAGCTGTGGTCTTCATTTACTTGTTTAGCGAACTTTACAGAACGTCCAGCGCTGCGGTAGGACATGTTCTCTTTGCCCCTATTATGCCAACACACGCTAGTCTCTGCATCTTGTCCAACTGCATTTTAACTGTGTTTTATTCTCTCTGCCCACTCAACTGGCAAAAAAGTCACTTGGTTTTAAAGAGGTGAAACCGTAGGTTAGGTTAGGTTATGATTCAGGACGTGTATTTATCATTAGTACAAGTACAATATCTAGAGGTCAAAATGACCCATTGTATATACGTCCTAGAAGAGAGAGAGTAGTGAAGGAGATACGGAAATTGGAAAAGCAGAAGAGGTAGGAAAGGGAGGATGTAAGAGACAGAGTAAAAAAGATGGACTACACAAAACAAACACACAAAATAGCGGGACTACAACCTTGAGACCCTAGCGCTTCTCAATCAGCTCAACCTATTTATGAATCTATGGAGAGCCTAATGTCTGCTCTCGACAGAGAGTTCAAAGCTTCGAAGAAGCCCCTACCCAGGCTTCTCAACCTGGACAGTTGCAGATGAGGTGTCTGATAGTTTCCACCTCCTTATCGCAATATACCCTGTAATAGTCCGGCTGGGATCTATTCCAGATTCTTGTCAGCGATCTAGTCTCGCAGTGCGCTGTAATGAAACCAATAACTAGCCTTACGCTGACCTTATCTTAGCCCAGCAGCAAACCTGTTTTATCACTGTTTTTAGCAGGCCATGGACACATAACATCTCGATTACTAGAATTCAGCTGCTTACAGTTTTCCACCACTTTCCAGCACAATTCGGAAGGTATCTCGCTCTCTTAGAACGGCGTTTCAATTGTGATTGACAATCAAATTCATTCAAATTTAACACAAATCTTGTGTTCTTTTTCCAAAAAAGTTTCGATCAATCGCTCACTAACGGTAGATTCATTAATTAATTCATTCAGTGTTTTTGCGTTGCGTATGCAGCACTGCACTTTAATTGCGAAAACATGAGTGCAATAGTGTGGTGTGGTGTAGTGTGGTGTGGTGTAGACATTGTTTATCTTGGATTTGTTTTTATTTTTTTTTCTTCAATATGTAATCTTAGCATAGAGCTTCTAATACAACATTGTTGGCTTTGTTGTTGTTGTTGCCTTTGATATTTCTTTTAAATCTTGTAGTTGTGTTAAATTGTTGTTGCCAACATCGTCTTCGTCCAAGTAAATAAAATGGTTCGTTGGTTGATTGTTTGGTTCGTTGAGTGGCTGGCTGACTACTAATGTCTTTCTCTAAGGAGAGTAAGTGCAGTATGGTGAAGCAACGGTAATTAATGTTTTCAAAAGCGTGTGTATGTGTGTGCTATAATCATGTCTGAAGTTCAATGACTCACATGCATTAAATTCTTTATTAATGACAAACATTTTCTCATTCATTTCATTTTTTTTTAATAAATTGGCGGGTTTTTCTGTTATTGTTGTTGTTGTGTTTTTGTTTTTGCTGTTGTCAAGTCCACACTATTGCATGTATCAGCTGTCTTAAGGTTATGAACACATTATATACTGGTGTTCACCTTGAGTAGGTTTTTTTTGGTCTTCTTTTGATTTTGAAAACAAAATCTACGGAAATCTGTTGGCAATTAAATTTAAATAAAATTTTAAATCGAAGTTAAAGTTTTTTTTATTGATTTTTATTAAGGTCTTGGGATAAAATTCGTTGTGGTTACAGCAACTACAGTGTAAATCAGGTTATAATTCAGAATTTACCTTAAATTTAAAGGACAAATTATTAAAAAAACCCATACAGTGTTATCGAAAATAATAGGGACAACAAATTTTTGTTCCATAATCTAAAATTCTGTGTACTGATTTCGATATGTTCGAACTATTTTTGAAATAAACGCTTACTAGCTTGCGTTGCGATTTTCATCTGTCTGAAAGAAGCCTGGACAAATGATGCTAGTGCATCTTTCAGAGTGCATTAGCAGCTTTTAAACTGCCCCGTCTGTTTTTCACATCTGAAGTTAAGTTTTCAGTATAATCATATGCCCCGAACAGCACGAATTTTGATAATAAAATTCAATTACTTAAAAACGTTGTTCATTTCTTAGTCCATTCATGATGAAAGAGGAAATCCCTCGTAGCATTTTTGTGAAATTGTGAGAAAATGATTGGAAGTAGGTCTACAGAAGTCTAAGCTCAAGCTGGTTATTAGGAAACATAAGGTAACTAGTATCAATCGTCTTAGGCTAGGGAAATTGAACTTGATTTCTCCACGGTCAGGTACTCCCATACATTGTATACATAATCGGTTATTACAAGCCTTTAGTCGGGATTATGACGTAATTTCTCACACCACTTATGTTGTGTGTGTTAATTTTACACATGAGTGGCGGGATCCACAGTTTAGAGCCGATTCCGAACGACAGATTTTTGAAAAACTTTTCATGACAATTTTATTTACTCTCAGAGTTCTTATGCCAGAAATCGGCTGAGAGGAAGTCGCCTAAGAAATTTTTTTTTCATATTTCGATTTTGTTGGAGATGTCTGACCTGGGATTTGAACCGTGGCCTCACGTCTAAGAAGCCAACACTCTACCTACTAAACTATGGCGACAACGAACACGGTCAAGTCCCTGCGAGTTTCGAAACTTTTGGAGACAGAATATCATTGAAGTGGCCGTGACAGCTTATGATGAGAGAAAGATTGCATGACTCTTTTTATTGATAAGCAGTCCTTTAGCAAAAGATGGAATTCAAATCCTTTGTTATACCCTGTCTCCACTAATAGTAATGCTTTACACTGCCTCCGTCTGGTAAAATGCATCTGCGAGAAAATGCAAACCAATCTCTTAAGCTTGTTACTAGAGCTCTAAAGATGACGACAATCAGAGTATTTTTAAACATGCTTTCTACTGAGTTTCACCTGTAGCAACAGGTAACTCAGCGCCAAACTGTTAGTCAAAGCAACTCCACAGAAATGTGAGAAAATCACAAAACGTTATTCCTCGATACCGATTGATTACATTGTCTTGTGTGGGCACCTAAATATGTTCTTACGTGACTTCTGTACGTAATTTGTTTGCAATTCACGTTTCATATGTACTGCAGCTACCAGTGAAACCATAACTGGAGTCGTTAAATACTAAAATATTTTGATGTTTACGAAACCCCAAGTAAAACCAGAAATATGAGTGAAACTTACGCAACTAACTACGAAACAAGTCTGGTTTCATAAACCCGTTGCATCGTGATCTTCTAGAACCATAAGAAACCATTGTCTGGAGTATAAACTACAGGAAAGGGAAACTAGTTCGGAATATTTGGAAGAGATATTCCGAAAATGTAACATACAGAGTAGCAGAGTTCTGGTTTACTCCGACAGTCAGATTGCCATGAAGTTCCTTTTAAAAGTCATATATATCTCTGAGTATTGATGGATAATTCCAAGATCTCCATTATTTAAGTTTCTGGGCATAGAAACTTACCCGGAAATTGTGTTGCAGACGAATACAAAGATTATCAAACTGGACAACTCTTTCGCTTATAAAGGTGGTCGCCCTAAGTGAGAAACTCACGAGGTTATGTGTGATTACGCCACATTACGTAACCTTTCCATACTATGCACATGTGGAACATGTTGCTGGCAGCAATATTTCTCACAGCAACATAATTATTGGCGCAGCATTTTAACACAAAAAATGGAATTACGAACTGATAAGGAGGCCACAAAATATACAGAAATAGACTTCCCATGTCGTGAAGTAATTGAAAACAAAACTCATCTAACTGCTACAATTGGAATTATTGCATTTAATCTCTTTGTCAATAACAGTTTTTTAATTTCTCTCGCTCCCCCTCTCTCTCTCTCTCTCTCTTTCAAGTACTTGTAAAAGAGTGATATTTTCGCTCGCTTGATTGAGTAAAAAAAAATTATTTTCTCTCTCTCTCTCTCTGTTGCCCACTCTGCTTGTTTTGCTGTTTTACTGTGTTTTGTTTATTTTTCTCTTTTTAAAGAGCTTAAGCTTTCTCCAAAGACCTTGATTTTTCCATGCGATGTTTGTTATTGTTTTCCTTTGCTGTCGCAAAGGCAAAGATCAATGAGTGTGTTTGGTGTAAAGCTCTATTTTTTTTGGTAGACTTTATTAACCACTACACTTGAAGAAGAGCATAAAAAGAGAGAGAGAGAGAGAGAAAAAAACCAAAGAGAGAGTGTATTGATTATGTTTTATGAAGTATGTGGTATTTTTGTGGATTTTCTTTTACGAATTTGTATACTTTTACTTTAAAGCAGCAACGGTGGCAGCTAATGCTGTGTTGGCTAATTGTGTTGAGCTTTTTTTCTTGAACAAAAATATTTCTACAGGCAAGAAACCATTTTAGTTGGATTTAGACCAGCTTTAAAAACGCTTCTTTTAATTTTTCTTGCTTAATGCAGCCGCTAATAAACGTTTAACGGTGTGCTAAAACGAATTTTCAAATCAAAATAAAATTTTAACAAGAAATTACGCATGCGTCGATGCCGTCGATTGACGTTGTAAATAAACGAAAATAAAATACCAAAAAAAAAATTAAAAGAAAAAAAAAACCAAAAATTATACGAAATAAAAGTGTGTCGTTTGAAAAAAGAAAAAAAATATTTAACCAAGTCAAGCACACACAAAATGTTGATTGTTTCTGCATGTTTATGTGTGTGAGTATAGCGAGAGAGAGTTGTATGCTTAAAGCATTTCAATAAGAAAGAAGAAAACAAAAAGAAAAAAAAAGTATGAGAAAGTGAAAATATCTTGTTTTATTGTTATTGTTCTTGTAAATAAATCAATGACGGAGAAATTTTTTTCTTTCGGGCAACTGCCATCAGAATTTGGAATAATTTTTTGCCTAAAATCTACCGAAAAAAAAGTGAAAAAGAAGTGAGAAAACATGACAATATAGAAAACGAAAACGTTTATTAAGCAAAAAATTAAAGAAATAAATAAAAAAGAAATAAAGAAAGAAAATGGAATTCATAAGCCAAAGTTAATAAATGGCCTAAATTTGCAAAAAAAAAAAAAAAGCAGCGACAAATAAATAAAAAATATTTTTTTGCATAAATAAACAGTTAAAAAAATACAAAAAAGAAAACAAAAAGAAAATAATTTCAAGAAATGTAAGTGAAATAGAATTTTAGCTTCTCTTTAATTTTAAATTAAAAAAAATGAGGAAACAATCACAGGGAAATATTACGCCGCTACTTTAGCAAACAGCAGAAAAAAATTAAATTAACCAGCCAGTTACTTATGAATTAACGAAAAATAAAAACAACAAATTTAACCGTTAAATGGAATTGGGTCAACCATATTTAAACATAAACTTCCACTACGTCTCTTCGTTTATTTTCTGTACTCATACACACACACACGCTCACTTACATATGATATGCTCTCATAGCTATTAATGGTGTATTAACACTAATAACAGTAACAATACTGCTGTTAAAAATATTACACTCATCATCTTTGCTGTGTGCGCTTCGTTTTCCTGTTCACATTGTTATTGTTGTCCTCGTTGTTGTTTTTATTAATATCTTTCTCAGTATTTAAATGATTGATTTACAGTGTTAGCAGCCATCATGTAAGTAGAGTTGAGTGCTAAAAATCAACAACAAAAAATGGCCAGTTTTTTCTCCATCTCGGGCATTTCTCATATAAAAAATAAAGGTTAAGCGAGCGTTATTGGCATTAAATGTAGAAGATTTAGTTTTAATAGCAATAAACTCAAAAAATAATAATGAAAAGTCCTTGAGTAATAAATATTTTATTATTATTACAACAATACTTATGCAACAAATACAGTGAGTTTTGAAAATGATTGAAATGAAAAATTTATGTTTAAAGAAATAAACGGGTTTAAAAAAGCTTTTCCAATTATCAGGAAATTTTTAAGAGTTTTGCATGGTTTTATTTTTATGAATACATGGTTAACTTTTAATGGAAATTAATTCCTTGCCTAATAGGTCAATTATGTCAACTAAAATCAACAAGTTTTATTCAAAAAGTCACCACATCTGCATCAAAACCTTTGTATCACTACAAGTTTTAACTATTTTTCGCGTTCTTTGATTGTTAAACGATTCGTATTTGTAAATGGCTTTAAGACCACTAAATAGATAACCTTATACGATAGAGAATAATACATAGTACCCCGTAAGAGCACTCCTATTCAAGTCGAGTCTTATATTTCGCTGACGTTAAAACATAGGTTGGGTTAAGTTAAGTTAGCAGATAGCTTGCCGTTCACAGGCGTGTTCACTCGGTGGCCCATATGGACCATTGTGTTACCCTGTGCGAAGTAAGCTCCCTTGACATGATCCGTTAAGGTTGAGTTTGAACCACCCCGGTGTTATGTTCGCCACCAAGCCCAGATCTTAAAACATTCCGTCACCCAAAAACTAAAGACGTATATTCTGAAGTACAGGGCACCCGCATAAAGGGTGTTCTACCGATTTCGTTTCCTCCACAGCATGGCAGCTTCTGCTGTAATTCTGGTGAAGTAGACCGAACCTGACAGCGAAACTGCTAATAGCGTAGTATCGCGTTAGAATTCTTGTTATAATGCGAGCCGTTCTCTTGTCAAACTCAAGTAGCGCCCCGATTCTCCTGTTCTCTACTCTTGAACATAGTATTTTTAAAATTTGGCAACCAGGTAGGGTTTGTTGAATTCCATTCTGCTTTTTGCTATTTGAAAAAATATCCTTATGCGGATATATACCCTATATCGTGTCCTTTTCAGACATCTCCGATTCCTTCCATTAAAGTTCGCCCGCCTTTTCGTTTCCCTAAGGTTAAAGCATAAGTTTGTTCCTTTTTTTCTTGTATTCTTATCACCTGTTTCGCTTAACGCTCATTTCAAGTGATTAAATATAATGGAATTCAATTCTTTTACTTTTTTTTAATATTCAAAACGAAATTAGGACATAATACAATAGAAATTATTGTTTAAATAAATGTATGAATTAAATTATAAAACTATACGTGACAATATTACGAAATTATTTTAAACTCTGTTCTAAAAAATTTTGTTTTTTTTTTAACAGAAAAACTTTCACTTGACATAAATATACGTACACTTTATTGCTTCTAAATATAGGAATTTAATTTTATGATTTTTATTTAATAGAAATTTTTCAATTAAAAGACAATTGAACGCCGTTGTTTCGGTATCTGGCTGCTTCGGAATCTTTCTCTCGCTCATGTTGTATGAAAATAAAGTTCTTTGCTTAAGTCTTTTTTATTTTGATTTGCATTCTACAGTATATTGTCCTTGAACGAGAGAGAGCGAGCGAGAGAGATAGAATAGAAATTGTAACAGAAATGTTTATTTTATTAACTACATGACATTGTTTACATTTTGTAACACACGCCCATATTGTTGCAGGAGAAAATAACAACGAAAGTTAACACTGAAAAATTAATATAAATCAAAAATATAAGAGTTTAGCGCGAAATTCATTTTTAATGAAAACAATTTAATGCAGTTTTCATAAATATTTGGATTTAGATTTGTATTAAATGGATATCAAGTGAAATATAAAGCCTTAAAGTGAAAAATAATTTATTTTATTTTTTATCGTTCACTTAAATTTGTTTGTCGTCCATAATAGACGCAATATAATGATTTAAAAACCTGTATCAAAATAATCATACATAGCATACATAATTGGTCATCAACACACTTTAGTCAGGATTATGACGTAGTTTCTCACACCACTTATGTTTCGTGTGAGTTAATTTTATATATGAATGGCGGAACCTATGGTTTAAAGTCGACTGCGAACGACAAATTTTTGATTTTATCAATTTTTTTACTCTCAGAGTTTTTGCCAGAAACCTGCTGAGTGGAAATCGCCGAAGAAATATTTTTTCATATTTTATTTTAATCGACTTCTTAAATCTTGTTCGCCTTAAATATATTAGTATTAAGATAATTGCATGAAATTAAAAAAGGGCATACAGTGTTGGTAGAAATAATAGGGACACACATTGAAATTTCAACAATTTTATTTACAATTTTTATTTAACATTACATAGTGGACATAGTGGGTAATGTCTAGCAGCATAAAAATGTTTGCCTGCATAAGAATTTAGAAAAAAGTAGCAATCCCTATGCGATTAAAAAAAGATTCTGAAATCTTTGTACATAATTGCTGTTAGAAAGAAGTTTCCTACATATTATTTGACAGTTTTTTATTTATTTTTAGGTTGGAAGGAGGAAATGCACGATACAGTTTTAATTTTAATAATTTTTTCGTGCCACTATTTTACATTTTCTTGCATAAAATGCCAATTCAATGGTATTTTCTCATCGACGAATGGAAGCAAACATTCACATAATCTGCAGCGCTAACTTTTTCCTACAGTCACACAAATGCCTGATAAGGCACAATGTTTTTTGATTGACAAATGGGTCTACGATTTCTTCTAACATTTTTCGTAAATTTTTCTTCTGCTATATACTCTATAAGTGCAGCTTTAAGCAGGAGTACAGGAGTTTGAAAAGGAATACTGAATTAATTTGGAAACCATTTGATGGCTTGTAATTAATATTTGACATTCGAAATAAAAGGTTTTCAAAACGGCCACTTATTCCAGGCATTATTCTTCTAATCAATCACACTTTACTATGTTAACCGTATGTATACTTTTGTGTATGATAATTCGTGAACTGTGCTGTACTCTGAAGTCTAAAATCGCCGTAGCCTAGTAGGTAGTGTACTGGCTTATTAGACATGAGGCCACGATTCAAACTTCAGGTCAGATATCCTGATCAAAACGAAATATAAAGAAAATATTTCTGCAGCGACTCTCTCCCAGCAGATTTCTAGCAAATGCTCTGAGAGTAAATGAAATTTATCATAAAAAGTTTCTTAAAATATCTGTTGGTTTCGCCACTTATGGATAAAATTACCCCCATATAAGTGGAGTGAGAAGCTAGTTCGTCAGCCTGACTGAAGGGTTATAATGACCACTTATATATGTACACTCAGCCACAAAACTATGCATACGGTTAACAAATTTCAGAAATTTTTTAACCAATCCGTTTTCGTTGAAAATGTTTATAATTGTCTGACAGCTTTCCTCGATTTCAAGACGGTCTTGGTTAAAAAATTTCTGAAATTTGTTAACCGTATATATACTTTAGTAACTGTGTGTATATGTTATGTGTGCTGTGACATTTTATAATAATCTACGATTCCAGTAGTAAATTCATAAATTTGTTAAAGCTGGCGTAAGGTCTAATAAAAAAAGCGACTACAACACGGAAAATCATTTGTTTTTCTTTTCACATCAGTGAGGGAATGAACATATTTTTCTTTAAGCATTGCAAAGGTTATTTAAAAACCATGACTCTGCTAATCGAGTGTGCTTATATTTCCGATAAAAAAATTTGAAAAAAAGAAATATTTTTATTGTAAAAATAAAACAAAAACAAAATAAATTTCTTACGTTATGTTACGTTAGTTAATGCAGTGTGAAATCCAACATCAATTTTATCTCTCTCTCTCTCTCGTTTTTCGATTTTATCTTTCATTTTCTTGGTTGTTGTTGATCATTTTCGCTTAACGAAAGTGTAAATTATTTAAATAAATACCACAGCATAGACACCAAACTACACACACCTCTTTGCCCCTCTACTGCCACACACAACAATGGTTATGAATTATTTAATATTTTTGCTTTAATGCTTCAATGATCTTTTAGTAGTTTTCTTTTGAAGCGCTTTTTTAGAAATTTAACAAAAGAAAACAACAACAAAAACACAGAAGAAAAAAATCGCTACTTAAACATTCCACTGTAAACATATGCTAATGCCTTACACAACCTCTCACCTTGCTTTCTTATAAGCAGGCAGACACACACACAAGAAGAGAGAGACAGAGAGAGAACAGTACTGGTACTTTGGTGATTATTTTTGCATTTCAACATAATGATGATGCTGATAAACACACACACAACAGCAGTGTAAAAGAGCAAGAGAGTGCGAGAGTGCCGGAGTGTAGCATAGTGTGGTGTGGTGTGTTGTGTTGTGTTGTGTTGTGTTGTAGTGTGTTATGTTCAAGTGTTTGCATGTAAAGCTTACGCACAAGTATTAACAAATATTTCTTTAAATGGCTCGCTATTGTTCAAATATTTGCTTAATTTGTAATATTTTAACAACAAAAAAAATTTAAAATAAAAATCTGAAGAAACTTTAACAAGTGGCTGTCTGCTAAGACCTTTGTTGCTGCTTATTTTGTAATTCATTGAGCAAAAAAATAAAACGAGAAAAAAATCATCAATTTAATGTCGTGAGGTTGAAGTCTTCTTTTTTTTCGTTTTTTTTTTTAATTTAAATCAAGATATTCACGTGAAATTTATTATAATCATTTCAGATAATGAATGATTCTTGTCTAAATAGCTTATTTCAATTTCTTTATTATGATGTTGTTGTTATTTTTCTTTTTTTTCATTATTTTTAATGACTAAATAAATAATTTGCAGAAAGCATCACAAAATATGAATTTGCACATCTTGAGTAATAAACATACATACATACATAGGAATTTAATTTTATTTATTTATTATAAAAAAAATTAAAACACCCTTTACAGTATGGCTGTATTTAATCGGGAACGAGTTGACTTGGCAACATCATTTGCAGTTGCTCATTTGCTTAAATATTTCCGGACAAAAAAAAAATAAAATTATTTTGAAAGTATTTTTACAGTGTGAATTGATTCATAAAATTATTCAAAATTCCAAGCTTGTACTAGTTTTAAATAGGTTATGTTACGTTAATGGCGACTAGCAGTAGTCGGTATAGTCTGCTAGGTAGAGTGTTGGCTTATTAGACTTGAAGTCACGGGTCAAACTCTATGTGAGGCATCTCCAACAAAATGAAATACAAAAAATATTTCTATGGCGGCTTCCTCTCAGCTGATTTCTCGCAAAAACTCTGTGAGTAAATAAAATTTGCATGAAAGAGTTTCTCAAAAATCTATCATTCGGAGTCGACTTTAAACTGTAGGTCCCGCCATTCATGTATAAAATTAACACACACACAACATTGGTGGTGTCAGAAACTAGATTCTGGCTGTAGGGTTGTAATGACCAATCGTGTATGTATTTATGAAAATTTATTTGTTTGCCACTCTCACGTTCGAATAACACAACTAAAGTACCAGCTCAGTTCTTGTATCTTATGTATGCCCGTGTCTAAGAAATCTACTCAAGGTAATCAATGAAAGTCTCGGCACTGTTGGAAAATTTGCTTACGATTTGGTTTAACGTAATTGGAGATATATCTCTCAATCTAATAGAAATAGATAGGTCGTCAATTCATCATATATTCTCTTTGTAGGTTACGTACGCAACACATATTTAGTGAATGAATTTTTTTCAACTTGAAAAAACATGTTCAAGGCTTGTTCTTCTACTTAATTTCCTTGCCAATGTGCCGGTTATGTTGCAGAGATTTGCATATGACTCTCTCGCTGTATAGTTTTTCTGGTCGCGTTCATTTAACTCCAATATTTTATCGATATTTTCGATAATTGCCGAATTGTTATCTTTAAATAGCATCGCGATGCTGGACATCGTTTGATGAGTTTGCGAAATATTTTAATGTTACACTTGCCTTGTGTGAATGATTATGTAAGCATTCGCGTAGGGATGAGACTAGCAACCACTTATTCTGTGTCACTATTGAATGCCATCATCAGAAAACAGCGAAACATATAGGAACTCTCCCGATAACAAGGCTGGCATCTGGCATCTATGTAGGTTGTGTAGCTTCATTGTAATATTCTCTCTTTCACTCTTTCAATTTATTCTTGATTTGTTACGATATTATATGACTCAAACCATTACTAAAGGGGGAAGGGCGTGTGAGGAGGTACCCTCACGACTGATGATGTCGTTGACATCATTTTCGACACCCAATATTTTAACTACAAAACCGAACAGGTTTATAGATTAAAAGGTTAAATTTTCATCTAAATCATACATCTAGAACAACGAACTTTATAGCAAATATAGGCAGTGCCTCCTTAAGCGAAAGAGTAGAATATACTGAGCAAAATTGAGCATCACTACATACAATACAACAATTTTGTATATTTCCACAGAGGTAATTGTGTCTTAACAATGCTTGATGGCAACCCTATAATGCTAGAACTTGTTGTAAAAGGCTATTTTGTTGTAAAAACTTGATTAATGAGACTGAAAGGCTCAGTAAAGAGATAAAACAGGAAATATAATAAAACTCTGTAGTTGAATTACTGCATTGAATTGAACACAATTTGCAATTTGTTCCGGTTCATCTCATATGGGTAATGTAATGGAATATTTATTTTGCGATTTGAATTTAAGTGAGGATCGTATCGATCGATCTTAATGCCTTTATTAACTTGTTTGTGTTTTCTCATATAAATTTCCACTTTAAGGTTAATTAAACGTTGTTGTTTATTTTGTTCCTTGTTTTGTATTTCAAGGTTTTTTCTCTTTATTTTTTACATGAAATATGAGAGTGTCAGAATGACAATAAACTGGAAATGTAAGCTAAGAATGAAGGATCATTTTATTGTATCAAATCAATCAAGTTTGATATTGAACCCGTCAATGAATGAGTTTAATTAAGAAGCCTTTAATCATGTTTTAAGAATCTTAACGGAAATGTCAGTTTTATAAACCTTGTTTTACGGCTTAAATAACCCTTTTTTATGCATTATTGTGACTTAAACAATTAAAAAAACAAAAATAAACAAAATTATTGACAAAATATTTAAACGTAAAATTACATACGAAAACGATTTTACGAAATTAACTAAAAAAAAAGAAAAAAAGAAGATAAATTGTGATCATTTAGTCCAGGGTCAAAGCCAATAAGCTATGCACTCAATAATAAAAAAAATTAAGGTTTTTAAACTAAAAACATTGATTACAAAATGAGACGACAAAGAGAAAAAAGAAACAAAAAATAAAACCTTTAAATGTCTTTTAAAAAATTTAATTAAAATTTTTAAAAGATTTATTGATAAAACAAGATGATGCCTGAAATCGTTGTTTTATTAATAGTTTAAAAATGTATTTTAATGCAATTTCGTTTTTTATTTGTTTTTGTTTCTTCTCTTTAAACCTGTCTCAATATTATTTGACCCACTTTACACCTGCGCCGAAATAATACTCGCGTGATTTCATTCATCAACACATTAAAAAAAGCAAAAAAAAAGAAATTCAAAATGATGCTGGTTTTTATTGTAGGGCAAGAGAGAGAGAGAGAGAGAGAGAGAGAAAGAAGATATAAATTAAACAAAAATTTAAATAAAAGTTCATTTGTATGTGCATTAATATTTTAAACTAATAACATTTTTAACCAAAAATATTTAATATTTTTATGCAAATAAACTACCAGTTTATTTCAAAAAACCCACTTTAGCCTTGTTTATTTGGTTTTCCCCGCTTAAAATCCATTTAATCCTGCCTTATACACTTCTTTTTACCTTATTTAACTGTTTTTTCATATTGGCAACACTGTTAATCTTTTGTAAACATTTTCGTTTAAGTTGTTCACATTTTATCCCCTTGTTTTCTTTCAAAAAAAAATTATTGGCATCACTGCTTAACACACAATTTAACTAAAATCCCTTTTCTGAGAGAGAGAGAGAGAGAGAGAGACACACAAAAAGAAACACACACTGACGCAAATAGAGCAAGTTTGATTATCATTCAAGTTTATTGTTGTGCCCTTTCAACCATTGTGGTCTGTTGGCCAACGACAATTGATGTTGATTACGACAAAGCGGCGTTAAAGCCATTGTCTTGTAAATGCTGACATGATATCTTTTCATTTGTTTATAAAATTATTGTAAAAAGTTATAATGTGTAGAATTTTGTAATTTTAAATCTTAATTTTATAATAAACACAAGGTTTTATTATTAAAATAAAACAAATAATTAAAAACAAATCAAAATTATTTCATTAGCATTTTTAATTTAATGTATTTAAGTTTTATTGCTTTTAATACAATCAACACTTAGGGTATGTCCCCTAAACATGAGGTACATTGTGGTAGAAATAGGACGACAAGTGCATACATACGTGATCATTACAACCCTTCAAACAGGATTACGACCTAGCTTCTTACGCCACTTATGTTCTGTGTGTGTATTTTATACATAGGTTAGGTTAGAGGACATGTACTCGTCAATTAAGACAAGTACAGTACCCGGAGGTCGAATTGACCCATTGTACAATTTTAAACATGATTTTTTGAGAAACATTTCATGGTAATATTATTAACTCACTAACTTTTTGCTAGAAATTTGCTGAGAGTAAGTCGCCTTAATTCTGTCAGTAACATAACATAGCTCTGTTAACTGAATTGGTTTGTGTCCACGGTAATAAAGGGTGGACCATTTAAAAGTTTAAATTTAAAAATGAAATAAAACAAAAACGGTTTGAAATTTTGCCTAGTTTATGTTTTTGTTGTGAAGTACAATTGTTCCGGTTCGAAATGGACGATTATTTCATTCATATGGCTGCCGCGGCTGGCCTCACAGTACCTCATTCGATCGTACCAATTTTTGTGCAGGTTTTTGAAGGTATGGGATAACGAATATGCCTCTGGTTTGTCGGCATAACACTTTTCTTTAACGACGCCCCACAGAAAATAGTTCAACGGTGTTAAATCGCAGCTTCTTGGCGGCCAATTGATATCAACATTTCGGCTAATTAAACGACCATCATACGTTTCACTTATTAAAGCGAATGTGGCATGAAATGTGTGGTAAGTTGCACCATACTGGTGAAACTAAATATCGTTCACTTCAATACCATGAAGAGCGGGTACAAAAAAATCGGTTATCATGTTGCGATAGGAGTCTCCATTGAACATTATGGTTGCACCGTCCTTATTTTCTTAGAAATACAAGCCAATGATGCCTCCGCTCCACAAGCCGCACCAAACAGTCACTTGTAATGGGTTCTTTGGCCTCTGTAAGACCACGTGTGCGTTTTCCCAAAAACGGCAATTTTGCTCATTGATATACCCAACAAGATTTAAATGAGCTTCATCCGAAAAGTTAGTTTTTAGGCAAAGTCGACATTATCGTGCAATTGCTTCTTGGCCCATCTAGCGAAGCGAAAACGTAGTGGATGGCCATACGGCATCAACTCTTGAACCAATAGAACTTTTTAAGGCGTCATACCAAGACCTTTTTGCAAAATTCTACGTAAACTAATGCGTGAAATTTTCAATTCTTAAGAACGTTGACGAGTTAATGTTGATTAATTCTCACGCACACTCTCAGCAAAACTTCGATATTTTCGGGTGTACACACTGTACGAACATGCTCACGTCTTGGCTTATAAACAATGAAACCAGTTTCACGAACTTTAGCGATAAACTTGCGTATACCAGGCACTGTTTTTCCTTCTCTGCGACCGAATACGACATTTTGGTGCAATTTAATATAAATTTCCAATCAATCTCTACGTTGCGCAAGCGTAAATCGATTCATTACGTTCAGTGGAGATAATATACTGAATCTGGCCATAATCACGTGATTTCTTTGTAATAAAATCCGCAGGAAATTAATGCAAATTTTTTTAATCATGTTTCTTAAAGGGTTTCTTAATATTCCGCGTTATTTCTCTCTTTCAGTGTTTTTTATTTAATTTTTTTCATTTCATTTTGATTAATTGTAAACGATAATGAAAGAATTGCAAACATTCTTCTTTTTCATCATCATCATCTTCTAAACAAATTATGTCACGTTCAGTTATCATCACACTGTAATTCATTCAGTGTTTTTCTCTCTCTCTCTCTCTGTTTTTTTCTTTGCTCTACTATTCCTTGATTAACATACAATACTTTGTACGTGTATTTATTATTATTATTGAGGTCACTGACACTACTGAGTATTAATAACACAAGGAGATGATGATGGTAGCTGAGCAACTAAACTAAAGAGATAGAGAGAGAGAGAGAGAGTCTCATAATTGATGGTGATAGAAAAAGTATAAGATTGTAAAACATTATTAATGAAACACATGTAGTGCACTCTACAGCCATATACACACACACTTGCATTCATAAGTAAGCAGAACTATTAACATAAGCTTTAGCACGCATATACTTATACTGTGAAAATTGTTTTTGCTTTTAACGTTTAGTGAAAACCATGAGAGCGAGAGAGAGAGAGAGAGAGATTAATTGCGATTTAAAATAACACTATTTGAGGTGTCTCGCCTCTGTTTATAGGCATGCGTATGTGTGTGTGTGTTAATCTCTGGTAATTACAATTACAATGATAAATAAATTTAAAGTAAATAATAAATACATAGAAAAGAATTGCATTATTGTAGGCGTTGCCAACTTGTTTAATTTTATTTGCATTGGATTTACGTAAATGAAACCGTGTTTCAAATAAAACATTAAAACACTCGCTGTAAACACTACAACATCAGTAAATAAATGAGTTTTGAAAAAATTAACAAAAAAAAACAATAAAATTTTTAGATTTCAATGAAACTCGTTGAAAGGAAAAATTTTCAAGGGCACTACAGACAAGTGCAAAACGTGTTGGCAATCTCATATACAAACGTCACCCAAGTATGTGTAAATAGCGGCAATATTAAAGACAACTTTTGGGAAATTTTTCAATGTTTTTCACGATTTACCCGAACTTACTTACTTGACTTAACTGGTCTTTACAAACCTTTAGTCAGGATTACAATCTAGATTCCCACAACAGCCTTGTTGAGTGTGTTAATTTAATCCATGAGTGGCAGTACCTACAGTTCAAAGTCTACTCCGAACGACAGAGTTGAGCAACTTTTAAGCACAATGTTATTTACGCATCACAGAGTTTTAGGCAGATGATTTAAGACTTCTGAGTTGAGATTTAAACCATTAGATCTCGTCTAATAAGCTTAAAAACTACCTATTATACTATGGCGACTTCTCATACTGGTGTACACATACATACATATGTACATACGTGATTGGTCATTACAATCCTTCAGTCAGGATTACGCCATAACTTCTCACATCTCTTACACTGTATGTATTTATTTTATACATGAGTGGTGCGACCTACAGTTTAAAGTCGGCTCTGAACCAAAGATTTTTTTGAGAAACTTTTCATGGCAATTTCATTTACTCTCAGAGTACATACATACATACATGGTTGGTCATTGCAACCCTTCAGTCAGGATTACAACCTAGCTTCTCACACCACTTATGTTGTGTGTGTTAATTTCATACTTGAGTGGCGAGATCTACAGTTTTAAAGTCGACTCCGAAAGACAGATTTTTTTGAGAAACTTTTCATGGCAATTTTATTTACTCTCAGAGTTTTTGCTAGAAATCTGCTGAGGGGAAGTCGCCAAATAAATATTTTCTTCATATTTCGGTTTGTTGCAGATGTCTGCCCTGAGGTTTGAACCGTGGCCTCACTTCTAATAAGCCAATACACTGCCTACTTGACATTAACGACTTACCATACGGGCGTACTGCATTGATTTTTTGATTTATTAACGTCTATGCTGTATTATTCCCCCTAAATTCCAAAAGTATTCACTGACATTTTTCTTTGAGTGTATTAATTGGATATTTGCACCAGCGATGGCCGTAATAAGAAAGCGTAACCAGATTTTAGAACATTTCTTTCAATTCAACAACAGCTTGTTGGGTATGCATGTGTGTGTTCTTATAAGTGAGCTAATCATTCTCTGCTGCTCTCTTTTTTATTTCATTCAATGTCTTACTTGTTTGCTTTATTTTCGTAAATTCTTTAATGTTGACCTATATTTAGTACGATGTTGTTGTTCTTGTTATTTTATTCTACTTACTGTTATACGAATGGGTGAATTTCTGGTTTGGTTAACTTGTTCTCGTTTTGGGTGCCCTATTTTTTGTGTGTTCTCGTTTTTTTTTATTGTTTGTTTTTGTTGTTTTAACAACCAAGCGGAAAAACAACTACGACAACAATTGCTGACAATTGACCAGCATTTATTTTTAATTCTTTTTATAATTTTTTTTTTTTTTTTTTTTTGTAAGACAAATGCGGAAGAATTTAAAAAAAAAAGACGAAGAACACAAGCATAAATCCAAGCATATGTGTGTACATTATGTATGTGTTTAGCATAATATAATTATGAGCACAGCAACATGTTTGTTTTAGCACTGGTGCTGCTGTTGTTGTTGCCGCCGTTGATTTTGTATCATTTTGAAGGTCTTTGCTAATGCAAGTGTCTTCTGTTCTTTTCCTTTTTTTGTTTTTGTTTGTTTTTGTAACGGTATTGGTACTCGTGTTCGGTTAAACGATGACGCTTTTTATTTTACAAGCACGTTATTTTACAAAAATTACAACAACAACAAAAACAAAGAACGCAAAATCATTGAAAAGTGTCATGGTCTACAACAATTGATTTCAATGTTAAGCTGCTGATGTTAAAAGGCAGAAGCGAACAAAAACAACAACCGGTATACATAAGTAACATTAATAAAGAATACAAGAAATGTATAAAATAAGAAGAATTTCAGCACTGTTGCCACGTACATAAGTGTTGCCATAGGCTTACACTGTTGCAAAACTGAGGTAATTATTGTGGCGAAACCTGACTGAAGTTTGTAAACAATAATTGAGCGTCAATAAAACACAATTGAATGCTTGTTCTGCCTCATCATTACAGCCTCTGGAGAAGTAAATGGAAGGCATTCTAAGCCTCTTGACGTGTACACAGACGAATTTTGATATTAAAAATTCAATGATTCTGGCAAGCGAAGTTCATTTGATAGCCTATCCATGCGATTAACACACTCCTTAGGGATATAATGGGCACTTTATGCCCTATATTCCCTGATAAAAAAAAACTATATGAGAGGAGAAGTCGTTGAAATCGTTAATGGGTTTCTTCTTTGGGATTATTGAGGAAAAGTTCGATTCACTCGTAAACCGTGCGAGGGTTTGCGCGGGTCTTATGGCCAAGGCTCAATCGCATACCGATGAAAGTTATCCTGGGCATTGGATGACGGGGGATGAGAGCTATTATAGTAATACTAACAGGCATGGCCCTTATAGACGCGGGACAAACAGATGAAATTAGGATATCTTGGATTATTGCAAGTTTTGTGAGGAAGCGGAGGAAACAGCGGCCCTAGGCTGTCAATTTGTCGATAAACTGGAAGTTTCGAATACCACGAAAATATCGCAATAAGTTTGTTTTCAATAAACAATTTCGCAATAAGTAGTTTTTCAAGGCTAGTACGTGAAAAGTCAACTCAAACACCAAAAGAGATCGGTATTGGTTTTTCATTTTTCCACATGCAGTTTCTCTTAAACTGTGATGTGCCTTAATGAACTTAATCAACTACGTACATACCACCTTCACCTATAAATGTTTGTGTTTACCTCTTACACATGTATGAGTATGTTTTAGTTTTATGTGTGTTTGTGTGAAAAAGAATTTCTTTTAAAATTGCAATTTAAAGTTTGTTTTGATGTGTGCTATTATTGTTGTTGTTGTTATTGTTATTAATGCAATCATCATTACTCTCAATTACTGTAAATGCCTGATACTCGTGATTCGCATGAGTATAAGAGTAATAAAGCAAGCAAAACAATAACAGAGTGTCTGTAAAATTCTAAAACAGAATTATTCAGGCACACATTTCTTCTCGTTTGCTGTTGTTGTTTTTTGTTAATCTTAGTGTAAGTGTAATAAATTACAGTTCATTTTAACTATTCATTTTTAAATATGGAAGCCAAAGAAGAAGAGGAACTTAAATGATCATAGAATTGCTTGTTCGTGCGTCCGTTTAACTATTTTACTCTCTCTAGTGAAAATTATACAAAAAAAAAGTGTAAAATGTGTAATATGCACATTAATACATACCTACCTACATACATACATTCGCACATACATATTTCATGTTATATATTCTTACTGTATATCCATAAACGATTTCAGTTCATTTTCATAATACAACGTGTTAATAACGCCGCCGCCGTCATCGTGGTAGTCATAGTCTCTGATCGACACATACGAGTACTCCTCACGAACACTTGTTCTTGTTCTTCTTGTTTTTTCCTTTCAATTCTTACCGTTTTTTTTCTTAATTGAATATTTTTTTTTTGTTTAAAAAAAAATCAGAAAAAAGCTGAAATAAAGAAATTTTAAGTTGAATTTAATGTTTTTTGTGTGCGAGTGCCATAATAATTTAGTGGAAAATAAAGAAAGAAAAACAAAAAAAAAAAAACCCAGTAGAAATAATTAAATTAAATAATAACTGTAAAACGTTCATAATAAAATATTTTTTTTTTCTTTTTGGAAAAGAAAAGAGGTGGGTGTTTAAGAAAAAAGACGTCTTGTTTTGATAAAAAAAAAATATTTTTATTAAAAAAAATTAAAAAAATTAAAAGAGAAAAAGAAATTTAAAAAAATAAAAAATCATAAGAAAACACATAAAGCCTTCAAAATTAAAATCTGTAACTTTGATCTGCTTCTGTTGGAGTTTTAATAAAATATTGACTCTCGAGAAACTTACTTTACTTAGTTGATCATAAAAAGCCTTTAGTCAGGATCACAACCTAGTTGCGAGTATAAATTTTATCCATGAGTTTACATGAGCCTTCAGTTTTACATCGGCTTTTCATGTTTTCTTATTTACGCTCCAAATTTTTGCCAGAAGACTGCTGAAAGAAGAGGAGATTTCGACTGTGTTTTTGTTACAGTTTTTGAAATGAATTTTATTTAATAAATAGCTACGGTTTTATCTTAAAAAAAAAATTCTGTTTAAACAGAAAATCCTTCTCCGGTGTTTTTTTTATTTTGTTTACGCTTTCTGCCTTGTCTTTTATAGTGAATTTTCAGTTTCTCAAATAAGTCGGTTTGGTTTGCCATTCGATTCAGGATTTTGGTCTTTTTTCCTTATGCTGCTTCTCTACTTCCTCAGACACCCGTACATCGATCCTGCTACCATTCGTTCTTCCTGCCTATACGGTTCCGGTATTTTTAGGGCAATTGTTGTATTCGACTTTTTATTCTGCTGCTATTGTTGTCTCTTTGCAAACTTTCCTAACTCCTCATTTCCTAAAGACTCTCGGCGGAATGTAGAGTTTTTTACCCGGAAGTTCTGGGCATCGTTAAGGGTACCAGGAAACTTGGTATGTGACCTCAACAATTACAATTTACATGGATAATCGGGCAACACTATTATAGGCTTTGAAGGGGACAGGTTTTCAGGTCATATTTGGCTTGGAAGTGTAAAAGGCTTCTAAGCGTCCTTATATTAGATTATCAGGATGAGTAATGCTAGTCATTGCGGCATTTTTGGCAACGAAGTAGCGGACAAATTAACAAGATCAGGCTTAGTTTTGGAAGCTGTATCAAAGGAGAAATCGGAAGCGAAGAAAACAGTGGACCATTTTTCAAACCTCTGTCCTTGTTTACAAATGTTTAGTCAGAGATGGCTAGAAATTGGATTTGTGAATGAACCGATAGACGTGAAAGGCTACAGACTTGAAGGTATAAGACGGTACATTAGCTAAAAGGATATCTTTAGTGATGGCTTTCTTTATCTTTCGAATTTTGTTTCCCTCTCGCTCTTATCTTTTCTCTTCTCTTGTTTTCTTCCTTTTTTCAACTATTTTGAAGGGGCACAAAGGACCAAGAGGTCTCTGGGTGAAGTTGTGGAATTATTCAATGAAGCGTCACCCATCCTCATCTAACCTACGCCAGGCAGATGTTTTTTTGCAGCACTTTGTTAACTGCTGTGATGAACTTGCATTGCTTCCACTATGTTTTGAACAATTTTTGATTTCGCTAACTGCGGTTTTTTATTTCAGTCGGTAATCTCCAATTTCTGCACATTTGTACACAACATATGCTGCCCTTTCCATTCCTTGGAACATTGGGTGCATATTTGCACGCTGTCATGCCCAGATGTCCCGTCTTTTTTTCTAACCCAACACTATTTATCACCAAAGAAGAACTGTAAGCGAAATATAGGGGATGTCAGCCTTAACCGTTGAAGTAAATATCAAAATGAGAAATTATGCCACTGTTTTTTAACCTACAAACCGAATGTGACACAAATTAGGCTTTAACCCTGTGGTAACACATTCAAGTTCAATTTCATGAACGAAATTTGAAATTCTCGACTGTGGTAGCAAAATTTTTAAACGAGTTCTTTACAATTTTTGAAATTGTAAGTGAAGTCTTATAAAAAAGTGCGTAAAATTAGGAAACAAAACTTTAACGACTAATTCTATGGAAAAGTTCTTTACACGGTTTAACTGGCAAATGATTGAAGAGTAAATAATTAATTTTTGTTTTTTATTTTAAATAATAATTCATTATTTAAATATTTTATATTGCAAATGTATTACAAAAACTACACTTTTTTTGTTAAATGCTTCGTTGGTTAAGTGCAACAAAAAAAATTGAAAAAAAAACTTTCTCTTTACAAAAGAAACAAATTTATTACAAAAATTATTATGAATTTGAATTGTTTTTTATTATTTCAATTTTTTGTTTTATATTTTTATTAAACAAAACCATTTATAGTTTAAATTTTTTTTGTTTGTTTGTTCACAACATGATTTTATTTTTGGATTTTTGATTTCCCTTTTGCATCAGAGTGTTTGAAGTGCAGTTTTGTTTTGTTTTTTGGCAATTTGACAAAATTCTCTAGTTTTGTTTCAATTTCGATTAAACGGGTGATTTTTTTAAAACGTTAGATACTAAAAATATAATTAAAAAAAGTAAATTAATGGCTGCTATTGCCTGCGTCCATTATATCTGGGCATATGGAAGATTTTGATGATCTGTCATGCATTATCATTGAAGTCTCCTAGACTACGGAAACCCCTTTGCCACAGGAGAAACTCAGTAGGAAACATGTTTTAAAATACCCTGATTGTTGTCATCTTTCGGGCCCTTTTAACAAGGGTTATAGATTGGCTTGAATTTCCTTGCAGCTGCATTTAATCAGACGGGCGCATCGTACAGCATTACTGTTAGTGGAGACAGGATATAACAAAGGATTTGAACTGCATGTTTTGCTAAAGGACTGTTTATAGATAAAAAAGAGACATGTAAGCTCTCTGTCATCATAAGCTGTCAGGGCCCTTGCAATGATATTCTGTCTCCAAAAGAGTTTAGAAACGAGTATAACTCGCAGTTATTTGACCATGGTCGTTGTCGCCGTAGTCTTCTAGTAGGTTGAGTGTTGGCTTATTAGACGTGAGGCCACGGTTCAAACCTCTCCAACAAAACGACAACATACGAAAAAAAATATTTCCTAGCCTACTACCTCCCAGTAGTTTTCTGGAAAAACTCTTGGAGTGAATGAAAATAAATTTGACAGAAAGCTTGCATGACTCTTTTTAACTATTAACAGTCCTTTAGCAAAAGATGGAGTTCAAATCCTTCGTTATATCCTGTCTCCACTGACAGTAATGCTTTACGATGCTGCGATGGTTAAATGGAGCTGCGAGAAAATGCAATCCAATCTATTATCCTTGTTACCAGGGCCCTAAAGATGACAACAATCAGGGTACTTTAAAAGAGGAACCTATGGTGTAAAATCGTCTCCGAAAGGCAGATTTTCATGGCAATTTTAGTTTACTGTCAGAATTTTTGCCAGAAGACTGCTGAGAGTTGGTCGCTGAATAAAATGTTATATGTCTGTGCTGGGATGTGAACCGCGGACTTTCATCTAATAAGCCAAACTACAAGACTACAGCTTCTTCACGAATTTTGATGCTGAAATTCAATGATTCTGGCAAGCGAAGTTCATTTGATAGTCTATCCACGAAAAAAAGAGTTACCTTACTGAACATTCTTGGGATATGCACAGGTCACGATCCTTTTCTTATACTTAAAACCAAACTACGGAAAAAAGTCACCCGTTATTATTGGCAGATAAAGATTTACAATATGCGTGTGGTGCATATGTACGTAAAACTAACAAAAAATCGTGTTTTTTTGTTCCTTTTTTTTATTATAAAAACTTAAACAAAAGCAAAATGATTTCATTTTAAAGGGAAACAGTGTAACTGGGTTTTCAAATGTCATTTATTTGTGTGTCTAATTAATGATAGAAATCATTGATAATTGGAGAGTGACATGTAAGCGTTAATAAGTCTATACGTCTGCGATTTGAATAAAAATTTTGAGTTTTTTTCCTTTTTTTTTGCTTTTTGTTTTTCAAAAACGTTTATAATTATTTAAAAGTGCAAAAAAGTAGTGTTCGTAAGCGGTAATAATAATGGAAAATTTGATAAATTGTCACTTGTGTCTGTCAATTGTGTGTCTAAAGCCGTATAGACAGCATCTATGATGATGATATTGTTTGGTTTTTTTGTTTTTGTTTTGTTTAATAACAATAATAACAATAATGAATAACAAAAATTAAACACTTGTAAATAATTTTGTAAATAAATGTGAACAAAAAAAGAAAAGAAAAAAAATAAAACAAATATTGTGGAACAACCAGTGTTTCAAAGTGATTGCAATAATTGCGCAGCACTACTATCTTGTTGTGATGGCAGCAGACCTTTAAACTAAAATACCTTGAAATTGAATTTGAACCGCATAATAAATTCGGATTCATTTTTTCCCATCAAAACTTGAAAAGAAAACTAGCAGCCGAGCTGTTTTGGATGTTCTTACACCTTTCTGACTCGCATACCTTAATGGTCCCATAACTACTACGATGTTAGTTTGACCATGCATACGCTTTCGTTTAAAATCGATTACAAAAAAATTTACAATCGATAAAAAGCGAACATAACTCGTCAGAATGGAATTGTCTTTCAGCTTTATTTGGAGGAGTCCTCTCGGACCCCCCCCCCCTTTCTTAGTTTTTCTCCCTTTCCAACTTCCTTATCTCCTTCACTATCCTCTCTCTCTCTCCCTCATCTAGGACGTGTTTACAATGGGTCATTTTGTCCTTTGGGTATTGTACTTATCCCAATGACAAGTACACGTTTCCAAACCTAACCTAACTTAACATGGGTCAGACAATTTGTCTTCAGAACTCGTAGCACATTTTACACATTTTGGTTTAGGACATTACTAATCACTTTAAGTCAAATTAGTTTCATAAGTATGCCAAGAAACTAAGTGCACTTTCAATGAAATCTGAATACTCTGGCACCAAACGTAAATTTCATTACTTTTCTTTGTGTTAAACCGTCAGCGAAGCTTCAATTCTGCTTCGTCTATGATATTTTTGAAGCATTACTCAATTTAGGTTAGCTTACCATTCACAGGCAAGTTCACTCGGCAGTTTATATGGCCCATTGTATTACGCAGTGTGAGGTAAGCCCCCTTGTCATGATCCGTTACTGGTGGGTTTGAAGCCACCCTGAGCTCCGGATGAACCCGCCAATTCTCTCAGTGGCACGTTCACTGCCATGCCCAGATCTTCAAACGTTCCGTCACCCAAAAACCGATAACGTCTGCTTTGAAATACAGGACACTTGCGTAAAAGGTGTTGTGGCGATTTCGTTTCCTCCTCATTATGGCAGTTTCTGCGGTAAAGCTGCTGGGACAGATCGAGCCTGTCAGCGAATCTGCCAATAATGCAGTGTTCCATTAGAATTCCTATTACAATCCGAACCGTTCTCTTGTCGAATTCAAGTAGTTCCCTGGTTTTACGTTACTCATCCTTCATCTCTTCAGAAATCATATGCTTTGGAAGTGATTCGATTTTATTCCGTTTAAGTAGTGAATCGATTAATCTATGTATGTGGCCAACTTTCAATAGTTGGTAACTGCTTTAGCTGTTGCCACTAGCATGCTATGTTTTCTTAATTACAGTATCGCCTCCTTAAACTGCTCAATATTTTTTTCAGCAGCTTGCGATACATTCTTACATACTCTGTAATAGAAAATTCGAATTTGTCCGTAATGTGCTGAATTTTCATTAATTTTTTAGGTGCCGGTAGTTTTCCACAGAATAAGGTGACTTAAATAATTTTTTCTAAAAAAGTGAAGGTTAGTATCTTTTCTCTCAAACAAGCTATAGTGTTGTCCGATGCATTTTACGCAACCAGCGTATTACATTTGTAATCGAGCTTCTCTACACCCAATATTATGCTTAGTGCTCAGCAACACTGGTTGAAGGGGATTTAGACGATCCTACAAGTCAACCAAATTGACAGGTTTTTGTGTAGAAGAGAGCGAATAGTATCATGTACATTTAATGTTGGAATGAGAGCGTACGATATTGAGAGAAATTACGGCTCAATTCGTATTTTTAAATTTTTCAAAAACCATCGCTTTTCATTAGATCAGATCGAATTTATTCATTCTAATTTGTTTTGGTATTTTCTAATCGTGTACCGTACCATGCCGTGTCTAGTAAGTTGTGTGTTGGCTTATTAGACGTCAGGCCACGCTTAAAACCCCAGGCATAATATCAAAACGAAATATCAAAAAAAAAAATTTTTTTCGTCGACTTCCTCTCTCAGCAGCCTTCTGGCAAAAACTCTGAGAGTAAATAGAAAATTGCCATGAAAAGTTTCTCAAAAATCTGTCGTTCGGAGTCGACTTTAAACTGTAGGTCCCTTCACTCATATATAAAATTAACACACACAACATATGTGGTGTGAGAAACTAGGTCCATAATCCTGACTGAATTGTTGTAATGACCAATTATGTATGAATGTATGATTAACTCTTTTTTTACAAATTTATGCATTTTTACCTAATTTTACCCGGGAGTTTAATCCTTTTACCCGTTTTTATTTCCAAGCTTTAAATTAATTGTTTAACAGTGCATTCTGTTAGTAACATAACTAAAGCTCTGTTAACATAATTCGTTTGCATAAGAGATCAGCAATGAATCGTTTGTTTGCTACTCATAAGCACACATGAAATTTTGAATATAAATGAGTCAACAATATTGAAATTTAACTACCTACTCTGATTCATTCATACTCACTACAACATTGATTTGTAAGCACAGGTTGCAATGAGTATGCGTACAACGTTGACATCAAACTCATACCATTCGAAATATGTTTGATTCATAAGCCTATTCATTTAGATTCATATCTTTAGAAAAATTCTTATAAGACTTATAAACAAACGTCGGCACCAATGTCCCCCAGGGGAAGAACATCTTCGACTTTTTACATACATAGGACACGATCATCAAGAATGTTCGTTAAAAAGAGCGTAAAAATCTTGTCAGTTTTTAAAGAAGAAGGTTCATGTCGCTTTTTTCAGACTTCACTGATACACCCAAAGAAATATTACAGTAGAATTCACTAATATCAATTAGAAATGATTTCGATTTTTGGAAGAATACTTGCCAAGTTAAATACGGTGTCTTTAGGGATTTAGCGCAGTACAATTTTTCTATATTTTCCGCTCACATATGTACATATTATTGGGTTAATCAGTAGACTTGAAAATATTACTAACAATTTTCCTCTGGGTTAACACATGCCTATGGTTATGGATTAGTGAGTGAGAGAGAGAAAATAAGTTGAGAGAATTTATTTATTTACAGCCATATAAAAGTGTTAGTAATATACTCTATTTTTATTTTCATTTCATCAACATTACATATGTATACATAAGCTGTCTATCTTTGGCTTAATAATTTTGGATAAATAAAAATAAAATAAAATATCGATTTTATTATTAAAAGAACATAAAGCTATCCATCTTTGGCTTAAAAATTAGGCCATGTTTTTTAGATAAATAAAAATAAAAAACCATTTTTTATTAAAAGAAAAAAAAACGAGCATTCCAAAGCATTTAAAAAAATATACATGGGACAAAAATATATATATATATATAATATATATAATATATATGGGACAAAATAAAATACGCCCAGCTAATGACATAGAACATTTTTAACACAAAATATTCTTCGAGTGTTATTCTGAAATAAAATGATAAAGCATCCGCAGCACATGTATTCTTATCGCAGTCTGATCGACAACTAAATCAAAAAACACAAGAATACATACACATGTACATACGTACGATGAGAGCAACACATTGTTACGCTCTTTGTTTGTGTTCATTTTACTTCTGTCTTCCTCCCTCTCATCAAGAAATGATTTTTAAAAATATTTTGATGAGAGCGGGTCGTAATGTTACGACCCGCCATAAGAAATTTTACTTCTACATGATGCGTATTCTTTATATCCATATTCTTTGCTAAGACTCATAGTTGTTGTTGCATTTACAGAAAATGAAAACAGACAGAGCAACACGCAGAGCAAATACATAACCTTATAGTGAGTATTTTAGTGTTCGTACACCAACCATTCATACTTATTTTGTTCTTCGTGTTATCGTTGAGTTATGGAGAGTCGATATCAACAACAGCATACGTGTTGTTACTTATGAACATGATGATGAGTACTGCAAACTTTGAATATGAGTAGAGGGGTTCCATGATATTAAAATAAGTATGAATGCGTATAAGTATCAATAATTATCTCTGATCTCTGATGTATTCGCACACAAATTTGTGGTAAGATTTTTACTTTCATTGAAGAATAAGATGGGATTCTGCAATATTTTCTTTATGACTCGCTTAAATTGGAGTTTACTGGTTGCAAGTGTAGCCATTTTAGTATTTTAATTTTCATTTGAAATAATTTTCTTTGATTGTAGATTAATTTCTTTAATATTTTTTCTTCTGATTTTTTTCATTGCAGATCTAAAAAGCTGGCCGTAAAATCGTGTAGAATCGAAATGAAATTTTCTTAAACAAAAATGGATAGAAGCTCAAAACCAAAAAGAACATTTTTTAACAGTTGATAAGACATTCGTTTGGACAGAGAACGTCTACCAAAAAAAAAAAAAACAAAACAAAATTATTACAACAAATAAATATAGCTGAGCAAAGGAATCTAAGCTACTCTTTCAACAACAAAATTTAAACAAAAAAAAGAAGAGATATTCTGTAGAATTATTTTTTTTTTATAACAATAAAAACGAAAACAAAATCAACCGCTTCCAATAACTTCCAAACGCTAATAATTAAAAATAAATAATTAAAGATAAAAAGTTTAAAACAAAATCTATGCGCACATAATAAAAATAATAAAAAAATTAAATTTTTTTTAGTTTGTTTGTAAAATAAAACTGCTTTCTTCCTACATTTTATTTTGTTTCGGGTTTTTTTCCAAATAAACAAAAATAAAATAAAATTAATATTACCCTGCTTACAAAAATAACAACAAGAACTTTTTAAAATATTTTAAAATAAAAAATAAAAGAAAATAAAAAAATTTAAATTTTAAAATAAAAATTAAAAAAAAAATAGAAGAAAAAAAAAGAACTAGGAACACATGTTATTTTTTTATAAAACAAAATTGTTAAAATTTGAAGGAATTAAAAAATAAAACTTCAAATATTTTGAAAACAAAATAGAAAAAAAAAATTTTACAAAAAAGAACACAGAAAAAAAATTTTTTTTTAAATAAATTTTCTTTAAAGAAAAAGTGTTAATTTTGCGCAGACGTGTTGTAATCGTTAAATTAGCATTTAAGCTTAAATTGCCTAAGACAACAAAAGAAACTACAAAAATAGCAAACAATCTATTCCAACCTAGTCCATTAAAAGAAACAAAAACAAAAAAATTCAAAAGAAAAGAAAGAAAGAAAAAAAATTGAAATTTAAAATTTAAAAAATATTATTGCATACGCTACTACTTCCACGCTTCCATAATGTCGGAACCTATAAAAAATCTTACAATAACGACGTCATCCTCGCCAGCCGCATTAGCAGCAGCATCAGCATCAGCCACCTCAATAAATTGTGCAACGTCCAGCATTAATCTTAACCAGACCTCGTCATCAACAACATCATCAGCATCATCTGCATCAACAACAGCATCAGGTTCAAATTGCAGCGGCCCAACAATGCTTAACGGTCACATTGGCACGCATTTCACCTCAAAACACAATTTTGAACCCTACACCAGCCATAGCGATGACTACGTTTCCATACCACAATTCTATGCCGGGCGCAGTGTTTTTATAACCGGTGGCACCGGTTTTATGGGAAAGGTAAGTCTCACTCCATTCAATATCAAAATTTATATATTTTCCTTGGGTTTAATATTTTAGAAATTTCTTTTATGGGAAATAGAATGTCCGGTAACGAATATAAACAATTTAGAGGCGGTTCTTATTCCCAACGACTGAACATAGCCTTTCTTTCACTTTGCAAGACCTCTCTTGGAATTATACGACCTCACTTGGCAGCCATCACCACATTACTTGACTTCATTTTGTTATTTCTCAGCTTGACAGGCTGTCCTAGCGTCCTACTCCTTGGAGTTAAGCACGTTTTCTGATGTTATTCTGTTAAATATCCCACTCTAGCTTAATTAATATGATACTATCGGGCTTCCTTTTGATTCTTAAGGTCGGTCCTCATCCACTTTCTATGTCTGATTTCTTTCAGTATGGTTTCCTCATTGGTTAACATACACAGATCCCCGTGTTACTCCATAATATTGAAATCAAGCTTGAGCCCTTAGTTTTATTTGGCATCAAATTATATCTGTTTCCCTAGTTATGAATTCTGGTGACCTGCCGTATCACTAAGCAGCAGAAAAGGCTAAGTTTTCTAAGGTCCTTGCCTTTACAAGAGACTTACATTCAGTACAGACACTTTCAAAACGAGGATAACCTTGTTAAAGTGATACTCTAAACCAGATTTTAAATAATTTTGTTTTCCTTGTGAAACAATTCCGCATTAATAATCACTTTAGATCCACTGTCGTTACTTCCTCTCTCCTTGGATTGGAGGGTTTTAACAAAGAAATCTTTTTATTATCAAAGAAAAAAGGCACACTGTTTGGATGACAATCTATCCAGGCAGCAATTAAACTAGAATCGTTCGACATTTCATTTAAAAATGCCCGACAGTTTTAGTCCAGTCAGAACGTAGGCTTCTTCTAATATATCCGAAGTTGCTTGGCTAACTCCGAGAATTCAAAAAGTAAGTAAAGTTTGAAAGTTGACTTCTTCCAACGTCTTTGAAGTTGGTTGACTGACTCCAAGGGTTCGAAAATCCGTCACTTATGCACTTTTGTAGCGCGATAGCGATTTAAGTCTTTTGAGTACTCTTTAGAGCTGTCGTTCTCTTTTACTCCTCCCTCCAATTATCACATTGAATCCATTCGTATTGATCTCTTTTAGATCACCCTAGTTGTGGGGTGCCCCTAGTAGCGAGATAACATTGTGAATTAAGACGGAGTATGCGTTATTAAATAGGAGAGCCTGAAATTACAGAAGTGTGCTGCGCTGCAGCAAACCCCTGTACTATTTATCCGCAAACCCCTGATCTTAGTTACTTTCTAGGCCATCACGTCAATTGAAAGTCATTCTAAATTCATCAGAAGTATTTTCTTGTCAACTCACAAATTTTCTTGCAAGATATTGTGCTTTACAGTACATATTTTCAAGAGATAACCGCCATACCACAGCTTCCCTGTAACATACATACATAATTAGCTATTACTAGCCTTTAGTCAGGATTACGACCTAGCTGCTCACGCCACTTAAGTTGTGTGTTGTTCATTTTGTACAAGTGTGGCGGAACCTATAGTTTCAAGTCGACTCCGATCAACAGATTTTTGAGGAACTTTTCATGGCGATTTTATTTAATCGCGCAGAGTTTTTGCCAGACATTTACTGAGTGGAATTCGCCGGAGAAATATTTATTCGTATTTCGTTTTGCTGGAGATGTCTGCCTTGGGGTTTTAACCATGGCCTCACATCTAATAAGCCCACTACCTACTAGTCTACGGCATATGGGGTCCCTATTATCATATCAAATTGCACATTTAGAGGTGACTCATTCTTCGAACATTAGCTGGAATAATAAGTCTTTTGAGGCCAGAGTGAACTCTACATACACATACTTCACCTTATTGATCAGCCCTAAATTCCTTCCAAACCTCCATCTTCCTAGTGACAAGTAGATTACTTAACTTTCTTACTTCAGCGTTGTTTTTGTACTTATTTCAATGCCTTTAAGTAACGCATGGCTGTCATTTTTATTTTTTTTTTTGCCTTGTTTCAATTCTATTAATCAAGTTTATACCATCTAAGCAGTTGCACCAGATCCTAGGTTCTGTACATTGAGTTGCCATCTGTGTAGTGCTAGGGAACTTTGCTCATTGAGCCTTACCATTGCGCAAGAGATGGCGCTGCCTGATCTTTTCGTCATTGCTATTGTTCATATTATCAGGGGGTTCTCCGGAAGAATTATTTGAAGAGGATTGTAAGTTTTTCACCTCGAATAATACGGAAATCCATGGCCAAAAAGTATTTGTCTTTATCTGTATTCGACTTTGGATTATTTCAAAACCACAATACAGAGTTGGGCAGGTTGGGCAACCGTGCGTCAGACGTACAGACAGCTTCACCAGAAGATTACGTAATTCCTTGGAAGGGGAAGTAGTATTTCGTTCTATGGAGATTCACAGTTTGCCACCTATGGTCCCATAGATGTTATAATTCTATAATCAAAGAGTTCTTAGTTAGATGTCGCCGTAGTCTAGTAGCTAGTGTATTGGCTTATCAGACGTGAAAGGCCAAGATTATTTAAAAATCTCAATAAAAACAATAAAATAGAAAATTTTTAAAAGAAATACAATAAAAGATAGAAATTGAATGTTGTTTTTATGTAGTTTAACATGGCAACCCTAACATACTAGAACCTGTTATAATAAATTAATTACACGATTAACTAAAAAAACGTGACTAAGGCAACGAAAAAACAAGATAAACCTAAACACATCCCTTTTGGAATTTCTAAAAAATCGGTTCATTTCTGAAGAGATTGGTTACCGGCAACGAATAATTAAGGAATTACTGAAATTACACTGACGCGAATGTCGCCGTAGTCTAGTAGACGTGAGACCTAGGTTAAAATCCCAGGTCAGACATTTCCAACAAAGCGGAAGACGAAAATATATTTCTTCGACGACTTCCTCTCAGCAGATTTCTGGAAAAAACTAAAATTGTCATGAAAAGTTTCTCAAAAGAAGTCTGTCGTCCGCAGTCGACTTTAAACTGTAGGTCCCGCCACTCATGTACAAAATTAACACACACAGCATAAGTGGTGTGAGAAGCTAGGCCGTAATCCTGACTGAAGGGTGGTAATGACCAATTATGTATGCCATAGTCTCAAAGAGTTCTTCTTTGAGCAAAGAAATGAATCCTTTAGAGATCCTACAAACATAAGAACGAATTTCTTCGGTACATAATAGTCTCTGGCAGTTGTTATTGCTTATCTAAAGAAAAGATTGGTGTAGGGTGTCACGCTGTCTGACTGTGATTTGAAAATAGTTTTATTTAAACAAGTGATTCCATAAAAAAAATTGAATTAAATTTTAATTTTATTTATTTTTAAATGTCCGATGTGCTTTTTCTATTCTTCTTAAAAAGAAATTCTTTTTTTAGACTCTTTCAATAACACATTTCAACTAATTTTAGTTTGAATAAAAGCTTAAAAATAAACATTAAAATTTTTTTCTTTTTTTCTTTCATTAACCCAAAGAATAGGAAAATAAAAATCAAAAAAAAAGAATAAACATTCACATCCATATCCACAGCGACATCAATCCATAAAAAGTTAATTCATAATTCTTCTTCTTCTTCTTTTGTACTCCCCTATTGCCATCCATCCATCCATCCATTTATTATTTCGTAGTAGAATTCTTTTCTTTATTCTCCGTAAGCCTAAGAATTTACAACTGTATGCGTGCCTGTGTGTGTGAGTTGTGTTAAACACCCACTCACCCATTTATTCATATTCATTCCCAGTCTGTCTGTTTTGTTTTTGCTTTCGTTCGTACTCTCTCATTCGTTTAAACGTTTCTGATGCTGTTGATTAAAATTGCTTTGTGTGAGAGAAGGTAAAAGAGCAAGAAAAAAACAAATTAATAAACAACTATGCAGTGTTGTTAATTGAGTGCTTTTCGTACCAATATTTTGTGCTCTTTTAGTCCCAGAATGAAATATTTCGAGCCCATGGGAAACTCGTGGGTATCTTCTAAGCGTAAGTCTGTGCCATCGAAAGGAGTGCTCAATTCAATTTGGATAGGAGGTGCAAGATGGTTAGGCCACCATTCGGCCCACCACTCGGCTCTTATGAGGTTAAATCGAAGACAGTAAGGGACTGCCCGGAGAAGCTGGATCGCCTAAAGTTACCGTCTGCTGGGTGCCAAGCAGAGAGTAATAGAATAGGGTCGTTGCTGGTATCAGAACCCTTCTCTGAAGGGAGTACGGATATTACGAAAGGTATGCTTAACGAAAGCCGCCGTGGTCGAGTAGGTAGTGCGTTGGCTAGACGTGAGGCCTCGGTTCAAACGCCAGGTCAGGCATCTCCGACTAAACGGAATATTAAAAAATATTTCTTCGGCGATTTCCTCTCAGCAGATTTCTGCCAAAAACTCTGAGAGTAAATAAAATTGCCATGAAAAGTTTCTCAAAAATCTGTCGTTCGGAGTCGACTTTAAACTGTAGGTCCCGCCACTCATGTATACAAATTAACGCGACAACATAAGTGGTGTGAGAAACTAGGTCGTAACTAAAGGTCCTGACTAAAGGGTTGTAAAGACCAATTATGTACGCATGTATGCTTAACGAAAGGGAAGATTAAAAGGCAAAGACTTGTTCAAAAAGAGTGAACTAACTAACTTGGGAAATAACAATAAGAGGAGGTCTGAATCACGCATCAGACTATTAAAAAGAACCTGAGGTTAATAAACGCTCCATTGGTCTCAATACTCTTATTTAAATTGGGGATTATATCGAGACAAACATATAGTTTCTGTGACGATGAGAACAAATTTTCGGACCACACCTGTGGGGCATTAATGCAATTCAGTAGAAAACACCAGGGTGCATATCAAGTACTAGGCAGAGAATTGTAGTTGTTGACACCGAACACCATCATAAGGTTTGTCAGTCAATAAACGTGGAGGAGATATGCTAGAACATCCGTGTAAAAGAAATATGAAAAAAATATTTCTTCGGCGACTTCCTCTCAGCAGTTTACTAACAAAAAATCTTAGAATCAAAAACTCTGTCGTTCAGAGTCGAGTTTAAACTGTAGGTACCGCCACTTATGGATAAAATTAACACACACAACATGAGTGGTGTGAGAAGCTAGGTTGTTATCGTGACAGATTTGAAAAGCTTTTCCTGGCAATTTTATTTATTCTCCGAGTTTTTATCAGAAGACTCCGTAAGAAAACTTGTTTTATTCGAGATGGACTTTGAACCACGGGCGCTTATCAAATGAGACTTCACATTACACACCTAGGCAACTTTCTCTCCTCAGTTATCTATTAAAAATCGAAGAATAATTAAAGTTGCCATGAAAAGTAACTCAAATAAATGTGTCGTTCGGAGTCGACTTTAAACCGTAAGCAACCCCACTCATGTTTAAACCATGGCCTCTCGTCTAATAAGGCAACACAATACATGCTAGACTAGGATGACGATTTCACCCCTTTTTTAAATTACATACATATATAAGTTAGCAACACTGCAATTATGTTACACTTGTATGTAAACACAATACAGGCCTTTGTTGTTACATGTACATGGATAGGAGAAAGTAGTTGTAGGTGTACTTTGTGAGTATATGTTCTCCTAAAAGCAATAACTGTTTAAAACAGCAGGCATTTTACTCATTTCCATTGTGTTTGTTGTTGTTTTTTATTAATGTACGTATGTATGTTTCCCAATCCTTTTGTTTGTTTTCTAGTTTAATTGTGTCATCTTGTTTTGTTGATAATCCATATAAAAACTGTAAAAAAGTACCGTTATAGTATTCTAACATGTTTTATTACATTGTTTTTAAAATAATTTAATTTTTTTTAAATATAAAACCAATAAAAAAGTACCTTAAATTACTTCTAATGCCTGTAAAAGAAATTTTATTATTTCCGCTGATATTAACATTAAAAAGAAATTGAAACAAAACTTATTTTTATTTTTATTTTTCTTTTTTCGTTTTTATTTATTTTTAATCTATAGAGAGCGACATTAGTACTTGTGTTAGAAACTAAAATACAGAAAAACAACTACAATACATGCATAATAATAACTTTTAAAGTGCATTTATTCAAATTTAAACACACACATGTGTTGTTCTCTTGTATTTGAGTGCATGTTTTGTAAATAGAAGCCTACACATATGCAATGATTTCCATTAAAAAAACACACACATACAGAAAACACAAGACGAACAAAAACAACAACCGTATCAAGTTGAAATTTGTGTTTATCTCTCTATGGTCTGGTGTGTGTCTCTTACCCTTTTGGCTTACCTCTCTTTATGGTTTTTATAAGAGGCATACACACATACATACATGCATATGAATGCATGTTTACATGTGCTACTTAAAAGCTGAATGGGTTGTAAACAAATAATCAGACATGCATACACATACATCCACCCACCCTTGCTAAAGCAAGTACAATAGTTAGTCATCATCATCATTATCAACATCGTCAACATCATCATGCATAATCATGTAACCCTTTAAGTTTTCCTTGTTATTACACTCAAGTTAATATGAATGATTATGTTAATAGTACACTTCCATACATACATGAATATGTACATATGTATGTATGTGAAAGTACATTAGAAAACTAACAACAACAACAACAAAAACAATAATGACTGAAAAATGACAGAAAAAATCTACAAAAACAAAATCATAAACGGAGAAGAGAAAAAAATTAAATGAAAAGCAAGGAATATAAACGTTACTCATACAGCAGTGATGTCAACTTTAGCCTTTTAAAATTACGATTTTCGTTAAGCTTATTAATGGATCTGTTACGTGAAATCTACCAAATATTGGTATTTGAAAAACAGTTCATTTATACTATGTTCCGATATGCACTTTTATTGAGTCAATATTTGGTTTATTGAGTACAATATTTTAAGTGTTCAGACCTAATAACATACGCAGTTCAGCTGCTTATTTAATATTCATTTGACAGCTGGTAAAGAAAACAGATGGTTGTTTTAACATTGTTTTTTTTTTTTTTTGTTTGGCTTTGTTGGCATTTGAGTTGTCCAATATCAACAGATCGTGTTCGGATAATTGTAATATGCTCAGTGAACATACTTATGACAATGGTGCATTTTAAGTTTCACTCAATATTATAACAATTTGTGTATTTATTGCGCAATTATTAATTAATTTATTAATTAATTAATTGATTATTGCGGTTTACGCAATAAAGGTGCATATCTGAACACCGTATTACAAATGATTGTAAAATGCAATACAGTTTGGTTGTAGGACAATATTTTAAGCCTCACTTAATTAGAATTGTGTTAAAGGATATTTGTGGCACGTTGGAAAGCAACATTTTAATCACTTTTTCCAACAGAAAAGGTTAAAAATTCGTTGCACTCTGGCATTGACGTATACGATTCTTTTACTAGAGGAATAGCACGGAAATGGTTTGCTAGTTATCACACATACATACATAATTGGTCATTACGGCCCTTTAGTAAGGACTACGACCTAACTTCTCACACCACTTATGTTGTGAGTGTTATACATGAGTGACAGGAAATACAGTTTAAAGTCGACTACGAAATACAGATTTTTTTATTTACTCTCAGAATTTTTGCCAGATATCTGCTGAGAATCTTACTAGTTATCGATCTTCGATAATTTTGATGTTAAATTTGCAAAAAGTGACCGAAATTCTGAACTAATTGAGACAAATGTGCCGATCTGTAAGCAACGTGGGCGTTGCAAGGAAACTAGGTATCAATAGCCCAGTAATTATCAATCATTTGAGGAAAGCCACTTGAATAAACACTTTAATGAACCGCATCAATTCTGGAGCGTTTTATTATAGGCGATGAAAAGTGATTGACGTACAACAATAATATGCGAAAAAGATCGTGGACAAAGTAAGGTGAAGCTTCGCAGATAGTGTCTAAGTCAGGCTTGACACCTAGAAAGAAATGTGGCCTGTATCTGATGAAATTTTAAAGGAATTGTTTATTAAAAGTTTCTATAATCTGGATTTGAATCGATAATGATTGATTCTAATCGATAAATTAAAATTTTAGCGGAAATTCATCAAAAGAAAACGTGTTGTGCTTCTGATGACAACATCATACCACATACACATCTTTAGTGACGCGGTAAAAACTTGGGAGAGCTTGGCTAAAACGTTTTAAAACATCTAGGATGTGATCTGAGCGTTTAACCTTAAGGTTATGATTTGTTTCGATCTCTCTTTAACGGTGTAAATTTGGATTAGATGGCGGCCAGTAATTGTCAACAAAATAAGAAACTTTTTCCAATGTTAAGCTTCAGCCCCGAATGCCCTGAACTTGCATAAAGTATAATTGTAGAGGAAAAGATCAAAGAAACTTAACACAAACAAAAATTAACACGGTTGTAAGCAGTTGCAAATCGTGCCGCAAGTGAAGTTCTGTGATAGAAATATTTTTTCCATGTGCTAGGTTGGGTTGACAGACAATCTATTACTGGCTGTTCCCATACGAAAAAACTCGTTAACTCTTAATTACGACACACAAACATTATATTACATACATTACTGGCCATGGCAACCCAAAATATTTACAAAAGTCTGCTATTAAAAGAATCAGAACCGTTTTCCTTAAAGGCATAAAGCAAACGAAATTAAAGAAGACTGAAAACCAAAGTTTAATAATAAATGTTCACGTCATTTTCACTAACGACAACACAACCTTATTTAAATTTTAAACTGTAAAACCAAAAAACGTTTACAAAAAAAGTTTAAAAACGCCCTTCATAAACTATTACCCCTTCTTAATTGTAGTATGCGAGTTGACAACACCTTTCTAAAGGAGTTTTAAAGTCAAACAAACAATTCTATTCTCATAATTGTCGTCACTCAATTTAAAAGCAAAACCCATTATTAAACTGACACTCACCACCCCCACTGTCAGATACACACTTTGAAAATGATTACAAACACTTCGTAGTAATTTCACCACCCAACGAAATTATATGCACCACTCTCGCTCTCTCCCTATAACTGAGACAAATAAAAATCATACTGGCATGCAATTGTTTTGTTGAAAACAACAAAAAACAATTATAAACAACCCGATTATCGTATGGCGCCTGTACGATGATGTTTAAAGGAAACAACAAAAATAATCAACCAAAAATAATAATCATGTATGCATGTGCAGGTTAAATTAAAATAAACGAATGCGCACAGGATATTTTATTGATTTTTTGTTTTTTTTTTTGTTTGATGGGACATGCATACTTATTAATGTGCACATACATATTTATACAAACATGCAATACAATATAATTTCATATTACAACACAATTTGTGGTGGTAAAATTTCTCTGTAGTAAATCATAGTGTGAGTATGTTTGTTGTTGTTTAAGAAAAACCTACTCATTATCCATGTATGAGCCTTTACTTGCTAGCGGTCGGCCATTATTTGTGTGTTTTCATGCTCTTTCAATCATTATTTATTTGTTGTAAATTGTTAAGCAGAGGTCAATATATTGTATGGGCATACACAACGTAAGCAAGCATGTAAGTGTTTTTTTTGTGTGTTATTGTTGTCGTTGTTGTCGTTATCGCTACTGCTGCTCTTTTATTTATTGATAATTGAGTATGTAAGTAGGTTTCTTTGTGTGTGTGTATGTGTATGTGTATGTGCATTGTAATTAAGTGGAAGCCTCATTGCTTGCTGAATGATGATGAAAAAGCATATGTTCGTGGTAATGAAAAGAGCAGGATGTGGCATGTAAAGGCATTTTATATGAAAATGTATGTATGTGTGTGGTTAAGTGTTTGTGTATTGTTAGTGTTTAATAGACAATCAATTTTGAGTTCATGGTGTATTTATCTCTTTAATGGGACATTTACTCATCCATTGAATGTGTGCTTATTTATTATCAATGTTTACCAACAAATATCGTTTAATGATGTTGTCTTAACAGGGTGTTACAAAATTTTAAAATGTAAACAAAAGCTTTAAATTGCAAGGAAATACTCATTTTCTTGATTAAATGTTGCATTAAATTGGTATTTTTTTTTTTAAATTCCAAAAATAGTTTAAAAGTTTATTATTTTAATTTAATATTTTTGTTCGGTATTCTTTTATCTTTGTCATGTCACAATATTTTCGAATTTATTTCTCTTTCTCTATGACACACACAAAACAAGTTAGAAAATGCTTAGAAATGGAAGTGTCAGATGTAATTAAATATTATTGTTGTTTATTCTATTATTTTTTTATTGTTGTAATTTTATTAGGCCGATAAATAAATAGCTATTATTACCATTAATCTTAACTTATTATCGATTATTATTAAAATGTCTTCTAATAAAACTTTTATCTATTCATGTCACCTTATTGACAGCTCCTTAGATTATTAATCAAAAATTTGGGGTTTTTTTGTTGTTCGTTAATGTCCACAAAGTCTAAGAAAAATTAAAAAAAGAAGAATCATTATTAACTTGTTCGTTAACATAATACATATGTACATACGTTCATACATAATTGGTCATTACAACCCTTGGGTGAGGATTACGACCTAGTTTCTTACATCACTTATGCTGTGTGTGTTTAATTTTATGCATGAGTGTGGCGGGAACTACAATTTAAAGTCGACTCCGAACGACAGATTTTTGAGAAACTTTTTCCAGAAATCTGCCGAGAGGAAGTGGCCGAAGAAATATTTTTTAGTCTTCCGTTTTGTTGGAGATGTCTGACCTAGAGTTTGAACCAGGCCTCACCTCTAATAAGCCAACACAATGCCTACTAGACTACGGCGGCATTCACGTCAGTGTAATTGTAGCAATTCCCTAATTATTCGTCGCCGTTCAACAATCTCTTCAGAAATTAACCGATTTTTTGGAAATCCCAAAAAGTGTGTGTGTAGCCTTATTGGGTTTCCCTTGTATTTTCGTTGCCTTAATCAAGTTTTTTAGTTAATCGTGTAATTAATTTATTATAACAAGTTCTAGTATATTAGGGTTGCCATGTGAAACTACACAAAAACAACATTCAATTCCTATTTTTTGTTGTATTTATTTTGAAAATTGTCTATTTCATTGTTTATATGGAGATTTTCTAATAATCTTTCAATATTTCTTTCTATTTCAAGGTTCTGGTGGAAAAATTATTACGCTCTTGTCCAGATATAAAAAATATATATTTACTGATACGGCCTAAAAGAGGGCAAGAAGTCTCTGCACGTCTTAATGAACTGCTCGATGCTCCGGTAAATATTTATTTTTTTTTCATTTTTGTTTTTCTTTTTTTAATTCCCCCTTTATCGCGTATAGCTTTTTGAAAAACTTAGAAGAGAAAAACCAAAGGATTTGAGTAAAGTTATTCCTATATCGGGCGATATAACATCCGAAGAATTGGGTATTTCGGAAAGTGATCAGGTATGCTTACTTAAACTTTCTCAATTCCAATTGCAATACATTTTTTAATTGAAATTTATTTTGATTTTCTTTTTTTAAACAGGCTTTATTGCGTCGCAATGTATCGATTGTATTCCATTCAGCTGCCACTGTTAAATTCGACGAGAAGCTCAAATTATCAGTCACAATCAACATGTTAGGGACAAAACGTCTGGTTGAACTATGTCATCGCATGATGTCTTTAGATGTAAGCTACTACCACATAGAGAGAGTTAGAGAGAGTTCTCTTAACAACTTGTATCTGTTATTTTTTTTTTCTTCATTAGGCACTTATTCATGTATCCACTGCCTATTGCAATTGCGATAGAACCGAAGTATCTGAGGTTATTTATGCACCACCCTTTAATCCTGATGATATTATTTCTTTAGTTAATTGGCTTCCGGAAGATACACTTGATAAGGTAATTCCAATATGCTTTTGAGCTCCATTCTGAAACTAAAATTTCTAATATTTCCCTTGATGCAGCTTACACCCTCATTGATTGGTAAACGCCCAAATACTTATACATTTACAAAAGCCTTAGCTGAACATATGCTACTCAAGGAGGCTGGTAATCTTCCAGTTGCCATTGTGAGGCCATCTATAGGTAAAATACATGATGATATTTTCCAATTTCAACTTAGGACCATAATTTTGTTTTCTTTTTTCAATTGCAGTGACTGCCAGCTTAAATGAACCTTTTGCCGGTTGGATTGATAATTTTAATGGTCCCACTGGTCTATTATCTGCCATGGCCAAGGGTCTATTTCGGACAATTGTGTGTGAAAAGAATTGTATTGCCGATGTGGTACCTGTTGATATTGTGATTAATCTAATGATAACGGCTGCATGGCGCACAGCATCCCAGAAAAGTAACGATAATTTATTAATTTATAACTGTTGTACCGGTCAACGACATCCCATCACGTGGGATAAATTTGTTAACTATGCCATTCAACATGTTCGCAAACATCCATTAGGTTGGTAACCCTATTCTAATTTCTAAACTTTTTGATTAATTATCTCCAATGTGGTTCTCAAATAATTCTTTGTTTTTTCGATTTTTATTTATTTTTTATTATTCCAGAGGGCTGTGTTTGGTATCCTGGTGGCGTTTTACGTAGAAACGTTACCATAAATACGTTGAACTGTATTGTCTTACATTATGTACCAGCCTATATATTGGATATAATTGCACGATTTGCTGGCAAAAAACCATTGTAAGTAAACTCGAAAATTCCCTGAAATTCTTTACCATGTCCATAGTTCCACAGCCATAGTAAAAATAAAAGTATATTTGGAGCTTAATACAGAGATATTGCTGTAGTACATATGTACATATATGTAGATTAGATGAAACGCGATTGAAAGTATTGTGTGGCATAACTGTGTTTATAGGTTAGGTTAGGTTAAGTTTGAGGACGTGTCTACATGCATACATAATTGGTCATTACTAGCCTTCAGTCAGGATTAAAACCTAGGTTCTCACACCACTTATATTGTGTGTGTTAATTCTATACATGGGGCCTACAGTTTAAAATCCACTTCGAACGATTTAAAGTTGATTAGGAACTGCAGATTTTTGAGAAATTTTTCATCGCAATTTTATTTACCCTCAGAGTTTTTTCCAGAAATCTGCTGAGAGGAAGTCGGCGAAGAAATATTTTTTCAAATTCTTTTTGATGTCTGACCTGGGGTTTGAACCTTGATCTTACGGATAATAAGCGAACAGTTTACCTACTAGACTACGGCGACATTCACGTCAGTGTAATTGTAGTAACTGCTTAATCATTCGTCGTCGGTAACCAGTCTCTTTGAGGACGTGTACTAGTCATTGTAAATTCGAGAGAGAGAGAGAGATGATAGTGAAGAACATAGGAAAATTGGAAAAGGAGAACAGGTAGGAAAGAAAGGGTATAACAGACGGAGGAAAAAAGATAGAAACTATGTTTGTAGATCACACTACAGTCTTCCATTCATACATATAAATCAGTAGGTGCCTGGTATTCTCTTTCTTTCTTGAGGACTTTGTTCAAACGAACAATGAATTTTGTTCTATTTTTCAAAGCTTTAATAGGCTTTTGTACCATACAAACTACAATAGTGGAGAAGAACTCTTTGTGGTGTTCTTTGGATGACCAGTTTTCTAGGTCTTCTCTCCACCTATTGTCGATTCGATAATTTATTGAAGACTTAAGGATTCCAGTGCATCCTTTAGTACTTCTGTCTCAATATTATTATTAAAACCTGCTTCGATATCCGAGAAAGAAACCATCAACCTCATAAAGTGCGCTTTCATTCAGACATGTTAAGATCCACTTGTGAGTCGAGTATCAATTGTGTTTTTAAGATAAAAGCCAAGCAGTATATCTAGAAAAGACGATAAGTTAATTCACCATAAGCCTTTTGGTTTCCAGTGTTTAAATATTTTCGTCATGAAAACTGCAATGACCTTCGTCCACCTCCCAATGAATATAGCATTTAAGCAGACATACTCTTAAAAATATTGCTCTGTAGCTATAGTACAATAAGTTTCGCAGCCTGGCTGGAAAATCTCCGTTCAAACTGGGACTCCATCCACGAACTTTCTTGAAGAAATTTTAAGGGTGGGCCATTTAAAAGTTTAAATTTAAAAGTACAATAAAACAAAGACGGTTTGAAATTTTGTGTAGCAAGTTGCACCATCCTGTTGAGACCAAACATCCTTCACATCAATACCAAGAAGAACGGGTACAAAAAAATCGGTTATCATGCTGCGATAGGTGCCCCCATTGACCGTATTGGTTGCGCCCTCCTCAATTTCACTCGTAATCGATGACAGGGTTTTCTCGATTTGGTCATTCCAAGGCAAACAAGGTCGTCCTCTTCGCCGACTTCCGCAGATCCTCGCATCAAATACCCATCTCGCCGGAGCATCCTCCTCCATTCGAACGACATGGCCGAGAGAGCGCAGCCGCTGGATGTTAATACGCTGCACAACGTCCATGTCGTTGAACAGCTCGTACAGCTCACTATTGTATCGGATGCTGTAATCATCGCCAATTCGCACTGGACCGAAGATCTTACGCAGTACTTTTCTCTTGAACAATATCAAGCCTTCTGCATCAGTGCTTAATAAGGTCCGTGCTTCTGCGCCATAAAGAAGCACGGGGAAGATGAGCGTCTTGTAGAGTGTTAATTTTGTCTTACGAGAGAGGTTTCTGCTACTCAATTGCCTATTGAGACCATAGTAGCACTGCTGGCAAGAGTGATCTCAAGACTGACACCAATATGAAAATAAGATTCATTTGAAGAGATGATTTTTTTTTTTTTTTTTTTTGCAAAATGGACAAACATCTCGGTAGCTCATCTAGCGAAGCGAAAACGAAACTCTTGAACTAATTGAACTTTGTAAGGCGACGTGCCGAGATCTTCGATATTTTTGTTGCACGAACTTTAGCATTAAACTTGCGTATAGCGGGCACTGTTGGTCCTTCTCTGCGACCAAATTTTGTACGACATTTTATTGCAATTTCCAATCAATTGTCTTTGTTTGGATAATAAATTTCCAATAAATCCCAACGTTGCTCGAGCACAAATAGATTCATTGCGTTTAGGGGAGATAATACTTAATTGACTGAATTTTGTGACAGACTAGACTGACATAAGTATTGCCAGATTCGAAATAACCGTTGAGTCAAATTTAAACCGATATATGGTCCAACCAATAGTTAGCTTTATTAGACATGGTGGTAGTTTATACATCAAACACAATTCCTTAGCAAAAGGCCTGGTGAAAATGACGTTTAATGACTAACCAGAAGGAATACTTGGTCTGTGCTAAAGATCTTTTACGACTAAAATATCGATAAATTTACGGTAAACAGATTCCAAATATCATATCGCATGTTAAATTGTTATTGCCAGCACATAGTAGTCAATGCTGATCCCGTTTTAATAAAACCGTTGTACTAAAATTAGTTTTGTGTTTCGTTGGATTAGGTTAGGTTGGGTAAGGTAAGATGGTAAAACCCGTTTGAAGAAAAAAAGTTTCACTTAGGCCATTAGGCTTAGGGTCATTGTAGCGCCACAGTTTGGTTGTGTTCCGTTAGGTCTGCATAATAATTTATTGCTGTGTGGCATATTGAAACAATTCTTGAATAGCATTCATGTTAAATACTTTTTAATTAATTAATTCATCTTCTAATTATAATCTTTTAATTATTTTCTTCTTCTTTTATCATTGACAGTGTTGTTAAAGTCCAAAATAAAATCGCCAAAGCTGTAGATTGTCTACAATACTTTGCCACACATCAGTGGCAATTTAAAGACGATAATGTTCATGCTTTACTACAAACCCTCAGTCCAAAGGATCGCGAAACGTTTGTATTCGATGTGACCACAATTAATTGGGAAAAATATATGGAACGATACGTTTTAGGTTTTAGACAATTTCTATTTAAGCAAAAACCACAATCATTACCTGGCAGTCGAAAACGTTTACTAAGGTAAGCAGGAGCAGAAAGAATGAAAGAAAAATTTTGTTTTTTGAAATTATTAATTAAATGATGTTTTTGTTTTTGTGTTTTCTAGATTGTATTATATAAATCAATTAACAAAATTATTAATGGTCGTATTCACTTGGCGTTTTCTGATGTCACGCTCGAAACGTTTGAATGCGTTGTGGTCAACATTTTTACAGAATCTTTTTAAAATTATGCGTCTCATGCCATTTTTGTAATATATTGACGATGACGGTGATGGTGACGGCGGTAGTGGTGACAGTGACGGTGACGGTGACACACACGACGATAATGATAACATTGATAAGATGTTAAGGATGAGGATAAGGATTTATTATATTTATTCTAGTAAATGCGTTCAATTAACAACGCATTATTTGCATTATAATTATAATAACAACAACAATAATAATAATACTGATAATAATAAAAATAGTAAAAATAATTATAAAATAAAACGACAAAAACAACAAAAACAACAACAACCAGAACAGCAACATAATTAAGCATATACATAAATAAAATACAAACACATAATTAAATATTTATAAATAAATAATAATAAAAACAAAGGAAATTATTATTATTATACATATATAAATACAAAAATATAAATACAAAAACAAAACCAGAACAAAAAAAAAGCAAAACAAATATTTTATTTAAGTAATCTCTTATCTTAACCTGGCTTATACTTTCTATTTATCTCCTGTCATATCTTATCCTATCCTATCTTATCTTTTCTTTCTTTTTTCTTCATTCTTCTTATAATTATTCTTCTATAAATACATTTTGTTGTATTCATTTATTATAAAATATTATTATTATTAATTAATTAATTATTATTAATTATAATTATTTATAATTTTGTTTTATACAATGTTTATTAATTTGTTGGTTTAAAACGAAAATGAAAAAGAATTGTTTACACAAGTAAAAAACAAAGAAAACAAAGCAAAGCAAAGCAACAAATGAACACTAATAACACTATACATATATTTAACTTAATTATTGAATTAATTAATTGTTTGTAAAATGAATAAAAATAAAAATAATAATGATTAGTGTTTAATTAATTATTAAAAAATAATTATTGTAATTATCCAAACTACATACATACATACACATATATTAATTAATTAATATTATTAAATTGTATTTTTTTTTTTTGCATATTTTATGTTGTATTAACTATTATTACATTATTATTAAACAATAATTTAATTAATTTGATTATTGTCATTATGATTACAATTATTCTTAATTTTTATTGACATTACTGTGTTTAAACGAATAAATAATTTTTCTTTTTTTGTTTAAAAAAGGGAATTTTCCCGTTTTTATTTTTTGTTGATTTTCAAAACATAATTTCGTATAAAATTTTATATTTTTTTTTTTTGTCAACTCACTAAGCAATCGTAGAAAAAAACAATACTAGTCTCTACAAACAAATTGCCGACTTAAATCCACATTAAAACTTCATTTTGAATTTCATTAAAAATCGGTGTTACCTTTAATTCATATACGTAAACAAAAGGAGGTGGGAAACCCTTAAAAAATTGATGTAAATAACTGCGCAATAAACAGACGGTTCGTAGGATGGTCTGCAAGGAAAAATTGCACTTCAAATTCAAGGCAAATGTACAGGATTTTTAAATGTGGATGGCAACAATAAGCTCCAGCAGTTAGGTCGAGACTACAACATCCCCATGGCTGCTATATAGTTGAGTTTACGTTCATCGCCGTAGTCTAGTAGATAGTGTGTTGGCTTATCAGACGTAAAGCCACGGCTCAAACCCCAGATCAGACATTAAAACAAAAATTTGGAAAAAAATATTTCTTTGGTGACTTCCTCTCAGTAGATTTCTGGCAAAAACCCTGAGTTTTTGAAAATTTTTCAAAAAATTTTCGTTCGGAATTGACTTTAAACTGTAGGTCCCGTCGCTCATGTTTAAAATTAACTCACAAAACATAAGCGGAGTGAGAAGTGAAAAGCTAGGTCATAATCCTGACTGAAGGGGCGGTTGTAATGAAAAATTATGTATGTATGTTTGGTCCGTTCGTTGTTATATGGTTTTGTTGGAAATCATTTTCCTTCAGAATATTTTTAAGATTTTTTGTCATTCTGCAAATACTTGATAGGCTTTCTTTATAATATCGTCGCATAACTCAATAGTTTTTGATATGTGATGCTCCAGACACGTTAAAAACAGCCTCAATATCTTCGAGTGCCAGAAAACTTAACGTTTGAGTTGAATTTTACCTTCAACTGGGTGCCTTGTTTTCAGATTCATTTTGTTGCCTCGCAAGTATGCAATGAACGGACCAACCATGCTGATCACAGTTTACGACAGTTTGTGTGGAAAATTCAGCTTTATTTGTGATCATTTCCATGATGAGAGGTATATGTTGACCTTAGTCTATTTGCAGGCAGCAGTCGGCTTTCATACAGATTTAAAAATGCCAAAATATTAATTAGCTTTGGAATTACGAAATATTATAAAAGAAATTATAGTAGATATCCAACTGCTAAGGCTTCATTGTTTAGAGCTTTAAGCATGACAGACATGCAGGCGTTAACCATGGAGTTGAGCAACAAATAAGGCTGTACTTGTAGTCTTGAAGTATTCTTAAAGTATGAGGACTCGAGGTCTACTACTAGGAATATAAGCATCAAATGAATTATAAATTTATTTATATGTATCAAAGTACAATGCATATAATAGCTTGGTTACGGCGTTCGTTTGAATGAATATACTAAGGGATCTTTTCTATTTTAGTTCATGAAAAAGTGTAAAAGAGTACGACCAGTTGAATTTGATTGAGAATTCAGAAAAGTTATGGACGAATAGGCAAACATCATTGGCATTCATACCACAGTCCAGTATGATGTTAAAAAATTCTTAGGAGTCTTTTAAAGCTCATAGGATTAGTTTAGGTTAGTGGGTACGTTTGCGTTCGCAGGCAAGTTCACTCCGTGGCTTATATGGCCCATTGTGTTATCCAGTGTGAGGGTTTGAACCACCCCAAGCTTCAGATAAAACCAGCCTGTTCCCTTAGTGACACGTTCGCCAACATGCCCAGATTTTCAGACGTTTTGTCATCCAAAAACCAATGACGGCAGTTCTGAAGCGCAGGGCACTTGCATAAAAGGTGTTGTACTGATTTCGTTTTCTCTACATCATGGCAGCATCTGCAATAATCCAATTGGGACAAACCGAGTTTGTGAACGAAATTTCCAATAGCGTAGTGCCCAGTTAGAATTCCTTGTCGAACTCAAGTAGTTCATTGGTTTTCCTGCTGGACACAGCAGTTTTAAAATTCGACAACCAGCTATGGTGGACCGCCTACGGTTTGTTGAGTTCCATGCTGCTTTTTTCAATTTGAAAAAGTATTCTTGTAGAGGCGCATATATCCCCTCATCGTCACCTTCTCAGACCTCTCCAATTCCTTCCGTGCAAGTACGTACGAATTTTCGTTTCCCTCTATGCCACAGGGGCCCGGAATCAAAGCTTACAGTATTGGTCGAATGACGTCTCCTTGATATTTTTAATTATTTTTTACTTTTATTGTCCAGCTAATGAAGCAAGTTCTAAAATGAAGACGTTTATCTCTGACGTCGTCGTAGTCTAGTAGGTAGTGTGTTGGCTTATTAGACTTAAAGCCAGTGTTCGAGCCCCAAGCCAGACATCAAAACAAAATACAAAAAGTATTTCTTTGGCGACTTCCTTTCAGCAGATTTCTGGCAAAAACTCTGAGAGTAATTAAATTGCCATGAAAAGTTTCTCAAAAATCAGTCGTTCAGAATCGACTTTAAACCGTTGGTCTTGCCACTCATGTATAAAATTAACACACACAACATAAGTGGTGTGAGAAAACTAGGTCGTAATCCTGACTGAAAGCTGGTAATGACCAATTATGTATGTAATCTCTGCTGTTGTCTGGAAACAATATGCTCTGCGAACATGTATCGATTGTCTAACCATTCTATGATTCATGTTGTGCTGTGTCATTCATTTCTTTATTTTTTTTACATATTTTACTTCATTTTTTTTTAATAATTTTTCTACAAAGAAAGAAAGAAAAAAACTTATACAACAAGCAATTCTTCTTAAACTATTTCTAAAAACTCAAACTATAAAATAAAAAAATAAATAAAAACAATTAGATGTAGAACAACAAAAATTTATACAAAAAAAAAACAAGGAAAAAAATAAATTAAAAAAGAAAAAAGGAAAAACAATCTATTCATTTACAAAAAAGAAAATTAAAAACTTAGAGCAGTTTTTATTAAAAAAGAAAATTAAAAAAAAGAAAAAACAAATTAAAAAATGCTTATTGTTGCTTAAATATAAATAATAAAATAAAGAAAAAACAAAACAAAGTAAAACTAATTATTTAGTAAAATTAAATTAAAACAAAAAAAGAAAAACAAATTAATTGGTATTATACAAATGGAAAAAAACAATAAAAAAGTGAAATAAATAATAAAACTTAGTTTAAAAAATTTTTACAACAAAAGTTTATTAAATAAATAAAGGAAAATATGGAAAAAAAATACAAAAAAAATGCTAAAATTAATTGATAAAAATTCTAAAAACCTAAAAAGTTTGCAACTAAAGTCATTAAAAAGAAAACAAAAAATACAATACAAAATACATACAAAAACCATTATTTGTTTTATTAAAATTAAAAACAAAATAAATAAATTATTATTTATAACAAATTTATAAATAATAAAAAAAAATAGAAACAAAAAAAATTCAAATACAAATACAAATTTAATACAATTTAATTTAAAAACTAAAACCAATTATTGATTTTATTATTTATAAACAGCATTGCTTACTTGTTTATTTTGTTAATTAATTAAAAAAAAAATTATTAAATTATAGAAAACAAATTTTAAAACATTTTACAACAGCTTTTCAAATCTTTATTCCGAAAATTTCTTTAAGATTGGAATTTCCTTTCGTTGAAGCTTTAATTCCATAATTGTTACGCTCTTTTAGAACACATTCTTATTGCAACAACTTTTTCTATTAGAATATCGCTATCGATTACACTCGCTTTTCGATATCATTTTATTTAAATTTTTTCACTCATTTTCAATTTAAACGAAAAACTTGACAAAATAAATGATTGAACATCGAATGTTACAAATTAGTTGTACTACTGCGTTCAAACAAATGTACGACTCGTGTAGTCGTGAAGAAATGCCCCTCTTCACGACTGTGACCATATGATATGTTGTACCCTCTACTAAGGGTTTCCCTGTAATATCTTCTCTGAGCCTAGTGGCTTGACAACATTACAGAATGCTGCTAGGCGTTAGTAATGGTAACTCCCACTCTAGCGAATGAACGACACGTGTTGTCGTGAAGAGATGCCTTAGTACTGTGACCATATGATCTGTTGTATCCTCTACAAAGGGTTTCCCTGTAATATCTTCTCTAAGCCTATTGCCTTGACAAATTTCAGAATGATGCTCGACACCTCTTCACGACTGTGACCATACGAACTGTTGTACCCTCTACAAAGGGTTTTCTTGCAATATCTTCTCTAAGCCTATTGCCTTGACAAATTTCAGAATGATGCTCGGCATTAATAAGCATCTGAGTTACATTTGATGTGCATTCAAGTATTTCTGCTTCCTGCGATGTATTGATGTCCCACAATTTCCAAGTATATATTCCGATAAATTCTTCTCATAGCACAAAAGGAACGCTCTTTCTGAGTCTACTGTGGCCTGTTCGTTTATTCCCGGATAGTCAGATAGTCAAAAGTTTTGAAAACCCACTTGGTCTCTTTCCTTTCGTTGAGCACACATTTCCAAGCATCCACTCCATCTCTACAGGAGGTTCTAGTCCCATCAGAGGCATGGAAGTTTCTCTTCTTGCAAACTTGTTTGATTGCTTGTTTGCATGTTTGGGCAAGAAGCAGAAAGTAACCTTACTTTGCTTACATAGACGATTCAGTTTCTTAAGACAAATCCATACTATTTTCGATTTAACCGCATAAGAGCTGCCGCTGTGATCTAGTAGGTAGTGTGTTTTGGGTTATTAGACGTGAGGCCTCGATTTAAACCTCAGGTCAGACATCTCCAACTCAACGAAATATGACTTCCTTTCAGCAGATTTCTCGCAAAAACTCTGCGAGAGTAAATAAAATTGCCATGAAAAGTTTCTTAAAAATCTGTCGTTCGGAGTCAACTTTAAACTGTAGGTCCCACCACTCATGTATAAAAATTAAAGCACATAACATAAGTGGTGTGAGGAACTACATAGGTCGTAATCCTGACTAAAGGGTTGTAATGACCATTTATGTATGTATGGAAGAGCTGCCTACTACGAATTACAGCCTGACTGTCAGATAGTATTGTACTACCAAAATTAGGGACGATAGTAGTTCTGTCCAAAAGATAGTTAAGGAAGAAGCTATCTGCCAATTGATTTCCTATGTGCTGAAATTTTCAAATGAACTTTATTGTTAGATTTGTCTACCATCAAGTGGACCATAGTTTCAAAATTTTTCGTCTACACAACCATATACAGCGGAAGCCATTGTCAACATAAGCCAATTGAACACACAGTTCCAAATCCAATGTCTCCTAAATAACATTGTAAAAGTAATGGAGGACCTAGTGTCCTCCTACATTTCTTCTTTCTTACTATGTTTTGTTGTAATGAAACTTTTCTATTTCAGATGTTGAGCAGTGTTGAAAAAATCAGTACTTTAGTACTTTTTTCAGTACTTATCTGACACTTTCAGCTATCAATGCATCAGCAACGTTCACGAAACGTACGTTCGTTTTTAGAATACGAAAAGCAATGAGAACGCTTGCCGAACATTAATGTAATTTCAGTAAGCATTTACATTTCTCTTCATAAGCTGTTGTTGTTTTGTAAGTGAGGAACACGTATAAGTCGTTAGTTTTTCTGTTTCGTTCCGTAGGTATATTAAATATAAATAAATTGTCCAGTAGGTAGTGTGCTGGCTTACTAGACGTGAGCCAACGGACCCCACAAAAACGAAAATTGGAAAAAATATATCTTCGGCGACCTCCTTCTGGCAAAAACTTTGAGAGTGAAGAAAAAATTGTCATGAAAAGTTTCTTAAATATCTGTCGTTCGGAGTCGATTTTAAACTATAGGTCCCGCCACTCATGTATAAAAATTAACACACACATACTGAGTGGCATGAGAAGCTAGGTCATAATATACATAAGTATTTAATAATTTTAAATGTTTTAAATATAACAATTTTCAAAAATTTTTTCCCTACTTCATCGACTTGCTAAAAAGGGAAGTTAAACCTTAAGTAGGTCTCTGGTTTTCCAAAAAATATTTAAATTTGTTTTGTATTCACGCGTAAAGAAATATACTATTTTGTAAAATAGAAAAAAAATAGAAAAAAAATAGAAAAAAAATAAAAAACAAATAAATAAAAAATAAAAGAAGCTTAAATCATTTTTTTATACATACTTATAGACAGACATAGACATACATACACTAAAAATAATAATTATACATACATACAGATCAGAGATCAGCAATGAGTATTCAAAAAGAAGAGTAGAATCGAATCATACTCGTAATTTCTGATACTTATACGCATTCATACTGCTTTTAATATCATGGAACCCCTCTACACATATGCAAAGATTGAAGTACTCATCATATTCATACTTAAGCCCACTTCACACGGTAATACTTTACGTACGTAAAGTCTAATGAAAACGTAAAATGAAACTCCATCCGTATGACAAAAAAGAGAATAAAAGTCGTATGATTTATATTTTTTGCGTTTACATGATCGGTATAAGACAATAACAAAGTAAAATGAAAACAGCTGTTACACTTTTTTTCTATGTGTTTACATAAAAATACATCCCTGATCTAATGCGACTTGCTTGTTTTTTGAATCATTTCAAAAAATGAAGAGAGCCATACGACTGTCAAACTTTTCATCCGTATTTTCTCTCAATGTGTGATGGTTTCATTGCATAGTACGTTTAGACGATCACATCCGTACTCTTCTATACAAAATTTTGACAGATCATATTACTTGTGGGACCGTGTAAAGTAGGCTTTAACGATACAACAATAATAATCTGTTTATTCACTTTACTAGTTCACACAATTATTCGCTTTACAACCACGACTTGTTTTGTTCACACGCAACTTCACACAAGGCTGACTGAATTCTTAATGAATGCTGCCTGCTTTGACCAGCCCTTTTATAGTCCGACACAACCAGCCTAACGAACATTCTTGAAGTGGAAGGTTCGTGATCTCGCCTTCTCGAGAGCTCTATTGCTAATACATTGTTGTTTCTGTACTTTGTTTATGTTGTCTATCTCTTTTTGTCACATACATGTTGTTGTTGGTACCAGGCGCAACCAGGTTCGTCGTACATATGTGTGTGTGCAGCTTTAGATAATCAACACGTTCATTGTATTCTTAGTGTTAGTGTGTATTTGTATCGTGTGGCTTTTGTTTATCGTTTTTGTTGTTAAACGATATTAGGTCGTTTCTATTTGCGTACCAATATTGTAATTTCACTACTCTATCTGATTCATTCGTACTCACTACAACGTTGATTTATAAGTACAGGTTGCAATGAGTATGCGTACAACATTGACATCAAACTCATACCATTCGAAATATGTTTGATTCATAAGCCTACTCATTTAGATTCATAACTTTAGAAAAATACTTATAAATGATTCGAGTCACTCGAATCACTTATCAAAATTTAAAGTCTTAGTTGTTGTTGTATTTACAAAAAAAAAAAAAAGACGGAGCAGCAAGCAGAGCAAACACACAACCTTTTAGTGAGTATTTTAGTGTTCGTACGCGAATCATACTTATTTTGTGCTTCGTGTATATGTTGAGCTGTGGAGAACCGAAATCAACAACATCATACGTATTGTTAAGTAGGAATATGATGAGTACTTCAAACTTTGGATATGAGTAGAGGATCCATGATATCAAAATAAGTATGAATGTGTATAAGTATCAGAAATTATGATTATCATTCGATTCTACTCATCTTTTTGAATACTCATTTCTGATCTCTGACACACATACACTAAAAATAAAAATTATACATACAGATGTCGGTCTGTCGACAGACAAATGGACGGACCCAATGTTTATTGTACGATATTTAGTTTCTAAAAGCATGTCCAGATGAAGAAAACGAAGACAACAACAAAAGAAGAATTGAAAATAATTATAAAATTTAGAAATTTATTATAAAAAAAATAAAATAAAATTGAAGACAAATAAAAATAAACAATTGAAGAAAATAAAGCCCAGAAATTCTAACGTAAATTAATCGCAAAACAAAAAATAAGGAAATTAATAAAACAAAATAAAATGAAATAAAAATTATTATTTAATTAATTAATTACTTAAGTAGGAAATAATTATGAAATTATTTAATAATAATAAAGAATAAAGAAAATAAAAATAAAAACAAAATATGATGATTACAACAAAACAAACCAATGAAAAGAAGCAAAACAAGAACAATTTTGTCGTCTTTTTATTACAAAAACAAAATCGGGAAGTGGCACTGAACGGGTCATACAGATTACGTAAGCAGGCCAGGCGCATTACAGGCTGCACGCATGATTGAAACCGGGGACCTGCCTCCTTCGAACTGGATCATATGTATGTTTGGACAGTCAAGCAGCAATCAAAGCGCTGGGATCTGGTCTCGTCAAAGTAAAAGGGCGTCCGGAGTTGCATGGTCTCTTTACACCGTATACGTCGACACAACACCCGCCTCTACTGGGTGCCGGACCTCGGTGGCTTAGAGGGGAGCGAAAAGGCGGGTGAACTGCCACGGAAAGGATCGGAGATATCTGCGGAGATGACGATAAAGGGGATATAAGTATGTGCCTCTACAGGAATACTCCTCCAAAATGAAGAAAGCAGCATGGAATTCAACAAACCGAGGGTGGTCCAACATATCTGTTTGCCGAATTTTAAAACTGCTGTGTTCAGCAGGAAAACCAAGGATTATGAGAGTTCTAACTGGACACTACGCTATTGGCATTTTCGTTGACAAGCCCAGTTTGCTCCACCAGGATTATTACATAATCTGCCCTGATGTAGAGGAAACGGAATCGATACAACAGCTTTTATGCGAGTGAGCCGCACTTCAGAAGAGACGTCATCGGTTTTTGGGTGACAGAACGTTAGAAGGTCTGGTCATGGTGGCGAACGTGCCACTAAGAGAACTGACCGGTTTCATACGAAGCTCGGAAGCTCACACTGGATAACACAATGGGCCATATGGCTATCGACTCAACTTACCTGTGAATGGCAAGCTACCCGCTAACCTACTCTAAGTATTGAAAGGCTAAGGCTTTTCGGAAAAGACTTATTTTATTTCTTTTCTCGAATACCAAGACTTAACGAAAGAAACGCTCCCCTCTTTTTGTAGTCATCTACTTTTTCTTTCCGGCCTAAGGAATAAATATAAAATAATGGGTTAACCATTTAGTTGGCTTCACTCCTCCCGTCGATCTAGCAAAGTTATCAACCAACTTTCATCTGAAGTAGCATTTACGGCCAGTTTACACGATAAATGTTTTCGTACGTAAAGTCAGAACAGTGTCAGTGGTGTCAGAAGTGTGCCGAAAATATCGCTTCAGATTAGTGAAAGCCTGAATTTATTAAATCACGGTCTAAGCAACTTTTAGACACTTGTCTTACGGCACGTTATGGAATATTTTGGATTTACAACCCCATTCATAAAAATTCGAATCCTCATATCAAATACGGCCAGTTGACTAGCTCAACGGTGTTGATATTCCGATTGGATGGTACAGGAACAGGTTCATTTTTACAACGAAATTTTCTTCAACGATGAAGTCCATTACAATGATGACGTCAACAAGTCAAATTATCCTATATGCGGCTCGGTAGTAAATGTTGGATAAGCCATTGGTTACCCTCTGCTGGGTTAAAGATCATATGAGAATTCACGGCAATGGGCAAGCCAGCTCATCTGCGAGCACGTTCGTTACCAGTAGAACGAGGTTTACTTCAACTTGAAGCTTTTTTTGTGAAAAACTGAATATTTTTGAATCAAACAAGGTTTACAGAATATGGTGCATATAGTTTGGGATTGTAAACATAGAAACAGGAATTGAATACTAAAGAAATTACAGGCGATGCTGTCAATTATGGGTTATCCTTCTAAGATGAACTAATGGCTTGAAGACGAAGCATTATGATATTGTTACGGTTTTACCTTTTAAAAGCGTTTAAAATATGAGCTCGTAAATTGGAAATATAATAATAATAAAATTGTGTTTAGTTTTATTTAAAATTCTTTATTATTCGCACAATTCTGTGTGTCACTGTTCACACCTTGATGTAAACAACAATAATTGCTCTTCTTTGTTATTCCTCTGTTTATATCCTTTGCCTAAACAATAACAATTACTAGACAATTGTTCGACAGATCTTTGTAACGGAGATCTTCAAACCACGATTACTGTCTTCAAACACACCGCGTCTTCACACAAGACTGACTGAACTTCACTAACTCACTCGCCTGCTTTGCCTTGCCTTTTATACGGCAGGGTAAACAGTCTAATGAATGTTCTTGAATGTTCTTTACTTGCATTGTTTTGTTATTGTAGCTTTTGTTTATAATTTTAATGTCAAGCCATGTAAAAGCAAAACACCAGTATCTGGCTTTTTCCATTCTCGTAACAATATAAAGACTAGGGCAGTATAAAATGCTTACCTGTTATCAATTATGTATTTGACCAATAGTGTGGCCTATTGCGGCTTGATAATGATGACACTGAAGAATACATAACTAAATTTTTAAAATTTCTTCAAATAAAAAATCCATGTGAATATTTCTTTAATATGATGTTTTTGTTTTTGTTTTTTCTTTATTTATTATGTATGTTTCTTGTTGTTGTTGTGTTACATTTTCTTTTTGTTTGTGTTTTTGTTTTTGTAATTATATTTTACAGACACATTAATGATGATTATTTGAACTTATAATTATAAATACATAAAGAATTATTTTTCTTCTTTTTATTTTCTTTTCTTTTCTTTTTTTATTTTTCTTTTTATTATTAAATTTCTTTTTTCTTTTATTTTTACTCCTTATTTTTAATATTTTTTTAATATTTTTGTATTATTTTTTATTTTATTTTTTTTTTTATTTTTTTAGTGGTAGATTTACTAAAATTCTATGTTGGTTTATTGATTTAAATTACAATGAGCGATTAAAAATTAATTTTTAAAAAATAAAAACAAAAACAATGATAAAATAAATGAATTTTTTAAATTAAAACAAACACTTTTAAGTCGTAAATCAGTTACTCAAAGTCTAATAAGCACAGGACAAATACTTTCTAATAACAGGCCTTAACTGTTGAACTTAAAAAAGAGTACAGTATTCCCCGGATATAAGCACTTTCAAAAATGATTGCAGAACTGTGCCTATAAACGGGGAATTCTTATATCGAAATCCCGCACCTGATAGCAAATAGCCGCGTGTCATTCAAGGTGATTGAATTCTATTTGTCTCATTGACAGCAATGGTTTCGTATTCGACAGAATAGCGGCTAGTCGGAGAGGGCTTTCATCATCTTCTAGAGCTCGGTGTGGTGAGCAAAGTCGTGAAGTTCGTAATCATACATATTTGATCATTACAACCCTTCAGTCAGGATTACGACCTAGTTTCCGACACCACATATGTATGTTGTGTGTGTTAAAAAAAAACGTTGTAGAACTGTGGTAAACACGCTAAAGTGCTTGACTAAAAATCCAAGCATACGAAATTAAAATACTCATGAAAGGAATACATTTTTAAAATTGTTAGCATATGGAAACTTTACTTCCCTTCCAAATAATCCATCCAGAAGCCCTTTTGGATGAAATTGCTTTATAGAATAGTCCATGTAAATAGCTTTTTGGAAAGAGAATGAAGTCTCTGCAATGATCGTTGATGAATTTTGTTTTTATATAAAACGAAAACTTAGGGGATGACCCCTACTCATGCAGTGTATTATGTTGGAATTAAGAAAATAAGTTATGGGAAGGAGAATACAGGGAATAGTGTAACATTCGATTTAAAGTTTTTTATATTATAAGTAGCAGGAAATACCTCTACTGGTAGAGAGTTCCACATACGAATAGTCCAGCTAACGAGTGAATTCTGTCTGTAATGCTGTGTTGGATCCACTGACCAATCGACCACAAACGGATGTGCCCTGCAGGAAAGACCGATGCTACAAACGAATAAATGTTTATCGGGAGCAAGTTCCTCTATTTTGCTAGAGCAAAATCTGTTTTAATAGCGGTAGAACAATGAAACACAAGTCACATTTCGACGATGAATTTTTCTTCTATAGGAGGGGGGTTTTAAATTAAATGAAGTTCAATTACTATTAAATGCATTATTTGTAAGGGGAATAAAGTCCGTGTGATTTTCGTTATGGGCTTTATCCTTTTGCTCTTAGAAATAATTCATCCATAAGCCCAATTACATGGATTATTTGGAAGTGGAATGAATTTTCTGTGGCATTCACTAACTTAACCTCCTTTCAGAAAATGAAATCATGAACAATCATCATGGAGGCTTCAAATAATAATCCATATCTTTCAAATAATCTACACAGGAACCTCTTCAGAGGAGTTTAAATTGGAAGGAAAATGAATTCACTATGATAACTTAACCTCCAAAAACCTTGTTGAATGAATTTTTTGATAGGGGAATGAATTCTCATTGATTCCCCTAGAGAGGATAAATCCATCAACAAACATTACAGACACTATTCCCCTTTTAAATATCCTATCCAGAAGCCTCGTTGAATGGATTATTCGGTAGGGTACCGCCACCTTATGGAAAAGATAATATGAGAAGTTTCTGACAGCTTCAGCGAGTTGAACCATTCGAATAACTTTTCGTTGACTCTACACAAAAGACATATGGCAACCCTGTCATTCTAGAACCTATTAACCTGCTTAACAATAAAACTGTTTAATGTAATTAACACACAGTAAGGAAAAAAATGTGGAGGAAATAATTTGTCACCACTTTATGTATCTTTAAGGAATATATCTTTAGGAAATAGACCTAAAGTCACAAAAAAAATTATTCTTTGTTATTGTGGTTGTTGTTAAAAGGTTATTAAATGTTACAAAAAAACAAACATCTGTATTAAAAACGGCTAAAAAGAGGTCAATCGCGCATGAACTATCGCAAAATATACAAAGTTGGTCGATAGTTTTAAAGACATTGGAATAGTGAGTACTAATAGGAAAATAATACAACAACAAATCAACAGTAAGTTCTCGAAGTTGCCAAAACGAAAACAAATGAAGTATGTAAAATGTAATGTGGCCAGATTGATGTGGTAAAAAGCGTGATGTATAATCACTGTTGTATTATACGCTGTTAAATTGTGAAACTTGTAGTAAACGAGTAGTTTAATGAAATTGATAGCAAAGTGTTATCAATTAAAATGTTTTTTTTTTCAAATTTCAAATAATAAAGTATTTACTGGAATAAAAACATGGCAACAGATAAAAATAAGTAAATGTTAAGGAAGCAATAATTTCTAAAGGTAAGTAACAATATGCTAAAGCTGTCACAACTTAGAGACTTATCATGTACTCCACTGGCAATTAGACATTGGTAAGCTGTGCTAATCGATTTGGATTTCCCTCAAATAAATAGTTTAAGGGCCATTATCACAACTTGCCGTTAACTAAAGGGAGGATTTTAAGGGGCAGATAAATTCTATTTCATTATTATAAGCGGACAATAAGATAGAAGTGAGCGCTAAACTAAAGGGAGGATCATCTTACCGGTAACTTTTAAAGTTAAGTTTATATCTGAACTTGCAATATTATATATTACTTTCAATATGGCAACATCAAACATAAACAAAGTGAGCAAATAAAACAAAAATAGAAGCCTGTTGTGGCCACTGCGATTTAAAAAAATTTGTTTTATTGAGGTAATGTTATCGACACTGAGAAGTCGCCGTAGTCTAGTATATAGTGTGTTGGCTTATTAGACGAAAAGCCAGGGTTCTTGCCCCAGGCAAGACATCAAAACAAAATACAAAAAGTATTTCTTCGACGACTTCCTCTCAGCAGATTTCTGGCAAAAACTTTGAGAGTAAATAAAATTGTCATGAAAAGTTATTAAAAAATCTATCGTTCGGAGTAAGTAGTGACTGAGGGGTTGTAATGACTAATTATGTATGTTATGTAATGTATCGACTTTGTTTCGGCATTGCACATTTTTGAAAAGTTAACTTTATTTTATCGTTAGGTTGTAATAACGAAAAGAAGTTAAAGGTAACTAAAGTTCACTTTAGCTAAAGTTATCTTTAACTAAACCCAACTTTAACTGCAAGTTGTAATAATGGCCCTAAGAGTTTTTAAGATGTTAACAGCTTGTGTGAGTAGGTTAAAGTATACCGATGCCCAGTATCATTAGAAGACTATGCTTTTTAAAAAAGTTTTGGCAACTGTGGCAGATATGTTACATACAACATTTTCATTGCCACAGGCCGTAGTTCAATAATTTTGTTTTTTTTTTCAATTATTTGCCTGTGCCTTATAGGCTCTAATATTGTATAATAATAACAATAATAATTATAATGATATAATGAAAATAAAATTATTAAATAAATACAAAATATAAGCATTTAAGGATTACAAAAATTTGTTTTTAATTAAAAAAAAATTATCAATTAAATTTCTAATAAAAAAAAACATTTTTTCCACTTTAAATTTACTTTTAAAGTTTTAATAAATATTTACGAATCCATTAAATTATTTTTAATTATTTTTTAAGGTTTTTTTTGTTTTTTGTTTTGTTTTACAAAATAATCCTTTTTTCTAGTCTTTTACGTTGCTGCAATGGTTTCTTGTTTTTTTTATGTTATGAAATCAATTTTTTATTTTATTTTCAAAATATTTAAATAATAATATTAAAAATATTGTATTGTATGTACATAATATTGTTGTTGTTCTTGTTGCTGTATTTTGTTTTTTATAAACATTTTTTTCTTCTGTTTTTAAATTTATTTTTCTTCGTTGCTAAATATTGTTTTGTTTTTATATTTTTCGTTTTATATTTCTTTTTATTTTCTTGTTTAAATTTTATTTATTTATTTATTTGTATTATTATTATTTTTAATAATAATTTTGGTTATGATTTTTAATTATTTTTGTATTCAAAAAGGTACTTTAGGAGTATCAGGTTTCAATTTTTTTCCATTATTTTTATATGGTTTTTCTATTTTATGGCTTTTAAATAATAATTCTTTAAATAAATAAGAATAAATTAGAGAAATAAACATTGGACTACAAAAAGGCAGAGCTTTAAAGCAAATTTATATTAAAGTTCAGCCACTTTAGATAAAAGTTGCACGGCCACGCTTCAAATAATGAATCAAACTCGCCATTTTTGTTAATGTGTTGATTAAATTATACTCACACGAGACTGAGAAGAGTTTGAAGAATATCAAAATACTTCTGATTTTCGGTACCTGCGTGGCATAACACATATCGACGCCTCCATTCTATAAGTGTACTTAGAACGTTTTTAATGTTCTTGCATTTTTAAATTCTACGTTCTCTAAATTAAATACTGTCAAAATCTGGTTAAGATGCGCCGATCCTTTCCGAAGTTATAGGGAAAAATCTACTTAGAATACACATATAATTGTATATCGCGTGAAAACTTTGAGCGCTCTTAACTCAAAAAAAACATTTTCGACTTAGAATGTTATAGAACGAAGGCGTCGATATGTTCTTTTATTCTTCACAACAAGAATACAATTCAGTTTGAAGGTTGAATTTTGATGTGTTGCTGTGCTAAGCAGAACAAATATTACCAACACATACGCAAAATTTGATCAGTTAAATTTGATGTGTCGCCATGCGCCATAAAACCATTGTAAGTAAACAGAAAACACTTTGCGGAAAACCTGCATAATACATATGTATATGGGCTCCATTAAAAATAGATTAGCTATACGAAAACCCAAGCATAGCTGTTTTTTTTGTAGTACAGTGTTATTTGTTGTGTCACCTTTTGCTGACAAATTCACTATTAGTTCTCGATTATGGTTCAGAAAAACAAGGACACGACAAAGGAAATCTAGGTCTATGACTTTATGATTGAGGGTAAGCTGATGCCATACTCATTAGGTAGGTTGGAGTGGTAGTTTTGATACCAAAAGCTCACTTGAGCACGCATAGCGGCCCGTTATAACGCCACAGATGAACGCAGTCTCTCTGCTGACCAACTTCCTCCAAACCAGGGAAGAAGAAGAAGTTGGTCAGCGTAAGGGCTGCACGCCATACTCATTATCTGGCATTGAAATTAACCAGACTTAAGGGCCAAGCAAGAGCCAAACAAATTCCACGCCTACATCGCCAACCAGTGAACACATTGTCGAAGAAACAAAATTTCGCTATCCTTGTAGACTAATAACTACAGATGGAGAAGCAAATGAAAAAATTAGACGAGACTTCCACCTAAAATTCTTATCTATAACTCATGAAGCATGAAGTTCGTACTGTTACAAGGCTGCGAAACATTGAACGGTACGCAAACCTCATTGGAAAACTATTGTGTTTCATAAAAAAATGCCTGCGTCGTATTTAAAAAAAATAAGAGAAAATGAGAAGCAGCACTACAACACTAAGGTAATTGTCATTGAAGTTTGTATCAGAAGCTCCTAGGGAACCTCTTTGAAGATCTGGATTACATCAGCACCAAGTGGGTTGCTTTGAATACGGGCAAGATAGTGCAGCAAATTTGGCAAAAGCCTGCTCAAACTCTATTCAGCATGATAGTTGAAGTCATTACTAAGCATTAAAATACAAGAACTTATGCGATTCATGCATAAGTCTTAAAGCAGGAGCTGTAGAGAAGAAAGAGAAGGGAAATATTTCTCACTTATTGGGCACATGCCCAAAGCTGTGGGAAAGCATTGTTATATCTACTGTACACGTGATATAAATGATGTATCAAATCCTAAGTGGAATCTTCAGAAGTTCCATATGATTCCAGAACTAAGGGAAATGGACGACTGTGTTACCATAATAGGTGGTATTTGGCCTCAGTTTATCGCTCCTAATTAATTGGACTTAAAAAGCTATGGGCTTTCCATTGTGTTTATTCTTATAGTTTTCAACAACAAAAATTTGAACCACTCCATGCCTTTAAAATAGTTCTTCGCCTAGAATAAAATCACATTCGTATAGTAAGCATACAGTGTGGTCAACACCAGACTCTGATGAAGCTTAAAAAACGCCTGCAAATATTAAAATTCCCATACATTTTTAAAGTGTTTTGGAGTAATACTTCAGCAGTGTTCTCCAAACGGAGGCCATGTCAACTTTGAAGGCGTCTCAATACTTGTTCAGTGGCGGGATTTTCCCTGAAAATATTCTGATTTACTCGGATAGCCAGGCTGCAATTATGTCCCTAACGAATGTAGTTCTAACGTCCATCCTTGTCCATGAAAGCCCAAGATTTCTTGGAGAAACTTCGGATCATTTCAAGGTAACTCCTATACGAGTTCCGGGACAAGGAAATCATTGGAAATTGCATTGCTGGTGAGCTCGCCAGGGCCGGTAGGGAGATAGCAATCTCTGACATGTTAAAGGGCATAGGTATTCCCATTGTTTCGAATATATATAACCTATTATATATCACCATGCTTAGCAATAAAACTGTTTAATGTAATTAACACACAGCAAGGAAAAAAATTTGGAGAATATGCTTTGCCACTAAGGTACTATATACCTTAAAGAGAAAGTAGACGTACTAGGAAGTTGGGTAGGTAGTTTAAAAGATTATATTCGAAAAAATAAAATAAAAATAAATAAAGAAAGGGAAACAAAAAATGTTTATAATTTTATTTTTATATATGTATTGTTTAATTATTTTTATTATTATTTCTGTTTTTTTTTTGTTTTTGAAATTATTATCATTTATTTATTAATTTTTCTGTTTTTATTTTTATTTATTTTAACAATTAAATACACACATATTTCTGTATTTGGGATTATTATTCATTTTAAATAAATGTGTACATACTTATATTTTTAATGTTTTATTTTTTTTATTTGAAATAATTTTTTATTTCTTTTTTTTATAGAAGATATTCGTTTACTAAGATTAAATTTAAATTTAATTTTTTTTTTTGTAATTTCGTTTGTTTTTTGTTTTTGTTTTTGTTTAAAATAATGATATACATGTAGAATTTTGTTTGATAGATACAGAGATATATTTTCCTTTAAATTAATTATTTATTTAAGATTTCTTTTTATATACTTAATATTCTTTATTCTTCTTTTTTATAAATAAATGAATTTATTTACATTGTGTTGAAGAGTTTTTTTTTTAAGATTTAAAGAATAATTCTTTAATATTTTTTTTATATTCATTTAAAATATTCTTTTTTTGTTTTGTTTTGTTTTCTTAAATAAAAAATATTTTTTTGGTTTTAAAAAGTAAGGAAGTGGCGAAATATTTTTATTTTTTATATTTAAAAATATTTTCCATTAAATTATTTATTCTTAATAATAATGTTTTGTTTTATTTTTAAGTATTTTAGACTTAAAATATTAAACATTATTTGTTTATTTATTTCTTTATTTAATAATAATTTTATTAAATTACTATGTATTATTTTTTATATGTTTTAACACGATTTTTTTCTTTCTTTTTCTGGCTTGTATTTTATTTTAACAATTTGTATTTTTTTTAATTATTATTTCTTTTACATTATTTTATTTTTTAATATTTAAATGTATTTTTGTGGGGGTGTGTTTTTATTTTTTGTTAATAATTTTTTTTTGTAGAATTTTATTTTTGTTTTTTCCTTTGTCTATATTAAATATTGCATCTTATATAATGGTTTTATAAAAAAATATTATTTAAAGCTTTGTTTTTTAATATTTTCTGCAATTTTAGTTCGTTTTTCAAACTTACAAAAATCATTCATTTTTTTTAATTTCTTATTTATTTATTTTTTTTTTGTTTGTTTTTTGAAACAAAACTTAATGAAAATTATGTTTTATTTAAATGAATACATTGGCCATATATATTGTACTATCACAAAACGCATTTAAAGTCAAAATAATTGCAAAAACAATTAAACAATTTAAAATCTATTTTTAGGCCACAATTTTACCGTAAATTTGAAGCCTATTTCTTGGAGCCCCCAGTTCTGACTTCAAATTGTTTAAAGTTTTTAGCCTTTCAACAACAAAATAAATATAATTTTCTATTAAAATGAATTGTTTTTTAAGGATCACTCCCAATTGTATTGAACTTAATTAACAGCTCCTCATTACTTTATTTAGGGAATGCGTAGAGAATAAAATAATAAGTATAGGCGCGATCAGAGTTTGCTTATAGGGTAGAGTCCTTCACCGCTAATGTAGAGTTTAGTTGTTGATAAAGTCTTGTTGAAACAGTCTGAGGCGGGCATTAACTGCCAAGGCTAAGTAGATGACATGGCTGTAGACAAATTTGGAAAACTCTGTGTAACATCGCGTGTTCTTAAGGTTAAGGATGAGTGGTGGCAAGATCATAATGGTACCATTTACTTGAAGTAGAGATGGAAATATTTGATTTTTAGGTGAGATCTGGGTCAGGAAAATCAGAAATAAAATATCTGCTGATAACTGTGGATTGGAAACTATATGGACGGCTCATATGGAGAGAATTTCAAGGAAGTGCAAAGGGCTTTCAGACATATCTTAAAGTTTTAGCCCAAAAATTGTGCACTGGATGTATGCTATGATGATCAGGCCAATAGTGATCAATGTGGTCATTGTTTGGATAGCCACGACGTATCTGATAACAGCTCAAAAGAAGTTGGACAAGATACAGGAACCAGCATGCGTTGGTGTATATGTTAAGAACCTATCCTACAAAGGCTTTGGAGGCTCTATTGTATATGATAGGGGAAACCAGTTCTTTGAAGACTGTAGTTAAGAAAATTCATGAAAAAATTCATGACCTAAAAAATCGAGCCCCAGTGGCAAATGCCGCGAAACAAGTCTTGATAATAAGTATTGACAGAGGAACCTGGAGGTTACATATTCATTTAAGAGGGGTGCCATACTGTGCGATACGTATCAGCTGAGGGCTAACATTTGGACGTTCACAGATGTTTTCCAAACGGAAATCTATGACATCGAAAGATATGCTCAAATCAACTTAAGCACACAAAGTACAAAGAACACGAAATGGAATTATTATCTGATAATTAGTCCACCAACCACAAATTCGGATCTTAGAAAGTTATCTTTAAAATAATATGGGCCTATTTGGGAAAGCTAAATCAGCTAAGCAATGAAAATAGTGTCACCCTCTGCAGTGCCCCAGAGGATTTCATGCCGCTAATGGGGCAGAATCTTCGTATGGAGTGGAAATTTTAAACTTTTGTTAGGTTGTCATACATCAAACTATCCTAGAGATGGAGGTTAGTAACCGGCCTTTTGACTGGAGGTTATAGATACAAAAATCACTTGTTCAGAATGAGTCCAACTGGCTGTCAGAACAAACTACAGTTCTCAATACAAAGCAAAATTACAAAAATCATAGCGCCTCGACATTTTTTTGCAAAAATTATACAACAACAGTGCAACATGGTGATGTGGAGCTATGGCTTCAGTTGGGTATCATCTTGTTTAGTTGATGTTAGTACAGATTGCTTCCATATATAAAAACTTATTGGGACAAAATCTAAAGGCATTGGATAATATCTCAGGCATACTGCCTACATTATTCGGGATTTACTTTTACATTAAAAGCCCAGACAGTTTAATACTCCTTCTCAGTCAATGGACCTTAACTCTATTGAGGATGTTTGGAAAGCATTAGCGAGAAACTGGCATATTGGATTGTGAATTTTCAAAAAGTACACCGGTTTACATATAACATTTTTCAAACTTTATTCTTTGACTGTATTTAATCAAGCTTAGGAAATAAAATTCTTGATATTAACGAATATTTTGAGATGTCATTGAAATCGTTTATCGTTTATAGACATAGGAAGATAATTATTATCTTTTTTATTTAAATTAAATGATATTTTTTAAAAATAATTAAAAATATTTATTAATTACCTTTAAATAAAAATAAAAATTATTTGATTTTTAAAAAATTTAAAAATTTAATCTATTTTTTTTTAATCTTTAAATGCATTTTGTTATGAATTAAATGAAAAAAAAATAAAAATTAAAGGTATTTATCTACAATAAAAATTCGTATGATTTTTAAAATTATTTTCTTTGTTTTTTTAAATTCTATTTTATTTATTTAAATCTTATTTAACTAACCAGACGGATGTATGATGTTCACTAATTACCAATTATAATGAAAATAAAAACAAATAAGCTTAAAAAATATTAAAACAAAAAATAATTATTTTTTAAGGATTTTTAATAATAAATAAAAATAATGTTTTTAAGAAAATAAAATAAAAAATTATTTGAAAATAAAAATCTAAATTGTTTTATTTATTATTTTTTATTATATTTTTATTATTACGTTATAAATTTAAAGTAAATTTAGCTAAACAAACTAAAAGTATGAGTAAAAATATTTTTGTTTAATTAAAATTGATTTTTTTTGTTTTAACATAAAATTTAATTTAATTAAATTTAATTTAATATACAACCTTTATACACACATATACGAATTTAATTTATAACTTATGCAATATTAATTGGAAATATTTTTAAAAATGAAAAAATTGTTTTTATTTTTTTCTTTACTAATTAATAGTTATTGAATTTTTCCAATTAAAATTGAAATGACAATTAAAAAATTAAATTAAAAATAAAATCTTTGGTTTTAAATTTATTAAAAAATTAAAATGTTTAAATTAAAATTTAAAAAAAAACGAAATTAAATTTTGTTTAATTAAATATAATTTTTTTAATATTTTTTTCATATATTTATTTGTTTATAATAATATTTGATTAAAAAAATTTAATTAAAATTTACAAAACAAAATAAAAAATTAGACATAAATTTTGTTTAATTAAAAATAATTTTTTAATTTTTTTTAACATAAAAAAAAGAAAATTCATACATATTGGACATAAATTTTGTTTAATTAAAAATATTTTTTTTAACTTTAAAAATTAAAAAAATTCATATATTTGTTTGGAACAATATTTGATTAAAAATTTTAAATTGGAATTTACAAAAAAAAAATCAGACATAAATTTTGTTTAATTAAAAATAATTTTTTTTAATTATAAAAATTAAATAAAAATCATATACTTGTTTATAATAATATTTGATTAAAAAAAAATTATATTGAAATTTACAAAAAAAAAATCATACGTAAATTTCTTTAATTGAAAATAATTTTTTTGGTAATTTTTTTTAACTTTAAAAATTAAAAAAAAATCATATATTTGTTTATAATAATATTTGATTAAAAAAAAAAATTATATTGGAATTTACAAAAAAACGGACATAAATTTTGTTTAATTAGAAATAATTTTTTTAATAATTATTTTTAAAACATAAAAAAATTTTGTTGTTTATAATAATATTTTATTCAAAAATAAAGTTTTTGTAATTAATATAAAATATTTAAAATATTATGAGTCTATAATGAATAGCAACTGCACTTTAGTTGCCTTGCCAGGCCACAAAAAATTTAAAAAAAATTTTGTTCAATTTTTTCTTATTTTTCTGCATGCTATTAATGCAACTGAAGTTCAGTTGCCATCCACTAATTGAAGCATTAAATAAATTCTTGTTTTTTTATTATTTTAATTTGTTTAACAAGCACAAAACTTAAACTTATAGCTTAAAAATCTTGTGTTTGGTTTTTATTTATTGGATTTGTTTTTTTTTTTTCTATAACAGAATTATTTATTTTTTTGTTTTTACTTAATAAAATTATAAAAAAACTAAGTTTCTTTTTTATTTTATAACTTAAATTTTATTTGTTTTTAATTATTATTTATTAATATTTAATTTATCTTTTTTTCTTTTAATGGTAAAAAACATCAAACAATTTTTGTCACCTTCTCACTCGTTTAAATGTAAAAATATTTTTGGGTTTTTCTTTCTTTTTATATTTTTTAATTTTTACTTTTTATTTTAAATAATAATTAATGATTATTTAAAATATAATTATTATACATAATCAATTAGCATGAGCTTTTATTTTAAGGTATGTGTTCTGTTATTTTATTTATGCTTCTTCTTCTTTTTAAATTATAATTAATTTATTTATATTACAACCTGACTGGGAAGGGAGGGAAAATTTAAAAAATTTTAAAATAAAATAAAAAAAAATAAAAAATATTTTTGAAATAAATTCATATCAAAATTAGTTCTCTTTTATATTTTGTTAAAAACAAGCAATTTTTTTGAATAAAAATTACTAAAAAAATGAAAAAAATAATACAAATGCTTTATTTAAAGTTATTAACGCCAGGAATGGCATTTCGCCGTAAGGCTTTTACTCAAAAAATTTAAAAAATTTTAAATTTTTGTTTACAATTGTCTACCAAAGGAAAAATAATTCTGAAAATACAAGAAATCATTTTGTTTCCAATCAAAATCTAAAATATCAGATCTGAGACAGTGTCTTAATAGTAACACGCTTGCTATAAAAATAAAGGTTTGAGACTTGGCTAAGTGTTAGCTCCTACTATTAATTAACATCGTAGTAGACAGTAATATTAGAACAAGAGTTAGCCAGTTTAGTAGAGAAATTTATTTTCTGCCCTTGGCTAGAATAGTAAACTTTATTAAATCAAAATCCAATCAAGCTAAGGGTTTTCATACATCTCGTCTGTAACAATTCTAAAACAGAGGATTCTAGCACTAAAACTACAAAACACTCATCCTGCCCATGCTCCTTTATGGCTCAAAGGCATGGACACTACGAAGCACTAATGCAGCAGCCTTGCGAATTTCGAGAGAAAAGTCTTACGTAAGATCTTCGGTCCCGTGCGAGTTAATGATGATTTCTGCATCTGATCCAACAACGGGCTGTATGAAATCCTCAACGACATGGGTGTTGTGCAGCATATTAACATTCAGCGCGTGCGCTGTCTCGGTCATGACGTTCGAATGGAGGAGGCTGCTTTGGCGAGACGGGTATTTAATGTGAGAATTTGCAGAAGTCGGCGAAGAAGACGACGACCTTCTTTGAGTTCGAAGGACCAAATCGAGAAAGCCCTGTCATCGACTGATGCGGCAAGCTGGCGAAGATTCGCAAGAAGCAGATGCGCCTGGAAGGATGTGTTAGGGAAGGCCGAAATCCGTTAAATGGGTTGTTAATGGCCAATTGAGTGAATTAGTAAGTGATTCTAGAACAGAATCCAAAGCAGCTGATTCCTTCCATCAAGAAGAGAAATCAAACCATGCCTATGGCACCTGTAAGGCTCTCTATCGTATCAAAAATTCGATTGCTGTGTTAAGTCCATACTGCTATAGGGAAATAAAATAAGCACAAAAGCACACAAAGTCTGTCGGTGCGATGTAGTTCTTTAGGTCCTCTTTTGGCGTTCATTAACGTAAGGTTAGGTTAGGTCGAAGTGGTAGTTTGATTACCAAATCTCACTTGAGTACGCATACCAACCAGTTGTGACGGGCAGTCACTGTACTGATCGAATTCTACTTAACAAGGTAAGAAGTTGGTGTCAGTGTAACACGAGACAATTGCGTATGGGGTCTCAGTTGTAAGAGCGTTATTCTGCTGGCTACTATTCCACTGCTCAGTACAGATTCAAGAAACTTTATATTGGTATTGGTGGGTCTAGCATCCCTTGAGTTAGAAGTAATACGTCCCGATATTTACAACATCAAGGAACAAAAATCTATGTTTCCCTAATGATTTAGCAAATATGGATGTTAGGAATATTAGTTTTCTTTTCTTTGGGTATCTATCTAATCGATAAGTGGAAATCACGTTGGACGAACCAGTGACAAGATCAGAAACATTCCCGGTGTGACGTTATTACTGGAACGCCTTAGCTTTAACAAAGCATGGTACGCTCAATTTATTTTTTCCGTGAAAGAAGCTTTTGTGAGGAAGTGAACTGCCCTTGGGGAACATAGGTACTGATGACATGTCGTATTACAATGGACATAGGGATTTACAGTAAGGATGGGAGAGCACAAAACACGGACTTGATGAGTTTGCTCATTGCGGCATTTATTAGAAGAAAAATAGCAGCGTTATTGGTATTAGTGACTGGTAAAAAAAAGTTGAATGCTTGTGTGTTGCTTGTTATAACATCACAACCTTTGAGGGCCAACTTTAGGAGGGCTTTGTGAGATTTGTTGCGGTCCATTTTTTATTTATTTTCTTGTTTCTGTGTTTGTCTCAAACCTCTTAGGATACTAATGATTGCAGTGGCTTTCCCACATGCTGTAAGGTATATCGGGAAACCTATTTCTGGTACAACAGTTGTTGGTAGTTACAGTTCATCGTATACCTTTCGCAGCATAAACAAAAAAACGGAAAGTTTTTGAAAAATTCTACTTTAAACTGAAAATTATTTTCGTCTTCCCAGTCTGTTTCGGTTTTCTTTTTTTAAATTCTTTTTTGTTTTACTTGTTGTTTTTGTTTGTTTATATTTTTTGTATTATATTATTAAATAATATGTACTAAAAATGTTTGTATATTTTATGATTTTTTTAAAACTAAATACACACACACACTCACTACATTTATTACAATATTTTGTTTGTTAATATTTTTAAGAATCTTTTTTTTTGTGTTTTTTTTAAGGGGATAATAATTAGAAAAAAAACTCATTCAGCAATGAAGCCAAAAACAAAAAAGAGATTCAAAATATTTGAGACAAATTTACAAAAATGTTTGCCAATCTCAATTTTTAATAAAAAAAAAAACATTTCATTTGCTACGCATATGGACAGTGTTGCAAAGAATAATAGCAACAGTTTCTTTTTGCTTAATAACCCGTTAGAGAAATAGGCATACACCGAACTTTGAAAGAAAAAATAGCAATACTAGGGACACTTTTATGTACTTGAACTGTATTTGAACTGCAATCAATCGTTATAAGCCGAACATAATTGTGTCCAGAGGATGGCAAATGGAAGTGGTTTTTCTAAAATTATTATCCCGTATCTTTTCTTTTGTTTTCTTTTTAATGAATATTATTCATACGTAGTTTAGTTTATTTATAATCAAATATAAATTTTTATTTAATATTTAATTCTATTCATTTTGTTTTTGTTTTTTTTTTGTATGTATAATAAATTAACTTTCGTTTATTTTATTTTATTTTTATTTTATTTTTTTTTTTAATCATTTAGTAACAATACAACCAACACACCCTGTATACCAAAACCCAAAGAGAAAATATTTCGAAAAAAAAAATTCCTATGCGTGTGCGTTTATGATGTATTAGAGAGAGAGTGTAAGAGAGCGAAAGAGAAACAAGCTTTACAAGCTAACTCCTTCACTCACACACATACTATATACATATGCATACTCAAAACAAAATAAAATCAAAACAGAACCTTGCTAATACACACACTTTCTCTCTCTCTCCCTCTCTCTTTATTATTAAAAAAATTAATTATAAATTCACAGAGAGAGCCAGAGAGAGATTCAATTGCATTTCAATTGCATTCAATGCTGTAATCATTCATTGTCTTTCTCTTCTCTTACTCTTTGGGAGTCATTTAACAACTGATCTCGGAGTGTTTATCTTTATAACGTTCGGCATAGCCTTGTATAGTAAATGGTGGAGCATTGGAGCCGCCTCCACCACCACCACCAGCACCACCGCTACCATTACTGCCAGACCCAACACTAACAACACCTCCACCACCACCACCACCACCACCATTGCCGCCGCCGCCACCTATTGTAGGCGCAGCAGCTGCTGCTTTCGTTAGGTTGCCATTCATTTTGTTGACATTGAGTCCGTTTGTGCTTTTGTGCAAAATGCTGCCATTGAGCTTATCGCTGGCGGTACCCATCATTAGGGTGATGCTGTTGTTGGTGGTGGCGGGATCACTGTTGTTGCTCTTTAGATTGCCCACTGAGTTGGACATCATTTGGATGTTGGCATACGACGAGTGCTTGTTATTGGGTGTACTTGTATTAGTTTGTGTTGTATTTGTTGTATTTGTTATTGGAACTGTTACGGTATTGTTCAGACTCTTAGTTAAAGCGGCCGGATCTAATGTTATGCCATCCAGCTGTGATGAGAACGATAATGGCGGTTGTATAGTTGTGGGCGTTGGCTGTGGCGTATCCAAACTGATGAGCGTTGTCTCTTCGTTGGCGGCATTATGCGTTGACGTGCATGTAGTGCCAATGCTGTTGTTATTATTATTGTTGTTGCAGTTGTTGTTATTATTGTTATGTATTGTCCTTAAGCCATTGGAGACAGGCGATCTTTGACTACTGCTGCTATAGCCGCTGGTATTGCCAGGACCCGCATTGCCCATTGAGACGGTGTTTATGCTTTTCTGGGAACCATTTGCTTGATTCAATAGCGGCTGATCGCTTTTGGAGTTGGGCAATATAAACGAGGTCTCCCAACAGCCCTCATTATTTGCCGAGCAATTATTCAAGTATTCACACTCAGCCTCTGGCCCGCCACCATTGCCTTGTGGTGCCGAGGGTGAGTTAACACCAGGCGGTGTACAAACATTGGTTCCTGTCGTTGCCATCTGTACCACTGGGGCAGATGTGTTAATAGTTTCGCTTTGAGCCACATTGGCCATGATTTGATGCTGTGGATTATGGGTAATGCCTGGCAAGGGAATCAGATAATCCGATGTAGTGGGTACCTGTAGGCATATATCATCGACACCCTGCGGCCGTATTATTGTTTGATCTCGTTCATTGGAGGGCGGGCGTAAAATATGTGGTAATGGTGCATTCATAACAGCTGGATCCTAAAAATTCACACCAAAAAAAATAAATTTAAATAAATTTCCAGGTGAATGGACTTGTCCGCTAATAAACTTGCCTCTGTTACGGTCTTTAGTCTTTCTAAAAGACTAGAGAATGTGGGACGATCTTCTGGTGTGGGATTCCAGCAATCGGCCATGATTTTATAAATGACAGGCGGACAGCCAGGTGGTGTGCCCAAGCGTCCGCCATTGGTAACCAACTGCATGACCTCAGGATTAGGTAAACCGGTATAGGGCATCAGGCCCAAACTGAAAACCTTTAAAACACATACAAATTGGAAACATTGTGTAAGCAATCCTATTGAGAAACTTACCTCCCACAAGAGCACACCAAACGACCAGACATCTGTCTTGGAAGTGAATATACCATCTAGGAAAGCTTCTGGCGGCATCCATTTGATAGGCAGCATAGCTTTGCCGCCCTTGCGATAATAATCACTTCTGTAAATATCTCGGGCCATACCGAAATCGGCTATTTTCACCACTCTACCAGGCCCCTTACTGCTCAGCAAACAATTGCGTGCCGCAATGTCACGGTGTATGAAACGCTGGCTCTCCATATAACGACAACCCTTGGCCACATCTAAAGCGCAAAATACCAAATCTTTCATGGTTAATGGTGATGGACGCTCTGGCTTATGGCGTCCTTCACGCAGGAAGTTCTTTAAATCACCTCCTGCCAAAAGTTCCAAAACAATAAAACGGGGATGGCGATCAAAGCAGACTCCTATCAGATGCACCATGTTGGGATGATTGAATTTAGCCATGATGGCTGCTTCCATTAGGAAATCTTCCTCTGCTTGACGTGTAGACATTTCTGGTAGTGTTTTAACTGCTACCGGCATTTCGACGGCATCACCATCACGATGTCTATAGAGACCCTGATAAACCTCACCAAAGGCACCCTGGCCCAAGGCTCTGTAATTATTATTAGAGAGAGTTCGTATATGAAGAGTAACTTCGTTTCTATTTTTGTGGATTTTTTTGAACTTACTTGACTAGACGTAAACTTTCCCTGGCCACTTGGGGTAAACTTTGTACATTGATGGTGCCGTTTATGAGGTCATCGCAACCATAATTTGGATTAAAGTTGTTCAGATTGTTGTCATCGATATTGTGGCGCAAACGGGTCAGTTGCATGTCCTGTTCCATAAGCATCTTATGGCGTTCTTTAGCCATTTTCTTGCGTTGATAACGGTTATCTGAATGTATGGAAGACATTAAAAATTATCTCAACGTGCTCAAGTATTTAAAACGTCATAAGAGTGATATTAGTAACACATTAGACCAGTGCTTAACGTGAGTATCGTCACGATGGCATGCCCCATGGTGTTCTAAGCGCGGGTGGAAACAATGCGTCTACCAACGGCCCCACGCACAATGATGCAGCCTCATGATAGGACTACCATAGTAGTCCGTACAACCATACGTGAGTACCAATTCAAAACCATACATTTCGACATGACTTCCCTCTTAATTAGAGGGCGGAGACTACCTAAACTATCTAAAAGAGATCCGGACTGGGGCTCTCTTCAATCTCTGCTCAATATTGAAGCTAAGAGTGGTAACGGGTTATCAAGCAGTATCTGTTTTTACTTACGGTATCTAAAAATCCCTTTTTCTCTTTTTAATACTTACATAACATGACGATAAGAGCAGCCAAACAAGCGATTAACAAGAGCATTAGCACCGTAAAGAAGGATATCAAATATTTCACTGGTATGGTCTCAGTTATAGGCACTGAAATAGAAGACACGGTTAGAACATATGAACCGATTTCGTTGTAAGACAACATAGTTCAACTTACTGTCACACGATGATGAATTATCTTTGCGTATTCGCCAACCCTCAGGGCAAATACATTTAACCGAAGATCTGTCCTCATCTAAAGCCAAGCATCGATAGTCACAACCGCAACCCTCAATTGCAGGTATTATAATCACCGAACCGGCACCCAGATTAGAACCTTCATAAATGGCATTCAGCTCCTTAATAGTGCGTGTGGTTGTTATGTAGGAAGTGCCGCCTTCGCCATTAGACTGATTAAGGTATACGTCACCGCCAGCATAGCCGCCACCACCACCTCCAGTGTCACAGCCACCACCGCCACCACCAAAACCGCCTTGACCATGGCGTTTAACATTCGAACCGTTATTCTCCAAGTCGACATAACAAGAAAATCCGCCTCTGCCACCCAGCAACAAAGCAGCACCATACCTTGCATCCAGCGCCTGATCAGTGTGTGCCCGCCAGCCACCACCTGGGCCAGCAGTTTTCTTCGGCAAAGGTTCACCATGTATTTGACCGGTTAAGCCTTTGCGATTGGGGTTATCTTTCTGGCCATGCTGGAAATCTTCATCCAAATAACGGCCTATACCCAAACCACCACCACCTGCCGACACTATAAGCGGCACAGGTTCATTTCGAGCTGAGTTTAACTGCAGACAGAAGATTGATCAGTTAAATTTCCCCCATTTAAAGAAAGACGGAAGTACTCACACTACTTACCAGAAAGACATAAGAGGCTCCACCTCCTCCGCCTGCACCAAATTCGAAACTCATGTTCTTCAGCATGTGCTGTTTGGACGTGAAACTGTATTTCTTTAAGTCTGATTGCGCTTCATTCGAACCACAACCGTCTTCTTTGTAGCCCAACGATTTTATACAGCCATTTTCACCCTGTTGGCCCACTAATATGTAAAGTTCCTCATTTTTATGCAATTCCAAAACAGCCACCGCCACAGCGCCACGTGATGAACCCACTCCACCCGAACCTAAACCACCGCTAGCGCCTTTGACAATGAAACTGAAAACGAGAAATTTTATAAGTGGAAATGCAAACCAAGTTTCGCAAAGTATTGAATGCAAAGGTTTCACTTACGTATAGAAACCTTCATGGGGCACTCGCCATTTCTGCGTACCCTTAAAGGGAATTTCGTCTGCAACTCTTACTTCCTTTAGTACACGACTTCGATTGTGGGTGCTGTAGAAGGCTTCACATTGGGACTGTGATGGACCCAACATGCCGCGATTATCACAAGTGCCCAGTTCCAGATCTACAAGAACAAGAGGTATACAATGTGATCCAAAAACGAGTGTTGACGAGGAGCTACTTACAGTTATGATTGGCAAAATCTTTATGCGTAGGACTTTTCGTGTGCCGGACATTCCAATAATTATAGCCGTTCAAATGTTCCGGTGGTATATTGATGCCAAAACACTCGGGCGACAAAGAGAAATCGTCTACAGCCACATCCGAATAAATGCGCATACCCATGCGGGCCTCAAACTGCAAATAGTATCTGAAACAAGGACACACAATAACTTAGAAAAGCAGTGGCAGCAAAAAGAAACAATTTCCCGTATTTACCTGGAGGTTATGTTGGGTAAAATATATTCCGCTCTTAGCCAATCCGCACCCTGGTTCTTGGTACTCCACCAGAGTGTGGTGGTTATATTCTCTTTCTCCTTCATTTCAACTACGGACAGATTAATACTTCCGGGATTTTTGCCAAACTGATGTATATAGAAGCGTACAACACACGAGTTACGATATGGCGAATTGGGATCACCATGCACTGTTGGTGGTGGATTAAATGTACGTGAAATCATGATGGCATTGCTGGCAAAACCAATTGATGGTCCCTTTTCGCTATTATTGCTATGCTGATTCATATTCACCAGCATATAATAGCCACTGGTAGAGTTCAACAAATTCTGGGACGTATGATCACTATCCGGGCCGGTGTCGTAGGTAGGCGAAGAGCCCGTATGACGAGACCACGATAAAACAGTGCGTCCCGAATCACGCCAGCCGCACCAGTCATTCTCAAAATCACACCGCGCTCCAAAGGGTATCTTTTCGCAATTCAATTGCTCATCTTCGTCATTGTCACAGTCCCTCGTTATATCACATATCCTAGGCAAAGGTATGCAAACGGGTACCTTATTCAGTGTGCATTTCACCTGAGAAGTGTTGCACTTCTCCGCCTTGGCACCCTCCGGAAAACAATTTATCATTCTCAAGTTATCTATGGCCACATGAGCCTTCTGACCCTCCAGCAGTTTGGGCACAATCTCAAAACCCAAACGAAAGTTTCGAGAAATACGGCCTAAACGATAAATTTTCTTTTCCCATTGACGATAATTATCGCCAACTATTTCGGCTGGCACCCAAGAGCTCTCCTGTGAATGTAAAGGCTCTACCACCACACGCGACAAGCCATGGCTCATGCCACTCTGATGCATATACACCTCCAGATAACATTTCTCCATGGTGGTAACAAATTCGGGCGACGTTAAATTGATCGGTGCAGTAGTGGGTGTCAGTCGAGCATATAAGAAGTGACCATTGGCATCATCGAGATTATCGGCTAAGGGTCCTGGATATAAGCCGGTCATATTCTTCTTGGAAACTTCACTACCAGTCATTATATGAAAACCATCCGATTGATTTTCGGTCCAATTCCAGGCGCAACGCGTCTCAAAATTACAGCGTACACCCAACTGATCCTCAATAGCGGAATTTTGTGTGGCTTCAGTGTTTATTACATAGGGATTCTGTAAGAAATAAAAAAAATTTGTTCAAGTAAAATGGGAAAATGAAAAACTATGCAGAATTAAAGTTCACCCCAGGAACCATAAAATATATATAAAAACTCCATACATAGAGATGGCAACCCTATCATTCTAGAACTTGCTACAGTAATTTTTCTGCCCATTCCATTCGTAAAATTTAATTTAATTTAAGTTTTCTTTATAATTTAATTTGTTTTTTTTAATTTGTTTTTCCCATGCACTTTCTAAAAATAACTCTGGACCGACAGATGAATGCATGTCGAATAAGTTTCAAAGCGTATTCTGCGAATATTTGTTTGGTTTCATGGCTTTACTTGTACAAATACATGGATTTTCTCATCCATTATGCTCTATAAAAGAAGGGAGAACATCATGTCACTATTTGAAACGAATGTGACTATGTGTGTCAACACATATGGATGTGTTTATAGCCCCTCTGGCAGTTTTGGTTTTCAATTTATAAATGAACAGAGAGTCTATAAATATACGCGATATAAACTATGTATGCTCAACCATGTCACACATTCCAACAGTCTGTGACAGAGGGAAAGAATATTTCCTAGAAACTGGAGGAAGAAAAAAAGTCGAAACAATTCCCTGCAATGCCATCCAACATTAAAGATGTTTAAAGGAGATTTTAGGCATCGCATTTGGGACAACGGGTGTATTTTGAACGTAGAAGGGAAACATTTCTTTTCGGGTGAGGTTTATTTGGCAGTCATTTAATTTTTAATGTTTATTTCATGTAAATAATGCCAGTGTTGGTCTCCAATTTTGGCATACTTTTCCCAGCATTTCGGCCAGTACGGCTTGAATTGTGGCTGACTTGTCTTTTTACATAAGAGAACTCACTAAACGTCACAAAAAATAATGTATTTGAGTCAGATCGCATGATCTTGCTGGCCAATGGTCTGATCCAATGCATGTAAGGCAAACTGGTCTGGAAGTGTGTTAGCATCCGAGTGTTTTGGCATTAATATAACACCGGAACATTTGAAAGGCTACAATTATTGGAATGTCTGACCCAAGGAAAGTCCTACGCATAAAGATTTTTACAATCATAACTGTAAGGATCTCCCCCATAACATCATGTAGGAGCACGTTGTATACTTCTTGTTCTTGTAGATCTGGAATTGGGCACTTGCTATAATTGTGGCATGTTCGGTCCTTCACAGTACCATGGTGAAGCCCTTTAAGGGTATGCAGAAATAGCGATGGCCCCATGAAGGTTTCTGTACGTAAGCAATCAGTAAAGCCTACTTTACACGCTCCCACAAGTAATATGATCTGTCAAAATTTTGTGTAGAAGAGTGCGGATGTGATCGTTTGAACGTACTATGTAATGAAACCATCACACATTGAGAGAAAATACGGATGAAAAGTTTGACAGTCGGCTCTCTTCATTTTTTGAAATGATTCAAAAAACAAGCAAGTCGCATTAGATCAGGGATGTATTTTTATGTAAACACATAGAAAAAAGTGTAACAGCTGTTTTCATTTTACTTTGTTATTGTCTTATACCGATCATGTAAACGCAAAAAATATAAATTATACGACTTTTATTCCCTTTTTTGTCATACAGATGGAATTTCATTTTACTTTTTCATTAAGCCGAAAGTCCATACCATGCGTTTTGCATAACATGCGTATACCGAAAAAGTAGAATCAGTGTATTTGATTGTGACAAGTTACAGAAGAAAAAGCATAATATGCATAGACGCATACAAAGTAGGATTACTTTCTACTTTTCTATGCGAATAATGCAGTGTTGGAAAATGTCAGCAGTTTTTTAAACTTGGCATGCCAAATTATATACTATTGTGAATGGTTTCTACAAATATATTTAAATAGTGCATTACTATTTTCGCATTTTTCTTTATTTGTATTATAAAAATATTAATAAACACATATTTCATAACAAAGTTTATTACTAATTTAAGAGGAAAATACATTAAAATACATTTTTTAACAAATTTCTTTCATGAACAAAATATGTATATGATGATTGTTTATACATATGTATGTATATGATTGTTTTTATGTACTGAGTGTCATCTATTTTGAATTTATTAATTTGTAAACAAGAAAAATGGAGGATAAATTTACTGAAAACACTCGTCTTGTGTTCTTTTGAGGATTTTCGTAGGCCTTAACAGCACAATACAATGTAATTTTTGTGTAAAACTATTAATAATAAAAACAACTAATAACAATTTTTAATTTTTCCTTCAAAGAAATTAAAAAATTTTGGCAACTTTCAGCAGGAAAAATTTTTTATGAGCAGTACGTCTTATTTTGATCTTATTATATTTAGCTTCTTAATTAACTCTTGCTCAAGAAACTATACTCATTGTGACCGAAATTCACCAACATTTCGATTAATATTTAAATATTTAAGAATCTTTAAACTTTTCATTGACGAAATTAAAATATATTCCAAATTTTCCCCTTTTTAACACAAAATAAATGTTTGTTTACATTTAATTTTTTTACTTTATCTGCCAGTTTTCACTCTGTATATCTGTTGCTTCTAACACATTTGCCTCGCAAAACTTATGACATTTTTTTCTCCCTCTAAATTGACCTGTCCTTTTATGTTATGAGCGTTTTTCAAATGTAAACTCATAAATTTAAATAAACTCATAAATTTGAAATTAATGTCATAAATTCTTTTAAATTACAATTTGATTTTCTATTTTTTCCAAAAATGTTCTTGTTCGCTTGTTTGTTGTTTACCACAACAGCTGATGAAAACAAAAAACCAGTCGCATAAACGCATTGTGTGTAACTTGCAATAAAATCGGCATAGAAAGCAAGATTCGCAAGGCGCATGAAAAGGGTGGTATGGACTTTCGGCTTTAGACTTTACGTACGTAAAGTATTACCGTGTGAAGTGGGCTTAAGCACATAGAGAAAAAGTGTAACAGCTGTTTTCATTTTACTTTGTTATTGTCTTATACCGATCATGTAAACGATCTATTTTTTGTCATACGGATGGAATTTCATTTTACTTTTTTATTAGACTTTACGTACGTAAAGTATTACCGTGTGAAGTGGGCTTAAGCATTGCCACTCAGTTGTAGTAAAAATAGTTTCTGGAAGTTGCCAGACCAAAAATTAGTGAAGTATAAATAAAGAGACAGTAAATGTTGCCAGTGCAGTTGTGCAAAAAAGAGCAGAACATAAACAGAAGTCGTCGTATTCGTGTATTGACTTATTAGACGTGATTTTCGTATAAATAGTGCAGCATTTTATATTCTAAAGTTCAATTTTACTCGATGTTATCTTACAATCTACAAGAATTATTCGTTTTTAAAAGTTAAAAATATCACGGCATCGTTTGGAATACTGTCGTGCTTCAAGGGAGAGAAGAGGAATTCAGATGTGGGACTTATTATTCCATGATCTCAAAATTTCTCAATTTCATGCTAAATTGGAGTTTAAAGAGTTCTGTGTTCTATTGAACAAATCTAACCTAACATAACCTAGTTGAATTTAACATAACCTAGAATTTTGCAATGGTCCTTTAGAGCTTTACCTCGCAAACAGGCGTGTTTTTGTTCCCCTCCTGTTTCTCAGAATATCTTATGAATATACTCACAGCCTTCTGCTCCCTTTTGAATTTATTATTCGTTTACTATTTTGTGTAATTAGTTCCTGTTTTTTTTTCTAAGTTCTCTTTACTTTGTTTGCCCCTTAAACCAAAGAGAAAGGAACGGCGTTTTGTTTATTCAGTTCAGTTTATTGATCGTCATCATCATCATCAACATCATCATGATTTGAAATTGAATTTTAATAACAAAAACAAAACACGAGAAAAACAATATTGAAAATGTAAAATAAAGAAAAAACTAGGGAGGGGAGAGGAAAACATACAAAAGGATTAAAGATACAACAAAACTAACAACAATAATAAGAATTTATAATAACAATGAATAGCATTGAAACCAAAAGGAAAGAAAACAAACAACAGGGTTTGTCGTGCCAAAAAATATGCATTCGCCAATGTTACCAGAGGCAAAATAAAAGAGAATGTGTGTGGAAATTGTTTTTTGTGGCAACACAATATCGAAAAGCCCTATTGAATAATACAACAAAATTATTACAGAGGGCTTAAATTAAAATTAAAAAAAATATATAAGAAAATGTTGCCTTATAAACATAAAACATTTAAAGAAATTAAAAATAATATTTTAATAATGAAATGAATAATGAAATTGGAATTCGTATAAAATTTCCATGGAAATTATTTCGAAAATTGGAGGAGAGTTTTTCCGCATCCACAGCAATATTATAAGTAATATGGAATATGCCTGTGAAAAGCTTAAATTTTGTTGCGAAGACAAAAAATAAACATTAAATATGTTCATTCTGGAAACATAAAGAAAGACCAAGAAGAACAAACAATAACAAATCAACCATTAGGTTAAAAAGATAAAGAATTATAATAAGACCCAGAAAGATATCGAAATTCCCCGGAAGGTAAATACAAAAAAATAAAATTAAAACAATAAGAAAACAACAGGCAGATCTGGATGTTGCCAGACCAAAAATTAGTGAAGTGTAAATAAAGAGACAGGAAATGCTGCCAGTGCAGTTGTGCAAAAAAGAGCAGAGTATAAACAGAATTCGCCGAATTCTAGTAGGTAGTATATAGGCCTATTAGACGTAAAGCCAGGGTTCGAGCCCCAGGCCAGACATCAAAACAAAAATACAAAAAAATATTTGTTCGGCGGATTCCTCACAGCAGATTTCCGGCAAAAACTAGGAGAGTAAATAAAAATTGCCATGAAAAGTTTTTCAAATATCTGTCGTTGTCGAAGTCGACTCTAAACTATAGGTTCCGCTACACATAAAAATAATATTTTAAATTAGCACGCACAACATAAGTGGTGTGAGAAACTAGGTCGTAATCCTGACTGAAGGGTTGTAATGACCAATTATGTATGTATAAACAGAAGTTGCCGTAGTCGTATGTTGGCTTATTAGACGTGAGGCCACGGTTCCAACCCCTGGTCAGACATTTCCAACAAAACGAAATATGAAAAAATATTTCTGCAGCGATTTCCTCTGTGAGAGTAAATATAATTGCAATGAAAAGTATCTCAAAAATCTTTCCTTCGAAGTCGACTTTAAACTGTAGGTCCTGCCACTCATGTATAAAATTAACGTGCACAACAGAAGTGGTATGAGAAACTAGGTCGTAATCCTGACTCAAGGGTTTTACGGTTCAAGTTTGATCGCGTAAAGAATTGTTAGCTCGGTGTTAATAATTAAACTCCATAAATACAATAAAGATAAATACAATAAAAATTAATTTTAAAAAATTAATTGACCTTAAAGTGGTTCGATTAAAAACAAAGTAGCTGAACTGAATCTATATACAGCTGGCGCAAAAAATGAACCACAAAGGAGATTGAAGAGCTTCCGACATCACAGTATCGACTATGAGTTCTTCGGTGAGTTCGAAGAATACGGGAACAAAAGAATTTTGGTACTACCCGCTAGAAAAATAAGCAAAGACAGTAGAAGAGAAGAATAGAGAAGCCCAACTATCGAATATAACTGTCATAAATGAAGGCCAATATAGATCGATCACAGGTGAACAAGTTTCAAAATCGGTTTAAAGGCAAGGTTTTTTTCTGCTCTTTCTTCAGTTTTCCAGATTGAACGCTGATACTTATAGCATAACGCAATACACATAAACAAATTATTTCTAACTTGCAGGTAACCCTATTAGGTTGTACGAAAAGGATATTTCTTCGGTGACTTTATCTCAGCAGTATTCAAGCAAAAATTTTGACACAAAATGAAATTACCATGAAAAGTTTCTAAAGTCTATTGTTCGGAGTTGACGTTAATCCCGCCACACATGAATAAAATTAGCACACACAACATGAGTGGTGTGAAAAGCTATGTATGTAGGTCGCAATCCGGACTATGAGGTTGTAATGACCGATTAATGTACGAACTTGAAAGAAATAAGGGACCTCATTATCACTCCAAATAATATTTTCAGTATCTCAGATCTCCTGGGAAAAATAATATCCCCAAAGAACGTCAGAGGGAGATTAGTGAGCAAAGTCCCTCAACATCATATCCAAAATAACAACCCAATATATTTTCACAGAATGCTTTGTATTTAATCAACGTCAAAATGTAACCTGCCTTCCTAGGTGGAGAAGCGTATACAAGGCAACAGCTACTGAGCACATAACGAATCCTCTTCAAATGATAATCTCACCCACTGTTTCCCTATACTTGACTTCATCCTCTTGTTAAAGCCAACGAGTCTCTGCTGAACGACCCAAAGCGCAATATTTTTTTTTGGAATCCAATTCGTTGGCTTAATCAGCCCACTTTATAAACGAATCACTTTATGGTGCCATCCATCCGTGGTAGAGACTAACTTGCTTTACGGTAGACTGGCATCGTCTAAAGCTATGCGAGATTCGCGTACAATCCAATTGTAGACGGAGCAGCAATGACTAGCACTAAATTGCTCAGTTCAGCAGATGTCCTATTTGCCTGCCTTTGAGCAAAAGTTTTTGAAAGCGAAGATTTGTGTGGTTGCATATTAGTTATGTATTATATTCTATCCTTTAATTCATTGCTTAAGGCCAAAACTTCGGACATAGGTCCTCCTTTAATAACGAGCCTACACATGCGCGTTTGCTCAAAGAAAATCTAAAACTGTGTACATTCTACATATTGCCTACTGCCTAATATGGTTCCGATAACTAAGGATTCTGCTACTATGAATCTGCATTCTGCCCCCTTGGCTTAGTGAATTTCTGTGGCATTTAGTGCATGCCGAACACCGACCTAACCTAGATCCTAAACAAAATTTCTCATATTCAGATTATCCTGTTTAAATCGCAAATGCATCCTTCATTTTCAATAACAAAAATCGATAACTTTTCAACTTACCGACTGCGGCTGTGATATTCTCATTTCATCTTTAATCACTTGCAATGGATCATTATGTTCCTCCATTATAATGTCATCATCGATGCCACCGCGTGGATCATCATTGGGTGGCAAAAGACCACCATAGCTTTGTATTTGACTGATCTTGCCACGATTCAGTTTACGAATCTCTTCAATACTATTTAGCTTGGGTTTACGGTGTATAGAAGTTTCTAGAAATGGAATTAAATTTCAAATTAAATAACGAATATAAGCTTTGCATTCGAATAAAAACCTACCTTGAGGATAGGGAAACGGTGGTGAATTTGTGGAGTACAAAGAGCCCGGCGCCATTTGCAAAGTCTCACCATAAGGATGGGCAGGACCCACACCGCCTATGCCATCTATTTTGCCTATGGCCGAGGTAGCCGAATAAGAGGGATAGCCAGGACTATTGCCACTTATGCCGCCGCCAGGACCACCCACCGAAGGTTTCATGAGTTCTTTACGCAGAGAATTAATGCCGCCACCACGACCGTTATTGCCACGCGGTATATTGGCTGCCAGTGATTGATAATTAATACGCCGGCGATTATCACGCCTACCTAACGGTGCAGGCAAACGTGTGCTGTCCATATCGTCATCGTATAAGGGTAGGCCACCCTGTAATAGGCCCCTGGGCACAGAGGCTACAGTGGAGGGTGGTATAATCAAATCGTGGGTACGACCACTCCGCAACTGTTTATAATGATGCTGGCTAGTGGGTATGGTATTGTAAGTTGTGTGATTCAGAAGAGGTCTTTGAGCTCTAACCTCCTGTACCGGCACTGAGCTCAGAGTTAAGGTAACAAAACATAGGGTGGCAACACTGAAATGCTGTTTTGCTTTATAGGCTGCTGTTGCCGCCATTACAGATGTCAAATGAGAGTGTGTCATTCTGTTTTTAAAAAGTTTCCTTTACAGTTATTTTTAATTTTAAATTGATGTTGTTGTTGTTGTTTTTTATTATAATTAAATAATTATTTTTGTTTTGATAAATGGTTTAAAGATAAAGTTTATGTTTTATTTTGTTGTTTTTGTTTCATTGGATTTTAATTGTTTTTAAACAATTAAATTTTGTTTGTTTTCTTTTTTATTTAATTTTTTTAACTTTTATATTTATTACAACACTTTGGTAAGGTTTTTAATAATTTTAAACAATTTTTATGGTTTTTAAAAACACACCCGTTAAACCGCATTTTTATTAATTTTATTTTTTATTTTTTTCTTTGTTTTTTAATTAAATTTTTTACACAATTTGTTTTTTTTTTAACAAATTTTTATGCTGAAGATCTGCAAATAGAAAGAAAATAAAAATTAATAAATAAATTTGATTAAAACTCTACAATATTTAGCAGAAAAAGTAGGAATTTTTAATTTTAAGAAAACTTTTTGGAAATTGTTGCCAACTTCTTTCAGTGTAATTCCTGAAATTCGTTGGCAACACTTAAATATTTTTTTAAATGTTGTGGTTTGTAAACTCAAATAAAACACACACTAAACTATGGTTACGAAGAAACTTTTATTTCATTATAATGCTTAGAGCTTACCATTACAACCCTTCAGTCAGGAATACAACCTAGCTTCTCGTACCACTTATGTTGTTTGTGTTAATTTTATATATGATTGGCGGGACCTACAGCTTAAAGTTGACTCCGATCAACAGATTTTTGAGGAACTTTTCATGGCAAATTTATTTACTTTCCGAGTTTTTACCAGAAATCTACTGAGAGGAAGCCGCCGAAGAAATATTTTTTATATGTCGTTTTGATGCCTAAACTGGGGTTTGAATCGTGGTCTCAAGTCTCCAGGCGACCACTCCATGATATATAAGGTCACTTAAATGTCTGTCTCTGGACTAATTGCAGCTGTTGCTCTTTTTGAAGTAGTTTTTGAACACTTCTTTGCACATTTCAGGCGGTATTTAGAAGATTATTAGTACTGAAATGCTCCAAAGTTAGGGAAGTATCCCTGTGAACTAGAGTTGTGTAGTTCACGAACGAACTAGTTCAATTGAACTATTCACACAATTGAACTAAGAGAGCCGGTCATAATAATGAGTTCTTTTAGCTCCGTAGTTCTTTTAGTTCTCGTTTCTTATTCGTTCATTTTATTCTTATTCGGTCAGTAGTTCTTTTAGCTTAGTAGTTCTCGTTTCTTATTCGTTCATTTCGTTCTTATTAGATCAGTAGTTCTTTTAGCTCCGTAGATCTTTTAGTTCTCGTTTCTTATTCGTTCACTTCATTCTTATTCGTTCTATTATTTTGTATATCGTTCTTATGTGTGACATTCCTATTGGAATGGTGGTTTAGAAGAGAAATATGAACAGAAATTCCCATTAAATATTTAAAAATAAATCACATATTTTTACAGTGCTTCAAGCACATAAATGAATTAATAAGAATGAAAAAATTTTAAATACCACAATTTATTTAAAATGAAAAATTACATTACAAATACGATAAATTTACATGGAATATATTAATTCCCTTATTGGTATTGTTTACATAGTTCAAATATAAATGAGCAAACGTTGCCACAAAGAAGTTACAGAAATTGAGAAAGAGAACGGTGTTGTTTAAAAGAACTGAACTATTGAACTAAAAGAACGAACTAGTTCATTACAGAGAGCTGAACTAGAAAGAGCGAACACTCAAAAGAGCTAACGAACCCAACTCTACTGTGAACACTGTCTTTAATGTAGATTCACAAGTAAAAAATTTTACTCCATTTAATTAAACAATCTTGGTGGCCAACTAACGTCACCAAAAAGTGAATTTACTTTCTCTGGAAACTGTTTATGCAATAAAGCCAAAATCGAACATGTTGTGTGGCTCGTGGTTTATAATCCTTAATTTCAGGCTAAACAATTTTTATTTAATATATTGCCATAGCGTTCTGAATTGCCACTAATGCTTCATCTACTGAAATTTTTGAAAAAAACTCCAACTTCAGACCATAATGTGCACAACACAATTACTTTTTTCGGATACTTCTGGGTACTCCAAAAGCCATACGTGACGCAACCATCAAGCACAAAACGAGCTTAGTCACTGACCAGAATTCTTTGCGAAAAATCTGCAATGAAAGCCAAGTACTTCAGCACTCTGTCAGTATATCCAAGACATGGTTCAATAACAGGAGCGATAATTTCGATAGTGCGTACATTGCGATGATGCACAGGCATTAAATAAATTTTTTGTACTTACACTATACTATACACTCTACATTCCTCAAAAAGTGCGATCCTTACTATTGTTGTAAATTTGAACTACTTTACGTGTTCTCTGGCTGTTTAATGATCCACGTGCAGGTCTCTGCTGAATTTAAATTTGCCGCAATGAAAGAGTTCTGCAGAAATAAAAATAATTGATATTTCGAAGGAGCAAGATCCGCACTATTCGTTGCATCAAGACTCAACTGAGGCATCAAAGTCGCTAATTCACTAATATTCACTAATTTTTAAACTTTATACAAAATAGTGACTTTAATAATGTCTTTTGTTACCAAGTAAAGCTCCAATAGCACCTTTCAAACGTGCTATACTATTGCTCTCAACGTCCATCGAAGACATAACAGTGATCAGTGATGCCAATAGTTAAAGAACAGTTTCCTCATCCTTCTTATCTCTAGAACTCCTCCAGAGTCAAGACCCACGAGTCTGGCATAAATAGCCAGAATGCATTATAACTATTAACAACGAGGCTTAGGAGTTCGAGCAGACTTTGCCGATCTCTGCCAGTTTCCTGTTCCAGAAATTGCTCATGAAACACCAACGGAATCTCTTACAAAATCAATACTAAGCTTGCAGTTTGTCTAAAAGTTCAGTGGTTGTGCCACATCTGCCTAATTAATCCGATCTCCAGTTTTTCCAGTGTCCCGGTATCCCATATGATATGAATCGCAATGGCATTTCATTGAATGTCTGGTATCGTAGGACTTAAATCCATAGTTCACATATTCTTGCTCATTTTACGGTCTCTACTGTTTCTGGATTAAATGTAAACCTCTTGTATTCCTTGAGATATTTAATTGGATTCAGACATTTATCTCCCAAACTCTATGCTTATTCCAGAGAATTGTGAGTCGCAATAGGAGCGTCTTTATACTGCTAACTGCTAAGGCTTTAATGAACGCTGTTGTTATAGATATCATTGAGGTAAAATAGGCTTTACGGACATGGAAGAATCCGCGGGAAGACTGTACACCTATAAAGTCCTGCTTCAAGTCTAAGAGATAAGCTTGATATTTACTTAACAATGAAAGTTCTTGGTCCTGGAATTGGTCCATAAACATACACTTACAGATCGAACAAAATACAATCTGGTTTAAGGTGTACATGACACGAAGATAAAAATAATGGCGGCTTTAAGCATTCACCATCAACTGTCACTAAAGGTCAACTGTAAAGCCATTCTTAAAAGTTTTTTGTTTTTGTTTTTTTTTTTTTGTCTTACTTTTAAGTGTTTAGAAAATTGCAGGCTCCGTCTTTACTTTTCCATTTCCATCCATTATATGACATATTTAAACTTGCCTAATACTCATACCACTTCTACACTACCACACATATGTAGTTAACAGCGAAGCATGTGTTTATTCACTTTAACCTCAATTTCATTTTTAACCTTAAACTTTGAGGAAAAAAAATTGAATTTTTTGAAACAAAAAAAAAACAAAATTCAGTTAAGGCAGCAGCATAGAAGTGATTTTTAAAATTTTTATTTCTTTTTTATTTTTTTTTAATACAATAAAAGGAATTATTTTCTACTATTCTATACGAGTATAATTTCACTTGTCTTTTCGGCCATGTTATATTGTTACAGAAAAATAAAAACAACAACACAACTACAACAACTAATATGTAAGGCCAGCTTTTGTAGGCCATTCGATGAGTGCAGTTTTCCTTTGAATTTTTCGTTTTTTTTTCCTGCTCAAATTGAAACAATTTTTGTTCATTTAAAATACATTTGAAGGCTGAAAATTCGTTTTGTTATTGCAGTAGTGAATAAATGTAATGAATTTAATATATGTATTGTTGTTGTTGTTGTTGTTGTAAAAGGTGTACAACTATCGTTAATTTAAGAATTCATAAGTTAACCTAGGGTCTTAACCAAATTCATTCTGTAGCTCTTAGTAGTGGAGTTACTACTCTACTGCCCTTAATCAATAATGTCTCACCCCAATAGTGTTGTTTTGAAAACTTCGGCACTTTTAATCGTCCATCCTTTTTAGATGCCTTAACGCCATACAGGTTCTAAGCATGAGTTCTGGTGATTTATGCTCCTAAACACAGTACCGAGAAATTGATTTTTAAGTCTATAACGCCCTGGCAAAAGCCTGTATACGCTTGTGCATGATTTAAATCTTTTGCCACTTGGATTACCTACAAAAAGTTTAGTCTCAAGCTTGTCGCTCTATCTGCCCCTTCGCCAAGTAAAGTCTATAACGGCCTGTCAAAAGACTGTATAGGTTGGTGCAAGATTTAAATCTTTTCCCTCTTGAACTACCTAGTAAAAGTTTAGATTTTCTCAAGCTCTTTCCTCTATCTTTTCTTTCGCCACGTAAAACCTTTCAAGCTCCTTCTCCCATTGTACAGAAAGCTTCTGACGACTTCATCTGCCTGCTCATTGCCTCTTATTCCCAAATGACTAGTGGTCTAGCTAAGGGAGACCCTATTTCCACTGCCCATATGGGTCTAATTTTAAGTCAACTTCATTGAAATGAAGTACTCGGATGCGACTAATTTCAAGTCAACTTCATAAGACTAGAATACTCGAATGGCATGCAAACTGCCAGATAGTATTACCATATCTCGTCCAATGTTATTCGATGTTTATTACGGCCCTAAACTAACTTCCTCCAAATAATTTCTGAGCTCTAGTGATGGTATCTTTGTAAGTTTCCTCTTGTAAGTCTGCTAAAAGTAATAGATTTCCAGTTGATGTCTTCATACTCAAGTGAAAGCAAAACTTACGATTCAGTGTTGTCCGATTGAATACTGAAAGTGCCAGAGATTGTAAAAGCCATGGTCATCTTGCATGGCTCGGTGATTTATATTTTGAATGATCAGTTGTGTACGAGAAAATTTTCTCGTACATCTGTGCCGCGTTTGCTTACAATCGACCACAAACGCCAATCGTGCGACAACTTTGCTGTTGAGCGTTCTTCAACCACAATATCGATCAGTTTTTGCCGCTGTTCCGTAAACGTGAATGAAACGTAGATCAACGATAATACATCAGAGGCCAAACGGTGGGTTTCTGCAGCTCAATTGGTGTAAAAAGGAAGGCTAAGGTGGTTACGTCAGTCAATAAAGACATGGCGCCAATATTTTAAGATGAGCCCGAAATAATAACGAATTATTGAGTTTTATGGGGTCGACTTAATAAGGCATTGCCGTCTATACTAACAGATGAAGAGGAGGGGAGCTGCCCTCCAATCTTGTCAAAGAGGACAGTTGTGCAAGGATGGATCAGAACTTTTCAATGGAGGGCGAACATTTTGAAAGGTATGCTCAACGAAAGGGAATAGAGACAAAGAGCCTTTTCAAGTCAAGTGGAGTTGAATCAGTTAAAACTTGTGTTGTTTTTATTGTTGTGACAATAAAAGGAGATCTTAGTCATGCATCAGATATTCCAGAAGTTGACAGGGCTTTTCGGAATAAGAGTTGCTTCAGCCCCTATATATAGATTCTGTGACAATGAGAATGAATTATCCGAAGACATTCTTGGGACCTGTGAGGCATTAATGCACACGAGAAGGAGTTATCTAGTTGTACATCAGGTGCTGGTCAGGGAATTTACGTTCTTATCGCTGAGCAGCATTCTGAGGTTGGTGAGGGGAATAATCTTAGAAGAGACATTATAGGGATACTCCATAAAGTTTGAAGAATTGAAGTCGCCGTAGTCTAACAGGTAGTGTGGTGGCTTATTAGACGTGAGCCTATGGCTCAAACCCCATGTCAGACTTCTTGATCAAAACGAAATACGAAAAAATATTTCTTAGGCGACTTCCTCTCAGCATATTTCTGACAAAAACTCTGAGAGTAAATATGTGAAATTGCCATGAAAAGTTGCTCAAAAATCTGCTGTTCGGAGTCGACTTTAAACTGTAGGCCCCGCCACTAATGGATAAAATTAACACACACAACATAAGATAATGAGGAGTTGAAGAAATATGAACGGATTTGTCCAAAAAAAAATTTTTCCAAAAATAATTTTCAAGGACTTCTTGACCGGCTTCCTAGGTTCAGGTGCAAAAAAGAAGAGATAACGTTCCACATTTGTTCTTTCTTTCGTTCACTCTTTTCTTACACAAATTCATTGTTTGATTTTAGTTCTTAAGCTGACTTTATACAGATCTGTCGAAAAGTATAGGACTACACGGAGACCCTAGGGAAATCTAAAGTCCCAGAAAAAAAATGTATTTATTTTTTTTTTAATTTAATTATTTAAAATTATGTATTCAGTCTGTTATAATCAATATATCACATTTTCCTTTTCCATTTAATTTATTTTTTTTGCACTAAAAACACAGTCTGCTTTAAAAATTTCATTATTTTTCTCTTTTTTTTATTCAATTTTTTTTAACGAAAAAGATTTCATTTATTATTCATGTTTAAAACAATATCGTTTACAACTGTTTTCATTTAAAAAGTAAATTTAATTAATTTTTAATATTTATTGCTGTTAACACCAAAGAAAAAAACATAATTTTTGCAATAAAAAAAACACAAAAAAAAATTGTGTCTTATTTTCTTGGTTTTTTTCTGTTTTTTTTTTAAGGGGCGTCGTTCAATTTCACTTTTAACATTTTTCCATTTCATTTCATTTTTCTTTTTCTTCTCTTCTTCTATTTATCTTTTTTGTCTATATTTCTTCGTTTAGTCTTCTTCTTTTTCGTTAATATGCCTGACAATTTCATTTTTGTTCCGTTTTCTACGTTCTCTTTTGTTATTAAATTTTGTTTTTGTAATGTTTTACTATTGTTTTGTTATTGTTTTTGTCGTTTTTATTTATGTTTTTCGTGAATTTTTCCTTGGCCAAAATTATTGTTGTTGTCTTTTGTTGGCGAAACGAAAATAACGAAAAACATGAAAATGGGATGCTGCTGTTGACAGCAGATAAATTGAATTTTTTTATGCAAAAACTATGCCTGTTAAGACAGACAGAGAGAGAGAGAGAGAGACACTGAGTATCACAATACACCTAAGAGAAGGATATTGAAAGAGAATAAATTCTTAGAAAATATTGGGGGACTGTTGTTCGAAGGAATAAAAATTAAAAACAAAAATAAAATTAATCTGCTCGTGCAAAATATCCAATCTGACACCTTGGTGTCCAAATCATTCAAATCAGACCAAAAAAACTTGGAATCCATCGTGCTTATAGTGCTCGTAGATGACAGTGATGGCCTGGAAAATGTTGTTCTCAAAGAAATATAGACCGGCGTCATCCGCAGAACCCAAAATCCACTTCAAACGGTGACTTCTTCCGGATACATTAGATAATCTTGGAGCTCTTGTGGATTCGTAACGTCCTGCAACAATGCATCCAGTAATGGACAGCATCGCCGATAATGATTTTTCAATGTAAATAAGAATCAATCGCTACCAGCCCCAAAGTTCATTTAGCGAACACACCTCGTTTGGCTATGATCGTTTTCCTTCAGTTCCTGTATAAGAATTTTGTAAGAGTGTTGTCGTAAGTCACAACATAAAATTCGTCAAGTTGTGGTCTGCTTAAGGCCTAGTACTTGCATGCAAAGTAGAAAACGACGATACCTACATACATAATTGGTCATTATAACCTTTCAGTCGGGATTACAACCTATATTCTCACGAAAAACGGCGATGTTTTTGTCAAATGTTGAATTTCGTAGTTGTAAGGGTTTTGGTCGAGCGTTTACTGTACCAGTGTCTGCAGATGGAACAATTTTGTTTTTTTTTGTACAGGATTCTTCCAATCCAGGACATTGCTTTAACTATTGCTTTGCATTAAATATAAAGTGGCGGACATATATTTCATCCGCTGTTCTTTTTTGGGCTAAAGCATAGCCAAATACTCCATTAAAATAAAGTTGAGACAATGCGTGCATTTAATGAAAAGCTTTTTTTGGACATTTTCTGTTAACATTGCTTGTAAAACAATTCTAGTCGATTTTCTTAAACGTTTCAAGGAAGGACATCTCAATTGGTGAGTATGATGTTAATCCTGGCTTAAACTCTGTCACTTTAGTACTTTGTAGTCCTAAATGAAGGAAGAGAGTCCTCTAAAAAATTTTCATTACAAATTATCCTTCACACATTTTCATTAGAAATCTCAGTCGAAATATCTCAAATTGTTTCATATTAAAGTCTTTTATTTAATTTATAATTATATTAGAAAAAAAAGTATTAATTCTCCCATATAAACACAGGAGGAAAATTCTATTTTCTCTTATGAAATAAAGTGTGTGATGCTTCTCTCGATAAAACCATAAATTGTGTGTGAAAAATGCTCTTTCTTTCTCTTTTCCTTTTAAAACATACTTTTTTAGAAGAACTATCTCTTTTGTTTCATAATTTTTTGATTATTTAAATAAATTATTTTCATTCCTTTTTTAATTTAATATTCACTTTTATATTTTTATTTTATTTGTTTTATTTTAATTATTTTAATTATTTCCTTTATTTTATTTTATTTTTTTTTACAATTAATTTATTTATATTTTTTTATTGTATTGGTTTTATTTTATTTATTTTCATTTATTCTATTTATCTTATTTATTTCATTTATTTAATTTTATCTTATTTTATTTATTTTAATTATTTTATTTATTTAATTTATTTTATTTTATTTTATTTGTTTTATTTAGTTTATTTTATTTATTTTATTTATTATTTATTTCATTTCAATATGTAATTTTATTTGTTTTATTTGTTTTATTTATTTTCTGTTATTTTATTTACTTTCAGTTATTTTAATTATTTTATTTTATTTTATTTTTATTATTTTATTTTTTCATTTATTTTATTTTATTTTCAATTATTTTATTTATTTAGTTTATTTTATTTTATTGGTTTTATTTTATTTATTTTATTTGTTTTATTTATTTAATTTTATGTTATTTTATTTTAATTATTTTATTTATTTAATTTATTTTATTTAGTTTATTTATTTTATTCTTTATTTTATTTTATTTTATTTATTTTACTTATTTTATTTATTTATTTATTATTAAATAAAACACAACAAAATATTAAACTTAGAAGTGAAAATGCTATGACAGGATATAAATTGTTTTTTATTGAAGAACAATAAAGCGACATCTCAATCCAAATAATTTTCTTCTTTTTTTTCTATTTTTTCGTTTAAAAAATCACTCCCAACCGTTCTTACATGCCTTTTGTTTAATAAATTTTGTAAGCAATGGATTATTATTGAAAGATTTTAAATTGAATTCATTCTTTGTATTTAGTTTACAATATTTTATCAAAAAAAAATCAATTAAACATCAATCCAAATATACTTTTTTCTTCTCTTAAAACCACACTATATCAGCGTAAACACTGTTTAGAAAACAATTTACTTCACAATTACATTTTATTCTCTTAAAAAAAACCTTTAAAAAGAGTGTATTTATCTTGAACACAAGCTATGCTAACAGAAAATACTCTTTAAAATACAATATTTCACTATCTTTCTCTCTTTCTCTCTCTTTCTCTTTTGAAACGTTTACAAAGAGTGTTCATATTTTACAACTCTTGCTGGTAGTAGAATGTTATTATTTTTCTGAGTATGGGTGGCACGTACATACATATGTAAATGTCCGGTCAACTTTTTAAACTTCGTTTTATGTTTCGGTTTTTGTTTTCTGCTCTCTTCTTCGTACTCGCTCACTTTTTGGTTTATTTGTTTCGTTTTTGTTGTTGTTGTTTGTAATTACGTTCGTACAAAATATTTACGTTTTGTTGTGATTTTTTTATAACGGTTTCTGCTTCTTCTTCTTCTTGTTTTAACTACAATATTTTACTACATTTTTTTTGTGTATGAGAACGCAAATGTATGCGTATAAGTTTACTTTAATACAAGTATTCTTTGTAGAAGCTTACACTACAACACATACTTTTATGCATATTGTTGTTGTTTACTATTTATTATTAACATTTGTTTGTTGTCTTGAAATTTTTCTTTTTTTTTTTTTTGTTGAAACTTTATTTTTACGTACACTAACTCACATCACTTTTCAAGTATTCTAGTATATGTGCTCACTTTGTGTTGTAATTCTTTTTCTTCTTTTCGTCTGTGTCTTATTTTACAACTTCACTTCATTCTTCTTTTTTTCTCTCCACACACACAAACAGGCATACACATTCAACTATTTATTTTCAAGATGGCGTTCTTATTTAAGAACCTACAACAACATTTTCATTTTGAAAAGTATAAGAATAATGAGAAGTGATAACTTTTTTCTTTTTTCGCATGTATGTATGTATGTATGGGAGTATGTGTAATAATAATTGTGTAAAAAGTTTAAGAAAAAATAATTATCATACGCCAGAGTGTTCAAAAAATGTTTGAGAAAATTTTATTCTTTTCATTAACAATCATACGCCATGATGGCCAAATTATAAGAAATCTTAGGAAATTTTGAAGGGAATTTTAGGATTTTTTCTCTTTTTTCCTTTAATACTTCTTTAAAAAGCCACATTTTAAACATAACTTTTATTACGAGAATCATAATTTTCTGTGGAAAGTTATCTGGGCACAGTCAAATTTTAATTTTCCATTACACAGAAGCTAAAAATGCGTCTTTGTCTAATGAAAAAGTTTGTTAAGCAATAAAAGATGCTGTAAGTAACTACGAAGAAAGCACTGAAATATTGTTCTTACTTACGAGCTACTAATTTTGGCTGCTAAAGATAGACTCTGGTCTACTTATCATTGAGAAAAAAGTCTATGAAACAAAACCCTTCATTACAATCCTTCATTCAGGATGACGACCTAGCTTCTCGCACCACTTATGTTGTGTGTATTAATTTTATTTGTGAGTGGCGGTGCCTACAGTTAAAAGTCGACTCCGAACTCCAAATTTTTGAGAAATTTTTCATGGCAATTTCATTTCTTCTCAGAGTTTTTTGCCGGAAATCTGCTGAGAGAAAAATTGAAATATTGATTGAAATATTTTTTCATATTTCGTTTCGTTGAAGACGTGTGACCTGGAGTTTAAACCATGGCCTCATGTCTAATAAGCCAACACACTACCTACTAGACTACGGCAACTTCAAAAAAGTCTATGAAATCATGGCAAAATAAAGTGAGACCACCATGTAACTTTGTAGACATTGGTAGAGAACGAAGCATTCATCGCCAAATTGTTAAATAATTTTCATTTGCAACACCATTATACGAAAAAGATCATTTACAAAGCAGTTCGTGAAGGCTCGCAAAGCCTGTAGTGACATTAAGGAAAGTAATGCCATCTGTGAGATAGGATTGGAAAGTATACGTTTATTGAGAGCTTCTACAACTTGCTTAAATAATCGATGCTGATCTCTACCATGAGCAATTAATCACAAGCATTACCATCAAAACTAATAGAATTAATTAACAGAAAAGGGGATTTGTGTTCCATTATGGCAACATAACTATACCACAATTATCTTTGAGAAATCAGCAGAGACTGAGAGAGCTTAGCTAGGAGGTTATAATGCACCTTCCGATTATCATTTGCTTCGATTACAGCACAACACAATGGTGTAAATTTAAAATGTATGACAGGATAATTTTTAAAAAACTTGAAATTCATAAGCACTACATCTGCTGGGGCGTATTTTAAACGAGGAAGTTAGTTTAAACACCATCAAACGTTGAGCAAGACGTTTCAATAATTTTCAAAATCCTTAGAATATTATGGGACTGTATTTTGAAAAATGTTTTTAAAAGCGTTGTTTGGTAACAGAAGGAACATTAAATACGACCAGTACTTAGGGAATAATCCCTATTCCCATAGTATTGGAAATAGCTAAACAGGTTGTGAGAGGAATGAAAGAGAGAGTGTTTATGGGTTTGTGGATTTGATTCTGCTTATATTGCGTTAAGAAAATGATAAGAAGGATTTCTGCAAAATCAGCACTGCACGTAACTCCTATAATGCACGTTGAACTGACCAATTGAAGGATGTGCCTTCCAAATCAGAGGATTTCTTCAAAAAACGAGTCTTTTCGATCCCGTGCTGTTGAAATAGCGATTAACAGTTCATCAGAATAGCCGCATTGCAATGGTGTTGAAGAGATGATGAATAGAGTTTAATATCATGCTTTCAGTGACGAACATTTGTGTCCTCTCCTGTATGCCAACGAGAAAGTGGACTTCAGTGAATTGGCCAATTGATGGCAGTTGTATTTTATTTTCGGTATAATATGCTGGAGTTAATTATTTCTTATGCCGTCTTAAAGAACCAAGGCACTTCTAGAGGCACATGAAAGTATGCCGGTAGGGTAGAGTAGGCTTAGTCGACAGTAAAAATATTATAATAAAATATTCGGCTGTAATCTGCTAAGTAGTAGATTCTATTGGAAGTTAAAAGAGAGAAAATTGTTAAGAAAAATAAGAAATAGTGCTGGAAATACATCAAAGCCTCGTGGTGAACTCTAAGTTTAGCTCGAACTCATCTAATGGAATCTGATTATAGCAACACGTATGGTCCAATCCCCAAAAATGTCTAGGTGATCCCTTCTATTACACGTTAAATAGAGCGGCCTAATCAAATCCGAAGAATTAATTGCTTTTGAGAAACCTTAAAGCTGACTTTAATGAATAAGAAATGGGACAACGTAAAGTGGATATTGAATAACATTAATTGTTGTAAAGTTAAAATTGTCCGCCTTTTGTCAAGCATAGTGCGATCCCCAAAAAGCCAATATAAATTGAATGAAGTGACTACCGAGAACAAAGTAAATAAATTACGGCACGGACTTCATGTTTGATTTCTGGCCACACCAAATTAACTTAAAACTCTGGCTTAAGGTTTAAAGGCTTGTGAATGCCTGAAGCTTGCATCGGATACATCATAGCTGCCATGGATCCTATTAGATCTCATTGTGAAACTGCTTTTAAGGTTTCTGTCATAAAATTATAACTCCAGATTGGCATCTCTCAGCCAATCTCCTATGAATCATGAATTCTTTGGCCTGAAAAGTTCTTTCAACAAATTCTGGGTGTCCAAGAAACCTAAGTCTCATATTTCAAAGTGCCACACAATGACAGGGAATATGTTCTGTGGCCCTCTCTTCTTTCTCATAATTGCAGCTTCTGCAAAACATGTTGTGAGGTATTACCAGCTTTCCCAGCCGTATGTACCCAGAGACCAGTGTCCAGTTCTAAACGCTAGGTTTCTTAAATGGACTCTTGCCAGGTTTTAACGCCAAGTCGACCCATATCTGTCTGGTTTTTCTATAAATGGGTTCAATGTCCCATCTTTCTTTTGCAAATAAGTAAAGTCTGTATGACTTTGGGCCTCTACAGCCAATTTCACGTATGAATGCATTTGAATTCTCTCTGGTACCAGTCTTTGCAAGTGCTTTGTTGTTAAACGTCACTGCATCTATTACCTCAGATGACACTATGTTCAGATATGCACTTTTATTGAGTCAATATTCGATTTATCGAGTACAATATTTTAAGTGTTCAGACATAATAATATATGCAGTTCAGCTGCTTATTCAATATTCATTTGGCAGCTGGTAAATAAAACAGCTGGTTGTGTCAACAACATTGTTTTTTTTTTTTTTTTTTTTTTTTTTTGTCGTTGTTGACATTTGAGTCGTCAAATATCAACAGAAAGTATTCGGATAATTGTAATATGCGCACTGAACATACTTATGACAGTGCTGCATTTTAAGTTTTACTCAAATTATAAAAATTTGCGTATTTATTGCGCAATAATTAATTGAATCTTTATATGAAATATTGAGCTCAATAATGGCGTTTATTGCGATTTACGCAATAAAGGTGCATATCTGAACGCCGTATAAGGGTAACCGCGAAATGTCACTCCATTTACTCCAGGGGTACTCTTGGACAATTTGTAGAGATCTAGTTCTTGAACAATTTTTAGAAATCTAATGGCAGCTATACTGTTGGTAAATATTCTAATACCGGATTCCCACAGCGGCAGCCTTTATTGTTGTTATTTCAGCATTAATAGTACAACAGGAATCGGATGAAGAAGCAATTGTTTCGAAAAGATTCACACATCTGATTTTGTCGCGTGATATCTATACTTCAGTGAATACTTTAATGTCCTTCTCTGGGAGGTGTAAACCATTATCATATGGCACTACTTGTTTAGCTTAAGATTCTCTGGATTCTCCTTCAGCAATCGAATAAACCTTTAAACCAACTAACGAACCCAGCTTAATTTGACATAATTTTGGGTTTCAACACATCCCCGTTGCCTTCAATGTGCTTAAACTGAGTTGAGTCTATCACGATAGAACTTAAGATTTATAGAAACGGCCATTAAATAAAAGAAAACTACATACAACTGATATTTCCATGGTATACCCAACTAGTCTAGTCGCCATAATCTAGTAGGTACCATAATACGGTACGGCACCAGGTCAGACATCTCCAACAAAACAAATATGAACTTCGGCAACTTCCTCTCAGCAGTCTTCGGGCAAAACTTCTGTGAGTAAATAAAAAATTGGAATGAAAAAGTTTCTCACAAAATCTGTCGTTCGGAGTCAACTTTAAACTGCATGTCCCGCTTCCCGTATATAAAATTAACACACACACAGCTTAAGTGGTGTGAGAAGTCTGGCCGTAATCCTAACTGAAGCTTTGTATTGTATGCATGTACGTATACAGGATCTATGGACTTCAACGTAATGTGTCACTACCGGTTTAGTTTACTTGGTAGAGCTTCACCTTAGGAGTTTTATATGAAATATTGCTTGGAATTCCCAAGTAATATGCTCTGTAGGCTGTAGGTTGTCCTTGGAGGAATATTGTTTATCAATAGATGGGAGAAGCAATTGAATTAAATCGTATGGCAATCCATCGCACTTTGGCGATCTTTACAGGCCATTATCGTTATGGTAGGCACGCCAAAAGACTCAGTATTCCAACTAATGACTTCTGCAGGGGCTGTCCTTCACCTAATGTGTCTGTGCCTTGCTCTTGTCATGAAGAGACGGTGGATTTTGACCACTCATTTTCTGACATCGTTGACCGACCTCTCTAATATAAAAATTCCTGCAATAGCACGATTTATTTTAAACTCGGGATGGGTTTCTCTAGTGAATAGTTGACCCCCGGGTAAAATTAATTGTGGTATCACAATGGGCCTAAACTCTAACCTAAGTGGAACCTCATCCCTTCCCTCTTTCCTGGCTTACCACATAACCTAACCTAACTTAATATATCTTTAATATCACGTAAATGCTTCATGATGCTGCTCTATGTCAACAATGCCAGTTCCTTGCCTAGCATCTAGTATAAGATGTTTCTTAATGTGATGCATTAATGCCTAACAGGTTCCAAGAAGGTCTGCCGATAATTCATCCTCATCGTCACAGGAGCTATATGTTGGGCTATGGCATTAAAGGTAAGAGATATTATAGAAATAGGGCCATGGAACTGAATAAATCTTACGATAGGTTTGTTGGGGATATAAAGCCTTATGAGTAACTGGACAACATGATGTGATTCTAGAGATTTTATAGGGGTAATGCCAAGGAACTGAATGAATCTTCTAACAGGTTTGCTTGGAATTTAAAGCCTTATGAGTAACTGAGTAACATGATGTGAACCTACTAGTTTAGCTTATTATGCACTGTCTGATAGGTTATACTTTAACCCTCTTGAAACAAAACTAACGTGACCTCCTTTTGTGGGTTTCTTGCCTTCTGCCTGTACCACAGAAATTTTGTTTTCCAAAATTTTTCTCAAAAAAAGAATTTACAAAACGATTGTAAATTAAAATTATTTCCCTTTCGCTAATATTTTGTAAAGATTTCTTTAAAAATTCTTTGCATATGGAAAATTTTCTACCAAAAGAGAAGAAAAAAATCCAAAAATTCTAAGAAACTTGAAGTAAATTTAGGGATACAAAAAATTTCATTACATTTTGGGGAAACTTTTCCCTCAAACCGCACTGTTTGCAGCTTAACAAACACCGTCTTGAGAAGCTTAAGAAAAAACAGAAGCAAAAGAATTAATAAAGCAAAGAAATTGCTGAATAAAAACAACAATAAAAGCAAAGCAAGGATAATTAAAAAGTAAAGAGAGAGAGAGAAAAAAGAGAAAAATTGAAACTCGCTTAAAAAACATGGTGGATGGAATCTATTCAAATCAAATCAAATCTTAAAAATGGAGCATCTTTACAAGCATCAAAGAAAGATGATGTTGAGCCGTAAAAATGATGCTAGAAAAACATACAAAAACAAAAACAAACACAATTTAACAGTAAATATTAGAAAGAACGGCATACGAATGAAACAACGACGCAAATCTCATCCACTTACAATCTAGGATATCAAAAGGAAACGAAGAAAGACAACAAAAAAAAAACAAACCAAAAACGATAAACGAAAAATGAAAAACTTGCGCACGATTGCCAGATACTTAGACGTACTCGTACGTTTTCGTACATACGCATACATGTACACACAAACACTAATGCTCATCACACACATCGGCTATAACAGCAATAACAACAAGAGCAAGAGAAAGAAAGATTCTTTCTGTTTTTTTTTATAAATTTCGGAAATATAGATACACAGATTATATTTGTAATGTATACCCCAGTGTATGTATGTATATAGTCCGTCTGTGTTAATGTATAAAACAGGACGTAAGGATATATTCTACTGTAGACTCCATAGAACATTTGCACAAACACGCGCACTTTCATACACGAACACACACACACACCGTTTTAGTATATCTTATACAAGTAAAGCAGAGAATGAAGGAAAAAGGGGGATTTTTTTCAGCTTTAGCTTTGGCAGCTTGAAAATTTTTCTACACCAAAAAGAAAAAATTTTTTTTCTTTGCTTTTTCTATAAGAAATTTTCTTTTTCTTCAATATTTAATTAATTTTTTCTTAAAAATTTTCTTTCTTCAGAATTTAAACATTTTCTTGTTGTTTTAATTTTTTCTTTAAATAAATTCGTTTACATCTTTTTTTAATTTTTTTTCTCTTGTAAAAATTATTTTTGCAGCCTCCTTTTTTTTCTGCTGCTGCTGCTTTCTTTAAATATTTAACAAAATAAATTCATTTTCTTGTTTTTTTTCTTTTTCTATTATTTATTTGCTTTCGCTTTATTGCAACTGGCACTCACGACACGTTCAATACAACGACTGACTGATTTTTCAAAGGCTTTCAAAGTTTTGCTCAGACATCGGCAGCAGCATCCCCAAAAAATCAAACAACAACAACAACAACCGCAACAGAACAGTAAAATATAACAATAAAAAGGAGCATAAAATCTAAGATACAACACCTAAAATGTTGATGCTGTCTCGTTTGGTATACACAGAACTTGACTTGACGTCTGTACCAATATTTACGGCAGAGAGTATGAGTATTTGTAACCATTTAACCTCTAAATGGCTTTAAAGCCCTCTTAACTAAGCTAAAGAAATTCATTTAAAATGCTATGCATTCTGGTATGGAATTTTGGGCACTTTACGCATTCGATTTTCCTATAAGAGTTCATTTTTTATTGGAAGTTAAAGCATTCTCATCCATTGTTAACAACACATAGGGAAAAGGAACAGTTGCACGTTATTACTTCACGCTTCATTTCAGATTGCTTCTGTTATTCGCAATTTTTGTACCAACGCACCATAATTCTCCCAGAACAATCATATCAGCTCCATTCCATTGTTTGCCTGGACGAACATGGTTTCAATTTCCGTTCGTTTTTCTCGTTAACAGTTCTCATTAGCATTGTATATTTCAGTTCTCATTAGCATAGGTATTGTGTTGACTTGTTAAACATGAGCCCTCAGTTCAAACCCTATGTCTGCCATCTGCAACAAAACGAAAAATGAAAAAATATTTCTTCGGCGACTTCCGCTATCAGTAGATTTCTGGCCAAAACTTTGAGAGTTTCTCAAAAAAATCTGTCATACGGAATCGACTTTAAACTGTACAACCTGCCACTCATGTATAAAATTAATGCACACAAGAAAAGCTGTGTGAGAAACTAGGCCGTAAGCCTGACTAAAGGATTGTAATGACTAATTTATATATGTACATATGTATGTATGTCCTCGTCATTACCATCTTCATTTCCAATTTTACAGAAATCATCTTCTCTCATGTGCGCGTATATTTTCCCGTAGAATTGTCGAGCTCTCTAGCTATCGAAACTAAATGTGTTACAGACTCTTGAGCAGTTCCTTGCTTACTTACTTACTTAATAGGTCAGGATTACAACCTAGCTACACATACCACCCATGTTGCCAGCTTTAATTTTATCCAAGGATAGCAAGACCTGCAGTTTATGTCGACTCTAAACGGTAGACTTGAGTAACTTTTCATGAGCATTTTATTTACGCGCAGAGTTTTTGTATGAAGACATCGAATGAAATATTTTTTTTCATACTTCGTTTTGTTCCAGATGTCTGAACTGGAGCTCTCGTAAGATTCTCTTGCCTAAATTCCGCCATACGCATAATGGTGAAGCTAGGTTATCGTGATATCACAGTTTATTTCTCCTTAACTAGTCTCTAAAACCGCGACTAGTTCTGATGAATGCGTTTAGTATTCCAATATGTATTCTCGACAGATCAATAAGATCAGAAGAAGGGCAGTAGCTTCCCTCGCTGACCAACTTCTTCTTCCCTAGTTTAGTAGAACTTGGTCAGTATAGAGACTGCGTTCACCTGCGGCGACACAACGGGCCGAATGCGTACTCATGTAAGTTTTTGATATCAAAGCTACCACTCCGACCTAACCTAACTCAACCCAAAATACAATGTTCCTTAAATATCATCATGCCAAAATCTTACGTGACGGGACCTACAGTTTACAGTTGATTCCGAACGACATTTTTTTAAGAAACTTTTCATGACAATTTTATTTACTCTCAGAGATTTTACCAGATTTCTGCTGAGAGGAAGCGCTGAAGAACTATTTTTTCAGATTTCGTTTCATTTAGTAATGTCTGACCTGAGAACTGAATCGAGGCCTCATATCATGTCATAAGCCAGCAGACTAACTAATAGACTTTAACGGCCTTATTATTGCAACATGACTATCTCAAACCAGTTCATTACGTTGCATCGTTCCCTTGCCCAGATGTGAACGTTCTTATAAACGGTTTCCAATCGGCATAAAATTTCGTCTTTACTACTGGCAAACAGCTTTTAAACGTTTTAAGTCGCTGTATTGTATGTATCATCTTCAAATTAATTTTAATTTAAATTAATTTCGTTTAAATTTTCTAAATTAATACAAAATATTCTGTGTTTAGTGCTCAAGTGAGCTACCACTCCAACCTAACCTAATCTAACCTAACTTTTTCTGTTTTTAAAATTATATTTACACCAAAATACAACCCTGCTTTTAAACTTCACCTAGTATTAAAATTTATAATGACATTTATAAGGGTTAAGCATCTTCGTATTATAAACACAGCTTCCCAATGCAATCAGCATGCAGCAGCGCATGCCTATACACAAGACAATGAGAGTAAAATTTGATTTTTTGTTGTTGTTTTTTTGATAATTTTTACGTTCAATTTTTAAGACTTTCTCCCATAGAAGATGTTATTGTTAGTACTCAACCATACACTTACACATAAACAAATAAAAACATATAAAAATGGTTGATACTATACTCTTTAGTTTATACACACACACACAAACATTTTTGAAAGTAAATTTCGTGTTTGAGAGAAAGAGCGAGAGAGAGAGAGAGAGCGAGAGACAGTAAGTTAAATGAAAATGAAATTTCCTTGGCTTTCGTTAACAATTTTTAGTTTTCGGCTCTTTTAGTAAGTGTGTGTGTATAAGTTTTCTGTTATTGTTATACGTACATATGTATACATAAATGTATGTATAAGTGTGTGAGTATGCTTGTGTATGCATTTAATAAAAAAAACAGGCTTTGAGACATTTCTGTTGGAGTAAAAAACCGTCTGACAAATACTATTTATTTTACGTTGTATACGCTGTTGATTTCAAAATAAATGAAAAACAAAAACAAAAAATATTTCAATTTAAACAAAACCAAGAGAGAGAGAGAGAGCAATAGATTAAGAAGAGCAATACAGAGTTGTGCTCTTAATATAGTAAAAAAAACAAGAAAAAGAGTAGCAAACAGCCAAAAGAGTATTACGATTACGGGAAAAACAAATTTACAGTTAAAATAAGCAGCATCATTGTGTCAAAAAAATCACGTAAATAAAATGTAGAGAAATAATAAAAAAAAAACAAATTATTTTTTAAATTTAAATTTAAAACAAAATTTTTAAACAAAATGTTTAAAAAAATCTTGATTTTCTTTGTAAATCTGTCAACAATGTTTAAAAGAAGAAAAAGAAAAAACAACAGGATGTTATTGTTTATTTAATATTTCCTTAAGTTGGTAACTCATACACACTAGAGGCTGAATGCATTTACTATCGCATGGCTGGTTGATTGTACACACTTATGTGTGTGTGTGCCTTTGTATTGCCATTTACCGCTATATATCCTGTTACGTAGTTTTACAAGTATTCTAATTGAATTTATTTGCGTTTCCTTCCTTAACCCCTCTTCAATACCCATATTATTGGCTGCCATATTTTTCATTTTCCTGCTTTGCATTTTCCTTCTTGTTTTTGTTTTTGGATTGCTTTTCAAAAATATACCGACTGACTGACGTTATTAGAAATTTTCTGTTCTGTGCTGTAAATGCAATATCGTCATTAAAATAATTTTATTTGTAAGTGTCGTTGTTGTTTTTGTTGTTGTCGTTAGTAGTAGTTTCTCACTAAGCCAAGGAAGTCTCAATAGGCATATGAGTAGCTATGTACGTATGCCTATACATACATGCATACGTATGTATGTATGTATGTCGTGAATATAAGTTCATTTATAATTTACATCACCAGCATCACAATCATCATCATCACCATTATTGTCATCATCTTAAACGTTCATTATACTCTTTCTCTCTCTCTCTCTCTCACTTTGTCGCTTATAGCCTATAATAGTTGAAATTGAAATTGAATTTTCCACCTAGAATATGAAGAAAATATTATTAAAGATAATTGAGTAACTTGCCACAAGTGTAAATTTTTTAATGGCTGCATCATTTTATGGCACTATTATTGCCAATATCATGGCAATTTTATTCGATTTCATTATACATCTACATACACGTAATATAGGTATGTATTTGTGTATATGTTTATAGGCTTTCTGAGAAAATTACTTACAAAGAAAACAATTTTCAAATAATTTTAATAATTTGAAAATCATTTTTTCAATTATTGGTGTGTATAAAAAGTATCAGCAGCGTTTGTTTATAAAATTACTAGGAACTTGAAGCATTATTCTCTTCTCTCGGTAACTAAACAGTTCATACTTTTTTAAAAAAAGTTCGAACCAAATGAGAGAAATCTGTGTAGAGACGAAGTCGGGTATTGGCGAATGGAGAGGGAATTACTCTATTCCAATATCAGCATTTGTTTGATAAATTATCAGGACTTTAAAGTATGAACTCTCGACAGTTTCATTAGAACAGTGATCGATTTAATGTTGCGTAGCTAAAGCGCCGTTAGGCTATCAAAAAATCTCGAACCAAATAAGAGAAGTCTGCACAGAGAAGAAGACAGGTATTGGCAAATAGAGGGGGCAATATTCTATTCATCGATGGATGTTACAACCCTTCAGTTAAGATTTCAACATAGTTTCTCACGCCACTTACGATCTGTGTGTTAATTTTATACATGAGTGACGAGACCTACAGTTTTAAGTCGCTTCCGAAAGACACATTTTTTGAGAAATTTTTCATGGAAATTTTCAATATACTCTCAGAGTTCTTGCCAGAAATCTCCTCTTAGCAGAAGACATACTTTTTCATATTTCGTTGAGTTCGAAATGTCTGACGTGAGGTTTGAACCGTAGCCTTACGTCGAATAAGCCAACACACTGCTGACTAGACTGCAGCGACTTCTTTATTATTCTTTACGATCACATTACATACATACATAATTGGTCATTACAACCCTTCAGTCAGGATTACGACCTAGTTTCTCACACCACTTCTGTCGTGTGTGTTAATTTTATACATGAGTGGCGAGACCTACAGTTTAAAGTTGACTCCGAACGACAGATTTTTGAGAAACTTTTCATGGCAATTTTATTTACTCTCAGAGTTTTTGCCAGAAATCTGCTGAGAGGAAGTCGCCAAAAAAATACTTTATGTAATTTGTTTTGATGTCTAACCTGGAGCTCGAACCCTGGCTTTACGTCTAATAAGCCAACACACTACCTACTAGACTACGGCGACTTCGATCACATTACAATTATTTAAATTGTCTGGTACCCATTGGATAAATAGCTTCCCGAAAGAAGGTGCGGTGTGCCTATACTGCCTCCCAGTATTCTGCAATTTGTTACATACCCAAGTAGTTGTGCGAAATTGATGATGAGTAACGGGATCTCTTCCTCTAACATTTCTAACTGTTTTACCAAAACGGCAATCTCATCCCTTTCGAGTATTGCTTTCAAGTTTTAAATGATTGAGATCCTCCGCGACTCTCACAGCAGTCCAGTGACAATCTCATATAAGTTTCTAATAAGAGGGGCATCCTATGTAATTATGCAGCAGCCAATGAACTTCTGATCACCGAACACCGAACACCCTCCGTTAGGCTGTCCATTAAGTAAAAATACATATTGAACACTTGCAAATACAAAGCCCAGGAAGAATTTTGCTTCATTGTTAGGCACAACGGGCCTGACTACTCATATAACATAGACAAAAAGGACATTTATGCAAATAAATTCAGCACTCCACTAGTCTCCCTAACCTGAGAAAAGTGACAAGCACTTAATAGTACAAACTTTAGTTGTGACAAATTGAAAAAAATATCTCTCGGCTACCACCTCTCAACAGTCTTCGGGTAAAAATTCTGCGGGTAAATAATACATATTGCCATGAAAAGTTTCTCAAATCTTAGGATTCGGCGTTAAATTGTAGGTCCCGCTACCCATAAATAAAATTAAGGCACTTTACGTAGGTGGTGTGTTAAGCCAGGTCGTATTCCAAACTAAAGGGTTGCAATAGGCAATAATCTCACCAGTAATGTAGAAAAACTTGCTATTTATTATTAGCGATTCTGTGACACTCCAAGTATATTTCAGATACAATAGTGTCAAATGCTTTCTAGAAATCCTCAAAAAATAGATATGGTGAGGGAGTTGTGCTAATTGTACTGTTCAGTTATGATTCACAATGAAGATACCTGGCTATGTAGGATTTTTCCTGATTTTTCCTACTCTATTGCACTCCAAGTTAACTCACAAACCTCCGAGTAGAGGCCTTTGGACTACTAAATTATGATTCAAAGTGAAGACAGCTGGTTTATGTAGGATTTTCCTGATTTTTTTACTCTAGTGCACTCCAAGATAACTCACTAACCTCTGAGTAGAGGCCACTGGAGAACATTTTTAACTCTCCTTAAACTTCAGAGAGTAGTGAGAAGTGAATACAGCCTCTGTTCTCCTGTTTCGGGCAGCGGATTGCCCCGTAAATGTATAAATTCCTCTGTAGTTACATTAGACTGATACAAATTGACAACTGCCTACTGTCACATACTCTCGCTGGTATGCAGTTCAAAAAATTAGTGAAGGAAACAACAAGATATGGCCTAATGGTTAATGTTGCCAAAAGAATGCTCTTACGTTTAACGCCACGAATGCTTAAATATTTTCAATACAACTGCAAAGCATCAGCGATGTAAATTCCATCTGCTGCAACGTATATATTATTACGAAATAGTGTATACAGTAAGGAAGTAAGCCACAATAAACGTAAAATATGGATGAAAAAGATGATGTTTGAAGTCTCTACAGTATTTGCCAATCGACGTCTGAAAAGATTTTAAATATTCGAGTCAAACATCATCAGCATCACCAGAAACTATTATAAATCACTAAATAGAGCACAATACTCATTTAAAACTTATGGCGTATATGGCACTGAATTAGTCGTATTCACGGAGATTCCAAGATGACATTCCTAGAAACTGTACCGACCATAGAACAGAACCCTCAAAATAGTCGAAGAGAAAAAAGGGGAATTTAAAGTCTTTACAGTATTTGCCAACCGATGCATGAAGAGAAGACTTAAAATATTCGAGAAGTACCAGATAACAGAGTCTATCATTAAAGCGAGCACCATTCATACCTAAATCTTATTGCGGATATTACGCTGAGCTAGTCATATTTTACGGAGATTCCAAGATGACATCCCTTGAAACCGTACTGACTATAGAACCCTTAAAGCAGTCGAAGAGGTGTACGACGACACCTCAGATGTACACGTCAGCTTTACAATAAAGTTACTAATGAGGGCAAGTTATGGAACAAATTTAAGAGGCTGGTTTGGTACAAATCTGATTCTATGTACAGTCTTTCTATTCTTGACGACATTATCCTCAATTCAAACATGACTAAAGGGCAGGCTAAATCTATTTGTATGTGATATTTCAAGATCCACTTTGAACTTCACATTCCGACAAATAATAATCGTGTAATTTTTTTTATAAAATTTCTACGCAATTAAGCAAAATCTATATATAGAGCATGGAATCTTTAAAAATACTTTTTAAAACAAGGCAAAAAGAAACATTTTTTCCACAATCTAAAAATATAGAAAAATGGCATATAAAAATATCGTGTGAATTTTGACGTTAATGAGGTAAAATAAATAATATTAAAAATAAAGAAAAAATATAAAAGAAAATTGGAAATTACTAAAAATAAAAATACACGCATACTTACTTTAATATTTTAAAAAAAATCCAAAGAAATTTCCGATATATTTCAGAGATTTAACAAATTTTTAAAACTTTTAATTGAGAAACAAATGCAGAAATATTTGTATTATTTTTTTATTTTTATTTTTTTAATTTCGTATACATGGGTATTATTTATTTAATGTTTTTATTATTTTAAAATTAATTTTTTTATTTTTTTTAATAAAAACTTTTCTTTTTCTTTGGAAAATTTCCCACCGGATTAATCAAAAACACAATTTTATTTAATTTTTATTTTTCTTATTTACGCCTTTTATTCATTATTTAATTTATTTTTATTTATTTTTATTAAATTTAAATGCATTTTATATTATAAAAATAACAAGAAAATATAAAGAAAAGATTTTTGTTGGACACTCTCTGGTACAATTGAACTTGTCACTTGTGTTTATAATCACTAGACAATAACAACAACAGCAATTACATTATAACACCAAAAAAAAAAAAAAGAACGAAAAAATCACATGAAAATCAGAATCAAAAGCAAAATTGTCTCATTAAATGACGTATGGACCGTATAGACGTACATAAGAATGTCGGGTTATGTTTAAATAATGGTTGGCTACGCGACATGATGTCGTAAAAATACCACAATTATTTGCACGCGTCTGTTATTATTTTTATTTCGCATTTTTTTATGAAGAAAAAAACCGTATTTTACCGTTGTTTATCAAAAATACACCACATATATTACGTCCACAAAATAAAAACCAATTTATGTACGCGCTTTCTCTCTCTCTCTCTCTGTATTATAGGAAATGTACCGTTTTGTTGTGTTTTAAATGAAGGTGCAACATAAACTGAAAAAGGAAAACAAACATCTTGAAAATCTTTGATTTTAAGATGCTTGCGCTACTTTTCTTTTTTCGTCTTTCTTATTTTCTTCTCATTCATCTAATTGTTGTTGTTGCTGTTGTTCGTCAACAGAACAGAAAACTGTATGAGGGTGTATATTTTAGTTGTAGTTGTTGTTGTTCTGCTCATCTATAATAAATCCTCGCACAAGTTTTTAAGTATTGTGCTCATTTTGAAATTGTCATACAAAATTTCGTTTTGTTTATCACCAATATTCGAGAGGATGACAGCGAGAGAGACAGTGAGAGAGGGAGAGAATATAAAATACTCTCTGAATGTTTTGATTTTGCTTAATATCATCAACATTACCTCTATTAAAATTGCTTATAAAATTAGGAGCGTTACCAGATTAGAGGAATGATAAAGAATGTTGGAAATTAAACAGATTCTGAGTTTGAATAATCTTGAGAAGAACTGTGTTTAAATAACAAAATCATCTTCGTATACTTTTTTCTATTACCCCTCTTGGTATGGCTGTTCTTTTTCATGTAAAATCGTACTTCCATAGATCTTGGAGTATTACGCATCTCCATATGCCACCACTTCCTAAATTATCAAAATAACCTCTAAGCTTTGATAGTAGCGTCTCCTTCTGATTCTATGATAGCTCCGCATCTGTTTTCTACATATAATTTCCATCAGTATGGGTTCCACATTAGATACATTCCCCCGATCCGTGTCACTCCTGATATTAAGCCAGAATATCCTTCATATGATCGGGAAATATTTGTTAACAATGACCTACAGTTTTCCCGAGATTGTTTTTGAAACTAAACAGATTTCACTTCAGGGTTTCACTCCTGGATAAACTTCCAACATCCAATGAGCGCTCTAAGCTTTTTTGAGTATACTGCAGTCTCCCGAACACCGCCCTTGATATGTTAAGCAAGTAAAATTTTCCATACATAATCAATCCATAAATGTAATATAAAGTTTAGTGGATTTGGATAAAATACAGAGACGTTCTAGCGTTGGTATAACCTAGACTATGAGAATCCGTTCTATAAAGGTGTTTGAGACTCAGTTGGACCAGGCCATCATGGGTAACAAGTCTAAAGTGGAATTTATTAGGGGGAATCGTGAGTTCAACTCAAGTTTAATATGCAGGCCTCAACCAGATAAACAGGGAAAACAGCATTATCATCTACTGGATTCTAGTTCATAAGGGAATTAGTCGCTAATGAGGCAAGAATTTTTCGGTGGAGCAGGAAGAGGAATTTTGAAGGGTGTACTTGGCAAAAGGAAAGATAAAGACACTTTTCACTCTTAAACTTAATTTAATTGAATTTAATGTCATCACTTTAAGCCTGTCATATCGACTCCATGGTGAGGAGAACAAATACTAGGAACCTGTACCTTTACTTAGACAAAAACATCTGGGTGTTTATCAAGTAATAGATAGGGGAGTCATCCTTACTAACGCCAAACAGCCTTCTGCAGTTTGGTAGGGGAATAGTATTGAGAGAGAATACCCTCTATAATTTGAGGACACTGCTCCTGTTACTGTCCTACCTCTAGGCAAACATAAACAATTTTGTTTTTTTAATTCAATTTTGTTATAAACATCAATCGATGCACAGAAAACATCGATGTATTTTGTGAACAATCGATATAACATCGATACTTCTTTATGATCCATTATTACCCACTCCTCGTCAACTTGGTAAATTGTGTGAATTATTCTAGCACGTTGAGTCCGAAAGTAATCCCATTACGAATATTTTTATTTCGCTTTGAATACGAATTTTTTCAACAATCTGGCATTACTTTTTCTGTTTTGTTCTGCCATTAAAAGTCTATTAGTTTGTGTGTGTCACTTAAATGTGATAGACGCACTTGTGCGACATATCTCTTCTTATTGTGGAGCACAACAACAGCCGCAGCATTTGTTGCATACAAGAGATTGTTGTACTGTCAGCTAAAATTTGTTGCTTCATGAGGTCGTTGTTGTTCTTCTTATAGAATTTAAATGCACAGATGCCAGTATGCGTGTCAAACCTTGTCAAGTACGATTGATTTGCTGTTGCTTATTTGTTTTTTCTTTTTTATTTGTTCGTTCTCCTTTTAAATGCTCGCGAGTAAAGCTGCATGGCGATACATCAAACAGCGGATCAAATTCTCACCCTTTTGGTTATTGTATTGGTAAATAATACTCACACATATATTAGATTGAGAATACTTTTGATTTTCACTAACTGAGTTGCATAATTCATATGTTCTCTTCTTCTTTACAACACGTACAGAGTGAAGTTTGAAGATATAATGTTTGATGTGTCGCCATGCATCTTAACACAGAAAATCTCTCATACATTTGAACACTACTTGTACTGCAGCGCGTGATTTGTCTATTGTATTAAGCCTGGTGTTTTTAGCAGCAGGGGTGCGGCGACAGGTTAATGATTGTATAAACAGAGAATTACGAATGACAGAAAACGGGAGAAACAATTAAAAACAACAACTAGTTGATGTACCTGAAGGTTTGATGACGATTTTCCTTTCTGAGGTTAATTTCTTTGAGTGTAATTTGTTTATTTGTAACACAGTATTAATGGAGGAAAATTAAAAAGCAAAACAAATTAAAATTAAAATAAAAATAATTGAGCGAAAAATAGAAATCAACACACACATACTCGTACACACTTTTGAACTATTTTTAACAGTTGATGGACTGACAGGCGGTTCGTAAATGAATTCAAATAAATACAAATCAACTGCGGTTGTAGTAGTAGTACTACTACTACTAATGTAATGTGGTATAAAATAGTTTTTTCTCTTCAATAAATGATGGCATCCAGTATAAATTAAAAAATACATGTCTAATAAATAGGGTTCCCCATAAAGAAAGAATAAAGAAAGAAGAAATTTTTTGAATTAAATAAAATACTTTTTAAGGGTCACCCTATACATACATATGTATGTACGTATGGCAATAATTTCTTTAAAATTTGTTTTGTAAGTGCAAGCATTGCCTTCTTCTTGTTTGTACATTTTACATACAAAAATTCATTATTTCCTGCACACTATTATTCTTCTATCCATCTTTCTGCACTACTATGGTTCTTTCCTCCTATCCCGTCTCTGTCTTTCATTCACTCCCTTTCATTTCTTCCGTACATATAAACAAGGAAAATACATTGTAGTGAATTGGATCAGTTCAAGAAACCCCCTTCCAAATGCAAAATACTGCCTGCACATCGTAGCGAAAATCTGACATAAGTGAATAGAGCCCCCAATTGTGTGGCATGGCATGGCATGGCAAAGAAACAAGATTAATGTAATGCCAGGCAATTCAACAAATTCAAAAACCAAAAAAAAAAAGAATCTAAAAAGAAACGCAAGGAAATAAAGAAAAATGCTTTTGGAGCACTATAAACAAGAAGAAACGAAATGAGAACGAGAACAAGACGTTTTAAATCTGATGAGCATGATTAATAAAAAACAAGATAATAATTGTAGCAGCAAATAAATCAAGAAAAATACATGTATATGAACTTTTAGAGGATTGAATCGTATCGGTTCTCAAGGACCAGTCAATATAAAATATGTCTGTGTGTTCTTAATGTAAATTCTTTACTTCACTACAACAGTTGGTTTACATCAAACAAACCTGATATGAAAGAGAGGTCATTTTAAAATTAAAAGTAAACAATTGATTGACACTTCCTTAATGGCCACCGATCAGTTAGACAGCAATAAGCAAAATTTGTTTATTTGGAACCATAATAGGGTTACGGTTGCATTCACTGTATTAACGCAAATCAATATCCAACTTAGACATCACACAGTCCTTATAGAAAAAATTGTGCTCTACGATTTTATCTCTATTTTAAAGAGTTTAGTTCACATACATAATTGGTCATTACAACCCTTCAGTCAGGATTACGGCCTAGCTTCTTACACCACTTATGTTGTGTGTGTTAATTTTATCAATAAGTGGCGGGACCCACAGTTTCAAAGTCGACTTCAAACGGCAGATTTTTGAAAAACTTTTCGCGGCAATTTTATTTACTTTCAGGCTTTTTACCAGAAATCTGATGAGAGGAAGTCGCCGAAGAAATACTTTTTGTATTGTATTTGATGTCTGGCCTGAGTTTTGAACCCTGGCTTTACGTCTCATAAGCCAACACACTACCTACTAGGCTACGGCGACTACAAGACAGATAACATATACATACATACATAATTGGTCATTACAACCCTTCAATAAGGATTACGGCCTAACTTCTTACGCCACTTATATTGTGTGTGCTAATTTTAGACGTTAGTGGCAGGACCTACAGTTTAAAGTTGAAAGGAAGTCACCGAAGAAATGCATCAGGTCTCATAAGCCAACACACTACCTACTTAGAATCGCTTACCATTAACCGATGAAAACCCTACGTTCCAAGCTAAAGATCATCGACAAGCCATATTTTATAAGACTCTTAAGAACGGAAACATCTCTAATGTTAGTATCCCATTTGCTCTAGATCATGTTATAAGCATTGCCAGCAGCTCCTAGCACAGCAGACACTCCTCCTAGATTAGTCTCCACAATTGAGCACCTCAGACAGTCATCCCGTGTAGAGGAATCCTCGTATGGTAAATAGCAAAATAATACAAAATAAGGTCTTCTTTAAATTTGCCCAGAGGCAACCGCCACCGCTTTCATGTAAGCATTCCTAAAATGATTATAAAGAGCATTTCAACTATCATTGCTGATTAGGACAGAAAGACTTAAATTGAATCCACAAACACATTCATGAAAAACCCTTGGTTCTGTTACCAGTGCAATATCTTCTTCCCTGTAATATAAATCCCCTCAAATATTTTAGTATCACTAACAGCATTATATAATTTGCGGTATGCATGTATGTAGTATATCCAGTCATAAGCCTTTCCAGGCTTTGAAAAGAGGAAGGGATTCTTGTTTTGAAGTGATGCGCGCTTCCCTCAGCCACATTCATTAACTAACTTGGCTAATAAGCCAACACACTACTTACTAAACTAAGACGTCTACTTTTTAACGTCAACTAGTTGTAATAACGAGGAAGAAGAGAGAACCACAGCATATCTTGTCTGTCATTGTCTAGAACTTAAGGACCTCAAACGAAGGATTCTTGGAAAAGCAGAATTTATTGACCAAACGTATCTATCCGTAGGTAATTTGAATAGAATTCACTCGTTCATCAAACTATCGAGATGGCTGAGTGATGTTGCCAACCAGAAGTTTTAATCATACAGCGGAATAGCTCTTTGAAGCGGCTGTCATTTCTCCCTAACCTACGAATTAATTGATAGAATATTAAAAAAGAAACTTTCGCACATTAATTCATTGTCGTAAATAAATATTTATTACACTTTTGTAAATTTTATGTTTTAAAAAATCAATCGTTTAATTTGTATTCGGAAAATAAATTCGATCTACAAAAACATAAACTTGTAATAAAAACCTGCCGCTTTTTAATTACATTCTTTACAGTACCGATCACATGTATGTAAAAATACTAAAATAAACTATATGGCAACCTCTTGCACGCAATCTTGCAATGGCGCCAAATTGCATTAAAACAAATGCAACGACACATAAACATAATCACAGTCTCAACATGCACTCTTAATACACATGCGACATAATAATGAGAGTTGTTTGTTTACTAATTATCAATGAAAAACACAGCTTGCACTCACCCTGTACACACACTCACTCTCCGCCTTTCTCTCTCTCACTGTCACAGTTCAAACACTTGAAATGTGATAAGATCCTTTTTATTTATTGTAAATAAACGAGTACAAACATGTCTGTATGTAGGTATGTATGCCAGTGTAATAAATGTTGAAATAAATAAGAATGAGTCAGGTCAGTGCCGCCATGGCTGCAGTCACCCGTGGTTATTTTGTGAAATCTGTGTGTGTGTGTAAATCTGTCATTAAGCAAGCCAGAATTAAAATGTCAAGTGGTTTTTGGCTGTTGTATGTTTGCGGTTGTGTCTGCAACTGTTTGGCCTGCCGTTTGAATTTAAAAATAATTCTTCTGTTTGTAAATATTTATACAAATTGCGGAAATATAATTCGATATTGTTATTTAACAAAAAATAAAGAAGAGAATTTTTCAAGCACTTGAAATAAAATATCAAGTATTGGTAACCACTTGACAGGCGTCAACAGGTTTTGCTTCATCTATCTTCGAAAGGTTGACACATAATTTCGAAATGATTTATGGTAAGAATTTATAAAAATTAATAGGAATTAAAAGGTGGTCTTTCTCCTTAGGTATCATTTTACATCACAGCTAACCACTGTTTCGAGAACCATCTGTATTGCTATAATTAATCACAGCCAACTTCACTTTGTATAGCCAACTGTCAAAAGTTTGTTTATTTATTTACAGCGTCGAATCCTTTCTTCCTTATGCGTATTTAGTAAAAAAAAACACAGCATTTTAGAGAGAGAGAGAGAGAGAAAGATTATGCACGTGAAGTAGTTTACAAAACATTAAAAGAGAGCATATTTTGAAACTTTAAAGCAAACAAGTGGCCAAAATATAATACCATTCACCACTTTATGTGGTGTTATTGGGGAGTGTTTGTTTTGACACAATTAAAGTGAAAACTTGTTGCAACATTAATAAACAAAAACAAGAAAACTTTCTTTTTAGATTTTTGGGCATTTTGCCAAAAAAAGAAAATAAATTCCTTGACAGTTATAAAAACAAATGGTGGTTGTTTGGAAACGTGAAGGAATTTTAGCAATTAAAATACCTTTGCAAAAAAAGGACATTTTTAAAACATGCTTTTTCTACTAGGAATTATTTAATATTAAATAATAATAAAAATAATAAATGAAAAACAGATTTAATTAAGAGAAATTTTGTGTAATAGTAACCGTAGGGTTAATAACTAACCGTCCTGGAATGTAAGAAAGCCCGTTATGGTACGCATTCTCAGGGTACCTAGTCATCAAGGAGTGATCGAAAATGTGAAAGAGAATAATCTAGCTTATAGAGATAGGATAGGGATCTTCTAATGCATTGAAAACCAGACTATAGAAATTGGCGGAACCATCTCCTCGACTATTGTGAAACAATAGCAAAGGGGGAAGAAACTTGTAGTTACTCCTGACTGTAGGAAAACCATGAATATATTGGAACTGAATAGAGATGAATTGAGTGTTTACACGTACACTCAAACCAGATAGGTGCTGTAAATAATAGTAAATGCAGAGCATATGATGAAGACATCGAAACGATGGAATACTTTTTATGCAATTCCTTAGCTTTTGTAAGTCCCTAACATCATCCCAGATATAACTCATCTCAGAGGAGTGTACAAAATATCGATTTCATATAGAAAATATGGTTACATACATAAATACACACATACATACATATTTGGTCATTACAACCCTTTAGTCAGGATTATAACTTAATTTCTCACACCACTTACGTTGTGTGTGTTCATTTTATACATGAGTGGCGGGACCTACAGATTAAAGTTGACTCCAATCGACATATTTTGGGGAAAATTTTCATTGTAATTTTTTTACTCTCAGAGTTTTTGCTAGAAATCTGCTGAGAGGAAGTCGCCGTAGATATATTATTCGTTTTACTGGAGATGTCTAACCTGGAGTTTGAACCGAGACATCAAGTCTAATAAGGCAGCACACTACCTACTAGACTACAACTGCCTCAAAGAAAGAAAGAAAGGTTGGTAGTTCTTAATGGTGAAAACCAACAAGTCTACTTAGAGGCTATCTGTCTACCTACCTAAAAAATAGTGCAGGAACGTTGGAATCATTGGGCCGTACTCTTTCAAAAGCTATAAAAAGCGCTACGTTACTCGTGTGGAGCAAAACACTGCACTATTATTACGGACTTGTTTATTAAAAATTGTTTAATACAACGAATGCTAAAGGGATGACCCCCAGGAAAATTCATTGTGAGAAGTAGGAACGTATTGTTAATGGCAGGAAAAACTTCTGCAGAAACAACATACCACATATGGATAGTGAGGCTGAAGAACAAATTCTTATTGTGCGATACAAATTCTAATCTATAAGAAAAAACATTTAACATGTCTCTAAATTTCAAGAGCACAAACCATTAGAGTAGCGACAGAACAGTGAAACACAATTACGGCGTTCCAATGAATCAATATAGTTGGATGCCCTGCCCTCTTTCCTGTAAGCGGTCAAGCCTCCTATACATTAGAGTTCGATCAGATATTAGTAGCAAATTTTGTTAACATGTGTCTTCAAAAACTCATTCCACATGCCACACGACACGCGTTGCTATGAACCTGTTGAGAGGCAAGTTTGATGAGCAATTACTCTCAGGTTTTGGAGCAACCCATTGGCCGTCAAAATTATTTGATTTGAAACTGAACGAAAACATTATAGCTTGGCTTGGGTGAAATATCGGCCGAAAATTAAAACTCAAAGATGAATTACCTACTTGAGCTTAAGTTCCTATTTGGCGGTGGTGTTTCTTTGTTATTGCCATCAATTATGGGTATTTATTATTAAGCACATGAAAAAATAGCCACAATAATATTACAACGGGACTTTTGAGCCATGATTAAGGCAACTGACAATTTAACTGAAAAAATTTGAAATCAATTTCAAATTTATCAACTTTCTTACAGTGTAATACGCATGACAACTGTTGGCATAATTAAAGGATATTTTTATTGCATACTTTTCGAGGTAAACTCCTTTTGGTATAGAGACCCAAAGAACAGAATAAGTTCTACTCTTCAAGCAAACGGTTCTTAAAACTCAAGAAAATTGTAAAAAATAATACAAAAAAAAATTCTAAAATATTATTGAATAAATAAATACATATTTTTGTTTAAAAATAATTCAAAAAAATCATAAAAAAAAATATTGAAAAGAAAAAAGTTTTAATTATTTGCTGCTTATTTTGCAACTAAAAAAAGAAAAAGTTTAAATTTTAAAACAAAAAAAGGAGAGAAAATAATACAAAAGAAATATACACAGCTTTTTTAAAACGCTGCTACCACCTAAAAATAGAACTTGAAAAATAAAATTCCTTTGTCGTGAGCTTAGATTTGTTGAAATACCATAAAAAAAGTAAAACTTTTTTAATAATTTCCAAATCAAATTATTAACATTTCTCTACAATATTTCGTTTGCATTTTTTTTCTTTTCTCCTTAATGGTCTTGTGCAAAAAAAAAAGAAAAAATTGTCCTTAAAAATCCTACACCTTTTTTTTACTTTCCTTATATCCTAAATGTATGCCATACTTTTTTCTCTGTATGAACATTTTTCTTTATAAATTTTGTGTGTGTATATGCGTAAAAAGATTGGTTGGTGTGTGTCTCTATACGTAAATGTCAGAATTTGACAGCAACGAAAAATAATAATAAAAAAAAACAACAAATAAAAACAAAAACAAACAAACAAAAAATTCATTGTAAAGGGAGAAGCAGCAGAATAATAAGAAGAACAAGAATGAGAAGTTGTAACCTTAACCCAACAAAACAATTGCAACAATAACAACAATCCATTTATTGACCCAGAAATTTTATTTGATTTTTTTACGCTCGTTTTCTGTCTCTCTTCTGTCTCTCTGTTTTTATCTCAGCCTTTTTGGCTTTCTAACTACGGCGTACATATTTGTTTTAAGCTCCTTTACTATAATGTTTTACTGTAACTTTTTTGTAACGTGTATTCCCCTCTTATAAAACCCTCGTTTTATTTTTTGTACGTGTAACTTGCTACATTGACTTGAATTTGAATTTGAAATTTTAAATACTTTTTTTAAATGCTGAATTAAATCTCTTTTGTTTTTGTTGTACCATAATAATAATAACAAATGCATGTTTTATTCGAATTCATTTTCTAATCTTCTTTTTTTACTAATAATTCTTGTAATAAATTTTTTTAAAATCAATTTAAAATCCTACAAAAAACCAAAAAAATCAAACCCCAGTTAAAAATGAAATAATATTAAGCGACTAAACGGATTTTTCAAATCTAAGTTTTGAAATCCGTTAAAACGCACAAAAAAAAATTATAAAATTATAGTTGGTAAGTAAACAATAAATAAATTAAAATAAAATCCATAAAAAATAAAAAAATATACACAGTAAATATTTTAAGCAAATATCCACTAATTTACACAAAAATGTTCAACTAGTTAACAGAGTTACCAGGGTAACTCTACACTGCAAAGAAAAATTAGGATTTTAAATTCACAATTTTAAGGGCTTACTTTAACGACTTTCGATTAAAGAATTGAATTCTTTTGTCAGCACTGATCAATTCCCTTCGAAGTTATATGTATAGGGTGGGCCATTCAAAAGTTTAAATTTTAAAATGCAATAAAATGAACACGGCTTTAAATGTTCCCAATTTTTTTTTTTGGAGTATAATTGTTCCGGTTAGAAATGGAATATTATTTCACTCATATGGCTGCCGCGAGTAGCCTCACAATACCTCATTCGATCTAGTTGTATCTTGGCAATACACATTCCTTTAACGGCGCCCCTCAGAAAATAGTCTAACAGTGTCAAATCGCAGCTTCTTGACGGCTAATTGACATCACCATTTCGGCTAATTAAACGGCCATCAAACGTTTGACGCATTAAATCGATTGTGGCATGAGATGTGGGCCATCCTGCACCATCCTGTTGAAACCAAACATCGTTCACATCAATACCATGAAAACCGGGTACAAAAAAATCGGCTATCATGGTGCGATAGGTTCTCCATTGACCGTAATGGTTGCATTGTCCTCATTTTCAAAGAAATATGGGCCAATGATGCCACGCTCCACAAGCCGTACCAAACTGTCACTCGTAATGGGTGCATTGGCACTAAATAGGTTTTCTAAACCCCAAATACAGTAATTTCGCTTATTAACGTACCCATCAAGTTGGAAATGAGCTTTATCCGAAAAGATGATTTTTTTTTTGGCTAAATCGACATCATCGTGCAGTTTCTCGTTGGCCCAACGTTTCTCAAGCGTAAATCGATTCATTACGTTCAGTGGAGATAATATACTGAATTTTATGACAGAATAGAAAGACATACATAAGTATAGCCAAATTCGAAATAACTGATGGTACAAATTTAAGCCTATAGATGGCCCACCCTATATTTCAAAAACAAAATTGTTTGTATATACAATAAAACTACAATATCAGATCAGAGAAGATGGTAAAACAATTAAACTCATTCGAGCTGTTTCTATTTCAAATTTATTTCAAACGATTAAAAAAATCACCCGTTGGAAGGAAAAGTTAATGAAATGTTGATCTATCAGTTCCGAATCCTACTCGATATTCCCCCAATTCGTTAAATGTAGATTCGATTAGTTTATCGATAACAAATTTGTGAAGATTTTGTGGCAAAGATCCAAAAATGTGATTCCTCTGCGAAATCTTCTTATCTTTCTTATCGTATCCGTATGCATTACCTCAAGAATGCAGTCTGAATAGAATTTCTATTGCAATAACCCTCTTTTGTATCTTATTTCCTTATTGTTTAATCATCTGGATTGGATTTTAATAATAAAAAAATAATTAAAATATCATTATAATTGATATTAAATAGCAGAAACGTTAAAAACTTATTACAAATCAACTGTATAATTTTGTAATAAAAAATTATCATTAAAAAATCATTAAATTAAATTTATACGCAAAGAAATTCAAGTAAAAGTTTGAAACCCAATAAAAAAACCCCCCGTTTAAACCAGCATGCGTACACGTATTTCTATTATGACTGACAGCACACCCCAGTTCTGTTATTTTATTTTTCAAGTGTATGGTTGACAAATATTCCCCACCATCCAACACTCCCTGTCAAGTTTTATAAACACACACTATGAAATTTTGTTCATTATTGTTAAAGTCCCCACACTTGTTGTTGTCCTTTTTATCATTATTTTTGTTATTATTATTACCCCCACCGTTTTGTAACAACAGCATCACATTGTTTGCTCACTGTCTCCACAATACTGTTGTTGATGTCACAGCAAAGTAAATTGCAAAAGTAACCAGAGTAACTATAAGATAGAAAACAAGACAAAAACAAAAATAACAGCAAAAACACACACATTTTATGTTTCTTTTCAAAAATATTTCGTTTTATATGACGAAGGTTTGAATTTTTAATTAAAAAACATTGAAAAAAAACAAACTATTTTACCGTTGTAAAGCTGATCTGTTAGTAAAATTTAAAGGTCATGTACAGCCATTTACAATGCATTATCAAACAAGAGAGAAAAATGAATTGAAATTCAATCAAACATTTCATGGCCACCGGAGATGAAGTCAGACTTTTAAAATTCAAGGTTGCCATAGTTAACTACAAGGTTTTCTGTTAAGGGCTCAGGGTCTTTTGGATTGTTTTTTGTTCTTTTTCTTTACTTATAAAAAGAAATGGTTTGATGATATCATATTTCCTTATATACCACTATTGGGAAGACGTCACTATTGGTATTTAACTTTTAAGGTTATGTCTTCAGATTTCTTTTTCAATTCCGAGTATTAATTTAAAATTTAAATGTTATCGAATCGAATACAGTATTATTGAAAGAAACTTCTTCTTTTAAGTTTTATTTGCAATAAATAACTTTAGTAATCAGTACTAAGCTTGGATCACCTATGCGAGGTTAAGTCAAAAACGATGAGGATTAAAGGAGTGTACAATGCCAATGATTCTACTGGATTTCTTACTACAATGTTATGGAAGAACTAACCATCAGAAAAAGTATGCTAAACTATTGTGATTGTATAGTAGCCAGACCTGTCGCATTATAGTTTTGAGAGGTTCTCTACCTCAACTAACCGGCACCAGCTACCGTAACCCGCTACCTACCATTGTTTTAAGTGAGGAGAAGGGATCAAAAGCATATGGCCAACGACCGTAATTGGCAGTCAAGCATTTCTTTTTACAATTCACCCAGGAAAAGTTAACATTAGAATATTACGTCGTTATATATTGATTTATGTAGCTTCAAGTTGCCTGTGATTTTGTCCTAAAAGGGTTTCTTGACTTTCAGGTCAAACTCTAGTCCCCGATCTCTTGGTTTATTAAATGAATATGATCTCAACGGTTCTAACTCGCATAGACCAAGGTGGAAATGGATTTATATCCTGAAATTCCTATAAATGTTTGTCTAATTTGTACGATTCCCCAAGCTTTCTAGCTTTTCGTGTTCCGAATAGCATCCTTGATATAAAATTTTAGGTTTCCAGCAACTAAAGATTATTTTGAACTGGTTTTCTGTCAGTAATAGTTTCCATATGGATCGTTGATTGGACAATGTCATACGTTTCTGAAAGAGGTATTTGGGCTCGGATTGATCAAACTTAAGAACGATTCCTTTATTATAAATTGGTTATAGGCATTGCTGCCAAAAACCTAGTTGGATTAGATGTTTTTATAGTTTATAATTTCTGTAACTCCAATCATCAATGGCAACACTGATAAAGGATTTTCTTTTCATAACTTGTTGCCATATTGTAGAAATGCATTTAAGGTGGTCAAAATTTGTAAAAATTCAAACAAATAAGTATGAATTCTTTAAAATATTTGTAAATATTTAATTATTTTATTGCAAATTGTCTTTTTCTTTTTTTTCTGACTCAATTTTATTATTAATTAATATTTACTAACCTTTAAGACCTTTTTTTACTACTTTTTTTACGGTCATAATACACTTTACTACTAACCTTCCTTTTTTTTTTTTGTAAAAAATTTGAAATTAATTTTTATAATTAAATGCAAAAAGAATTCAGTTTATGTGAGTTAATTAATGAAGAGTATTCACCATAGAACCCCAAATGCCTGAAGCTTTAACTTTGCCCGGTATGGCGGACGCAGAGCCGGACTTGTCAACTTTTGAAAATAAAACTGGACTGGCGGAGGATATGAAATTTCTGGCTTCTATGCCAGAGTTATGTGATGTTACATTCTTAGTGGGTGAAACCAGAGAGCCAGTATGTGCGGTAAAGGTGAGTAAAACAATTAAAATAGCGGAGTTGTAATGAAAAGAAATGCATTTTATTTACGTGGAATTAAAGACTTTATTTTCTTCTTTGGTTCAAATGATTTTTGTACCCAAATCGAAAAAAATTGTAAAATAATGAATTTCTTTTTTAGTACATCTTATAAATAATACATAGAATTTCCATTAATTCAGTATCGTTTCAATTTTCAGGCCGTCTTAGCCTCACGTTCGCGTGTCTTTGCCAAAATGTTGTATTCGGCCCCATCGCCGCAGAGAAAACGTGAAACCTCTACCAAGGAAAACAAGCTACGTTTATTCTTAAAACGTTCTTCGGAGCCACTGTTAAATTTACAAAATGCCGCCCAGCAGGTAATCCTACTCTATACGCAATTCTTATAAGTTTTTTTTTTTGTTATTTTTTCAATGTTAAAAGTTTTTGTTATTTTTGTAAAAAGAAACAAACAAATCAAAAAATGGAAATTTTGAAAAGAACTCACACTCTCATTCATTGTAATTTCTTTTTGATTTCTCCATCCATACTCATGTAAAAATAATCCAATTTACAAAAAAATACATTGAAATTTTTATAGAGAAGTGGTTTTACTCAACAATTATCTCCGATACCCGAGGTAAAGTACATTTTCAAGTTGATTTTATAAAACTTATTAGCTTCTCTTCTACTTCTACTCTTCATCTTCTTCTTATTTTTCTGTGTCTGTAACGCTCATACACTGTGAAAAATTAACTTGAAAATCTGCTCGAAATTATTCGTTCGTTCGCTAGTTCGTTCCATTGCATTTAATTCATTCAAATTTAACCACTTTTAAACAGTAAAACCTATCAAAAAAATCTTCATATTATTCTTAACAATTATATATGTATGTATTCTTAATATATTCATTAATTCATAATTATTGGTGTCTATGTTATACTTCATGTTGCCAGATTCTACCACATATTGTCACAACAACCGCTTAATTCAAGATAAATTGACATTCATTTAAACAGTTTTCTAAAAGAATGAATTCATCTACTAAACACAACTTAACTCCTCTTGTGCGCAATCGTAATGCAATACTAAATATGGAGCAAGATCTCAATTAGAGACAACAGTGATTGACTAGTTCATTAAAATTGATTTCGTAATTGACATAGATCCAGCCGTGATCTAATTTGAGCTCATAAGAGTTATCATAAGAGTTGATCCAGCAGATCCTTTGATGGTATACATAAAAAAGATAACTGACGTGCTAAAGATGCCATACTCTAGTAGGTAGTTAGTTGGCTTATTAGACGTAAGACGCACATATTACACCTTAAACCTCAGGTCAGACATCTACAACAAAACGAAATATGAAAAAATATATCTACGGCGACTTCCTCTCAGCAGATTTCTGGCAAAAACTCCGCCAGTAAATAAAACTACCATGGAAAGTTTCTCACAAATCTGTCATTCGGAGTTGACTTTAACTGTAGATCTCGCGATTGAAGAGTTACAAGGACCAATTATATATGTACATATGTACGTAACTGAAGTTTTCAAATTATTCTAATCCTACATTGTTAGGAGTTATGGGAATTAAGAAACTCGGAAATCATTGTATTCGAATGCGAATATGCATATTGGCAATTGAACAGTGAATTCTTCATTTGAAAAATGTTAACTTTCTAACGGTTGGCTAATTAGAATGAGGAGCAATCAGAATATGTGATTTTTTTCAGCCATTTGAGTTCTGATAATTAAAAAAAATCAATGAAATATTTATTTTGGGCTATGAATGAATGAATTTACTTTTTTAATTCTATTTCAGAATTTGAAATCTTGCCCCTTCTATTTGTGGGCTGCAATTTTGTTATTTTTTACAGTTAGAATTATGTCCGGCTTGTGCTAGAGTTATCTTGTATCCCCTTCCAAAAACAAATTGTTTAACAGGATCTTGGCAGCGATACTTCACTCTCAATAGGATCACGACATCCTGTGCCGAAGGGCATGTGACACTGTTTTGTAGAAAACACATGCTAATCAAATCCAATTATCCCAATTCTCTCCATTTTGAGTAAAAAAAATTTAACGCACCTGCATAATTGCACCCTGCTTAACAGCAAACAGCTTAGCGCATGACTTTACCTACAGATGGAACTGTACTTGTCTTCTTTGGAAACTATTCTCACAAACCATCCAACTGATTCAAGTGTTTCCAAAACTCAGATGTAAAGAGTTCCATCCATGTCTCACCCCAGAGCGGTTAAATCGTATTTTTCGAAGTTAAAAATTCATTCAAAACTATTTTAAGTTTTTTTTTTTCAATATTTCTGGCGTGGGCACCTTAATTAGTCTGCCACTACAGTGTGTGTTTTGTTAGATCGTATGGTCCTATTTCAGGTCTGATAACCAATATTTTATAGTCGCATGTAGAATCTTGTTTACATCAATAACTAGCATCATAGAAATGTTAGGCAACAGCCCTTCTTACGAAAGCGTAGAAAAGGGAAGATGACAGCATAACAGTCCACTACAATGCCCAAAGAAAGTGCTTAGTCTAGGCACTAAGGATGGATGACAACCCTATCTCTCTAGGACCTCAGCTTAGCTGAAAAAAACTAGTTTAATGGCAGCCCTATATTTCTTAAACGGACTGAACTAATAATTAAAGCGCCCTGCAAATTTTGACTTTTTTGTGGAAATAAGATGGCTCCAGTTGTTTCCGAAGGCATTTTGCGCGCTGAACACGAATCTGGAATTGTTACTCCAGATTACAGAAATTCATTCAGATTTAAAAAATTCAAAATGGCGGATCCAATCGAGATTTATAAAAATTAATCAGATTTACTTGATTTACCCCTGATTAACAATTTTCAAGTAAATCTGATTAATTTTTAAGGACCACCGTAATGTGCTGGTTCTATCTATCTAGCACGTCAGTGTTTAGCTCTACAATTTTTCGAGAATGGCCAAAAACACTTTTTTAGGGGTTTCAACCCCCTTTTTCTCGAAAACCTGCCTTCGGAAACACCTGGAGCCATCTTATTTGCAAAACCCATGCAGGGCTGTGTTATTAATCATACGCACGACCAGACTTCATAAATGTAAACATGAAAGTGATACAGTTCATGTTTGTTAGTTTTGAAAACACAAAAAATATTTAGAACCGCTGACATACAGTAAGCATGGTATGTTGAGCATAATTTATTTCTTTTGGTACCCAGCTGTGCCTTCAATCAGCTGGTTTAAACCGAAATGATATTTATGTACCAAGCTAGTAGCATAATAGAATAAGTGCTTTAATATCTCGAAGTTGTAGTGAAGTATGCTTTTATGATAACCAAGACAAACCTGATTTCCTGGTCATTGTAATCACCAATTTAAACTTATCATCGTTTTCTACTCGACCCAGATCCATTGATTACTTTACGACATTTTCAAAGACCGCAATTACATCTTGTCGTACCCACGCTATAACATCAATATTAAATGGTGTATGCCTATATTTCCTGGTGTAGATTATGCCCATATTTCGAAAACATCCCGTAATTAATTATTACACTGTCTGTAAACCTATTTACAATCGAACAATTCGGAAATACCCATCTGCACAGCCCTATCAAAATTTTTTTTATTACAAACATACTATTTCACATCCTTTATCCAATATTAAGCACTTCTTCTCTTTCTCGAAAAGTTTGCTTGTATTTGTTTATATTTTTTTTTTTCATTTATAATGAGTTATGGTAACCGGTTATTCGATTACTATCTAAGGAGTTCAGATATGCAGTACAACTAACTCTCTAGAAAGTTATTAATTTTGGTTTCAACCCATCATTTGATGAAGACGTCATTAATAAACATGTAGCCGATAGCATGTAGCCCTAATGTGTTTATTGCCTTAATAAACCACGTTGGTTATTTCGCTCATTAAAATCCGCGACCCATTGAACGCGGAGATTGACAGTAGGTCGGACATAAGTGAGTCATTTATATTAAGCCAGGAATTTGACATCCATCACTGAAAATCAAAACATTCCTTAATCGATATATTACTGTTCTGAATTTACTTCATCGCCTTCGAATAATACTTCAGGTATTCCAAAGTTTGGGATCTCTATATCTATATTTATATACCATCGTATAGTTTATGCTTTTATTATGTGTTTTTTGTTTTCGTAAAATTATTTGAACACTCTTAAGCATGTTGCAATATAAGTATACCAAATAGGAAGTGTTCTGAATTACTTTTTATCGTAATTATCGAATGTAAGTGTTAATCTTTTGGAAAATTTCAATTTCTTAAATGTCTATAAATATTGGAATTCTTTATTGAAACTTAAAAGTCAACACATTTTACATCGAATTCTTTTTCCTTTTTTAGCCGTCTGGTCAGCAGCATCATACCATGATTATTGAAGAGTTCGAACCTGATGTATTTCGTCAACTGATTGAATACATTCATACTGGATGTGTTACACTGCAACCGCGTACTCTTTTAGGTAATTATTTGAGTGCCCCTTCTGGCGAATTAAAGTTCTCACAATATTTTGATTTCCTTTTTATTACACGATTAAGGTGTCATGAACGCGGCCGACTATTATGGCTTGAGTGGGTTGAGTCGTGCTTGTGGTGGCTTTGTACAGAGTTGCATTAATGTCGATACTGTATGTGCTTTGCTGTCTTCGGCCGAGCGTTATATCCAGTACAAGTGCACCAAAAGTCTGGTGCAAAAAGTTTTGGAATTTGTCGATGAACATGGCAATGAAGTCCTTAATCTGGGCAGTTTTACCTTATTGCCCCAGCATGTTGTGCGTCTTATATTGGCCCGTGAAGAGCTGAGAGCTGATGAGTTTACCAAGTTTCAAGCTGCTTTAATGTGGAGCAAAAAGTACAATGACAATAATCCCGTAAGTTAAGATACACAAATTTCTTTGGTTCTTTTCTTTTATTCTCATCTGCCTCTTTCATTTGCAGAACATTGAAATGAAGGAGATTTTGGGTAATTTCCTGGAATACATACAATTCCATAAGATACCCGCTAATGTTCTAATGCGTGAAATTCATCCTTTGGGTCTGGTGCCCTATTCTATAATCATGAACGCTTTGGCATACCAGGTACGTTTATTATTCTTCACTAATTCAGTAGGCAACACTGTTTCCAGTATTGAAAACTTTAAAAATTAAATTGATTGGCTTGATTTGATTTGAGTTGTGAAATTAATGCCATTTTGTTTTTTGTTATTATTTTTGTTTTTCATTCCTAAAAAAAACGCTCTTGACCCATTGTTATGGTGTTTTATATGTGATGGTATGTCACGGGCGTTTTTTTGCCGTCCCTTGTGTCCCCCCTTTATGTCTGATTCTAACCATTACAGGCAGACCCAGAAAGTATCGACCCCGGAAAATTGTCTCCCAACTCTAGTCGAGTGAGAAGGGCTCGACAAAATCAAGGCAGATCGATGTCCGTGCAGAGTTCTCTTGATCCCTATGGTTCGAATACAACTTTGAGCTCAAGCGGCAGCAGCGATCCCACCAGTGGCCCTCATCATACCAACTAACATAAGTTGAACGGCCCCTCCTCCTCCTTCTCTCATCATTCAACACATGGACGTCACAAACACCAATCCCTACCTAAAATACGCAAAGCCAAGTCCCAGAGTTTTCGAACACGTCGTAGTCCCAGTGATCGTCGCAGTCCCGTTAATCCTCAAGGGCCTCTGACGTTAAACGGTATGCTGGCAACTACTGACAAAGGTCTGAGTCCGCATACACCGAAAAGTCCCATATTGCCTCATCCAGAATCCAAGAGTCCGGGTAGTGTGTCACAAAAAACTCCAACCACCTTGTCGCGTCAAGGCACTCTTCGAGCTTCTCATAAACGCAAGAGTAGCATGACAGGTTCTCTATCTCTGGCTCAAGGTAGAAAGAGTCCAGTGGGTTTCAATAACGATCGCAGTCCTCAGGGCCGCCGAAGTCCTTTGGTAATATCCAGCGATCGCTTAAAATCTCCCAATGAGTTGCCTTTTCACACAGGATTTGGATCCAGTTCACCTACTGCTCGAAGTCCTACGGGAGATCGTCGCAGTCCTACATTCAGCATTCATACGCAAGAGAGACGTTCACCGATAGGCAGTGCTGCTCCCTTAGATTTTGGACAAATTAACCGTCGTAGTCCAACGTCTACAGTTCATGTGCAGGATGGAAATCGTTCTACATGCGATGTTTCTACCGAACCAGAAGATGCTCGCACACCCACTAGCTACAAGAGACCTTCTATTAACCTATTTACGCCTATTTATTTCAGTGGCGATAAGCGCAGTCCCATAGGACCAATACCTCCGATAACAGTTTCTAATCCCGCCGAAACATATCGCATGGCAGAAAACAGTAACTTGGAAAAGTCAGCCGAATCGCAGAAGGAATCGGAACAGCGACAAAAGGAGGAGAAGGAAAAAGCTGAAGCAAAGTCGTCAACAGAAGCAAAAGATCAGCAACAGCAATCCCAACCAGAGAAGAAGAGCGTTATGCGTGAAATATTGGCCTTTGTGCGGAAGCCTTCGAAACACATATCGCGTTCAAATCGCTTTGCTAATGCTTTTACAAGAGCCGAATCTGGGACATCTAGTGGGCCGCTTATACGCCAAAGTACTTTTTCAGCAAGTCCGGCAGCCTCGTCGACTGCTGCAAAGAGTGCTGTAGTGAAGCAAATGTCCGAAGTTGGATTCGAACCAAAGATGTCATTGAAATTCTCACACTACGCCAAAATGTCATTGAAATTGCGTCGATCTGCCCGCGACGAAGACAAGTCCAAGCAACAACAACAACAGCAGCAACAACAACAGAGGACACAGTCCAACGACAGCAAACGGCCCAGTTCTGATTCGACAGGTACCTCATCAGGCGGTGGCGGTGGACAATTGAACATACAAGAAGGCAGCGGTTCGGGTAGAGCTACACCTCTCAGCGATATTCCGTTCGAGCTGGCGAATGTCCACTTCGAAAAGGTAGGTGAATCCTATATCAAGCATGACAAAAAAATTGAAGAAGATGGCGCCGAAGATGTAGCCGATCCTACGACCGACATTATGTTGGCTAATCTTGTTGAGGAAATCAATAATTCTTTTAAAGTTTCGACATTAACTACCGAAAACTCGGGAGCGGTACACCACTTTCAAAGACGCTCTGAAAGTCGTGAACCCATCGAACCGCGTATCAGCGAAGAACGCGAATCTGACTCAAATGATTTAATTATACCGGAAGATTTCCGTTCAGAGCTGGTTGAGATTTTAAAGGGCTACAAACCGGAACCCATTTATGTCAATCTTACCGATTTGAAGAAAGAAACAGAAGAAGCTGAAGAAGCCGCCCAAAAAGCTTTAGAGGCGGCTACCTTAGGTTCTTCTATGGAAAAGTCTCCCTTGCAATGTCCTATTATAGAGTTTGAACCGCCCTCTAGGCGTTCTTCTTTCGATCCACCCAGATCACCATTCCTAGAAACCTTACGAAGCCCGGGCGGAGATACAGATGTTAGCTTACAACGTTTAGAGTCAGGTGGCGATAGTTTTGAAATGGTAGAAGGTGACCGCAAATCAAGTAGAGCTGAGTCTAGTTTCGATTGTCCATACTCTTCGCGTGAGACCAGTTTCGATATATCGCGTTATCAGTCTACAAGCTATGAAGATCAAAGTTCCAGTTTCGAAATAGTTGATATGGATGAGAAGGTTAAGAAATCGAGCATTGATTTAAGAAAGTCATCCATTGAGCTGGTAGATGCTGAAACCTTTCAGCGATCCAGCTCTTCTAATGGCAGAAAATCCTCTTTAGAGACGCACTTCGATTACACACCTTCTGAAGCTAGTGGTGGTGGCATAGGTATAGGCGTAACGGGTCTAGGTATTACCTCAGTTAGATCTCCCAACTTTCCCATGACGAAGAAACAAAAAACCGAAACATTTCGTTCTTTGCATATATCACCCTTTAGTGCCTTTTCACGTGCACGCAGTCCACTCTCCAATCAAACTTCCTCCAACTATAGTTCACGTGATAGCTACGACTCGAGCTCATCTAGTGTGCCACATCACGAGCCGCCACAACGTAGTCCTTTTGCTGATCCCACAAAAAAGCATTTCCCCCTGACTATTAAACAAAAGGAAGAGGAAGTCAAGACGTTTTTGTGCACCGATCAAAGATGTGCTGCCATCTTTGAGCCCAGGCCCAGTTCGGTATTGACACAACAATTCTCCACCGGTTCGATGTCCACACCTTCGGGCTATGCCAATGGTACACCGCGAGCACTGAGTGCGACAGGTGGCGGCGGTGGTGGGGTCTGTGGTGGCGCTTGTGGTGGAGGCTTTTCTTCTGGCAGTGAATTTGAACCACCCTCACCCAGAAGAGCCACCAGTGCTTCGCCCAAACATACCTTCACATTTCGCATAGTCCTCAAAAAGGTGGACAGCTCACCGGAGGCGCTATGTCCCGAAAGGCATCGTAGTCGCATAATAGATCGTTATCGCCGTAGAGACAGTAGACGCAGGCGTCTGCAGATAGTTGGCAAAAGTGTTTAAAAGGAAAAGAAGTGCAACAGAGATTTAAATGTTACGGGGAATAATTTCTAAAATTAAAAAAGATTTACAAGAATTTATTTGGATGCAAGCCAATTTTGAGTAGATATTTATACAATATTTTTAAAATTTAAACAAAAATTTAATTTTAAACAAAACATAACCAAAAAAATTAAACAAAAAAAAACAAAATCAAATGAAAAATCGATTCTAAACTCAAGCTCAAGGTGTAGGTTAGGTAGAGTTAAATGTTAGATAATGGTACTCAAATTCGATATTTTTTTTTATTAATTCTCCATCATTTCAAAAGAAACTACAATTTGTCGAGCAATAACAACAATGTGGCAACACTTTAAAGAGAACTTTAAATATCCCACGGTAGTACAGTTACAGTCTACAGTATTAAAATAAACAAACATTGAAACTAAGTTGCCAAGTTTAGTTTTAACTTTGAAAGGAGTATAGGAATTATAAATTAAAAACAAAACTTAATGAACGACAAACAGAAACCAAAGTAAAAACCTGCTGCAAATTGTAATTTCTTCCATTGTTTAGTTTTTATATTCTGAAATAAATTTTGACAAGTGCCATCTTATGAATGCATAACCCCACAAACAATTTGATAGATGATAAAAACAATAATTTTTCCCTTTAGAATAATTAATAAAAAAAAAACATAAATAAATAATAAGAATCAAATTAAGTAATAAATGTATTTAAAAATAATATTTTTGTCATTCCAATGTTGTTCAAGCTTTTTTTCTCGATGTAATATTATAAAATCGAAAATAAAATTGCTTAACACTGTGTTGTCAGGCACAGCGTTGGTCAATTAAAAAGCATAGACTAGAATAACAACCTTAATCGGAAGATTGAAAATGTCCCGTGGTCATTTAAAACTCATCCATCACATTGTCTAGTCGGAGGGAATATTGATAATCAAATGATTATCATAAGAGGTTCACTAACTTAGGCCCACTATTATGTATCATTTTTAGCCCACTTACAAGGAGTTTTACCAAGTGCACCTACAAGTCTGTGTGTAGCAAAACTGGCCATCGTTAAAAATAGCTGCTAAGCTGATTAGCCGCAACCTAAGGTTAGGTTACGTTAGCGGGTAGCTTGCCGTTTCGTAGCCCACCTACAAAGAGTTTTACAAAAAATATAAATACACTGGCAAGTCTGTGTGAAGCGAAACTGGCCAACAGTAAAAATAGCTGCTAAACTTATGAACCATTTGGGCACATTCCCCACCATAACCAGATCTTCACACGTTCTGCCACACAGAAACCCATGACAACTGTCCTGAAGTGCAGGGCACTCGCATAAAACGCGTTGCACCGATTCCGTTTCCTCCACATCAAGGCAGCTTCTGCAGTAATCACTGGTGGGGCGGAACTTATCGAACTGGTTCTCCCTACCCAAACAATGTAAGTACATAAACTGTTGAGACCGAAGGCCTTTCATTAACTCAATAGATACGCTCCAGCTTACAGCTTTGGAAAATCGTTTAGGGTTGTATAAGCCGAAGTGCGTGCACATCACAATTTATCAGAGATCAAACAAATGCCAAAACAGTAGGTTGTTCGAGGTAAATAACCAGTGAGTTTGTCAGCCAATAAAATCATTCCGAGTGGTTTTTACGATGCACCCGCAAAGGCTTTACTATCTTAATGGGTAAATTCAATGAGGATTTGAAAAAAAACGATCTTATTTGACCAAGAAACCAGTTCTTTTCACCAGAAATTGAAAGTTTCCACGACAAAAATTCATAATTTAGACAGGGCTCTTAGATTTGGGCTCCTGTCCGACCTATTTTTCTGATTTTGGCGTAAATAAATAAATTGAAGGGAAGAGATCAGATTTCAACGTTTAAATCATACCAGATACAAGTCTATTTCGATTACATTGGCAAATCCCATGGGTAGAGTGTATAGAGCTCAAACGAGGCTATGTTGTAAATAAAATTTCTTATCCAGAAATCTGTGTTTCATTCAAAAACCCAAAGATTTATTAAGCCAACCTCTTATTAAAGGAAGTACAAAGGGTCGGGAATATGGACTTTGATGTTAAGTCGGCAGTAATCTTATTTCAATGTAATTTACAATTTTGAAGCCAAAGTAGTATCTCAGTATGTTTCCGTGACTTAACTAAGAAGTTTAACTTTGAGGTTAAGGAGGCAAAATATAATTTTTTTTGTCTTCCATGGGATTTAAGTGTTTAGGTTAAATTTAAATGTTCACATTGGATAAGTGTGCTATTTAGCTGACCAACACTGTAATATAAAAAAATATTAATATTAAATCAAAAAGACACATTATTTACAAAAATTAAATTTTTTTTATGAAAAATCTTACAAAAAAAAGGAAGCAATAAAAAGACCACTTCAGAATAATAAAAACAAAACATTTTTGGACAATCTCTCAGTGTTTTTAAATAAAAAAAATAAAACATATTTTATATAAATTAAAAACAAATGAAATAAAAACTTGAAAAAAACTTCAAAATAATTTATTTATACGAAGAGTTCACAACAAAAGTCTGTAGCCCTTTAAAATCCAACAAAAACTTTTTGAGAAAACAAATACAAATTTTACAATAAAAAAATAATTTAAATTTAAATTAAAATTTTTATAAAGAAAACTTAAAAAAATAAATTAAAAAACAAACAAAAATAAAAAATTAAATTGAAAAAATACCTGATAAATGTTAAAGTTTTTAAATAAATCAATTTTCTTTTTTATTTGTATACTTAAATGTCTTTTAATATTTAATATTATTAATTAGTAATTAATAAAATTCATTGAATTAAATGTACAAGTATTTAAGAAAAAAAAAATAAAAAAATTCCTTTTAATAAATGTAAATGTCTCTAAAATGGTTCCTGTTACTAAAAAAATTAAAAAAGGAAATTAAAAAATAAATTAATTTTTTTAAGAATTTTTTAAAATTAATTTAAAAAGAAAAGAGAAAAAATTTCAAGCTGGTCAAGGGGCCGTACTTTTTTATTAAATAAAAATGAATTAAATGTTAAATATAAAAATAATTAATTAATTTATAAACACACTTATATACATACATACACACACTTAAGTATTTACCACATATCTTTTAATAATTTAAATTAAATTAACAAAATTAATTATTATTAATAAACTATAAAACAATTGTAGTTAATTTGGCTTATTAAATTATATACAAAGCTTTTTATATTAAAAAACAATTAAATTTTATTATTATTTTATTTTTTAAATTGAATAATTAAGTTTAATTCTGATAATTTTTTATTTAAACAAAAATTCGTTTAAAAATTCAGTTTAAGTAATCATTACACCATATTGCAAACCCTGCTTTTAAAAACCGAACTTGACTTTGTATATTGCAGAGTTATATAGAAGAGCATTACGAACCCTGCATTTTAAGGCAAAACTTGACTTTTTAGATTGCAGAATTGTAAAGAAGTGTATCTAAATAATGTACTGTAAACGGCCTACATTTTACATCTGATTTGTTAAATACCTCAAAATGCAGTGAGCTATACTTATCTTTCTACACTTTTGCAGTCGACACTAGGATTTGTCGTTAATATTCCTTTGCCCATGGAGGGCAAAAATCCTCACTTGTTTTCAAACATGGGGGAGGCGAACATAGTATAAAAATTCAACGCTATGTTGTTCTATCTCTACTACAATCGATTGTGCTCTAGTGACTAAGTAGATATTATTTTTATGAAGTCCTCCTCTTTCAGGTAGGACACGTCCCCACTTGGACTATTAGTTTACGATCGCACAATACATATGTGCTCATTACAACCCTTTAGTCAGCAACCTAGCTTCTCACACCACTTATGTTGTGGCTGTTAATTTAATCCATTAATGGCGGGACCAACAGTCACAATACTTCATAAAAACAAAAGTGGAACATGAGGAATCCACTTTCTATAAAAGTTTTTTAACGTCGTTTCTCCCACTAATCGTGCCTGAATAAAACCAGTACCCTAAGAGATGGCCCTCAAAAAGTCAAGATAACGTTTAATTTGTTGTTTGCCTGATTTAAAATGAAAGCAAGCTTTATGAAATCGTCTATAAAAATACAATTTTTGACCTCTTTGGAAACTTGTCAATTCAGATGTACAAACATATCGTGTAAGTGGGCCTTAAGTGATTAATAAATTTGAGATTTTTATTTTATTGAAAGAGTGTTTGGTGTTAAAGAGTAAGGGTATTAAAATAATTTGAATTTTTCACTGCTCTATAATAGCTTTCATTATTAAGGATGATATTTACAATAAAAAATGCCAAATTGGAGCTAATTGCAGTTAGGTTAGGTTGAATACATATTCCGAAAATATCAGATTCACTCGGAAACCAGCGAATTGTTGGTTGGTTTACAAGGTCGCTCAGCAGGTAACATATGTTATGTTATGGCAAGTCCTTTACATCTAGTTTCTCAGATTGAATATTTGCTCTTCTAATGACGCATGGCGACACATCAAATTTAACTGATCAAATTTTGATAGCACAGCAACACATCAAAATTGAACATTCAAACTTCATTGTATTGTTGTTGTGAAGAAGAAATCATATGATTTATGCAACGCATGTAAAAATCAAAAGTACTTTGATATTCTTCAAACTCATCTCGGCCTATACAATAACAAAACAGGCAATTTTGATCCATTATTTGATGTGTGGCCGAACACTTCAACACGTGGTGATGTGTTATAATTATTTTGTATGCTCACATGATTCTAAACAGTCATTAATCTTATTAGCGACCAAATTCGTGTTATTCGAATCGTATCTGATCCTGCAGGTAGTTTCGAGTTGGTAAAACTCATAGAAGCAGGCTTAATGAACCCAGTAAACCATACGGAAGAAGCTTTAGTTGCCAAACGAACCGTTTAGATATTATTTTCCCAGTAGTTTGGCACTCAATAAAAAGTTATTTTAAAATTAATGAAATGAATATTGTTTATAATTTTTTTTTTTTTTTTTTGTTGCAAAATTTAATTTCAGAATGCAAGTAGAAAAAGTTTCTTTATTTCTGTCAATTTAATTTGCTAACTTATATTATAATTTGTAGTATTGTATTTTGGCAATAATAATAATTAAATAATTTATGTTTTAAAAATGTTCAAAAAATTTTCAAATTAAATTGAAGAATTTTATTAAAATCTCCAAAAAAAACTTTTTCTATTTGCAGTTTTTGCTAAGGATTGTTAACAACAACAACTATTATTATTACTTATTATTAATATAAAACAGAAAATAGAAAAACAAAATAAATATTATTAAATATAAAACAAATATTAGTTATAAAATATTTTTAAAAATTAATGCAAATTATTATATAGAATTATAAATTGAAATGTTGTTTTTTTTTGTATAAGAGAGGATTTAATATAAAAATTTAATAAAAAAATATATTTATATTATTATTACATACATATACATATATATAATAAGACAAAAAGAATATTTAAAACAAAAGAAATTTCAAATACATATATTTATTATAAAAATATTTCAAAACTATTTTAAAAGCATCTAAAATTTAAAAAAAAAATACATACAAACCAAATTTAAATATATTTTAAATAAATGTTAAAAGAAAAGAAGTTTAAAATAAAATAAAAATGTTTGCTGGGTCCTTAAATAAACTCTTTCAGCCGTTATAGGCATTTGTTTGCATTTAAAGCAGGGATGTTATATTGATCGCTTACAGTACATTGTGAAGGCATAACACCAGTGTTGCAAAATTGAATTTTTGAAATAGTACTGAACTATAATTGAAAGAGTACCTTTTTGCATCAAATGGTACTTTTATAAAAATATATTTATTTTTTTATCGTATAACGCACTTTGGTGAGTTTCGATGTTATTCACCACATTTTGTAAAAACTCACCGCACTTCGATTTTATTCACCACCCCGGATAAATTCACCACATTTTGTAAAAACTCACCACACTTAGAAACTCACCACAACTACAAAATTCACCACACTTCAAAAAAAATTATATCAAATTTGTTTCCTCTTTTCTTTCTCCAAACCAGCAGCGAGCAAAAAACAAACATCTATCATTCACACAACAACATCAACAAAAACACCATACGCCGCCATTATGTTTTTGTTTTCGTTTTCTCTGAACCTGGGTTTCAATTCTTGGGCGAGCGAACTAACTAACTACTTTACTAACTACATCATCCACACACATACGCCATTATGTTTTTTTTTTCGTTTTGTCCGACCTTTGGGCGTCTAATAAGGCTATATACTAACTACCTATTAGACAGACAGGGGATTAGTTTTTACTTAATAAGCCCGTAGTCGCCGTAGTCTAGTAGGTAGTGATTTGGCTTATTAGACGTAAAGCCCCAGGTCAGACATCAAGACAAAATACAAAAAGTATTCCTTCGGCGAGTTCCTCTCAGCAGATATCTGGCAAAACCTCTGAGAGTAAATAAAATTGCCATGAAAAAGTTTCTCAAAAATCTGTCGTTCGGAGTCGACTTTAAACTATAGGTCCCACCACTCATGTATAAAATTAACACACACAATATAAGTGGTGTGAGAAACTAGGACGTTGTACAATGGGTCAATTCGACTTCCGGGTACCGTTGACAAGTACACGTCCTCTAACCTATATATATATTATAAAGAACGTTTATTGTTTTAACGAACAAAAACGAATTTGACGAAAAAAGTACTGAAAGCCTATCAGGAGTACTGCGGTATTTTTGAAATGAAAAAGTACTGAAAAATACAAAAGTACTCAATTTTTCAATACTGCTTAACACAGAGAATTAATAGTTATTTGTTAAAACAAATAAATAAATAAATATTAAATATATTAAATTAAATATTATTTACCAAAGATTTTAAGAAATTTTCTAAAAACAATTCCTTTAACCCAGCAAATATAAATATGTTTTCACGTATACATTATTGTAATTGCAAATATATTTTATAATATATATAATCTGTTATTGTAAAACAATTTTAAGGTTTGTACAAATAAAACACTAAAAATCGCTGTTAAAACTCTTAATAAAAACTATATAAAAAAGATTTAAAAGAAAACTTTTTAAATAAAAATACAACATATTTTATGGGACATATTTTTAAAATCCCTTAACCCTTGTCATTTTATTTTCTCTCATCGATTACAATTTGGAATCCAAGTGTATAGCCAATACACCATCATCTTCTTGAGCGCCTATAAAAATGTTAGCATGGCCCCATAGGTCGACGGTAACGGTTTTACCAGTACAAGCACCATTTACTTTAGATCCCGTTATAACATCACAATAAACACCCGGTTCCAGGCAGGTCATTAAACGTGCATTTAAATCATAATTTTGACCATTAAAGGCCACAAAGCCGCTATCACCACGGCAAAAGGCAATTTGATTGTCACCATTATCCCACCAGTCATTTAAATCATTCGAATTGACAACATTTTTAAATTCAATCATATTATAGATTTGGCGCCATCTATGCTCACAAATCCAGCCATTCAAACAGGCGCCGGTTTCATCATCAAATACGGGCGATATTAGTTCAGATGCCGTTTGGGGTGGTGGCTGATCACGTTGGTCGAAAGCAAACGAAGACATGATACGTGTTATGCCATATGGATAGGCTAAGGCAAAAGCGGTGGCCATTTTATATTGTTTGGCTGATTTATGGGTTAAGACTTCTCCACCATCTCTTTGGTTATCATGATTGTCTACAAACACTAAAGCATCCTGGCTAGGCAAGAAACCCCACTCTGTACCCCAGTTTCTCAACCATTTCAATTGATTACCGCCTCTAAAGGCACGTCCTATTTCTTCCGAAAAGCTAAACTCTGTCACAGCGCCCAAATGATTATATTCAAACTTGCTAATGGTTTCATAACCATGATCAATAACTTCTTGGAAAATAAAGGGACGGGCACCAGAAGGAAAACCAAAATCTGTATTTAAATCGCTCACACGTTCATAGATAACCTATTGAAAAAAAATTTTTAAATTAATCCCTTAAACCTTTTCAATTAGTTCCATACAAACGTACCCCTAAATCTGTAGCTTTCATATGCTTGGCAGCATCCACACGAAAACCAGCCACACCCAATTCCACCAAATGATCTAAAAACTCCACTAAATGTTGTCTTACCCACTCGTTGCTCTGATCCAAATCCTTTAAACCCACCAGTTCACAATTTTGCACTTGATAACGATCATTATAATCCCAAATCGCACACGTCGGATGAAAATCTAATGCACTGTATGGCACAGCAGGAAATGATTTTTTCCATGGTTCAGCTAGAGAACCACTTGTACCCAGGGCTAAGCCATTTTGATCAGCAGCCATATGATTCAATATGACATCAACATAAATGCGTATGCCCACATTATTGCAACGGCGGCACATATCTGCAAACTCAGCTTCGTTACCGGAACGCGTTTCAAGTTTATACGAAATCGGTTGATAACGTTCCCACCAAGGACGATTCTCCGCTTGGACATTTTCACTTACCGGTGACACTTGAACTCCAGCAAAACCCCGTGGTGCTAGAAAATCTTCACATTCTGTTGCTATATCCAGCCATTTCCATTCGAATAGATGGACGATGGTATTACGATTAGGCCACCAATGGGGATTGTGTTGTGCTAAAGAAACATTTGCCGTTATAATTAGCACAAGTAAGGGTATATACTTTATCATCTTAGCGCAGCTAATATTGTTAAAAAATTAAATTGTGTTCTTAGTTAAGTTAAGCTATTTATAAGGCCTGCCATTATTATCTGCCCACAGATAAGTGTGACCGGTGCTTATCTTGTTTACGAAAGATACCCGCTAAAGCGATAGGGGGCATGTAATAAATCTTTTTTAAATCCCACAGCGGAAATATACATGCTTATGACGTCGGTCAGTAGTAGTTGTTAAACTGCGTATTGCATTCATCGAACAAATTCGGTCGCATGTCAACGCTAAAGCGATAGGGGGCATGTAATAAATCTTTTTTAAATCCCACAGCGGAAATATACATGCTTATGACGTCGGTCAGTAGTAGTTGCTACACTGTGTATTGCATTCATCGAACAAGTTCGGTCGCATGTCAACGTTTATCGGTTTGATCATTGATAGTAAAGTCCAAATGAAGAGTTTAATAGAAGTGAGGCAGCTCATACGAAATATTTCTCTGGTCATTTCACGCTAACTCGTCGTGATTCAAACACTTTCGCTTAAATAGGTCGTAAGTAACCCATTAGGCATTTTAAATACGCTACACTTGAGTTGTATAGTGTTAGGTTAGGTTTGAGGACCATGTACTTATCATTGGGACAAGTACACAATACTCAGAGGTCAAAATGACCCATTGTAAATTCGTCCTAGAAGAGAGATAGAGAGAGATGATAGAGAAGTATATAGGGAAATTGGAAAAGGAGAAGAGGTAGGAAAGGAAGGAGAAAGGGAAAAAATGGACCACAATCAGGAAAGCGGGGCTACAACCATGATGCCCCAGCACTTCTCAACCAGCTCAACCTATTTATGAATCTATGGGAATCGGCTATCGACAGAGAGTTTAAACAGAGGAGAGGTCCGATAGTTTCTAAATCATCCTCATCGCAAGATATCCTGCAATAGTCCGTCTGGGATCTGCTCCAGATCTTTTCAGCTATATAATCTCTCAGTGCCCTGCAATGAAACCAATAACTAACTGATATAGTGTTGGAGAATCGTGTCTTCCGTGTTACAAGTGCTTCTGTCTGTCACCGTGACCCGGAACCCAGGTGAAGGAAACCGTTAAACAAACACCTCGCTGTCTCCCCCGGGGGAATGGTAAATTGCTGAACAGTATTCGACGTGATGCATACGCTCTGTAGCTATTTAATGCCCGCTTTGTTACCTTTGGGTCCCATACATCGGTTGAAGCACCGGAAAGGAACAGAAGAAACAAAATTTGCAGGTGTTGGCTAAAGTTTTCTATGGTAGGGCGAGAAGTGGTCCTCAGTGAGATTTTCTGCAGATGCTTTCATCTCGTGCGACATAACGTTGTGTGCCCAATAGGTGAAGAGGCACATTCCTCTTCCGAGCTAGCTTCTGCAATTTCTGTAGAAGAATTTTTTTTCTTCACTATTCATATGTCAAGGCGCATATAAATAAATCAAAACAAAAGAAGTTTCCGTGTTTTTCCCAATCACACACGTAGTATATAACACGTTTAAAGAAAAAAAAAGTAATGGATTTCTTTTTACTACATCTACACAAATTACAAAAATACTTCTTTTATTCAAAATTGGAAAAAAAAAAGTTGATTGCCGAAACCCGGGATTGAACCGGGGACCTTTAGATCTTCAGTCTAACGCTCTCCCAACTGAGCTATTTCGGCTTGTACTCACTGTCTGCAAATACGGAAACAACAATGCTTATCAAATACTTTTATGCTCAAGTTTACAGCCACATTTAAGTGTTTGTGTGTGTGTGTGTGTCTTAAAACAAACCAATCTCTTGTTCATATTGACAGCCTAAATGTAGACTATGAAAAATGTAAAAGTGAATGTTAAACAGTTAATTTGAATTTAATTAAAGGTTGTCAACGTGTTGTAAAAGGGAGGTTTTTAAGCGCATATTTAATTGGCGTTTTTTTTCGATTTTTTTAAGTATAAAAAGGAATTTTCGTTTGATTTTTTAATATTAAAAAAGAAAACGCCATGGGTCATGCTGAATTACAGCCAGAAGATGTTGATGAATCTACAACACCTTTAGTGGCAGCCATAAAACGCACTTGGTCTGCTTTTTGTGACACCACTAGCATACATGGCTTGAAGTACACCAAAGATGAGGAAACTAATAAATATATTAGGTGAGTTTTTTTATTCTTGAGCCAAATTGAATTAAGGGGTTAGTATAGTTCCTAAATTTAAAAAAATAATCGAATTTCTTTTACAGATTTATATGGATTTTAATCACTTTGATTATGTTCATTTGTGCCGTTGTTATGGTCTTTACATTTTATATGGACTATCGTAGTAATCCTACGCGCATGAATGTGGAGAATGATCATGCACCCATAACGAGTATTTTATTTCCTCCCGTCACCATATGTCCGGAAGTGATGTATAATACCCAGAAGTCCAAGCACTATTTGGAAACATTGTATGAGGAAACGCACAAGATTTTTATATTTTCAAATTTCTTTGAACATTTGCTTTCTATTTCTAGAATTTTACCAAATTTCACTACTATACCAGATATTTTGGATGTCTTAGATGAACATTCTGGCTTCATGTTCGAAAGCTATGGCTATGATATGAAAGGAATAACACTATTGGAGAATCTATTGGCACTAAACAATTTAAAACTTTTGGAATTTATTTATCATATAAGCTGGTCAATCGGTGATATATTCCTTAAATGTAGTTACAAGGACGAAATCGTCAACTGCAATGATCTATTTCAAATCAGCAGCACCTATAGAGGATTTTGTTTCTCCTTCAATCTCAATCAAACGGCTTTTTATACTAGCAACAAATTTAAAAAACGCTATGCCCACTCTGGTCTACGCAATGGCTTGTCTCTTATGTTATACTATAATGACAGTAATTTTGATCGTTTACATTCATATTCCCATGGCTTTAGAATAATGATCCAGGAGACGAATGCCTATCCAAGTGCCCACTCCAGTATTAAGTTCATACCAGTCAATGAGGAGGTATTTATAACTATGCGACCTACCGAAACGTTTTGTTCGCAAGCTGTCAAAAACCTAGCCTTTGTGGATCGTCAATGTTTTTTCCCCTATGAAGAAGAGTTGACATTTTTTCATACCTATAGCGGTGCTAATTGTGAGTTGAATTGTCGCGTTAATATGATGCTGAAGTATTGCAATTGCTACACCTATTTTTTCTTCAATAATAAAACCGATAATCCTATTTGCACATACAAGGATATACCCTGTCTAGTGGATAATTTTGGTAGTCTTAGAAAAATCCTCTCTAAATCCTACTCCTTAATCACGCTGTGATTTACTCACATTTTTTCCTAACAGGCAAAATTGTTGGACGCGACAGAAGTACCCAGTGTCGTTGTTATAAAAGTTGCGAAAAAATTGCATATGACGTTCAAGACTCCAGTGCGCCTTTGGATTTGGAAATACCCACTGTGAATTCATTTTAGTAAGTAAACATTTTCTTAAGAAGCAAACGAGAAATACAATTTTGTCTGTCTTATAAGTGATGGCCTCAAAAAGGACTATAGCGTGGTGCATATTTATTTAAATTCCCAAGTTTTTCGCCGTGTACGCCATGATCTCTTATCCAATATGGTCACTTTAGTGTGCAAGTATCATTAGTATACCAAAAAATTATTATAAAAATTCATTATCTTTGAATGTTTCCTTAAATTTTAGCAAACTTGGGCAGCGCTTTTAGTTTATTTGTGGGCATGAGTATGGTTTCAGCAGTCGAAATTTTATATTATTTTTCGATAATCTTAAGGAAATACTATCAACAGGAATACCATGCCAGGCAAGTACTCCTTCATCGGAAAATTCAAAATGAAACTGTGCAAGAAATACCACAAAAATTGAAGGAACCGCAGAATGTTAAAAAGGAGAATGAACATATAGAAGCAGTTTTGGAAGATATTTTCAATTAAAAATACACCATACCGCTATGACGCTAAAGAATAAACCTACAAATTTGGTTCTAAGTTCCGTAAGTAGTTTCTAACGCGGTATACAGAATTTAGTTACAGTAAACTTGGAATAAATGTGAAGATTTTTTAAACCCATTTTAAGATTTTTAACTGATTTTGATTAATTTGAGATAACTGGGACTTAATAAGTAAAGTTGTTCGTTTCTTTTATTACCCCACTATGGCTTTCATAAGTTGTTTCATGGCAACTATTTTTACTCTCAGAGTTTTTGCTAGAAATATGCTGAGAGAAAGTCGCCGAATAAATCTTTTTTCATATTTCGTTTTTTTTTTGGAGATGTCTGACCTGGGGTTCGAACCGAGGCCTTACGTCTAACAAGCCAACACACTACCTACCAAATTACCTACTACATCTAAAACAGAGTTGTTATATTACATATTTTGTATACATTTCATTTGATTCACCCTGTTGCAGCTCAATGTCAAAGATGTCTTTGTCAAGAACTGTGTTACTCATAAGACACGTTTTGCCGATTTGATATTTTACTAAATATTTACATAAATTTTTTTGCGGTGAAAAATTTGCAAATAAATATTAAAAATAATTTTAATTGACAAAGCAAAACGTTAATTGTTAAACTAAACGCAGTGTTTGGAAATTAATTAAAAATATTATTGTGCAGTCGGGCAAACGGCCACTGAACCCACCCCCAAAATTACTGCTGCTTGTTATTGGACAAAAAAGAGAAAAGAAAAAAATTTTAAAGGAGTTTGTAGTAAAAAAGGGGGTAGACGTCAGTAATTATAAATAAAAGTAAAGAGAAGAAAGAAATCACTTGAAGCCATTGTGTTGTGCGATGTATTGAATTGTCTTACAAAGGAATTTCGTGTTCAAGTGCCGCGCGGTAGAAGGGAACGACCGACTAAGTTTCTTTAATTTATTTTTTTATTTGTTATTATTTTGTTCCTGAGACTACAGCTACCAATAAACTGTCTATGTTGTAGCTGTTGTCATCATTTTGTTGCTGGTACTGCTGCTGCAAACCAACTTGACAGTAAAGCCCGACCCTTAACGTCATCAACATCATCGTTATCGTCGTCCTTTTTCGTTTAAACGTTAAAGCTAGAGTTCAGGAATAACCATCATGGTAGATTTAATATCTTCTATGATCAACTATAATGTCTTGGAAGTGATATTCTCATATTTGGATTTACGTGATCTTAGGAATTGTGCTTTAGTGTGTCGAAGTTGGAAGAATTTTCTAGACGATGAAAACAGCGATGTTTGGCGAACCTATTGTATACATAAACTACCAGAAGAGGCTTTAAAATCAGATCTACTATCATCGGTACCCACATACAAAATGAAACTGCGAGCATTTTATCATGCCTGGAATCCAAATGACTGCTCGAGGAATGTCTACATAAAACCAAATGGTTTTACGTTACACAGGTTAGTGCTTAAGAGGTATAGTGTGTGCTTTAAGAGTTTGAGGAGTTGGAATGATGACAGAAAATGGAAATATGATTTCCGGCATATGTATGCCCGCGCAGCTACGAGTCACCTCGTCCATTCGATCAGTCCAATTTTTGACTACTTAAAGGAGTAAAATCGCATAAGCAGGGAGGACACTGAACTAGACCAATTTTGGAAAGAAAGTTGTCACCAAATTGATTTTGCGATAAACCCATTTGCCAACGGTGCTGCATTTCTAGTTGACTAACTTAGGTTACGTTTGAAAGGGAGGCGCTTCACTGCATTAACAGTTCCACGCCTTTATCCAGAGACCTCTTGGTCCATTGAGATGCTTCAATTATGAGAAGAAGGGAAAGAGGAAGATGAAAAAAAAGGAAAAGAAAGTCTGTAGTCAGATTAATTTTTGAAATCTAAAATTCTATCAACTGGGGTCGATAATGCCCAAAAACATTTCCTCGGCCTCAAATTCAAACTCAAAATTATGTTCGAGAACGTTAATCAGTGTCTAAACGGCGAAGGGAAAATTTAAATGGATGGGAAGACAGCACCAATGGAATGAGACAGCAAGCGATGTGACAGCAAATTTTCTAATTTTTTGTTCGATCATTCCTCTTCTTTTTCTGTAGCTGCGAAGGCGCTTTAGTGTATCCGGGACGAGAATCACCAATCAAGGCAGAAGCATCTTCTCGGGTACTACATAATCGGTGGTACTATCAAGAAGTCCATTTTCAACTTCTGGGATGAAGGCGTTTAGAATATAAGAGTGGCTTGTCAAGCGCGGTTTCTAGCAGATCAAATCCCTTAGGAATATGGCAATACGTACTTGACATATAAAACAAATAGAGACAGACAGAAAGAATAGCCTGAGGACCACTCATACAGATTTTGATCAAGGAGGCACTGAAACTTTTCCTAGATCCTTTGTTGTAAGCTCCTATCCCACCCACTCCATTAAAAAGTAATCTACAAATGTCTTTTCTGCTGTCTTAACAGCTTGTGAACACCTACAGTAGGCAAAATGAAAATGAATCAAGCTCAACAGGAATAAACTGGTCAGGATCAAAAATATTAGTTTCACTCTGTAGCGTTAAAAATTATAAATCGGAATGACGTGCTATTTGCCAAATCTTCCAGCTCTTTTTACATGATTATTTTAATTTCAATGTGTCACCATTTTTTATATCCCTTTTATCTTTAGAAATTATATTCATATTTAGGTTATAAGCCTTTAGCCCATACAATTCATAATTTCTTTAATTTTGTCGTTTTTTTCTCAACAGAAACCCCGTGGCTCAAAGTACAGATGCGGCACGAGGTAAAATTGGTTTTCGTCAAGGACGTCACACCTGGGAAGTGATATGGGAGGGACCATTGGGTACAGTAGCTGTTGTTGGTATATCAACGAAAGAAGCAGCTTTACAGTGTCATGGTTATGTGGCCTTATTAGGATCAGATGATCAGAGTTGGGGTTGGAATTTAGTAGAAAATCATTTACTGCATAATGGTGATGCGCAAGGCAGTTATCCATTGTTAAATAATGCTCCCAAATATCAGGTAAGAATCCTTTTGAAAATCATCATCATAATAGTAATAATTTAATCGTGTTCTAATTTGCAGGTGGGAGAAAGAATACGTGTTATACTAGACTGCGATGATAATACATTATCGTTTGAAAAAAATTATGAATTTCTGGGAGTTGCATTTAGAGGTATGCTGCTCATATCTGCATAATAGTTCAAGTTTGAGTTTCTTTATCAAAAGTAAAAAAATAAGTACACATTTTAAAGGAAATTACACGAAGCTTTACTTCGATTTGTTAAAAATAAATTAGATTCGACTGTTCAATGTCCTGCGTAACAGTTAACTAATGTCTGTTCTCAGCTCTGGCTAGTTTGAATAAAGCATTATGTTGTGACATAAGTAAGCAGACTAGACACACTGTCTACGGACATACGATCCGTCTAACAAAATTAGATTTTCGGCACCACCAAACACGGTTGTTCTTGAATAAAATTAAAGCTTGTTTCCTGTCAAGTCTTAATAACAAATCCTTGCATAAAATTTCCCAGGACCTAGGGAGAAATTGCTGTTAACTCAGCACATTCCATAAATATTGAGCCAAAAAAATCAGTCAAGTGCTCTCCAAGATAAAAGATTTTGGGCCTTGTCCGAATAAGCTATTGAGCACTTTGTTTCAAGTCGCCATAGTCTAGTTTGTTTGCCTTTTTTTTATGGGGACCCATAGTGTTCAACCCCTTGCTCAGACATCTCGAACATAACAGAAAATGGAAAAAATATTTCTTAAGGCGACCTTGCTTCGGCAATCTTCTTTGAGTAAATAAAATTGCCATGAAAAATTTTTCTAAAACCTACCTTTCGTGTTACTGCGTTTCGGGCTTAACTTGAAACTGTTTCGATGGCTTTAAAGGGTAGCAATTAAAGTTTAAATTTCATAAATCAAACGCAAAAGCCGGAGGAAAAACTGGCAAAAGAAATAATTCACGAAAAATGAAAGAGAAACTTGAACTTGAATGAGAATGTATTTGTTTATTTGCATTTTTTTCTGAACAATCAAAAGTAATTATTGTTTCTAATATGCTTATAGGTTTACCGGATAAGAAACTATATCCTACGGTATCAGCAGTTTATGGCAATACGGAGGTTTCTATGGTTTATTTAGGGCCTCCTTTAGATGGTTAAATTATTGTTTTAGTTTTTAAGTTTTTAACGTATTTTATAAATTAATTTCTTAATTAAACGTGCTCTTTATCTATAAAAATAAAACCAAACAACACCCTAAAAACATAACACTCCAACATACATACACTCACTCACATGTACACATTTATAAAAAAAGGAAAGAAATAAAAAAATAATAACAATATTGTATATCATGCCACATAATAAATATCATCACCAAAAATGAAAAATTATAAAATTTTAGGCAAAAAGAATTAAAATTAAAGAAAACAAAATCACTAAAATACAAAGAAAATATAAAAACAAGAAAAACTTAATTCTTAATGTACTACGTACTACAAAAACTAAATGAAATTAAAGTAATGAAAGCAGAAAAGAAAAAACAAAAAACAAAGTATAGTAACAAAATAATACAAAATATTTTTAGTAATTTAAGCATAAAACAAAATGGAAGCCTTGAACTTATCACTGTTTTTTTTATTTTTTTGTAAAACACAATGAAAAATTCTTCTTTTAAAACTAATTTCCATTACTTTTCTTCATATGAAGAAGGAAACAGTAATACAAACAGAATTGCAATATTTAGATATTTATGTATGTAGTAGTAGTTAATTTGCTTCTCTCTTAAATCATTTTATAGAAATTTTATTTAGTTTTTAGTTGAATATGTTTACTTTGTTTTAAAATTACTTTTTGATTCCCCTAAACGAAATTAATATTTCTCATGTTCAATTTGTTTTCAGCATTTATTTTTTGTTTTTAATGTAAAGGTGCTAGTCTTGCTTAAGTTTAAAACTTTGATTTCATTCATTTTTAATTTTATAATTGTGTATAAAAAATAATAACAAACTATCTATAATTTTAGCCCGCAAAATAAAAACATTCTTGTGTAAAATATAAATAAGAAAAGAATATTAAAAAAAAGAAGAAACAAAAACAAATCAACATAAGTAAAATACAGTGTATGAAAAACCACATAAAATAGTTGTTTGTTTTTTATTATTATTTTTAATTTCGTTATTATTTTTCTTTAGGCATTATTATCGTTAACAGTAGGATTTAATAGATCATCGTCGCCGTCATCAAATAGATCATCAAAATCGTTGTAGAAATCCGCATGTACATGCTTCTCATTAGTAGCCAAATCCATTAAAATAGCCGACGAACCGCCAGACTGTAATTAGATATACAATATAAATATGGAATGTAAGAATATACTCAAAGGCTCGGTAAATGCGGTTTGTAAGCTTTAAAGTCAAATATTAGCCTTTCTTTTCAGACCAGCACTCAGGAGATGAACTCCTACTCATGCTGTGCATTGTAATGGAATAACAGAAAGATAGTTATAGGATAGAAAGGAAAGAGGGGTAGTTACATAAGTCTTCATTACTAAGAGTGATTTTATAACCCTTTGGGTTTTAGTTATTTATTAATTACAATACAATTACAAATTATATTCTAATTATATACGAGCGGAGTGACTTGACCTATTGCTCGGTGTAGTGTCACTAGGCCAGAGTCTCTGGTAGGAATCAAATCCACGACCTCACGTTAATAGTCTAGCACACTACCCACTAGACCACCAATGCACCGCCTTTGGGTTTTAAAAACAAATATGCAAACATTTTGCAAAAGTGAATGAAATATTTGTTTGGCGCGATAAATGAATGCCTGTCAATTAATTTCGTTCTATACCTCATCAATAGCAGCTGTAACGTTCTGTTCCAGGATTGGAAATATGGCTGCGTTGTTGAAGATAAAGTTATGGACAGAAACACATTTCTTATACAAATTTTCTAACTTTTTCCGTTTGTTAGTCTATTCACGCTGAAAATGACAAACCTTACTGCGCATTTTTTTAATCGTCACGTGCCACGTATCTTTTTTTATACATTAAATACCAAATTTCGAATAAATCACCCCTAAATTCATGGAAGTTTCTTATTAGCTTAGTCTAGATTAGTTTAGCATACCTAGCTCTATCTCTTAGATCTTATTAGAGACTTCACTATGACATCCACATATAATTAAAAGGTTAAAACACAATAAAACTCAACCCAGCTTGACAGGTACCATGGGATAGTATATAAGAACCAGAGCTAATGCAGCGATAAAAATGATTCGAATGTACCCATAAAGCCTACTTACATCAAACGATGCTATATAAAGTAGTCCATCAAATAAGTTTGTATCTTGGATTTATTTTTCTCCAAATCTCAACAAAGAAAGATGTGAACTACAGTCAGGATTTTGCATACGTTATTGCAACAGCTACATTATCCAAAAGAAAGAATAATACTATCCAACCTATTAATAAAGATTCTACGTAGGTACCTCCCTTTAATTCTGGACAACGTTAAATAATAGCAGAGTATATGAGCAAGTCAAATCATCCTTTAAGTCTGCAACACCTACGATTGAAACAAATCTTCAGCACGTGATAGGTAAGTGGAAGTAAAACAAGGAGCTAGATTGGTCAGTCGATCAATTCAAAAATTCTGCAAAGGTCCCCTTACCTGCCGTGAACATCATCGATGTGAGCAATTGTCAAATCCTCTTTTATGTCATTGCAAACTCTACATTATGCGGTAAGATTTTAAGGGTAATAAAGTAGAACTCAATAGCTTATAATCATAACAATTCTACGAAGTACATAGATGTGAGATTTCTCTAATAACAAAACTTTTCTTCTTGATTCTTGTATCGTTTATGCGCCTAATATGAACAATCTGGTTGCAATGATTATAAATCACTCTGACCACTATGCGTACATGACTTGTATTCAAGAACAGTCAAGACAGAAGATTTCAAATGGATGCACTAACGTCTATAGATTAATAAAATGATCATCTGAGATATCATTCTAGGCGAATACTCAACATCTAATAAAAGGTTAACAAATGATACACCGATCACTTAGACAATGTGCGAAACAGAAAATCGTGACTAAACTATCTTCAATGTAGGCATCTCATTTAGATATCGCCAACGTTCCCAAACGAGTTCACCAAAAAACCTTGTGGTCAAGAGTTACTTCACTTTTGATAAAATATTACAGCGTCGTATTTACATATTATATGGAGTCGAAATCTTTTAATTATTTCTTCTTTAATCAGCACATATGGATTGACTTCTGCACATTGTGTTAACACTAGAGAATATTTCGAGCTGAGTGTAGAATTGGGTAAATATCACAATGGAACGAACTCCACATACCACACACAGTAAATTAAAACACTTTATGTCCTTCTAATCGTTCGAAGCAAATTTATATACAAATTATTAAACTCAGGCTATTTCCATGCCGGTGACTGATAGTTCTTTAAAAGCGTGCAGTTGTTGTTATCAATCCCGTTAATGGTTGTCATTAAAAAATTTGTTTATTTATACACTTTAATAAATACAACATTTTTATTTCACTATCTATTTACTGAAATTACCATTTTTAGAATAATACCACCAGTTTTACTTTACATTACACGTACCTCTTCCATGTCCATATAACCAGCTCCTTCGGGAAACATCTCGTCAGCAGCCAGCGTAGGTTTCATTTCACCAATATTATTATCCGTTTTGACAAATTGTTTTTTAAAAAAAGTACCTTAAAAATTTATTATTTTGTAAATTTATTGGTACAAAACTGTAGAATTTTGTTTGCGCAAATTTATTTATGAAAATGTCATAACAATAGACCAATGACAGAGCTGTTATAAGACAGTGTGAATATGTTAACACTAGCAATACCTATCAATGGTAATCATGACAATTCTTAAGCGATAATAAATAAACATTTAAACAAATACTAAGACAATATGGTCAATATAAAGGTAAATAATAAAAATATATTTAAAACTATTTTAGGATGATTAAATTTACAACTTTTAAATAGAGTTCAGTATTATCTACGAACTGCTTAGCAAATGCTATTTTCTTGTCATGGATTAGCATAGGTCTGAAGAATGTTGCCTGGTAATAATAGATCAGTATATGGCAAAGGATTACGCTTTACGTTTCCTTAATTTTCTCACAAATTTTACAAGTGAAAACTCACTGTATACCTTTCACTTCGATAATCAAATGAATTCCCATAATAAAAATAAAAAATATTATCAGATTTTGATTATTCACATGCGTGTTATCTAATGTTAACCGTCTTCCAACACATTATCTGCTTAATTGATATCCATCATTCATTGTCATTGATATTGATCAAGCTATACGTTAGGTTTTGAATGTAATAATTTTCTTTTCTTTTAGATTCATATATAAAAATACTTTAGCACTTTACCTCCTTATCACAAATATATAACAGCGTTTAGAATGTATCCACCTTATTTTATGAAATCTCGTAGGCAATCATATCTCGAACAATTTGTGTAGATAATGAGAAATGTGGTCTAACTTTTATTGGTTCAGTATGTATGAGTTACAGCTGCTACCAGCTACAGCTGACTTTGTGATATAAATAGTGTAGGATAGATACTGTACAATGATATGTTGAAATTAGACAGTATGGCAATGATATAGGTGGAATTTATTTTTCCGGATGAGAAAGATTTTTAACTCTGTAACAAATTTGTGAGATCTAAAATTGTGTGAAGAGTTTTTTTTTTCAATTTTTACCAAAATTCATTGTTTTTGTATCTTAATATCATTCGCAATTCAGTTTTCTCTAAACTTTTAAACATATTTCAATTTTTTACACTGACTTGTGTAACTAACTTTCCGTTCGTCCCTCGTATAACGAAAACTTATTAAAACGTTTACATTGCCAGAGTTGATTAATCACAAACAATAGACGTTTTACGAATTTTTTTACTATTGAAAAAATGCTCCAAAAAATCCAAAGAATTATTACAAATTTTTAATACATTTTAAAAATGCAATATTGTACAAAATGATAGTCGTGAATCTAAACGTCTGGCAATATTGTATAAAATAAAGTCAACTTTGATACGACAACAAAACGTCAAACGATAAATGTCAATGTTTACTGTAGAAACCAAAAAAGCAATGATGTTGTTGTAACGCTTTTCAGAAATTTAGCGTGCGGTCTAAAACCTACTATTAAAATAAAATCTAAATTTCGAGCATTTTCTAGGCAAACTATAAACTAATTTTATCATTATCAATGAATAAAATCAAATTGATTATTATTTCGTGAGATGTAACCATTTTTAATAAAGTTATTTGTATTTAATATAATTTCATATTATTGCGTTTCGATATAAGCGCTTTAAACGAAATGTTAACACCACTTAAAGATGCCTGTTTGGCGCGCGGTAAATCAGCTGAGCCACATTCGGGTCATTTGCTCGCTCATTTTAGTCCAACACGACGCATTTGGTAAATTCTAAGAAAATTTTGATACCCCTTTTCATGGTCTTAAACCTCACCGATTTTCCTAAAATTAACACCATATGAAAATTTCAATTTTTCCGAATTTTTTGATATCAAAATGATAAAAATCGTTAAAGTTTAACGGGTAGAAAAGCGCCTCAGAAAATTCGTATTTTTTCGGTGTGTGTGGTGTAGAAAAGAAAAAAAATTTTGTAAACGCTGGAATTGGAAATTCCTTTTCTCGCCATTTTGCTTATAGAAAAAAGTGAATTTTTCTTATTAAAAAACCTTTAAAATTTCAAGTGAAATTTCCTAGTGATAATGCTGAGATAATTCTAGTGAAATTTTTTACTTGTGTGCCATAACAAGGTGGCAAAAGGAAAATTATTTAATAGAATAAAAGCCATTTAATATTTTTGGTGGAAGAAATTAAAGCCCAAAAAAGTAAGACGATTTTTCTTCGCCGTAGTTTTGTTCGACGAAAAAAAGAAGTGCTTGTACAAAAGAAATAAAATAAAGATAAGAAAATAATGGTTGTGGTTAATTATGGAAATAGATAAAAACGTGTAATGAAATTTCGAATGTGGCTTTTTGGTACAATTCTAAACTAACAACTTTTAAATGAAAGAATTTTGGTAGAGAACAAATTAAAATTAAACGTCATCACGTATTAATGGAGTTGAACATTTAAGAAAGCCTTTAAATTGTTGTTGCCCTTTAAATTTATATTTAGTTTATTGCTGTGTTTTAATATTTTCAATGTTCATTCATATACACTCCCCCTCTCTCTCACTCATTCACTGACTCCCCAAACTCCCAAACAGTCGCATTAATTTATTGTTGTTTTTAGCAATATCATCCCGGTTTAAGAGCGGAAGAAATTTTTGCAACAAATTTTTATTAAGAACAAAAACAAAAAAACATCCCAAGAAAAATGGCGCATTCATCTACTGCTACTGCAGCTTCAGCCACTACGACAGGTGAAATAAATTATTTCTTTCAGGATGAAAATGGTAAGTGGAATATTTGTACAAAGCTGTTTTATTTTAAATTTTTTTTTGTTGTTTTTTCGCAAAATAAAGCATTCACACAATAAGTTTTATTAGCTACGCATGTGGTCGCTTATAGTTTTCAGCAATTTTGCTTTTACAGATTTATATTTTTGCACCATCCCATCCCCCTTTTTATGTGTGTGTTTTTTTCGTTCGTTTTCTTTTTGTCGATCAGTTTTTGTTGTATCTTTAAGCCGCCATATTTTTACAGTCGAGTCTCTAGGCATACAGAGAATTAAAACTGTTGAATCATTACAATTGCATTTAATCGTCGAAATTAAATAAATTTATTGACTGTCTATGGAAACCGTTATCGTTTATATTTGAAGAAATTAAATTTAAATTAATAACTTTTTTTTTGAAAATTGTAACAATTTTAATTTCTTGAAATTTTTAAAGAAGTTTGGTATGAAAATGTGTTGAGTCCTGTGACATGCATGTAGGTCCGCTGTGACCTCTTATTTACAGATTCTTATTTGCCTGAAGGATTATATTGTGTGTTTAGAGGATATGTCTAGTTTTTAGGTTTGACTTGTCATATCGACCGGAACAGGCCCTTTACTGGATATGGAGTCCGACTTGCAATGCTATCTAGGATTTGAAAAAGGAAGCTAAGAACAACATGTAATCTCAATTTTAGAGGTTTTCAGTTGCTGTTCAAAATGACATTTCAGGCCCTGTACTGAATATTTAGTCCGAATACATTCAAGTTTTTTAAATCCATATAGGATTTGAAAACGGAAGATAAGAACAACATGTAGTCTTAGTTCTAGGTGCTTCCTGTGACTTCAAAATGATAGTTCAGCGCACTATTGGCTATTGGCTATAAAACACCCAGTCCTTAGTCCTGAGATAATTTCATCTCCTTTTCACATTGCGCTTAATAACATATGAAATTGTTTACTGGTGAAAAGAGTAATTTAAATCGACGTTTTATTCTGATACAAGGATATCGACCATTATTTAAACGAGATGAGACAGTCTGCTTTAACCCTTGCCCAGATCCCTATATAATCAGTTAAGGGCTTTTATATTAGGGGAATGAATGAGAAAATAAGTTTAAGATCTACCAGAGGTTTTTGGCTTTTGATCTGAATGAGAGGGAAGGCTTAGCTTATATGGATATATGGACTTGCAGATACTGGAGATAATCTAGCAACATCTGTTTTTTACTTATACCAGCTACAGTTTCATTTTATCCCTGCAAACCAATTTATTAAAAGATCAAATTCTGTGCTCACAGTACTCGCCGAAATTTAGAAGGTAGTAGGTAGTGTGTCCGATTGTTAGACATGAGGCCACGATTCAAACCCTGGCTCAGACATCTCGAACAAAACGAAATATGAAAAAATATTTCTTCGGCGACTGCCTCCCAGCAGATCTTTGGCAAAAACTCTGAGGGTAAGTAAAATTTCCCTGAAAAAGTTTCTTACAAAATCTGTCGTTTTGTTCTTGCTTCAGAAGAACATATAACAAAATTGGAACAATACAAAGAAAATTAGCGTGGTGCTGCTAACCTAAACCTAAATCTGTCGTTCGGAGTGTAGGTCAGGCCACTTATGAATAAAATTAGCACATACTACATAAGTGGTGTAGGGAGCAGTCCTTGCGCTGACCAATTTCGCAATTATTTTGGTAGTATTCCGTCAGTACAAGGACTGCTCTTACCTATGGCGTCACAACTGGCCGCTAAGCGTGCTCAAGTGAGCTTTGGTAATCAGAGCTACCACTTCGACCTAACCTAACCAAACATAAGTGGTGTGAGAAGCTATGTCGTAATCCTGACTGAAGGGTTGTAACGACCAATTTATGTATGTGTGCTTACATTTTGCGTATGTGTACTTCGTAGAATGCGTGGGGTTTAATTATGATACTTTGCATACATATAGGGATGTATTTTCCTATTTTCTAGACACACATTACTATAACCTAAACAAGCTACTTTTAACTGAAACTATCGGGTGAAGTGAACTAAGTCTGTCTTTATTTTTTGTGGTTTGAGATGCTGCATACCAAGAAGTGAATTTATTCTAAAATTATGAAAACCTTGTCTTAAAATCCTTAATAAGGATAAGGAATAAATGTTTCTTTCGTCCTAATCAAAACTCTTTTTTATTTATAAGTATCTATGTTTGGAGAAAAATATAAATTAAATAAAAAATTAAATAAATAAATTAAACTCTTAAAATCCACTAATTTGGTATAAACAATCACGCATTTTGTTTTTCTTTTCTTTTTTGTTTGATTATAGAATCGTTCGTCGTCATCATTTAATTGACGTTGTTTGTTTGTCACATATTTTTTCTATTTAATCTTCTTAACATTTACACACACGGAAATTTTGTCAGTTAACTTTCTAACCATATTTCAATATGTTGCAATACCATGCTAGCTAGCTAGAGCCAGCCCTATAATTTAATAGACAAAAACCTAACCAACCAACGAAATAAAATTGTAATATAAATCGTTTCATTTTCTTTATTATTCTGTTTTATCAATTTTTTATTTATTCTTCTTATTTTCTTTTAAAATGTTTTTTTTTATGATTGTTTTTTATTTCATTTCTATTACAAAAAAAAATTATAATAAAAATAAAAAAGTAGTATTTCTTCTACAGAATCTTGTATTAAAATATGTGTAGTAGAGAGGAGTGTAGAGTAAGAATATTTTTAGAAATTTATTATAAAACGTAAGAAGAATACAAATTCTTTGTTGCCCACATTATTTCTTTTATTTTTTAGTAGAGCACAAGAAGAGTTGTAATGATGTTTTCCTTTTATTATTTTACTTTTTATGTTTCTTTTTTTGTTGTTGTTGTTAGCAAGCAATATAATTGATAAGAAGGCCAAACTACATATACGCCTAAATCTAAAGTTTTCCCTCATACATGTGTTTGTAAAAATAAATTTAATAAAGTGGGTGAAATGACAGACAGACACACGCACACACATATTGTTTGTTGGCAATAAAGTTTACAAAATTTGAGAATTATTTCCCGAAGCCTACAAAAGAGATCTGAATATACAAATTATTTCGAAATATTTGAATATATATTTTTTTTAATTTTACAAAGCTGCGTACAATTCAGTTCCTAAAATAGATGCTATTTTTAATCTTTTGAACTTGATTTCATAATTAAATACATTTAGTAGGGACGTATTCATAACTTTGTAAGTTTAAGGGCCATTATTACAACTTGCCTTTAACTAAAGGGAGGATTTTAACGGGCAGATAAATTGTTTTTCATTATTATAAGTGGACAATAAGGTAGAAGTGAGCGTTAAGCTAAAGGGAAGATGATCATCCTACCCATAACTTTTAAACTTTAGTTTATGCTTAAACTTGCCTTATTATACGTTATTTTCAATATGGTAACTTCAAATATAAACAAAATGAGCAAATACAACAAAAAAAAAGCCTGTTGTTGCCGCTGCGTTTAAAAAAAACTTGTTATCGACATTGCTCCAGTACTGCTATATTTTTGAAAAAGATAACTTTATTTTATCATTAGTTTGTAATAACGAAAATAAACTAAAGATGACTTTAAAGTTCACTTTAGCTAAAGTTACCTTTAATTAAACCCAGCTTTATCGGCAAGTTGTAATAATGGCCCTAAATGGGAGATTAGTTGAAAATTGCTTATATCGGGTGGGCCATCTATCGGTTCAAATTTGATTATTAGTTATTTCGAATCCGGTAATACTTATGTCATTCTATTCTGGCACAAAATTCAGTATATTATCTCCGCTGAACGTAATGAATCAATTTACGCTTGAGCAACGTTGGAATTGCTTGAGCTAACGAGAAATTGTACGATGATGTCGATTTTTCCAAAGAAAAAAAATCATTTTTTCGAAAGAAGCTCACTGGATGGGTACGTTAAAAAGAAAAGAAATTGTCGTATTTGGGGCTCAGAAACCCCACACGTGGTCTTATAGAAGCCAATGCACCCATTACGATTGATTATTTGGTGCAGCTTGTGGAGCGGAGACATCATTGGCTTATGTTTCTTTGAAACTGAGGACTGCGCAACCATTACGGTCAATGGAGGCACCTATCGCACCATGATGCCCGATTTTTTTACCCTCTCTTCATGATATTGATGTGAACGATATTTGGTTTCAACAGGATGGCGCAACTTGCCACACATCTCATGTCACAATCGATTTCCTGCGTCAAACGGTTTGATGGCCATTTAATTAACCGAAATGGTGAAGTCAATTGGCCGCCAAGAAGCTGCGATTTGACACCGTTGGACTATTTTCTGTAGGGCGCCGTTAAAGAAAAGTGTTATGCCGACAAACCATAGACAATTAAGCATTTGAAGGCAAGCATTCGTGATGCCATTGCCGAGATACGACCCCATACACTCGAAAAAGTGCGCGAAAATTGGTCCGATCGAATGAGTTACTATGAGGCCTGCCGCCATTTCTAACCGGAACAATTGTAATTTAAAACAAAAAAATAAATTGGGGAAGATTTCAAACTGTTTTTGTTTTATTGCATTTTTAAATTTACCACCCTATACATATGAAAATAAATATTTTGATCAGTCTTATGCAGTCAGTTACTAACAATTTTAGGTATCTAATCAGAATCGATTCGCACTGAAAAGTTTATCATATCCAACAAATTTTATTATTTGTTAATGTCTGTGATATAAATACCTTACCGATATATGTTGTGGTGGTATTAAATTAGATACAACGGTTAGGAAAGACCAATGACATAAACCGATTGTGTCATTGGAACCGTTTTAAAGAACATTCCGTGAGAAACGTGGTATTGCACAACTGCGGTATTCAATCCAATGGAATTATATTGCGCATTACAATTGTATGAGCTGATCATATCTGAAATAACGAAATTATACTATTTATCCAATAATGTTAGGTAAACACAACCCTTTTTGAGGTTATAATGAATTCATAAATTTGTCAACATCCATAGATACTATATAGGGAGTACGATAATAACAGAAAATGGGTGATAGTTCCATAATTCTTCATGTCAGTGCGGTGTGTACAAAAGGCAATAATCAACCAGCCAGCCACCACCATGTTTTGATTACACCAATGAATTTTGGTCGCTTTATACCATAGGCAGATTTTCTGCCCCATCTAGGCTGCAAGAACTTACGCAGTCGAACCAAGTGTCCAATGTATTAACGGACAACATAACATCTGATAGGGAGGTAAGTCGGCGTGGTAACTTTGATTACCAAAGCTTAGTTGAGCAAGCATAGTGGCTCGTTGTAAAGCCACAAGTATGTGCAGTCCATGTACTGACCGAATTCCAACTAACTCATCGAAGAAGTAGGTCAGCGTAGGAGCTACTTAGCACTTGACTGTAAGAATCCAATAGCCAGTTGAATTCATTACAAATTCCACCCTTCCAATAGTCTCGAAGCAATTCAAATTCCCTTATCGATTGGGATCCACCCTTAAAGTTCTCAAGATCCTATACGTATACTTTTTGTTTTTGTGCTACAATTGAGGAATGTCCATGTGTCGTAACAAGCGAGATACTCGTGACGTTAAGTCCAAAAGCCGCAATCTTATCTATTTACCTTATTATTAAGGTTTACTCCATTTAAGCTGGGGAATGGGAAATGCACTGTTTTGTTCAATGGATGGACGAAAAGGGCTGTAATCGAAAGAGCAGATTCGCATGGGTAGTCCTACAGTTCATATTCATATCCACGATAATTTACACACGTACTTACATTTCATTATTGGTCTTCACACCAACTTAGGATCACGCTTAGCTTCTCACACAACCCTTACTGTTTGTGAGAGTTTTATCCATAAGCGACGCACCTACAATTTAATATTGATTGGTTATTCTAGGAACTATTGCCAGAAAACTGTTGAAAGGGAGACGCATAATGAAGTTAAGTTCGATTGATAAGAGATCGCTTTGTCTGAAATATCGCACTGTATCAAAAGTTTCGGAGAGATACTTTTCTACCTTGACGGAGCTGCAGTATTTGTTCATCGCCAATCTGCTTAGCCTAATCAGCTTCGCAGGTATACTGAGCTCAGACATTGCGGCAAAAAACACGATTCCTTATGGGGTTATCGAAAGCTACCTTATAGTCGACAAAAAGATCGCATGTGTCGACCTGATCGATGGTGGACTTGCCAGGTCGGCAGCATTGCAGCTGTAGCTTTATTGCTCTTAAGTCACATAACCTCGACTCTTCATGGCTAGGCGGCAGAGTCTCCACGCCGTCATCATCGATTGAATTCGGTACACCACCTCTAAAGGCAGAATTGGTGTCTTCATCGACTCGTAGAAGAGTAGAGAAGGAACACTCCTCCATGTCTGTGCAGGAATATGCTCCCGGGTTGAAACCTTCGCTTAGTCTTTTGATACAATTTTCGATCACCGTTCCTATATCTGCACAACTCGACACTTACGCTCTCACCTATCGTGCTCTCTCTCTTCTTGTGTCTAAAAAATGGTCTCTCATCCCTCTTCTTTCTCTCTAGTTCTCGACAAATGGTAACTGCTTCGCTACACTCTTCATCGTACCATTTGGTTTGTTGAGGTGGCCGCTTGAAACCAAGAACTGTTTCCGCATTAGTGCGCAAGGGGTGAGAGTTGTTGGCTCACAGCCTACCAATGGCGCTGGGAATAGATAGGGATCGACGGAACTTAGCCGAGACTTGAGCTGAGAACGGCTCAGCTGTTCTTTGTGATCGCAGCTTGTTCAAGCCCAGCTTTCGCAGTGTACTAGATTGCATAAAACACGGTACTGGTCTGAGCCGATATTTGTGATCAATCTGGTTAGATGTTGATCGATCGAGGGGCATTCAAGTGGCTTTGTGAATATCGAGGAGTTGAAACTTGCCCCTACATACTACACTGTTACGCGCCGTGGCGAAATCTATCAGCCTTTTAATATTGGTGGTAGGGGCCGTATGGAGGCTGAACTGACCGACAGTTTTGAAAAAGACATCTTGCCGCCTGACATTCGAATTAAAATCTTCGAGCACGATTTTGGTGCCACACATCACATACGTTAGCTTCGTCGCCTATACCTCTGGTCTCAAGTAACACCCAATCGTACGGAAAAATTTTTTATCCGATTTAGCACCATTTATTCAGAGCACTTTTTATTGCTCATCTAAAGAAAACAATTAGCAGGTCCCAAGTAAGGCCCGACCGTTGAGACACCTGTGGATATATAATGGGATACCTGCAGCAAATCTCTGAATCATCATAGAAGCTGTTCCACTTAGGAACTTGTGGAGCATAGTTTTTAAGGAATGGAGTAGAGATTCCAATCTCCAACATCGTATATTTGGGTGATTTCTTCCTTCACCATTGTTTGTATTTTCTGTTAACCACTCAACATTTGGTTTTTGTCTTTGCTTGTTAACTTCGAATTTATCTTCACACACATATAGGTTTCTTATCCAGATATAGAATCAATTCAGTTTCAGAAAAGTCAAGGCTAGGCCGTAATACGATAGAGGTCACGTAGATTTCGCCATGTATCTTCCCTCTACGTCTGATCACTTGATCGAGGGGCCTACTAGATAGAGAGAATTTCACCGTGTCACCTTTTGACAGTTTGTCTTCAATCTCATTACGCATAATATGTCAGAACAGAACAGAATATACACTTTAACATGCCCAAGAGACTTGTTAAACCTTATTGCAGCTTGACACTAAATTAGGCAGTGCTGGAGGGTATTCTAGGTTAGGTTGCTTTGAATTGGCACCCGCTTAAAAAACACAACTCACTTACATAGATCCTATAAACTCTCATTGTAATACCGATTATGCCTTTTTCGCCTTATGTATACCGCTCTTTGGCTAGTAACTCTCAACAATCCTAATAATTTTATGAAGGTATAGATTTTATCCAAATTACGTTTGGTTCCTTACGTATTCCGTCAATAAATTCTGGGTACAAAAAAAAAAAAAAAGAACGACCCATGATACCAAGTGACGCACAACTACAGAAAAAATGTTCACAGATCTGTTCTTCTTTGCATATCAGCTTCTGCAAAACTCAGTCTCGTTCTGTATTTATCGATAACTGATTAAATTTATCTGGTCTTTATATAAGTTGGTCCATTTCCCCTCTTTCCTTTGCGAGAAATCATTATAATCGTGCTATAAAGACTTCTCTTTGTTTTATTCTGTTTTCTTCCCATTACCTATCAGCTAAATTCTACCTAAACTTATAAAAATGTTCACTTGTATACATAACCTAGTACGTTTTGTTTAACACATTCATTAAACAGATTGTAAAGTGTAAGTAAATCCCTTTTCTAAGGTGTTTTGGTGTGGTCATCAGACGACGCATGTATAACCGGTTTATTACTGCATACATTTACCCCACTAGTATAGAAGGCAATTGTTATTCGTAAGCCCTTGATGTGTGTTCAATGCTTAAAATACAACCCTAATTTATTAAAGAATTCATCAGCATTATTATGACGATGACGATAATGATGATGATGATGAAAATAACAGAAACGATACGAGGACAGCAATGATTATGTTGGACAAAATTTTGTTGATTTTGTTAAGTTAATAAGAAGAAAAATAATAAGAAAATACAATAAAAAGTGGTGGGCTGCCCTATACCGAAAGACTTGACAGAGAAGTGTTTTTTTTTTTAATTTTTATTTTCTTTTCTTTTATTATTTTCGTCATATTTAAAATATTTTTTTTTAACATCAGTCGTCAGTCTTACGTATTCATATGTATATTGTATGTGGGTTTCATCAAAATATTAAAAAAAATTTATAAAGTTTTATGGTGTGTAGTGTACCAGAGTCAAAGCTCTGTAATAATAGTGTACTCAGCGCTACAGCTGTCTGTAGTATTATTGTCTGTCGTATTTTGTTTAAGAATTGGTGTAGTGTAGTAAACATTTCTCTTCTCAAATTGTTGTATTTTAGCGCGTATAAGTAAGTTTTTTGTTTTCTTAGCTATTGCAACTGCAGCCTTTCGTTATTGTTTTTATTTTTTTCTCTCTCTCTCTTTTCTTTTATTAATATTGTTGTTGTTGTTCAGGGATTTTACAACTCTGTTTTCTTAACATTTTTCGTTTATGTTTTGTAGGTAGTTGTTTGTTGTTCTTGTAATATAATAAAAAACTGAGTTGAGATGTTTGTAATAGTACGAGTAGAAGGAATTCATTCATTTTAGTTAGGCTTCCATTGTATTGTTATTTTTAGAGTAGCATTCTCATTCCTTTCTGTTGCATTACGAACCGCCGAGTAGCACGCTAATTTCGTTTCTATAAAATCTGTTTAAAAAGCCTTTCTTCCCACTTTTGTTGTTGCTAAAACTCTACATGTGTAGTATTAATAAATTCAAAAGAAAATTAAATAGTGACTCAAACACATGCTTATTTAAATATCATCTCTATTAATACTGTAATGAAATAATTTTTATAATCGATTAACAAAAAACAAAAAAATCTCTAATATTTGTTTGTTTTTGTTTCCTATCTTTCTTGCAGGAAAAATTCACAAAGTTCTCAAACAAGTTGAAATAAAACAAGAACCACTTGGCGGTTCTGCTACGGTGTATGCCACAACAGTTGGTGGCAATATGGGCACATTCACACAGATGGTAAGCAAGTGCATTAAGAATTCAAAAATTAGATAAATAGTTACATATTTTCTATGGTAGAACACAAAACTTTCAAAGATAAATTCAAAGCTTCGTTATGAAATTGGTTTTTTTGTATTTGTTTTTGTTTTTAATTATCTTACGATCTATTTTTATTATGTAATGAAGAAACCTAAATAACAAAGTAAATATAACAGACATAATTAGCTTCTCACAACACTTACGTTGAGTGTGAGTGCGGCAGATTTTTGAGAAACTTCTCATGGCAATTTTTTATTTTCTCTCAGAGTTTTTGTCAGCTGCCATGAGGATAAGCACGTATTCGTAAGCGGATTTGTGGTTAATAAGAGATTTCGCCATCTTGTCTCTGGGTTCAATCCTTTGAACGAGAGGATAGCCACACTCCGCATCAGGGCAAAAGTTTATAACATCAGCCTTATTTGTACTCACGCCCTGACGGAAGAAAAGGACGATGTGGTTAAAGATGCCTTCTACGCTAAGCTCCCGGACGTATATGATAAGTAGCCGTCTCATGACGCCAAAATCATTATCGGAGATTTTAATGCGAAGGTCGAACGGGAAGGCGTCTTTGGCTCAACTGTCGGACAGTTCAGCCTCCACGCGACCACTGCCTCCAATGGAATGAGGCTGATCGATTTCGCTGCGGCGTGTAACATGGTAGTAGGTAGCACCACGTTTCAGCATCTCGACATTCATAAGGCCACTTGGATGCCCCCCGATCGATCAACATTCAATCAGATTGATCACATTGTGATTGGTGGAAGGCACGTCTCCAGTGTATTAGATGTGCGCACATTCAGAGGTCCAAACATCGACTTGGACCACTACCTTGTCGCAGCCAAGTTTCGATTGCGCATTAGTGTCTCGAGGTCTAAGCGCTCTAGTGCATTGCGAAAGCTGGTCGTTAAGAAGCTGCGATCACAAAGAACAGTTGAGGCGTTCTCCATTCAGCTCTCGGATAAGCTCCATCGTTTCCCTATCTAATCTCAGCGACATTGGTGGACTCGTATACAAGAATACGTTGCATTTAGCCGCTACGCGAGCCATTGTCTAGGTTGTTGATGAAACACTTCTCTACTCTGCCACCAATATTGCTTTTAGAGATGATGTATCGAACCCGATCGATGATGACGGCGTGGAGATCCCGCCGCCTAGCCATGAAGAGGTCAAAGTCGCGATTATGCGTCTTAAAAACATTAAAGCCGCCTCCCCGCTGAATTGTTTAAGACCGGATGTAATGAGTTAGTAGGGCGCATGCACCAGCTTATTTACAAAATATGGCTAGAGAAAAGTATGCCCAACGATTGGAACCGCACTGTCCTCTAATATTTCTTGAAAAAGGGAGACCCTATGATATGCACCAACTGCAGGGGTATAAGCCTTCTCCCTATCGCATATAAGGTTCTTACGGGCGTATTGTAAGAACGACTGAGGGCACTCGTCAAAACACCGATTGGACCTTATCAGTACGGCTTCAGACCTGTCAATCCCACCATCGACCAGATCTTCACACTACGTCAAATCCTGGGAAAGACCCACGAAAAACGAGTCGACATGCACCAGCTTTTTTTCGACTTTAAGACAGCCGGAGATATAGGTGACGAAGCAAGCTATATGAATAATGATATTGTGGGGAAACGATCTTAAAAATTTTAATAATTCTCATTGAGTTAATTTGCATTTATATATATAACACCCAACAAAATGTCGTATTTTTTGCAAGTTGCATTTCTTTGGTAGATGACTTGCACTTTTTTGGTTGATGACTTGCATTTTTATGGATAATGATTTGCATTTTTTGGGTGATGAGTGCATTTTTGCATGATGACTTGCATTTTTTGAATGATGACTTGCATTTTTGCATGATGACTCGCTTTTTTTGGATGATGACTTCCAATTTTTTGTCGATGATATTTTTAGGCGATGGCGTGCATTTTTTGGACGATGACTTGCATTTTTTCGGCCGATGACTTGCATTTTTTCGGTCGATGACTTGCATTTATGATAATGACTTGTATTTTTAGTGACTTAGATTATTTTTGGTCGATGATTTGCATTTTTGAATGATGACTTGTATTTTTTAGTCAGGAAAACACAATTTTAATTTCGTTCAGTGGTTCATTTCTTTCCGGCTAGTAAGAATCACTTGCGAATGACTTGGGATATTCTTATAAAAGATTTAATCGAACTAATTTTTACTTTACTAGGAAAAGAAAGTTATGCAGAGCTAACCTAGGTCGTAAAGAGTTTCTATCATCTTAGTTGTGTAGTAAATAAACCTCTCGAATGTTTGAAGAATAAATCAGGTCTGAACAACTATTCCCTAGATTTGACTTCAAGTCTTCACTTCCTAATTAAACCAACATAAGATTCTGTCTTGAATGAAAATGTATTTTTAATATCACTTTCATTGATTATCTACATACATTTCATATCCAGGTTCAAAAACTATTTTAATGTTTTAGAAAGAAAGAAAAAAATTTATTTTAATTTTACAACTTTGGGTTTTCTATTTTGTTTTACAGAATTCAAATCAACCTCAATTCGTTCGAATACAAAATAATAATTATGGAATCCCATCAACAGAAAGTAAGTTGAAATGCGCTTAAAAGAGTTGCAATTATTTTTAATTCTTCTGCTCTTTATTTTCATAAAAATATATAAATTTGCAGATACCACATATACTGTTATCACACCACAGAGTAGTAATGGCAGCAATAGCAATATACAACAACAACAGCAGCAGCAACATACCAACAACACAAATATCACAACAATAAAATATGAACCAATTGAGGAATTTACACCACATACGGTAAGTTTAAAAAGATATGTATACATACATACATATAAAAAACATATTTTATAAAAGTTTATGATCTAAAGTAAAAAAATAAAAATAATAATTGAAACGGATGTTATCGTCAATATATTTAACGAAATTTACTATTTTTGTCTCCATATTCCATTCACTTAAGACTGTTGTAAAGGAGGAGGAACGTTACAATAAATATAAACCACAAATTCTAACGAATACAGCGAAAATCACAGCTTCAAAATCAAAAATGTAATTATCTATTCAAGAAAATGTATTCTATTAAACAAATACAACAACAAAATATTTGTCTTACATTTATTAGCAACCATAATAATAATACCAGCCATCATCATAACGTCTCAGCATCGGTAGCAGCAGTACAAAGAAAACGTAAACCGGAGAAGGCTGGCAAGGGTTTACGTCATTTCTCACTCAAAGTCTGTGAAAAGGTAAAAGTCAAGGGAATGACAACCTACAATGAGGTGGCCGATGAGCTGGTGGCCGAAGAAATACAAAATAATGCCTTTGATAAGAACTGTGATCAAAAGAATATACGCCGTCGTGTCTATGATGCTTTAAATGTTTTAATGGCCTTGCAAATAATATCCAAAGATAAAAAAGAGATACGCTGGATCGGTTTACCCTCGAATGCTGTGGAGGTAAATTTTGTTTACACAATAAAAAAAGAAAAAAATCAAAAATTAAACAAAATAACAATGATTTTATTTGTTTTTAGGAATTCTCACAATTAGAAAAGGATAATCAGGAGCGCCGGCAACGCATTAAACAGAAAAATCAACAATTAAGAGAACTCATACTGCAACAGGTTTCCTTTAAAAGTCTTATCGAACGCAATAAGGAAGCGGAAAGGCAAGGCATTATACCAACACCAAACTCATCAATACAATTACCTTTCATCATTGTTAATACCCACAAGTCAACAAAAATTAATTGTAGTGTTACCAATGACAAGTAAGTATAATGTTTTCATTACACTTTAAATAACCTAACCTAACCTAACTTTCATTTCATTATTTTTTTTTTTTTTTTTTTTTTTGTTCCAGGTCCGAATATATATTTAAATTTGATGATAAATTTGAAATGCATGATGATGCCGAAGTGCTCAAACGTATGGGTTTGTTGTATGGTACGTTTTGAAAAAAATTTAATCATATTTTTCTTTTTTTATAAATAGTTTTTGTTGTATTATTTTAGGTTTAGATAAAGGCGTCTGTTCGTATAAGGATATCGAAAGAGCTAAGTCGCTGGTGCCACCAAATTTTGAAAAATATATCGAAGGTATGTCTGTCATTTCAATGGTAGTTTATTTGTTTATTTCTTGCGGCTGCGATACAGCTGTTGTTGTTGTCGTAACAGCTTTGCTGCTATGCCCGGAAGTTTTTTCCCAAGAGAAACACAGCTTTCGCTGGGTTGACAACACTGGGACGATGTGAAATCGGGTCATTCCGTAGCTTAAATCCGATTGTCATGGGAACGTTGAATATACAGTCATTCTAGTTACTTGAAAGTTTTTGTCTTCGATTGGTGGGTACATTCAGATTTATCCTCACGGGCTTTTTGTTATGCTCTAGGGGTAAACCGACAAAACAAAACTGGTCTTATTTACTACAATATGGTATAAGATTAGAACACCACTTCGCATAGCGTCAAGGCATTAAGGCTTGCGGGACAAGACAACTTGTTATGGAAAAAAATATTTAAAGCATATTACATATGCAGAAATTTAACTGGCAAAAACCGGTGTTACAGTGTGGCGTGAGTATGTATGGTAAACTAGATTTACATTTCGAACGATTCTTTCCTTTGGAATGAAGGAATGCAATGAAATAACTGAACAATAGAAACGTTCTCCCTAAAGTACAGAGGCGTGTTTCTGATACCGTCACATGTGAATATCATTCTTCACTTACTGTGAAGATAGCAAACGCAATAATGGCGTATTATTTACTTTAATTACTTAATTGGTCATTACAACCCTTTGGGCAGGATTACGACCTAGCTTCTCACACCACCCATATTGTGCAGGTTAATTTTTTCCATGAGTTGCAGGGCATACAGTTTAAAGTCGACTCCAAACGATAGATTTTTAAGAAACTTTTCTTGCTTTCGCCAGAAGTCTGCTGAGAGCAAGTCGTCGAAAGAAATATTTCGTTTCATGCGAGATGTCTGTGCTGGGGCTTGAATCTCAGCCTCACGTCTAATAAGCCAACACACTACCTACGGCGACTTCATAATGATGGATTATAAAGTTTATTTCTGTGATACACCGATAATAAAATTTTTATTATTAATTTTCTTCTTTTAGCCTATGGCAATGGAAAAGCCAATGATATCAGCTATGACTCAGACGATGATATGAACTCTTATGATTTTGAGTTAACACAAGATAATACGCAGCATGGTTTTACATCGATAACTCATAATACGCTGGTGAATAGTGGTAGTGGTAGCGGAGGTGGTGGTGGAGGCGGCGGTGGTGGTGGTGTTATTATTAAAGCAACTGATCTCGATGATGATGAGGACTACGTAGAGCACAGTGATATTGATTGAGGTGTTGGCAAGGTTACATTTTGTAACGAAACAAATACAACAATACAAGCATACCTACAACAAAAACAAAAACCTAAAGAAAACAAAAAAAGAAACTCTAACAATAAAATTTTTAAAAAAAATTACGAATATATTGAAAAGTTTTATATTTCATCATCATTATCAAAAGCGGATAAAGTATCATCATTATCATCATCAATATCAACAACAACATCTACATCAATGGCAATCGAAAATGCATCTACAACAACGGCAACAACAACAGCAACAGCTACAAATGAAATATTTGAAGAAACTAAGAGCAGTGATGAGATTGCAACAATTCGACTGCAACAACAATGTCAGCATTTAAAAGATTTTACTAGTGCAGCAGCAACATCAACCACAACAACAGGATGTTTTATTGCTGCTGGCACCGATGGTAATTTATCTGATACTGATTCTTTTAGTTTCTCCTTTATTTCAGCCTTATTAGGTTTGCATTAAAAAATAAGAAGAAAAAAAACATTTTTTAGTTGTTTAATTTTAATTATTTTATTTAATTATAACAAATTACAAAAAAAAGCTATTTTTTACTAAAGAAAATATATACAAAAAGATATATATTTAATATACAGATTTTATTTTTTAATGCCGTGTTATTGTAAGTTAATTAATATTAATTAAATCATTCAATAATAAAACAAAATGTTTTTTTTTTTTTATTTTTTAAATCAAGATATAAACAGTCATAATATTTTTCTAAATTTTGCATAATAAATTCAAGACTTGTAATAATAATTATGTTTTGGAAATTATTTAAAAAAAACAAGCAAAAATATTCTGTTTTTTTTTTTTTTTTTGTTTATTTGCGTATTTAGAGAAACCCATTTTACTAAAAAAAAATTTTTATATCTTAAAGTCTGTATAAAAAATAAATTAAATTGTTTTTAGTTTACATTTTTTAGTATAAGTTTATCATTGTTTTATAATGATAAATTCACGCAAAAAAAAAATTATATTTTTAAATGAAAACTGTATGCTTTTTTCCATTATATAGTTCTGTAAAAACAATAACAAATATCTTGTTTTTTGTTTTGTTTTAAGCAATTCAAATACAAAAAAAGAAATACATGTGCATCTTAATGGCCGGGGTTTAATTTTAAATGCTTCAAGCAAGTGTACATCACTTACAATACAATACAACTCGTTTCCTCGTTTCTTTTTCATTACGGTTTGAGATATGTTATCCGAACATGAAGAATCTACAAATATTTTTCCGATGCAATAATTTTACTTTCATTGTCCTTCTACTTCTTCTTCCTTCTTTATTGTTATATTTTTTAAAATTATTTTTTTCTTTTAAATTAATTTTTTTTTAATTTTTCTTTAAATTAAATTTTTAAAATTTTTTTTTAATAAATTTTTTTTAATTGTTTTTATTAAATTTTTTTAATTTTTTAATAAAACTTTTACTAAATTAAATTTTTTAATTTAATTAATTAATTTTTTTTTATTAAATTTTAATTTTTTCAATAAAATTTTTTTAATTTTTTTTTAAAAAAATTTTTATTTTTTTTTTAAATTAAATTTTTTAATACAATTTTTAAAATTTTTTTTTTTAATTTAATAAGTCTGTTTTGGAAAAAATCAAGAATAATTACAAGATTTGTCTATAATTTGAATGTTTTGTAATTTACCTTCACAATTTTTTTTTCCGAAGTGCTAGTTTTTAAAAGGGTTGTTTTTGCATTCGGAATAACCAAAAAAAAAATTCAATTAATAGGTGCTTTTTTTAAACCGTTTGGGTTTTGAAAATTCGAAAAAACCCAGTAATTTTTTAAAAGTGTTTCAAAAATATTTATATGTGGCGATAAATGCATACCATACGTTACTATGCACCATCTAAACCTAAAAACTTCATGTATCTCTACAAAAAAAATAGTCTGGCTTCAAAATGCACTCACCAAACTTGCCACTCAATTAATTCGCTGTTATAGTTACGGAAAACAATTGTCTACAAATAAAAGTTTTAAACATTTTTTTGTATCAATTGTCGTCTGTAATATAATTTTTTGCAAAGGCAACCGAAGTTCTATTCTCATCCATAGTCAAGGCAGAAGTTAATTTTATACGCAATAATGTTTTGTATTGAACTGGTATGATTACTTAAATTTACTTTCATTGTCTCAACTGTCAATTCTAAATTTTTAGTTGCCGAAACTTTTACGTTTACAAGTAAAATTAAAATTTCACGTCTTAATAGAATTGAACAACAACCGAACTTTAGTTGCATTGGCAGCTGGCAACTTAAAATTTATAGTGTGCCGAAAAAAACAAACACAAATTAAATTTTCTAATTTTGGTAACCGTTGCCGTCTATAGTACTATTTCTGGCAACTGGTAATGCAACTGAGGTACAGATGCCGTCCATAATCTAGCCAAAAGTGTTGATTGTCAATTGCCATCTTTAATACCAATTTATAGCATTTCTGGCAATTGACAACTCAATTGGAGTTCGGTTCCCATTCGAACGAACTCGGGTGAGGGTGGGTTAATGTGAGGCCGGGGACGTTCGAAAAAAATAACTTATGACCCTTACATATGAACAACACATTTGTATCGGCTCATTACACGCCTCGGAGTTGAATCCTCGAAAATAGTAAAATCACTAGAATTGGTTTGAAAGCTGTAAGCTAAAATTGCCGAAATCTGTCAATGTGTCAGGTTGTAGTAGAATGGCTATACAATGATAGTGAGCTTCAAAGTTTTCTCTTTTCTGATGAAACCTTTTTCTGGTTTAACAAGACCCTAAAATTTCTTTTGAAATTTAATGTTTTTTTTGTGGACTGCGTAACATGTCGTACAGTTCCTGAGTTCACCGAACAATAGATAAGTTGTCTCAGCTGTTTGAAATTTGGAACATGCCTACCCAGGTACTACTCTGTTTTCTTAGTCTAGGCACTGGACGGTGTTTTGTCTTACCGCAACCACACTTCGTTAACACTCACATTATTGGAGATATGATATCGTCCAGAAAAAACAATAATTCAGTTGTTGACTTGCAAGATCTTAGGACTATTGATGCTTTTATTTGTGATGAACTTTCTTATTTTAACCTCCAGTTATGCACGCTTTTGTTCAAAGTGTCTTTATAGGTCAACCAGTTTAATTTGTTATTATTTCCTGTTTCAGAATGGAACAAAAGGTTCGAAAACAGAGCTTTGTTTCGATCCAGCAACATTTTCAATTTGTCTTTCCCAGGAATTAGCCCCTCTACCCCTTTTTTTACTGATTTCTGTTTGAGATGACATTCTACCAGAAGATTTTGCCCTTAGCAATTGAAGATTTTTAGCTGAGGCGTTGCAAAATCGAAACCCAAACAACTGCCACGTAACATAAGTTCGAAGAAAATTTGTGTTGCGGTTCTTAAGTAAATTTAAAGAGATTGGAGCACGTTTTAAAAGTTCTACACTTATTATTGTAGAGTGTGGTATTGGTGGTATTCACATGTAGACCTACATTATGTGCTAAGGTATGCATTTCATGCAGCTTAGCTGCCATATTTGGAAACTATTTATGTCATCGGCATAATTAAGATCTTCATGTATGTCTCATTTGATAACTCTCGTAATGGTGGTTTCTTGTATAATATAGTGATGCTGTGGTTATAAAGATTTTTTATTATTTTCATACAGTTCACGAGTCGAAACTAATTTTAGTAGATTGTACCATATTTTATCTGATATCTGCTGAAAAAAATTAATTACTATTGAAAAAGAAACTCAAACTTGAGACACAGCATACTAGCATACACAGCATTACTAATGCAAATGAAAGCATCGAGACGTGTTTTTAAACCCCCCCCCCTAATCGCTTCGAAATTTTTTATTTTTTTTTTTTAATTCTTCTACACCGAAAGTTATGTTACATTTACGGAATTTAAATTTGTTGATCTAATAAGAAAAATGAAGAAGACCTAAAACTTCACAGATATTTTATTGTAATAAATTTTCTGATTTATTTTTCTTTAAATTAATATTAAAAAAAAACAACTAAATTTAAATTAAAAAAACAAACACAAAAACAAATATGTATATCTCTTTTTAATAAGGTAAAAACAAAAACAAAATATATATAAAAACAAAAAACAAAAAAATCTAAAAAACAAAAACAAACTATAGCAACTAAAATATTTTTTAAGGTCCCTAAAAAGTAAGCATGAATAAATATCATCTTAAAGGAAAACAAAAACAACAAAAAAAAAAACAAATATTTTTTCTAATTATAAGTCTTAAAGAAAACCTATAATAAAAATGAAACAAAAAATTATAAATTTTTAGTTTAGTAAAGAATAATAAAAAAACAAATGAAAATACATGAAAACTTATAAAAAAAAGAAAATTTAATAAAGTTGTACAACCATACAAATAAAAATGAAAAGAAATGTTAATTAAACTATTTAAAGAAACAAGGAGGTGGTGATGAAACATAATGGAAAAATAACGAGAAATATTTTTTAAAAATATGTAAGCATAAAACAGTGTTTTTGTGTAAATAGTTTAATACAGTGGGTAATAATTAGTTTTCTTTAACAATAATCGCTTTGAATTTTAAATACTTGCCAACCCAACAGAATTCCATGAACGATATCAAATTGGAAAGCCAAGAACTCAATCTTAAGGGCATTTCATAATCACATGGCATAATAAACGGCAAGAATGTTTTCGGCCAGAATTAAAATGTCGATTTTACCTGATATTTTAATCTGACTAATTTGAGAATGTTGATATCTGAAGATCTTCGCGAACGCAGAAATTTCTAGGGAGCTTCAAAAATAGATAAGCATCCACAATCATGAAGTTGTATTTACTGTGACATTTCTTTCCATCATATTATTTAAGTTGTTACCGTCATTCTTTTTACGAAATTATAGATAAAGAAATTTAAATAATTTGTTGTTTCAACATTACAAGTTGTTTCCATTCATTTTCTCCTTTGAGCCAAAATATTTCATCCACATCACTGCAGTGGTCTAGTAGGCTTATTAGACGAAAAGCCAGGGTTCGAGCCCCAGGCCAGACATCAAAATAAAATACAAAAACTATTTCTTCGGCGACTTCCTCTCAGCAGATTTCTGGCAAAAACTCTGAGAGTAAATAAAATTGCCATGAAAAGTTTCTCAAAAATCTGTCGTTCGGAGTCGACTTTATACTGTAGGTCCCGCCACTCATATATAAAATTAACACACACAACATAAGTGGTGTGAGAAACTAGGTCGTAATCCTGACTGAAGGGTTGTAATGACCAATTACGTACGTACATCACTGCAGTTGTATTTACTGCCACCCGGAACATTTCCACCATGGTATTTGTGTTTTTTATGTCATACTTTTTACAAAGATATATACATATAAGTAAACTTAAATATTTTATTATTTCAGTATTATGAGCTTTTTTTGTCATTCATTTTCTCCTTTGAGCCAAAATATCTCAAATTGTAGGTTATGAAAATATGCGTTTATATGTATGTATATGAGACGGAAATATCTTTACATCTGTGAGAGATAAATTTGTTTCCTTCATCCTTGTTACGAAATTATAGGCCCACAAACTTACATAATTTGTTATTTCAAAATTAATTTTTTTCATTCATTTTCTTCTTTAAGCCAAAATATATAAGATTTGTTGGTCATGAAAATAAGTGTTTATATGTGAAAGGAAAATCTCTACGTCTAGCCATTTCCTCATGTTTTGAACCTAGAGACACAGTGGTACATCCTTTGAATATGACGGACGAATGAGTTAACAATTCAGATTTCAATTCATTGGCATTTTTCTCTCTAACCATGTGATAGATAGTCTAGCCTGCTATTAATATTTGTCAAACACAATTTAAATGAAGCAGTCTGGTTAAGTTGTTCACGTTTGTTAGAAAAGACATCTGTTGACACCAACAGTTTTACCTTTTCAGTTGAAAAACGGGGAATTCAAAAAGTCATGCAGATATTGAGCCGTGAGTTTGGGTACACGACACACTGGAAACCTAAGATACCTATTTTTGCATTATTTTCTGAAATTTTCTAGGTTTTTTTTATAATTTTATTTGATCTTCAACTTTGCAAAGCTCTTTATTTATCTCACAATCATTTTTACTCATTTTGAGTTGAATAACTACAATAATTATGCAAGAAAACAGTTATTTTAATATTTTCAGGGTTATTCCTTTCAAAAGTGTCAAAATTAACAAAACTGTAGTGTCAACACTTTTAAATTTTATTAGGTTAGGTTATGTTAGAGGTCGTGTACTTGCCAATTAAGACAAGTACAATACCCGGAGGTTGAATTGACACATTATACAACGTCCTTAAAGAGGGAAGGATAATAAAGCGATAATTTTATTCGTAAATATAAAAAACCTTCAATTGCCTCAAACCGTCATATTCTCTTTGAATATAAAAAGACGTTACTCTTCCCACACCTGAATGAAATCAAATAAATTACGGCTTAAAGGATTTTAGTTTTAAAAGAAAATTAATTATATTTATTAATCGCTGTTATTATATATTATATATGTTTTATATGAATAGCTTGCTCTTAAGATTACCTACTTACTTAAAATGTTTAGAAAAAGAAGCTAATTTCTCTAATATTTTTTGTGTATAAAAAAAATCTTACATTATAAATATTTTTGCTCATTCTTTAATTGTTTATATCCAATACTATAGATTTTAAAATTGTACTCAAAACCCTATTGCTACAGATAAATATACATACAAATAATTATTTTAAACAATTTCAGCAAATTAAGGAAAGTAAAGCCAGCCGGTGCTATTTTAGCTTAATTCAACAAATATACGACACAAATATTGTTAAAAAGTTACATAACGTTTGCCGGCCTTATCTTGAGAACTCTTAAAATTAATATTAAAAACCTGAATAGGAATTAGAATTACTTAGTTTAGGCTCTTTTTAAAACACGAATTTAAAATCCGTTTTGTAAGGCTACATCTACAGTACTGGGTGGACCTACAGGTTGGGGTGCTATATCGAAATCAGGAATGTTTGAGTCTACCGCTTGGTTATTTGTGGGTGGTGCAGCAAAAGCCGTTGTTGATAAATTCATTAAACTGGGTTGCGGTTGTGTTTCAGTGCTAATAATTGGCACATTAAATGCTGCTGTATTGTTTGGCTGTTGTGCTGCTTGTATATCCATAGCAGGTTTCGATAGTTGCTCTTGTCGCATTTGTTGCGGTGACTTGACATAGTTTATTGGTATTATGCCAGTTTTTTGACCATCCGTTGTGGCCACAGCCCAACCAGTGTTGAGTAGAGCTAGTGTGTTTTGTATTTCTTTAGGTGCTATAATAACACGTTGTCCTGCTCTAATAGGCAGCTCAGATGGATTTCTAGCTTGGAAATCATAAAGAGCAACGGTTTCTATTGGTTGTACCCATTTACTAGGGTCACGAGCTGAAATCAAAAATGAAAAAGAACAACGTTAAAATGGGGTCTTATCTACTACTAGTTGTCTATTTATCTACGTATGAATCTAGAGTTGATATAACATAAACTTTCATACATAAAAAATCACCCTGAAAATAGCGAATTAGGACAGGAGGTTTTTATGTGACCAATTTCGGACAGATTATAACAATTATAACCATATAACCGAATAGTGTATAAAAGACTGTAAGGATTTTCTTATTGTTGATTGACCATTGTAGAAGTCGCCGTAGTCTAGTAGGTAGTGTGTTAGCTGATTAGATGTGAGCCTACGGTTCAAATCCCAGGTTCATATTCAAACCGAATATGAAAAAATATTTTTGCGACTACTTCCTCTCAGCAGTCTCCAAAACGCTAAATGTAAATAAAAATAGCCATGAAAAGTTTTTCAAAAAAATCTGATCGGAGTCGACTTTAAACTGTAGACTCATGTATAAAGAAATAAAACACAACATAAGTGGTGTGAGAAGCTAGGTTGTAACCCTCACTAAAGGATTGTAATGACCAATTATGTTATGATTGCTCATTGTAGCTTATTCATAAACAGGTCTGATAATTTAATAGATCTTTTAGATTACAGTGCTTCTCGATTTTCAATAATAATAAAAACAAGCAAATAATAACCCAAAGCACAGCAAGTTTTTCATGTTGCGTGTATGGATGCTTCGACAGCCTAGTAGACAATATGCTAATTAGCCAGTATTCACACGTAAGTATTTTGAATTTTGTTTAGTTCTTATAAAGCAAAGCGTATGCCTAAATATTTCGGCGCACCCTTTAAATTCTATGTGAAGCAGTTTGATACCAATAGAAATGCATACCAAACATATGTCGGTCAAAGAGCTCATTTCAATTATTGTAAAAACAGTATGCAAAAAACAATTCTGTGTTTTTTATCTAATCTTAATCGCTTTCAGTCACAAGATAAAAAACTAAATGAAAAAAAAAGACTGACGACTTATTTATGGAAAAACTAAATAAATAATGAAATGTTAATTAAATGATTATAAAATAAAACTTACCTTCTTCCTGGGCTGTGTTGGTGACTGTGCCCAATAGTTTCATAATCAAATAGGGTGCAGTGAATATGAAACTAAGAAATGCTATAATAGGCCAAGGTGATGTACCCTTACGCGGTAGCTTTGGAGCACCTTGTTGTGTTGAAGTCTCATTTATGGCTTCGGCGAAGGCTTTCTTAAACTTCTCTGATGAAGGATCCAAATCAGAAATACGTAGCCAGTAGAGTATCCTACAAATAAGAATTTATTTTAGTAACGTTTGTTTTTTTTATTAAATAAAGCATTTTTACTTTCTATAAATCCAGTTTAGACTACGGAATATGGCAAATGTAGACCAAAATTGCGCAAATACTCCTCTTAAACGTCCAAAATTGGCAGCAACACCTAATATAGCTCGAAACGAACTGGTCAGTGCAAAAAATGTGGAGTCCAACATGGTGGCTATGTTGCCAATGGCTAATACCAAAGATTCTATACTTTGAAAAGCTGGTCTCGAGCTGGCCTCTGCTAACTGTATGAAGCGAGCTTCTGGATCCATAGCATTCATGCCACCACCTCCCATACCAAAACGATTATAACCACCGTAACCACCACCGTAACCGCCACCATAGCTTCCATAACTGCTTAAACCTCCAAGACCTCCTAATCCACCATAACTGGACCCAAAACCGCCATAGCCTGTTCCATAACCAACACCATAATTATTACCAAAGCCACCACCATAACCTCCATAGCCATTTGAATATTGGCTACTGGGTCCCATAGGCAGTGGAGGTGGCGCCAGTGGTCTTACATTGCCTGCAGGTGTCCTTAAAACAGCATCTGAAGCTAAACTGGATGAAAGTCCAACATCACCACCTCCTGTACCCATCATAGTGGGTGGCATTAAAATTGGCTCTGCCACCACTGGACTACGAAAATTACTTGCTGTGGCATTATCTGTCATAGCTGTTGCGTATGTTGCTTAGCTCACGTCTAACTACGAAATTATAACGCAATAAAATGTCTTTGAACTTTGTTCAACAGTCTTTAATGTATCAACACTGAAAGGGCAGGGGGCACTTTTGTTTTCTATCACAAACACGCACGCACTGCAAATAAGACACACAAAAAATAAAATCAATATTTGTTTTCCACACTAAAATTGAATTATGCACTATTTTTAGAAACTTTGCTTAATCAAAATAGTATTAAAGATTTATATACCAGTCTATGGATTTGTTTGACGATTTTTTCCTTTTTTAACTAAATTTCTAACAAATTCACAAGATTAGAGACATAATTTTGTACTGAATTATGACATATTAACATACCGTAATCCAAAATAATAGAATCTACTGACAGCTGATATTAAGAAGTATTGCCAGTATAAATATTAAGAAAGTATCATTTCATAAGCCGCTGTAAAATAATAACGATATGTCTTTCCAAAAACCGTTTGCAAAAGGGCAAAGTTGGTAGTTCCACATTTAAATCTTCATTTGAGTTTTATTTCATTTATGAATTATATTGTAATGTTAGGGATGAAAAATCCAGTAAGGAGCTTTCATATTCGTTTTTGTTATTTCTATTGTGAATGTGGTTTACAAAATAATTATGCTGTCCAAGGGTTAAGACCAGCATTTATTTCTTCCACATCTGGCAACTGCCACTCACCAACATCTGTTTGTTTTTCTTTTATTTGTTGACAAACTAGTTTGCTTTCTCGCAAACTTAAATTCCTCTTATTAGAAGATAAAAAAGTAAATAAAATTTATAATTGAAATTAAAATAAGCAAGGAATTAAAAAAAAATCTTCTAAACTGTGAGGAATATGAATTCCAAAGAGGTTTATGCGATAAGGGAATGGGCCCCGTTAACAGATGTAATTGAACGCATACCAACTCGCATAAATCGTGGACTATTTCCGGCGGATCTAAATATTACATGCCTTGATGCGGTGGAGGACTTTATTGCCTTGGGCACCGATGCCGGTATGGTCTTCTGGTATAATAGACAAACAGGACAAATACAAAAACTAAAATCTGAGGTAAAATTTGCTTTAAACGTTAAATTGTTTATGAAACGAAAAAAAAAATCCCTAATCCTAGAATGACTCATTACTGAGCATGTCGAACGAGGGGATTTTATGTCTTTTATCTTTTTTCTATATAAATATGTTTTAAAATATCATTCGTTTGTATTTTTGTTATTAGACCACAACACGCATAACATGTGTGAAAATAGTCGATTCGGTAGAGTACATGGTTGCGGCCGGAAACTCATCGGGCCAAGTGAATGTATTTCAAATACAAAAAGAACTACCGCCAGATCTAAATTTAGTTGCTCCATGCACCAAAAGTAAACCCATCGAACGTTATACCATACGGGATTTGCATCAAAGTGCAGTAAGTTGTTGTGAGTGGTCGAAAAATGGCATGAAATTATATTCAGGAGATCGTAACGGCGTTGTTGTGCTGACAGAATTCGATTATCAGGCGGTAAGTAGAAGAGGTGCAAATTGTGTACAATAATTATCTTTAAATTTGTAATGTTATGTGTGTGAAACGTCATATGTGCAGTATAAAAAATTCATTCGCTATTATGTCCCGATCGTTGATCGGATTATCGATTGATAACATTAACGGTGGATAACTGTATCCTAAACTAGTGCTTACTTATCGAGACAACTGTAACTTGACTATTGCTTACTTATCTATTTAAAATCAAAATCCAAAAATTAATTCATTTCTATTCCTTTAGCATATTAGCAAATCGATTGAAATCCTTAGCGAAGCTTATGAAATTGTTCAACTAAGCGCTCATCAAGGTTATCTACTGGTGTCCACACTCTATCGTTCCATTGTGTGTCGCCGCAGTACAGAGACACCTGCAAATAACAACTGGATTATAACACAAATTGGCAAAAAGGATCGCAAACAATTGGTCGATTGCGGTGGAACATTTTTTAAACAAACAAAAAATGGCAAACAACCACGTTTGATATGTGGTCGTCCAAATTTACGTTTCTGGCTAGCCGATACTGAAGGCAATGTAGAGAAAACTTTATTGTTTCGTGATGCTGTTACCAAAAGCCCTACATGGGAGATACCGATATTAAATCCAAAATTTCCGCCCTACAATAAGCCCATGATAACGTCTACAGTGCACACTGAAGAAGAATTGCCCGCCATAGGAGATGTAAGAAATTTTCGTAATATATACTCGTACGCCGGTGAAGACACACTAATAGTAACGCACGACGAGAGAGCCTTGTATGTATTGAATATAGAGCGTTTGAGAGTTGAAGCTGTAGCCAAAGGATTTCGCAAAATTATAGATTTTTGCGTATGTAACAAGGAAATATTTGTCTTGGAGGGAGAACGTTCTCTATTACGTTTAGCTCCCATGCCGGAGAAACCAAATAGAATAGGTTGGTACATATTAGGAATTTGAAATGAAGGTATTTTATTAATAAAATTCTTTTCAAAATTAGCCAAAATTATTTATAATCCTTCGATGCCCCCACCTGTGCCGGTATTAGGCTCCTCGCTATGCGGTTCTTTTGAGGCTCCCGTTGAATATGAGCCCGAGGATCAACCCATTACCAATGCTGAAGAATGCTTCGAATTGCCACCCATAGAACCTTTGAATCTACAAATTCCCATAGAATTAGCAGTTGAATCTTCAAAAGCCGAACAAAATAGACGCTTAGAAGTGTTTAGAGAAATTTCTGAAATGGATTTTGATGATGATATACTACATCACAGTGGTATATTAATGAAAAATTCACGTAAGAAACGTCATAAAAGCCATGATAACGCTGTTCCTACAACTCAAAAGACAAGCGGTATTGTGGAAATTGGTCATGCCGTACAACAAGATGAGAAGGACGAGGAAATTGTGGATAATAATAAAAAGAAAATGGAATTCACCACAGAATCCACACAAATGGAAGCCAGTTTTTGTACGAAGGAAAGTGATGAAAGGTAATACAGAAAAAATAATTTAAAACGGAAATTTTACTTAACCTAACTGCGAAAAATTATTTTTAATTTGAATGTGCATGTCCATGCTTTTGTTTGAAAATAAGGTATGCTTTCATGCTTAGGAACTTTTTGATGAATTAGCCAAGCTTGTTTCAAAGGACAAGCTTGTATCGAATCGACAAATTTTGAGTGAGATTGGCTGCAATCACCTTAATAATTATCAATAAAAATGTCATGTAGAGTTCTTCCATTGTGGATTAGTCTTTCCAACAGTAATTGATGTCAAAAGGCCCATATCTTTTTAAATGTTCGGGCTTGTTTGAAGTCATGATGAATAGCTAGTTTATGTATCTATTCACAGTTCTGCGCTGTCTTAGACAAGCTTTCGACTGATTTTGTGAGTCTGTAATTGGATTGGCTATCTGCATCCAACGGTTTCCAACTTTTGCTTCATTTTTCTAAAGATTTCTCTACTTACCGGCGTACTCTAAAACGTCTTGCATGAAGTTCGTTTTCAACGAGAATTTATGGAAATTTTTTTCGACAGCAAAACGTTACCCTACATACCCCCTCTTGTAATCACTGTGTGTGTAAAAAGCAAACATAGAACTCATTAATATAACAATAAGTCGTCGTACGTAGTATAGTAGGTAGTGTGTTGGCTTATTGATGGCACTGTGGTATAAAAAGTCTAGGCCAGACATCTCGAAATATGAAAAAAATATTTCTTAGGCGACTTTCTCTCAGCTGCCTTCTGACCAAAAACTCTGAGAGTAAATCAAATTGCCTTAAAAAGTTCCTCAAAAATCTGTCATTCGGAGTCGACTTTAAACCGTAGGTTCCACTATACATGAAAAAAATTAACACATACAACACAAGGGTGTTCTCACAAAACACGTGCCTAGGTCGTTATGCTGACTGATGGGTTGTAATAGCCAGTTTAGTAAGTATTTCTTAGGAACTAAACTAACTTTTTGAACATACCTCGAAGGAATCTTAAAAAAATTTCACTTTCTTAGAAATATTTTTATCTTTTTTTTTATTGATTTTTTCTTTGCTTTGTGTTGTTAATAATTGTCCATTAAAAATTTAATTTTACATTTTGTAAATAACTATAATTAATGATTATAAAAAATAAAATTTTTATTATTCCAGTGGTTCGTCGTCGACAATAAAACTAAATTTGAAAGAAGCTTTTACCCAGCATTTACCAAACGTTTTAAGTCCAACAACTTTAAAACAAACAATTGCCGAAAAAGCCAAATCATTGGCAGAAGAATTAAATCTGCCGGAAGTATCTTTACAGCCAATTACGGATGAAGAACTGCGACTATCAAAGTATTTGTCACAGCCTCCGCCACCACAACCGCCAAAATATTTACCGCCTTTAGACAAGGTTTATCCAACAGAAAATATATTCATAGATACGAGCATACAAACGACACCACGAAAGAAGCTGTATTACATAGAAGAACAAACAATTACCGATTTCGCTGATGGTCAGCCCATCGAAGATGTATGCCATTCTCTACGAGCCACCAATATTGTTGAAACTAATAACATAACGCAAAATGCATCTCAAAAAGAGATTACGGACAACACAACAAACTCGTTGAAATTTGTCAATACTCAGCCAGAGGATAATTATGAAATTGATAGTTTTCTATTGGATTTTAAAAGAGCCAAAGATCCAATTACCAAGCCACCATTAAAGCTCTCAATAGGGGCAGCAACAACTTCAGCAACAATTTCAAAATCAGAAAATGAATCTTCAAATGGTTCCTCCAGTGAATGGGAATTTTTAGATAATTAAGATGTGGTTCAATTTAATTAAGAGGAGTTCAACTTAATAACACATTCCTTAACAACTTATCAAATAGCAGTTTTAAAATTTCAATTTGAAAAAAAAAAACAAAAACAAAAAGTAAATGAAATATAGAATAGAAACATACATACATCCATACATAGATATTAAACAAGAGGAAGATGAAGAAGATGAAAAGAAATGTTTTGTGATTTTATTTGTGTTAATTTAAATGATATTTATGGTTGTCTTTAGAAACAAAAATCTTCGGAATTATTTGTATTATTTTATTTATTACTTATTAAAGTATTTTATTTATTAATATTATATGATAGATTAATATTTTAATTAAATTTTAATTGAATGTAATCTCTAGCACTCCATTTCTTAATCTCATATTTATGGTATTATTTTATTTAAATTTTAAGGTGCTTATTTGTGTTTTAATTTAATTTAATCGTATTATATAACGATTCGTTTTATAAATTAATCATCGTTTTAGTGATATTATATTTTACTTCTTATTATTTAAGTAACTTATTTAATGATTCTCTTTTATTATTTTTCAAGCATTTAATGAACTTACAACAAATACAAACATACACTCCCACGTACATTCAAATAGAAATTGCATATCGCTTGACTGCATAAGAAAAATAAACGCTTTTATCGTGAAGAAAAATTAAAAAAACCTAATTTGTGTATTAATGGGTCAGTTTTATTTTAAAAGCATTTTGATTCCATGTCAATGTTTTATTATTACTTCATATTTACTTTTTTTCTAGTATTAGGCAGGGCAGCAGATCAGTTAAAACTAGCTTGCACGGAATAGTTGGATGCATTGAAAGAAAGATTTGTGCAGAAATCGCCGTAGTCTAGTAGACAGTGTGTTGGCTTATTAGATGTTGAGTTTAAACCCCAGGTCAGACATCTCCAACAAAACATATAATGAAAAATATTTCTTCGGCGACTTCCTGTCAGCAGATTTCTGGCAAAAACTCTAAGAGTAAAAAACCTGCCATGAAAAAGTTTCTCAACCAAATCTGTGGTTTGGGGTCGGCTTTAAACTGTAGGTTCCGCCACTCATGTGTAAAATTAACACACACAGCATAAGTGGTCTGAGAAACTAGGTCGTAATCCTGACTGAAGCGTTGTAATGCCCAATTATGTGGGTATGGAAGTCGCCGTAGTCTAGTTGGTAGTGTGTTGGCTTATTAGACGCAAAGCCAGGGTTCGAGCACCAGGCCAGACATCAAAGACAAAATACAAAAAGTATTTTTCGGCGACTTCCTCTCAGCAGATTTCTGGCTAAAACTCTGGGTAAATAAAATTGCCATGAAAAGTTTCTCAAAATTCCGTCGTTCGGAGTCGACTTTAAACTGTAGGTCCCACCACTCATGTATAAAATTAACACACACAACATAAGTGGTGTGAGAAACTGGGACAATGGGTCAATTCGACCTCCGGGTACTGTACTTTTCTTAATTGACAAGTACACGACCTCTAACCTAACCTAACCTGAGGTATGAATACAGATAGGGCGATAAAAAATATTTTAAATAATTGTCATTAGTTTAGTTTCAATACAGTTACGTCCTATCAGTCTAACATTCGTCTCCGACTATCTACTTCACGTATGTTCGAGTCTGTTAAGAGGCGTCTATAACCTTGATGATTTCTAACCTAATCCACTTTTACCCTCTTCTTACGAGGTAAAAAAAGCCTCAACATATATTTTAAAACACAGGCTCATACATGAGGCTTGAATTCCATTGACGGACTGATAGAAGTGATGCTGTGTGGTACATTGCAGGTTATTTATAGCAAGATTATGGTACTCCTCTCTGTGTAGAGCGCTGGTTATTATTATCTTATCGACTGGTTTGAACGCATTATAAAGAATCTATACTAAGTGGCTTCCTTAATCCATTTGTACCCTCTCCTTTACGAAGTAAAAAAGTCTCAATATAGATTTCAAAACGCCAGCTCATACATGAGACTTGAATTCCATTTACGGACTGATAGAAGAGATGCTGTGTGGTACATAGCAAGATTATGGTACTGCGCTAGAAGTCAAGTGATTGACAGATTTCTATCTGCTAAGCTGGTGGCTAAGAGGTGATGTTATTTAGTGGTTAAAATGTTTGATTATAAATTCATGCATTCCAGATACGAATACAGTACTAGCAAACAAATTTTGCATCGTGTTTCCCTTCAACTAATCCATCCAGAATCCACCTGATTCTCAAAGAGGATATCATTTGCAACGACCATTATAAGGTCAACAACGAAAGATTTGAGCCAACGAGACTATGGTTAGGATAATGGGAGACAGGTATAACACGCGATTTTGCAGAGAGCATCATGACCTAATAGATCGTAAGGCTGAAAATTCTCTCCACAACTGTCTCCTGCACAGACTCTATAATTTTGGGAATTACTCTGCAACAGTATTGAAAAATCAAAATGAATGGAATGGAACTACATACTTCCCAGTCCTAGAGCGCCAGAATGGAATATTCGCAACTCATTGGGAATCTCGAGAGTATCTTCCAAGCGGTAATTTCCACTATCGAAAAATGGTCTCCAATCTACTTCAGAACTTTTCAGAAGGAAACAGGTGAGCACTTATCAAGTTAGGTTCACTTTCTGAGAGCGATTTGATAGTTGGTCCTGACCCCCCAGTCTGTCACCTCTACGGCCTCATCAATGGATGGGTCAGGGAGGAAGAGCAGAGGCGTTGGGGGAACGGATCGGGTTGTTTTGTCTCTAGATATCTATGGCCTGCTGTGGACAGTAGGAGGACAGGTTGGCTGCTGGGCTTGGATAAGGCCAGCTTAAGGTTGGTTGTCGGTTTTATCACGGGGCACTGCGAGATTAGGTCGCTGACGGGGATCTGAAACAGATCCCAACCGGACTATTGCAGGGCATGTTGCGATGAGGAGGAGTTGGAGACTACCGAACACCACCTCTGTAACTGCCCAGCCCTTGGTAGGTTAAGGTTGAGGACCCTTTGCAGGGCCTTCTTTGAGAGTTTGAATTCTGTGTCGAGAGCCGACATCAAGGCTCTCCACAGATTCATTAGTGGCTTGGGCTGGTTGAGAGGTGCTAGGGCTTCATCAGTGTAGTCGCGCTCTCCCTTTTTGTTGTGTCTGGTCTGTGTAATTCCTCCGCTTCTCATTCTCCCCTTTCCTACATCCTCTCCTTTTTTATCCTATTTCCTCTATTATCCTTCCCTCTTTAAGAACGTTGTACAATGGGCCAATTCGATTTCCGGGTACTGTACTTGTCTTAATTGACAAGTACACGTCCTCTAACCTAACCTAACCTATCAAGTGTTATTCAAGAAGTTATACTTATCGACTTCGGACAGTATATTGAGGTCCATAAGGGCAAACGGATTGAAGAAATCGTTATAGGATAACCCTTTACAAGTTGAGGATTCCATTGTCCATGGTTTGAAGTGCATACGCTGTATAGTATTTTAATTTGATTTTCTTTACACCCTATAGAGAGTAGCAGATGTATTGAATATCAGCAATAAATTGTTTACGATAAATAATTCCAATATTAACAAGTATTGTTTAAATATTTATTCTGGCATGTTCTTCTGTTTCCTTTACTTCACTTCTCTTCTGTTCTATATTATTTTATTATATTGTATGCATACATATGTATATAAATACTACATATTATTTATTTCCGATGATAATAAGGCAAACAAATCACATGCATTACGTGTCATTAAAACGTGCAGTTCATTGATGATGTGGACTCGTGGGTGGTAGTAGCAGAGCGATTTTTTTTTTATCATTACACAACGTTTGGGTTACAAAAAAAAAAAATAAATAATCATTTATGTAGTTTATTTAGTTTTTTTTAATAGACGAATAAAAAAATGAATGAACAAAATCGTATTGGAAGCAGAACAGTTTTTGCAGAGTCATGTATTTTATTTTTTTTTATCCAAAGGAAATTGAAATAATAAGCGATTGTTAAAAAAAAACGATATTAAAAATTTATTTTATATTTTATAACGGTTTTAGTATTATATCGCATAATAATAACGGGTGATTTTTTAACCGTTTAGGATTTAAAAATTGAAACAAGAACAGAAAATTTTGAAGTGAATGAAATATTTATTTGTGAGAATAAGTGAATGCCTGCTCTTTATTTGCCTGTGGGATCCATTTGTGAGCATCAAGATTAATTCTGATTTGTACTGTCAATGATTGATGAGATTGAAGCAAGTAATTCAAGTAAAAGCGATCAAAATTGATCAACAGCAAATGTGTTACATTCCAGCATGACAACGTCAGATCACACAGCAGATGACCAGAGCTTCACTGGGAAGTTTTAAAGCGTCCACCATATAACTTAGACTTTGTCCCTACAAATTATCATTTCTTTAGATCTCTGCAGAAATCTCGCTTCTCCGAAGTATTCAAAATGCACTTGGAAAACACATATGTGACAAAATGTTATCGATAAATTGACGTCAGCAGTTACATTGACTCTCTACACTGTATACGTCGACACAACAACCGCCTCTACTTAGTTCCAGGCCAGTGTGGTATAGAGGGAAACAAAAAGGCAGAAAGAACTGTCACAGAAGGGATATAAGCGCCTCTACAGGAAGATTTTGTCAAGTTTTAAAAAACAGCATGGAATTCAACAAACCTTGAGTGGCCCGACATACCCGGTTGCCGAATTTCAAAACTGCTGTATCCAGTGGTGGTCAGCGAGAGAATGAGGAAACTACTTGAGTTAGACAAGAAAACGTTTTGCATACTAACAGGAATTCTAACGGGACACTGCGCTATTGGCGGTTTTGCTGACTAGCTAGGTCTGCCCTACTAGGATTACTGCAGAAGCTGCCATGATGTCGAGGAAACGGAATCGGTGCAACACCTTTTATGTGAGTGCCCTGCACTTCAGGACAGACATTATCGGTTTTTTGGCGCCAGAACGTTTGAAGATCTGGGCATGGTGGCGTGGCATGGTACCACTAAGGGAACTGACCGGTTTCATCCAGAGCTCGGGGTGGTTTAAACAACCACTAACGGATCATGACAAAAGGGCCTACCTCACTCTGGGTAACACAATGGGCCTTATAGCCGTCGAGTGAACTTGCCTGAGAACCTCAAGCTACGCGCTAAGCTAACCTAACCTATCGATTAATACGATTTGGTTTAATACATCTCGTTTAAAATACAAGAAGAAGAATTTTTGCATGTTTGAAGAAGTTTGTAACCGCGTTTTCCGGTTTTAAAGACGATTATGTTGAGATTCATTTGTTATTTTTACACATTCCATGCTATCTATTTTTGTGACCGCCCACGTACTTAGTAATATTATATCGAAAAAATATTTATTCTTCATAAGTATTGTTGCAGACTATATGACCTTCTTTTTTATGTGTATGTCTGAAGGACACTAAGATTCCAAACAATTAACATTTGATGTTTCGAAAGCAATAACATTCCACTGTTTACACTACATTGTGTGCACGACAATGATCTTTTCTAGAAGAGTGGAAAGTTTTTCAAAATAGTTTACAATTATTTGGTGTCAAATTATTTTTTATTATTATTGCTGTTCATATTATTATTGCCATAATACCATTGCATAATAAAAAAAAAACAGAAAAATAAACAATTGATTGGATTTTTTTCTCGCGAAACATCTTTTTCAATTAAACCGAAAGAGAAAAAAGAAAACAGACAACATCAGGCAAGAACAGAAGCACATCGAAAAAACTTTCCATTGAGAAAAGTTCTCGAAGCTACAAAATTTATGTCTAAAGTGGACAAGCGATTTCCTGACTGAATAGCTGGCTGGGTGGATGAATGGTGTTATAGTTGGCTGCTTGGAGATCTGTAACGAAGTACACATAATTGAAGAATTGTTTTTTTTTATCGATAAACACAAGACCATAAGAAAGTGTGTGAGTTCTTTTGGGTTCAAAGCTTAAACAAATTGTTTGTTTTGCAAAAAATTAAAACAATTTTGCGTGGCTTTGGATTTTTCCATTTCCATTAACTGCGACAGGTCAAGACGTTGACTGAATCAGAGCTGAGCGTACAAAAATGTTTTCAATGTTCATGTCAGTTAATTGAATATTTTTTAACCGTCCTCTTCATCATCATTCAAAATGTTACATCTTCTATTATATAATGAAAGTGCATCACCATACAAACAACAACACAACATTATCGTGTATGCTCATAATCATTATCACTTCATTTTTTTACAAAAGTTTACAGAATATTTTTCATGAAGGATGCTCTCTTGTTATGGAAATTAAAATCACTGTTAAACAAAAGAACAACAATTACGAAAGCTAGAAGGGGTTTATTTTGTCATATTGATTTCGATAAAGACATCATGTATGCAGGTACCTATGTGTGCGAAAATTTGTGTTTTAAAATACTGCTCTACCGTTTCAAGAAGATTTGTGCAAACTTCCTTAAAAAGTTTTAAAATTTATTTTTGGTCGTGTAACATTGGCGTTGAATATTAAACAGTGTACCGGTAAATTTTTGTTTGATGTACTTTAGCATAACATTCTACATACTTGTACAAAAATTCAAATGCATACAATTGTGCACATCATACATACGTACATGTGTTTGTATAACTTACAAATAAAAGATATGTTATATTAAACACTTCTACCTCTTCTGCCTTATATTTAATAGTGAGCATTGTACTCCACACTACTGTTCCTCTCTTCAATACATATGTATGTATAATACAACACATGCGTGTACGGCATGCGTATAGAATTCAACAACAGTGGGTTTCTCTCAAGCAACCAAACCATACAGCCGGCTTTTTGAAAAAAAACAAACTCCCCACACTTGGGGGTATGAGATAATAACAACAAACATGTTTATTCTTTATGATTTTTTTGGTTTTAATCAAACAAAACACAATAAATAAACAAACAAAACGAAACGAAAGAAAACAGCGCTGTTTGAGATTTTTTTTAATATAAATTTTAAGATTTCCGAAAGAAAGGCAGAAGCAAGTGAGAACAAAAACAAAACACATGTGTATGTGAAATTATAAGAACAACAACAACAACCACAACACAATCATCGGTATCGTGTCGTTTGCGCATACATCAGCCGTCAGGCATCTAGGCATAAATAGTAGTGGTTGCTTTCCAAACAGCTCATTAGTTGGAAATCATCGAAGCCGTTAACAGCTCGAACCAGAAAGATAAACAAATTGTGCGTGGAAAAACATTAAACAATTTTTTTTGTCAATTGAAACGTCAGTTGAAGAAAAACGATTACTAGTGATTATTTATTGTTATATAAAGAGAGATATTTAAACCAAAAAGAAAATTAAAAGTAATATTAACTGCAATACTAAATTATATATACATTTTGAAGTGCTAAAGAAACAAAATCCAAAGAAAAATTTTAAAAATGAAGCCCACCACTGAATGTTTGGAAGTCATTTCACCTAAAGTACAAATTACCGAAAGTTTTATAGAAACCGATTACGATTATCAAACTTCACATGTTAAACATACGGCCAATGGAAAAATTCAGGTAAGTTTTCAAGTAATTTTATTATATTCAGTAAATTTTTGAATGGCAGAAAACAAAATTAACATTCCGCCAGTTAGTTAGACAAGCAATTATTGATTTTCCATTTGTTTTGCTTCTTGTGGGCATGACGTGTTATTGTAGAACTTTTTTTATTGTAAGTGCAGGGATGGTAAAATGAAATAAAAACAAACCGGCATGGAGGTTTTGAAAACACTCATTTGTTAAGAAATATAATGTAATTACACTGGATATAATAAGTGTAATAAGACAACGCTAAAATTCGTTTTCAATTAATTTATTTCAACAAAATTTTTTTTTCTAAACTTAAGAACAGTCAAAGTGTGTCCTTAACCTAACCCCCAACCTTTTCTAAACATTTATTTAATGAAAAAGAAGACGTTGATTTTAATACCACAATCAAAAATTATTTAACGTCCTTTACTTGAAAGTTAGCTTAGAAAAACCATGCAAGTCTGTTTGAATGTAACGAATTGAATTGTCTTAGATTTTCGTACAAAAAATTGTTTCTGGTCTGTTATCATTAAATTGTTAACTGAATTTGTTTGTTAACATATTAAGTAACGATTTCTACAAGTTTCACAAAATTTCCTTTCTTATTTATCAGTTTATGCCACTTTAAAATATTTTGAACATACATTCTGTTTTACTCCCAAGTGTATGTGCGTTTTTGGCTAGGAATTAACTCTCCTTTAAATAAACTTTTCTCACACTAGGTAACCCAATGGGCCATATGGCCTAACCTAAACAAACTTTTTTGCAAAAGTTTCAATTTTCAATATTGGCGAACTCAATACGCTTTCTTCTGAAAGGAGAAAGGATAAAAGGTTTCTTTCGAAAAAAATTGTCAGTTTTTTTTTTGTTTCCGGCTAATAATAGTTTGACGAATTGCTATTATTCTTTGTTTTATTTTTAAATGGTACCGATCTTGACAGCCGAAACTTGTCTAAGAAGTTCTTATATTCGTTTAATTTTTTTTACAAAGTTTTGAACTGCAATTCGCATTAATTATAAGCCACAGATTCATTTATTGAACGCAAATTAATAGCAAATTTCATTCATTCAAGTAATCTTAAGTTAATTCTGTTGTGAGCAGTGTATCTCAATCTGTTTAACGATTTCGTCTTAAAGTTTTCTGATATCTTGCGGGTTGCATGATAGCGTCGCAAGTGGTTTCTCTTCTATCTCTTTGCGCAATCTGTGTCCTACCCAGTGGCATTTATCCTGATAATGGGGAATATTATGTACATAACTCTATCAAACTGATCTACTTTCACTTTAGATTTTAGTACTAGAATTTTTCCCTGGCCATTAAGCTTACTTACACGCCTTCTTATTTGAACTAACTTTTAAGCGGGTGTTCAGAAATGTGGCCCGTGAAAAAAACCAAAAGTAGAGAGCGCAACAAGGTGTCAAACTTGACCCTTGCAAAGCGCGATTTCAGTAGAAATGCTAATACAGTCGTGCACGGCAGCTTGTAAAAAGGACTTCAAATGAGGCGAAACGAATTAATAATTCAATAATGTTTAAATTTTAATTTAAAAAATAGTCTTTAGAAGATTTATTACATAAATTTCTGTATAATATTTAATTTATAAATATTTTGATATTCAAATAAGAAATTCTTTAAAAAATTCATGAATTAAATTCAATTGCTTTTAGATAACAAGCGTTAAAATATTCTGAATTTATTTAAATTAAACGGCACGTGAAGTGTTAAACAAATAATTCCTATTAATAAGTGTGCATATGGTTTTAATTGTTAGGTTTTTCCAGAAAATTTTTTTAAAGAAAATTGTTTGCCTATATTTTAAGACGCGAACATATTAAACAAATTATTTGCCGAAGTGAAAATGTAATCATTACGGAAAAGTTATTATTGGCAAACATATAATGGAATTTATAAGAATTTAATAAATATAAACAGTGCAAAATAATATTTTAATATTTGTTTTGTAATTTAAAATACAATTCAATACAGAATTTTTCATGCACACTAAGGTAATATTTTTGTGCACGTACCTTTGAGAAAGTTTTCCTTCCTTCTTTCACGAAATATTTCCTTTCATTTTTATCTTTTTTTGATGATCCTGTATAAATATTAAAACAGCTTTGACTTTCCAATGCAATCAGCACATTTAAAGAACTGCTGGCACCTTGTCTTCCCCTAGAAAGTAAAATGAAATAACTTTGTTAACCTTAATATTCCAGTAATAATAAACAAAACTAACCTTGAAAATTCCAGAAATGCAATAACAGCAGGAATTTTCCTTTAATCAATACTACTTTGTTTGTATTCCCAATGACAAAACAGTACCAATACTTTTCAACTTTTCCTATTAAGAAGTAACGCACATGCGTTAAAATATTACGGGAAATACTCCAATACATTTATTGTTCCTTCTTTATTGCCTCTCTTTAAATTATTCCCAGTACATATTTGCAATGCACGAGTAAAATAGATAAACATTCATGTTCAAGGTTACAATGTCTGTCTCTGCTTACAAATTGTATTACTAGGTCTGGGTTGAGGTTGTCTGTTGACGGCGACGTATGTACGTTGTAGTTGACTATGGTTGTTATTGTTGTGCCATTTTACTGCCACTTGTTAAACTTACTTGTACACTGAAAGAAACAACACACATCTGTTAGAGGGTAGAGGGTATTAAATGCTTAAAACGGAGGTGATAGAAGAGATAGGAAAATCTGATTTACGTTTTATTTGAAATTTTTCTCTTTTAGCCACAAAAATAACTACAAAATTCTAGTGAATAGTTGTATAAATATTTATATGCCTGTTTGTCTGCACATACATGCATATATCATAGGAGGAATGTATCTTACATTATTCGCAATTTTAATTATTTTTTATTAATTCTTTGCTGTTGCTGGTGCTTCGTTTGTTTATAGATGCAGGGCATTTAAATTGAAAAAGTTTATTTATGGCTTTGTTATTACAAATAATTTTAAAAAAATATTGAATACTTTTATTTAAAAAAATTTATATGGTGTAGTAAAAAGAAGTGAATTATTTTTGCCTTAAATATTCGACATATTGTTGAATAACTTAGGAACTTATTTTGAGGAAAATCTCAATACGCCTGTACCATAGAAACTGTCGTCTCTATTTTCTTTTTTTTTTGCCCTTCCGTTTTTAAATTTTAGTTATAATACATTTACATTTGATAGCATAATTTGTCCACTTGTCTATTTTTGGCAAAATTCATAATGCGGCTCCTACACGTTACGAATGGTTGTACAAGCAATTCTTATGTTGAAGGGCTCGTTGGTCGGCGGTTGAATGAAAATAAAATTTTTTTGATTGAATGAATGAAAATTCAATACAATAGCAATTTGTGAGTAAAATTGTTTGAAAAAGAGCAGCGAGTGAAAAAGATTGATTGATTCAACTTGTACAACTAATCGCAACGTGTTGTAGGGGCCGCATAAGACATCGACATTTTTTATTTTATCAAAATTTTATGCGACCGTAGACTTATCTACAATCAGTTGCTGATAAACTTGAAATGAATGAAAAAAGCTTCTTCAAACTTGTTTTTCAAAATGATACTTTTGAAACAATCCAACCGTTATAGTATACCTTAGAAAGACGTCACCAATAGGTCAATCAACTAAGAAATTTATTTTTTTTTGAATTGGAAAACAAGACAACAAATTTGTTATTGACCTAGGTCGAAAAGTATTTCAAAAAAACTGAAAGCAATTATTTAATACAAACGAATTAAAACAAATATGAAAATGAAATACTTAGTAACCAGAACGTTATTGTGGTGAACAGGTACTAAAGTACTTCAACCAAGTGATCTATTGTACTGCCCTCAATCTATATACTATATGGTATGCCTATAGTGTCCCACAAAACTATATTGCATTGGCGAAGCTTAGTATGTTGTTTGGTGTCAGTAAAGATAACCCTCTGCCTGCCTAGTACTTGATATGCGCCTAGGTGAATTCTTTCGAGGTAATACAGCTTTGGTTCTTTAACTTTCACGTTATAGTTATGTGTTCTGCGATTTCTATTTTATACAAATGTTTCTTGAGTTCAGAAGATTGAGTATTATCCTCGGAATATTAAAATAAAAGCTTTTAATAAACAATAAATATGTTTAAAAGTATTTTAGTTAGCATACATTTCAAATTAACAATAACTATAATATTAACATATGAGAAACTAGGTCGTAATCCTCACTACAGGGTTGTAATAACCAATTATGTATGTATGTATTAACGTACATATGTATGTATTTGAAATTCGATTTGATTTTTAATAACTTTTGAGAATTCCTTCTTAGATTATTATCTATTCACTTAAGGTACCAAACAGTATATTTAAATAAAATTATTTGCCAATTCATTGTACACACCCTTTAAATACAATAAATTTAAAATTCTTAAGTGATAACAATTTTCAGTGAAAAAGCATACAAATGTAGAACACTTAGTTTTCTGTCTTTATATAATAAATATTCAAGCAATTTTTTGTCTTGAGACATGCTAAAAATATCAACAAATATTTTTTTTGAAGACTTACGTGTAGCTATGAAATTGTACTTTTAGCTTAAAAAATTTTTTATATTATTCCACTTTTGCTAAATAAGGAAAAAACTAATATAATAAATTTAATATTCTATACAAATAAATTCCCAAATAGTGTTAATTTACAATATAAATAATAATTAAGCAAACGAAAAGAAAAAATTTAATAAAAAAAAATGGCAAAAGTTTGCGCTTGTGTTCAAGATAAATAAAAATAAAAATAAATACAAAAAAGTGTGTGTGTCTAGAATTGTTTAACAAAAAATCATAGTCATTGTATGCATAGTGTAGCAACAACAACAGCAAAAACAGATGTTTTAAAATAAATAATTTGAAATTCAACCAAATAGAAGTAGACTTGCCGGCCGGCTTTTTGTTTCCAATAATCTAAGAAAAAAATTCCATATGAAGAAAAAAACCTGTTGTAGTTTGTTCTTTTCTTTTTCTAAAATAGTTTGTTTGAACATATTTTATTTAAATTTTTAAAAGAAATTTAAGTCTAATAGTTTTCTTGTTTTCTGAGGGTTTTTGGAGCAGCTTATAGAGTTATAAAAGGGTTTAATAACCTTTAAAAATTATGCGTTTAAGAGCATAATTTTTATTTATATTGTTTATCTATGTTAATAGGGCGGGTTGTGATATTCAACAATAGTTTATCAGACGAAATCATTAGTTTGAAATGCTGTTAAGAATAAGTAGAAGTAGTTGAATGGAGTTGAAGTAAATAAATTCCGTTTAAAAAAATTCTAACCTAAGTTTTTATTTTTATTTGTTTTATGTATGTATGTGTTGTATATAATTTGATCTGATTGGTTTACATTTTGTATTTTTGGACTATCGGATTTTAACTAAGCCTTTAGACAGGCCTAGTGCAAAAATATTACCCTTGAACAGGTGTTTTTTTTTTGCTACCAACTTTTAAAGCATGGCTATAATCAATTGATTGGATTGAGTTAGAATTAGGCAAATAACAGATGGAACACTCTCCTGTAAAAATTTATTTCATAAAAGATGGCCGATAACAAAAGAATAAAATCAGATCGCCAAAAAACTGAACTGAATTAAATCTGAACTCTTTTGATGGGAATTCATCTATAACAACCAACTCCGAAAGCGTTTTGATAATTTTACGACTGCTTACTTACATATATACATAATTCGTTATTATAACCATTCAGTCAGTATTACGACCTAGCTTCTCATACCACTTAAGTTGCGAGGGTTAATTTTATCCATGACTGGCGGGACCTACAGTTTAAAGTCGAGCCCTTTATTGGGAGGCAATAATAAGTATAAGCAGGAAAAAATTATTACACTTAAAAAACACTTATCAATTTCCATTAAATGGGCTGAAATATAAAACAAATTGTTGCAAAAAAAGATAGATTTTCAGCTTAAGACAACAGTGCGACAGCAACTCATTTTTATATATCAACACTCTTGTTGTTTTTATTGTCATCATAACCCTTCAGTCAGGATTACGACCTTTCTTCTCACACCACTTATGTTGTGTGTGTTAATTTTATACATGAGAGGCGGCACCTACAATTTAAAGTCGAATCCGAATGATACATTTTTGAGAAACTTTTCATGGCAATATTTTATTTACTCTCAGAGTTTTTGCCAGAAACCTGTTCAGGGGAAGCCGTCAAAGAAATATTTTTTATTTTGTTAATTATTTCGTTTTGTTGGAGATGTCTGACATGGGGTTTGAACCGTGGCCTCACGTTTAATAAGCCAACACACTACCTACTAGGCTACGGCAACTTCAAACTATAAATCATTACATGAAATCTGTTACAGATTGTTCAACGAAGAATAATACACAAGTTAACCCGGTTCAATACGAAATGCTACTTAGTCAGCATTTAAAACGTCATAGGAATGTCTAGCAGAATTGATACGATTAGAAATATCCACAAAAAAATCATTTAAAATATTTGTAGTGTTGAAACTTTAAATACAGGTTTTCTGTTAAGAGACCGTGTAAAGGGCTTAAGAGGCTATACAGTGATATCAGCAATAAATCTTATGGGAGCTATACAGTATCCTGAGGTGTTTCTTAAAAGACTCACTCTGAAATGCAATATATTCTATAAATACTGATAACTATGACTATAAATACTGATAAGAATTTGTCCACACCTATTTAAACCTAAAAAACTTAAACCGTAAATAGGTGCTCCAGATTTTTTTGCCTATGTTAACTTTTATGATCAAATCAAAATTTTATTTTCATCATAAAACTGAAATTCGTGTGTATTTTCTTTATTTTTTTTATCAATTATATCAGCGTTAAAGACCTTTAGTCTTGAACGTATGTTGCTGAATATTATCAAATCGTAATACTTTTGATAACAAATACGTGACTAACATTGTTCTCTTAAAGACTCACGAAAATATTTAAAAGAAATTCAATTTTTTGTGAATTTTTTGAAAGATAAGAGCAAAAGTAATACAAACACGAGACTAAAAGACTAGTTTGTCGACGGTTATTCATAAGGGGCAAACTCTAGGGGGATTCACAACGAATAAAATAATTCTAAAAAGATTAGATAGTAATTTACCTTTTCATTTGCTGTAACTCCAAATATTTCACGAATACAAAACTCAAGAAACTAGAAAATAATAAAAAAGAAACATTTTTAAACAATTTCTTGTATTATTATCCATTTACTCACCTTCCTTAGGTCTTCCCTGAAACGGCCAATTTGAAAATCCGCACCGATAGACGTGTACCGCGTTTGGGTTTGATGTTAGTCGGTTGGGGTGGCAATAATGGTTCCACTTTAACTGCTGCTCTTGAATCTAATCGCCGTCAGCTGGAATGGCGTAAACGTACCGGCGTACAAAAGGCCAATTGGTTTGGTTCGATAACCCAAGCCTCCACTGTTCTCCTGGGTTCCGATGAAGAAGGCAAAGATGTTTATGTGCCCATGAAGGATTTGGTGCCCATGGTTAATCCCGATGATATTGTAGTCGATGGTTGGGACATTAGTTCACTTAATATTGGCGATGCCATGCGTCGTGCTCAAGTTTTGGATGTGGAGTTACAGGATCAGTTGTACAAAGATCTAAGCCAAATGAAACCCCGCCCCTCTATATATGATCCCGATTTTATAGCTGCCAATCAATCGGATAGAGCCGATAATCTTATGAAGGGCACTAAACTCGAACAGTATGAGCAGATACGTCGCGATATACAAGATTTTAAGAAAAGCAAGAATTTGGATAGCATTCTAGTGCTATGGACCGCCAATACTGAACGTTTTAGTGAAATTAAGCCAGACTTGAATATGACCATGCAAGAATTGGAGGCCTCGTTGAAGGCTAATAAAGCTGAAATTTCACCTTCTACCATTTTTGCCATGGCCAGTATTGCCGAGGGCTGCACTTATATTAATGGTTCGCCACAAAATACTTTTGTACCTGGTCTAATTGAATTGGCCGAACATAAGGGTGTCTTTATTGCCGGCGATGATTTCAAATCGGGTCAAACTAAATTGAAATCGGTTTTGGTGGATTTCTTGGTAGGCGCTGGCATTAAGCCCGTATCCATTGTCAGTTACAATCATTTGGGCAACAATGATGGCAAGAATTTATCAGCACCCCAACAGTTTAGATCCAAAGAAGTAAGTTTGTTTGGGATAATTTTTCTAAATCGTGGCTAAGAGCTAATTTTGTCTTGTGTTATTTATTGTTTATGTTCAGATCTCAAAGAGTAATGTGGTGGATGATATGGTTGAATCGAATAAAATACTTTATGGACCCAAGGAACATCCCGATCATGTTGTTGTTATCAAATATGTACCCTATGTAGGCGACAGCAAACGTGCCATGGATGAATACACTTCGGAAATCATGATGGGTGGCCACAATACTCTCGTCATACACAATACCTGTGAAGATTCTTTGTTGGCCTCGCCTTTAATTTTGGATTTGGTTATTTTGGGTGAATTGTGTTCACGCATACAAATCAAGAACAGCAACGATGAAAACGGTGCCTGGGTACCTTTCAAGCCTGTATTGTCGATTTTAAGCTATTTGTGCAAAGCTCCCTTAGTGCCCAAGGGAACTCAAGTTGTCAACTCGTTGTTCCGCCAACGGGCAGCAATTGAAAACATTCTACGCGGCTGTATTGGTCTGCCACCCATCAATCATATGTCTTTGGAGCAAAGAGTAAGTTTACGAGTTTTTATTGTGTAAGATAGAATGGAAAAGAAATAATAATTAAAATTGCTTTTTTTCAGTTTGATTTCTCTACCATTACCAATGAACCACCCACCAAAAAGATCAAGACAACTGCTTGTAATAAGACAGCCATGACGAATGGTAAACAGCATGTCAATGGTCATGCCAATGGCCATGCTCATGCTATACTAAATGGTACAAATGGTGTCCACTAAACTGTGTTAAAAACACTCAACTTGTTTGATTTTCTTTAGCAACCAAAGAAATACTTTTAAAGCAATTTTGGAACTGTTATGAAAATACAAACGTGTTTAATCACCCTCAATATTAGTGTAATCTATGTATAAAATAGAATTTCCAATACGTATATACATATATATAAAGTTTGGTAAACCAAACCACCGTAAATGTCCTACGTACATACCATATATACACATACATACACCCTTCCCTTCACTTCAAATTTTGAATCTTCTGCAGGATTTTTATTTTCCAACCCTGCCTCTATGTTTTTAGAATTAAGTTTTAATTTGGATAATATTGCTGTAAATTTGGTTTTAACACGATGAAAGAAGAAGAAAATCCATTTTAGATTAAGATTGATTAGTAGGCAGTAGACAGTGTGAAAGAAATTGAAAATTTCTATTCGTTATGAAGAACTGAAAAATTTTTGTACAAGATATTGCAAGCAAATTAAACTAAGAAAGTTTATTATATCGTATCGTATCGTATAATATATTTAATGTTAATTTTTTTATATCATTTCCATATTGTTTCTATTGTTGAGGTGCTGTTGGTCTTTCTTTTTTTTCTACTAAAGAAAATGTATTAAGTACCTTAATTTATTATTATACTATAAGTTTACTTACATATTATTAAACTTACGTACATTACTTTATAAATTGTAAATTGTTCTCATTATGAACTTTATAATGTTATAACAGTTTTCCAGTTAATAAACAACAACAGCCATTACGTTTAAAACATAATTGTTTAACATTTTCTCATTCACAACATAAAATAATAACTGCTTTAGGCTGTTCGTTCTATTTATTTACTTGGAAATTTGTTGAAAATTTTATTTTTTTATATACACAAATTAAAGTATGTATACAATACACATACCAATAAACAATGTACAATTTGTATGTATTCTCTAAGATATATTAAAATGAATTAAACCCCCTCCCTCTGTTAATTTTTCAGATACATTTTTTGATTATTTTTATTTTTGAAATAAAATTTTAAATTTCCATTTATGAAACTTTGTCGCCTTTTTTTTATAAAAACCCATGTTAAAGTCATACGTGGATGACTTTTTATGAATTAAAATTAAATTACTCGTTTCTGAAATGTAAAGGAAATATAATGACTTGAAAAATATTGACCTTTTAAGCCGCTAAAAGTGGTAGTTAGGAAGAGTGGTAATTATCATTGTCGCCTAACTATTCTACTGATACATTGTCGCTTCTGGAAGGTTATAGATAGGCTGAGGCAATCTTCCAATGCCGTTTACTTCATATGAGAAGCAAGAGCCTATATAAAAAGGCTGTTGCATATACAAGCGTAATCGAAAATGCTTTACATATGTATACATCAGAGATCAGCAATGAATCGTTTGTTTGATACTCAAAGTACTCATGAAATTTTGAGTATGAGTGAGTCAACAGTATTGAAATTCAACTACTCTGATTCATTCGTACTCACTACAGCATTGATTTATAAGTACAGGTTGCAATGAGTATGTGTACGACGTTGACATCAAACTCATAACAATCGAAATATGTTTGATTCATACGCCTACTCATTCTCATACTCATAAATGATCCGAGTGATTCAAATCATTCATCAAAGTTTACAGTCTTAGTTGTTGTTGAAAGAAGAAAACGACAAAGACAGCAAGCAAAGCAAACACACAACCTTCTAGTGAGTGTTGTAGTGTTCGTACGCGTATCATACTTATTTTGTGATTCTTGTAAATGCTGAGTAAAGGAGAGTCGGAATCAACAACATCATGTGTATTGTTAAGTATGAGTACCATGAGTATTTCAAATTTTGAATATGAGTAGTATGAGTGTGACATTAAAATAACTATGAATGCGTATAAGTATCAGAAATTATAAGTATGATTCGAATCTACTCATCGTTTTGAATAATCATTGCTGACCTCTGGTGTACATATACACATTGGTGTACATATTCAGCTCAGACAACATAATAGAAAACTACTTACTGATTACCTTACTCTTTTCTGTCTGAACAAAGTGAAAGAGTTATAAATAACCTGCATCGAAAAAGATCTGAAGAAAACAACAGAAACTAAAAACTACTGACTGCGAACAATAAGGTGTTAGTTAGTCTCTATATCCTCAAACCAAACCAAACAAGTTGGTTTTATGGGGAGACAATTTGTGAAATGGCGATCTACATTGTAAGTCCTCTTCATTGAAGCGTTCTGGAACTCTCTTGAATACATGTATGAATATAGTACATAGTAAACGCTGACGATATTTGTATTGTCATTTTTTACATTCATGTTTCGTTCATTTGGATAAGCCCAAATTTATCTAAACATAGCCTGCAGTTTTTCTCCGCTATTTTTATAGTAAAATTGTGAGTTGAGGAACTGTATTATAAACGAAATTAATTGCTGTTTGCAGAAAAAAAAAACATCAAGTGTTCCAGCTAAGAAGATGATTGTCAAAAGTAACAACAGCTGTAAAAATGTAGTGTTGTTGTATTAGGCGTAGTGATGAGAAACATTGCTCATCTAACGAGATGACGATGACCGAAATTCGTATGATGTTCATACATAATTGGCCATTACAACCCCTCAGTCAGGATTACGACCTAGTTTCTCATACCACTTATGTTGTGTGTGTTAATTTTATACATGAATGGTGGGACCAACAGTTTAAAGTCGACTCCGAACGACAGATTTTTTGAGAAACTTTTCATGACACAATTTTATTTGCTCTCAGAGTTTTTGCCAAAAATTTGCTGAGAGGATGTCACCGAAGAAATATTTTTTCATATTTCGTTTTGATGTCTGACCAGGGGTTTGAACCGTGGCCTTACGTCTAATAAGCCAACACACTACCTACTAGACTACGGCGATCTTACAAATAGTAATTTATGCGATCGAAAGATTTTCTAAATTCGACTCGGACAGAACGTGACATAACAAGACTATTTGACAGTCAGGGCGCCATTGGAGCATTTAGCTCCAGTGAGGTTGACATGAAATTAGTGTGGGACGATCTGGATAAGCCAAATCAAATTGATTGCAGAACCCGCGAGAAAATCGCCATAGTCTAATAGGTAGTATGTTGGCTTATTAGACGTGAGGCCACGGTTGCAACCAAAATATTTAAAGCGTAAGCGCAGAAAGATGCGTCCAAGTAAATTACCTGATAACTCTATGTTCTCTGTTCTTGCTTTAAGTTTAGACCTATAAAAGGCAATACAAAATATTTCTTCGGCGACTTCCTTTTAGCAGATTTCTGGCAAAAACTCTGAGAGTAAATAAAAGTGCAATGAAAAGTTTCTTAAAAATCTGTCGTTCGGAATCGACTTTGAACTGTACATCCCGCCACTCATGTGATGTGAATGAACACACACAACATACGTGGTATGAGAAATTAGGTCGTAATCCTGACTGACAGGTTGTAAAGACCAACTAGGTATTTAAAGGATTTAAATAATGTATTTACATACATACATAATTGGTCATTACAACCCTTCAGTCAGAATTACGACCTAGTTTTTCAGAAATAATGTATTTAAAGAATCCAAAATCTCTCTGTATAATCGGAAAAGGAATTTGGAAGGATATTAATTCGCGAAAGGGTTTATAGAGATAGGGAGTGGATTCATCAATTTAAACTAGGAAATTATAATGAAAAGAGATTGGAGTCCTGATCTCTTGATCGGTCTTTTTAGACGCACATTCTGTGATGAGAAAAATCCGATGGTGGATAGTCAGTAGGCGGGGAATTATTCCTACTGACACTGAATAATATCTTGATGATTGCTTAGGTTAGGGTGTAAGTAGATTTTGTAGCTTCGCTATATTGTAGGCACTATAACAAAAAATGATCTTTCCTTCTTTATTTATATCAGATCAGATTCTCCACTCCCATTAATTCCACATGACACATAGCTGAGGTTGTGTTTTAATTCAAAATTTGTGCTTATTGACTACAATCATATTTTTGCTGTAAGAAAAATCGCTTAAATTTGTTTATTTTAAGCATTTGAAATTTCACCCATCTGGTAACCTTATTTTATTAACAGCCCTAATGTAGGCAATGGGTTTCTATTGTGGTATGCACATTAAAATCCATCCAACACCTTATGTCTGACAGACAATTGTTGCCGTTCAACAATTGACCGTTAAATGTAAGAATATTTCAAAAGTAAAAAAAACAATAACAATACAATTTGATAAAAATCATAAAACAACAAATACAACATGAAATCAAAATAAATACTACTACATACTACATATTATACATTCAACCCTATGTAATGTATGTATGCATGTGTGTGCATAGAGTTTATCTTGTTATAGGAAAAGTGTCAAATTGAAACTACAATTGATTGGCTCAAAATAAATATCATTCGAGGGGCGCAACAAAAACAAAAAAAAAAAGTATGATAAGAATATAAAAAAATAAATAAATAAATATAATGAATAATGAAATGAAAGTTCAAGTAGATTATAACAGATGTCTGTTGAAACGATATTGAAAACGAAAATTACTAAATCAAGTGAAAGTCATCAAAATGGCAGGCAATTTTTTGTAAATGTTTGATAGATGAGCAATCGATCTATGAGTCAACTTTATTGGGAGGCAATATTAAATAGAAATAGAAAAAAATTATTACCTTTAAAAAGCACTCATCAATTTCTATTAAAAGGGCTGAAAAATTAAACAAATTGTGTAAAAAAAGGATAGGTTTTCAGCTTAGGATAACAGTGCGCCAGCGTACATACAGTTGTGTTCAAAATAACAGGAGCGCCCTTCAATTAAAAGCAAAGTTTAAAATTAAGAAAAATAGAAAAGAAAATATCAAATTTTTTTTGACTTAAAATTTATTTCTAATTAATTTTTTAATTTTTTAACAATTAATTATTTAATTAAAACTACGAAAACGAAAAATATTTTATGTAAATAAAGCTTACTTTCAAAATTAATTGTTCAAAATAATAGGAGCAACCGAATAATTTTTAAACAAAAGGCACAAAAGTTTTAAATTATATTAAAATAGTAAAGTTATTTTAGTATTTTGTTGAATAACCTTTGTTTTTAATGAATTTGATGCCACGCATCGCACACTGTGATAGTTCTTCTGCATTTGAAGTTTTTTTTTCTCTACAACATACTTTTTAACATCTCCCCATAGATGTTCTATGGGATTAAGGTCAGGAGACTGAACTGGCCACGCCATAACCTTTACCCCATTAACCCGAAACCACTCATTTGCCAATTTACTGGTGTGTTTCGGGTCATTATCTTGTTGGAATATCCATTTTAGAGGCGTGGAGTATGGTAACATCACTTCTCTCAAAATGCCAACATAGACGTTCCTCTCCATTATGTCTCTAATTGGATGTATTGGGCCTAAACCATTATATGAAAACCTTCCCCATATCATTAGTTTTGCACCACCATGTTTAACTGTCTTTTGTGTATACTGAGTTGGTGTTGGGCGGACATCTAACATACTGTTTAGACCCAATGCCACCAAATAAAACAATTTTGCTTTCGTCGGTCCACAGTATGTTTATCCATTTTTCTTTCGGCCAATTGATATGTTCTTGGGCAAACTTTAAGCGTGCTGCGACCTGTTTTTTTTTGTCATCAATGGCACCTTTCGTGGACTTCTTGCGAATAAATTGTTGTTCATTAGACGCCTACGAATAGTAGGGCCACTTACGGCAAGATTCAGATCCTTTTAAATTTTTTTGCATACGCCGAAAGATTCATTTTGCTGTATCGCACAATTCTGCGGTCATCGGCAGCTGATGTTTTGCGCTTGCGCCCACGCGTTTCAAGATTTTTTTATATTTTAATGCATTTGCGATCATTTGATTGGAGCAACTTAAGGTTTCCTCAATTTCTTTAGAAGTTTTGCCTTTTTTTCGAAGATTTTTAATTAGTTTTCTCTTTTCTTCAGTACAGTGCTTTCCTCGTCCCACTATTACAAAAATTTATGTGAATCACTGTACAAAAAGTTTTAACTGCATTATTCCGTACTTATTTATCACTTTTTTCTTTAAATTATGTGCTGTTATATTTTAATTTTTAAAAGAACACTCACACTCCTATTTTTTGATCAACTGAATTCGAGGGCAAACACAGAAATGAATCAATTTCATCGTAAATATTAAAGTTATTACGACATTCTTTGTTGTATTTTATTTCTTACATATCGATGTAACTACCATTAAAATATATCATGTTTTGCAAATTGGTACAATAAAAAATTGTAACTTTGAAAATATTGCATGGTAGCACTCCTATTATTTTGAACACAGCTGTACATATGGACTTAGACAATACATACATACATAAATAATTGGGCATTACAACCCTTCAGTCAGGATTACGACCTAGCTTCTCACACCACTTATGTATGTTGTGTGCGTTAATTTTATACATGAGTGGCGCGACCTACAGTTTAAAGTCGAATCCGAACAACAGATTTTTGAGAAATTTTTTATGGCACTTTTATTTGCTCTCAGAGTTTTTGCCAGAAATCTGCTGAGAGGAAGTCGCCGAAGAAATAATTTCATATTTACGATTTGATGCCTGACCTGGGATTTGAACCGTGGCCTTACGTCTAAGCCAACACACTACCTACTAGACTACGGCGACTTCACTTTATCATCCACATGAAGCTTTAATATGAAGTGAAAGCGAAACAAACGTGTTTGGATAGAAACTATTAGTCCTGAAGCCCCTGTTAATGCCAATAAACTGGAGTTAAATTCAGATTGATTCAGAATTTCAAAACAAATTTCAGAAAATATCTATTCAACGTTGCACGCATTAAGACATACAGCCTGCAACACAGTCTTATCTTTGCTACGGTATAATAGAAAAACTAAATATAACAGTAATCTTCCGAATTTAAACGAAATAATTTATTTTTAATAACGTAAGTGAAGCTTACAAGATGAACTTTCAAAACTGTAGTGTAGTGTATTACCTGAAATGTAACATTTTACAGTCATCTATCGATAACTTGTAATCGAAAATTTCTAATACCATACATTATTAAATACGTATTGTTATGATATTATGTAAGTGGAATTAAAAGATTATTAGTAATGAATACCATATGAGATTAACCTTCTTTTGATTATTAAATCTTTTGCTCTTTTTACCTCACATCACACATTCGGTTATCCTCGGCTATTAAATGGTCATTTTAATTTAAACGTGTCACTGACATCAAAAACGAAAAGAAGTTAATGACACATCAGTGACAAATCAGTGTGATGTCTAATATAATAGGGCCAATTCACTCAAAGTTGCTTCATTAGACACACCAATACACACACAGTCAAGCATTGACCCCCCAACGGCTTGTAATCAAGGAATTATCAAGGACACACGAGTATTACGTGAGAAATGAACATTTTACAAGGATAATAGCAACAATAAGACACGCTTTTTGTGTATTTCTTTTTCTTGGTGTTGTTGTTTATAAGTTACACCCTAAAATCGTTTTGAGCTGTGTGTTGACTGGTCATTTCAAATGATAATAGGCAGAGGTAGTTGTTGCTTAACGAACCGTACACGAACAAATTGGTTACTAATGCCAGGTCGCCAAGGTATTGTAAAATGAGTGCTAATCAATTATACTTGGGCGTACGAAAATTTAAACGCAATGAAACTTAGTTCATTCTAGTACACAATTCCTGATTTCATATCCTAGTTGCCCAGTATGTCCTAAGAATACGTTTGCGACATTGGTCTTTGAAGGCTGGTATGCCGTTTATATCCCCACTGGATATGTTGCATGTTTCACAGAAAAAATCCTGACCTTATTTTCTTTGCTTCCATCGTTTTTTAAGGGGACAGTTCACACTTGACAATAGCAGACGAATAATAAAGAACACGATACGGCCTAGATGAAATGAAGGCTGGACTTTACAGTTTCCGTTATTTTATTGCTATTTTAGACAATTTGCCTTCAAGAGCCTAATGCCTCTTTGACATCAAACTTACCGGAAGGAATACAACGAAAGTCGTATAAAGTCGCCATAGTCTAGTAGGTAGTGTGTTAGCTTATTAGACGTGAGGCCACGGTTCAAACCCCAGTTCAGACATAAGCAAAAAACGAAATATAAAAAATACTTATTCGGCAATTACTTATCAGCAGTCTTCTGGCAAAACCTCTGAGAGTAAATACAATTGCCTGGAAAAGTTTCTCAAAAATTTGTCCTTCGGAGTCGACTTTAAACTGTAGGTCCCGCCATTCATAGCTAAATTTAACACACACGCAACATGAATAATGTGAGAAGCTAGGTTGTAATCCTGACTAAAGGTTTGTAATGACCAATTATGTACGTATGTTCCAAGAATACGCCTGAGGCATTGGCCTTTGGGGGCTGTATGCTTTTCATATCCCGATTAGATATATTGCAGATAACAATAGTGGAAGAGTGATAAATTTTAATGCATATTGTGTTTGCCTTATTAAACAATAATGAAGACAAGATACGACCTAGACGAAATGAAGGATGGACTTTACAGTTTCCGTTATTTTATTGCTATTTTAGACAATTTGCCTTCAAGAGCGTAATGCATCTTTGACATCAAAATTACTGGAAGCAAAACAAGGAAATTTAAATTGCACTTTATTGACTGTTGTAGTATCAGAGTAAAATATGATGTATTTTCTCTATATACTGGTATCCAATTTAGTCGCGTAATCTAAGTCTGTAATATGTCTGTCTAGAAATATGACAAAAATCATGGATTTCTCTTTACAACATCTTATATAATACAATGAATGCTTCATTAAAAAAAAATGAATAAAAAAAACACAAATGTCCAGAAAATGCCCAGGAAATATCCAATAAAATATGTTTAATTAAAAAAATGGCAACACTAATCACTTCCATATTAATATTTAATAAACAAAACGAAAAAAAAGAAATCCTTTTTTATATTTTCTTAATATGGGACGACTATACAAATCATCACCGACATAAGAATGTGAATTTAATTTGTTTGAAAGCTTTAATTTCTTGCAAAAAAAAAGAATTATTTTTTCGGCTTTTTTTTGGTTTTTTGATAATAAAATTCTTGCTATTATTTCCTTGGATATTCACCAGTAGCACTATAACACCGGCCGGTTTAACACCATCATCACTTTCACAAGATGGGCATTAAGTAAACAAACAAACACCTGCACGGACGGAATCTCTATTCTTTTAATTTAGATTTTTTATTTTGGTTTTGTTTTGATTATTGATAATTACGTCAACCTAGATGAGCTGTTTACATACATACATGGACACCAACACTGGAAGCTCCTATTTGATAGACAGAAGATATCTTTACTCATAAACCCACCTAAGCAAACGTACTTCGAGAATAAAAGGAGAGAGAACAAGCGATATATAAAAATGATTAAAATTGTTGTAGTAGTAGTAGTTTATGATTTTTATTCGCACCTCGTAGAGAACACTGAAGAAGAAGACACCTTGTGAGTTGAGTTTTTGATGCGCGCGTATGAAGTTCGCAACCGTAATTTAAATTAAAAAAAAATTGGAAAAAAATAAAACAAAATAAAATTAATGCGAAAAGTATTTGCAATTGAACAAAATTTCTATAACTGCAATTAATTAGTGTATAATTTTGTTAAACATAAATTATCTTTATTTGCACTTGTTTGTTAAAAAATAAGAAAATCGTGTGAAATTCTTGATGGCCACTATCTTTCCCCAGTCTTGTTAAATTATTTATTTAAAAACGTTCAGTTTAAAGTGCCCTTAACCGGTAAAACTATTATAAGTTTATTGCTATTCAAATGTGCATGTGTTAATTATTTTCAATATTTTAATTGAAATTCTTTATGAGAACACAGTTCGTATTTGGATTTAACGCTGGAATGTTTCGGTGAGTGTTCAAATTATTTGAATTAAAATAAAAAAAATTAAAAATATTCTAGAAAAAGTTATTCCGAATTAAACAATAGAGTGCTTTCCATACTTTTGAATATTAATGTCTTGCAAAGCATGTAATGCCTTGAAAGGAATTCGAAAAACTACATACATACATTACAATCCTTCAATCAGAATTACAACCTAGCTTCTAACACCACTTACGCTGTGTGTGTTAATTTTATACATGAGTGGCGTAACCTACAGTTTAAAGTCGACTCCGAACGACAGATTTTTGAGAAACTTTTCATGGCAATTTTAATTACTCTCAGAATTATTGTCAGAAATCTGCAGAGAGGCAGTCGCCGAAGGAATATTTTTTCTTTATTGATGACAAATAACAGATAAGAATGGGTGCTGTAATCTTTTTGAAAGACGTGTGCATTTCGGTTTCCACCAATCATTAAGACATATTGTTCGGGCAGCTGTCTGGACAAGAAGAAAACAATTGTTTTTATCCACTATAACTGTGATTGGGAATTCTAGGACAATATCTTCCTAGAAACTCACAGACAGATTTTTGAGAAACTTTTCATGGCAATTTTATTTGCTCTCAGAGTTTTTGCCAGAAAACTGATGAAAGGAAGTCGCCGAAGAAATATTTTTTCATATTTTCGTTTTGTTGGAGATGTCTGACCTGAGGGTTTGAACCAGGGCATCACGTCTAATAAGCCAACACACTACCTACTAGACTACAGCGACTTTGTAATCATTTAACCAAAAATATGCATCGTCCCATTGTTCACACGGCACACATTTTAATAATAAAATTTTATGATTTGCAAGCGTTATTATTTTTTTTAGTATATTCATGGTGAAATCATACCACATGTTACGATTTATACTAAACATGAAAATTTACACCTAAAAACCTAGTGGCATAGATATATTATTTGAATATTTATTTCTAAATAAAGTTTAAGTTTATTCAATATTATCACAAAAAATAGCGGATGTTAATTTTCGGGTTCAAACCCCAGGTCAGACATCTCTAGCAAAACAAAATATGCGGCGACTTCCGCTCTCAGCAGATTTTTGGCAAAAACTTTGGGAGTAAATAAAATTGATATGAAAAGTTTCTCAAAAGCCTGTCGTTCGGAATCGACTTTAAACTGTAGGTCGCACCACTCATGTATAAAACTAACGCACACAACATGAGTGGTGTGAGAAACTAGGTCCATAATCCCTGGATGAAGGGTTGTAATGACAAATTATTTATGTATTTATGGTTACGAAATCCATTTGGTAAGAAATCCATTTAGTGGATCAATCTGTTGGTTGTGATTGGTTTCTTCTAGGCTACTTTTGAGCGATGCGAGAAATTTGTGGTGTATAGAAACGAGCCAGCCAAAATTCCAGCCCTAAAAGACATCATTACGACTGTAATTGGTGAGATACCGACACATAAAATAATCTCATAAAAGAAAAGTAGGAACAAATTTAACGAATGGACCAAATGCACCTGCCCTCTGCATTATATCGCAAGTCAAATATTGTAGATATACCCAGTTAAACTAACAATTTTTAAAAAATTTCTTATCACATAGTATAGGCATACACCATGAAAGTAACCGTCTGTTAAAAGTTTAAGTGTTAAAATACATGTGGTTGGGTTGTGCCACAATGAGTCAGTCAATCATAGACGCCGATCTAATAATACATATGTACGTGTGTAAATGAGTAGTGGACTTCACATTTCTTTTTTATGATATCTTATATTTCAAAAATAATTTAAATTATATTTTCAATTGTTATAAAAAACAATAATCAATAAAATTGTAGACAACGTCACTGGAATTTTCTTGTCATATCAATAAAAAAAAAAATATATAAACGATGATAGCATACCACATACAACAATAATTACAATATTTAATGACAACAAATAGAACATTAAATATGACCCTAAAGATATTATTGTGCTCCGCTGGTGTCCTCCGTAAGAACAAGAAGAAAAAAATAGTAATATTTCAACGATATCTAACCATTAAAGACCTGAAAAGAAATTGCAATTATTTATTATTTAAAACGACAGGCAGCTTAACGACACAATACGTCTTTTTCCCTATAGAACATTAAGGTTATTCACAGTTGTCACTTGAAGGAGTTCTTGATATGTTATAAAAGAAAATAAAAATGAAATGATTCATGATCTCATATTTGGAAATACCTCCTCTCTAGCCACAAGTACAAGCATTAATTACGAGTACATAATAAAGTTTCTTATCTGCACTCAATTATAAATTGAAGTACAATCCGTGTGTTAAAAATATATTCAAAAGAAAAAAAAGAAAAATCTAAACTATTATTAGATAAGGTCTGACAGCTGGCTTATAGAAATTAGCTTTTGATTTGTTCAAGAGTTTTGAAATGCTAATTAATTAAATACATTTTATCGATTATTGCGATCATGAAGAACTACAGTTGAGGTTAAGCACGACGATCGTTAGCTTAAAATTAATATATGCTAAATAAATTACCTACACACCATTGACTTATCTACCCTATGAAATGATTCGAGTTATAAAAACCTACTTTAGAAAATTCATCAAAAAGTTTTTATCGATAAAATAACTTTTAAGGTATTCTTACAAGAATATTTTTCTATAACCCTCATATATTTATTTAATGATTTATTAATTACAATACAATTACAAATTATATTCTAATTATATACGAGCTGAGTAACTTTGACCATATGCTCGGTGTAGTGTCACAGACCAGAGTCTCTGGTGGGAACCCACGACCCTCACACTAATAGACTAGCACACAACTCACTAGACCACCACGGCACCAATAACTCCCATATAAGCAGGAAAATTCATGATTTACTAACAACTAAAATCATTTATTAACAACTGTACACTGATCTTTGGGTCCAATTTATGGAATTTACTTTGCTTTTATCAGAACATTTGCCGATAACGCCCGGTAACGTATTAAATCAAAAGCATACCCTAACTTTAAGTGGGTGTTATTGTTCTTCGTGATTATATGCGGGTTTTCAGTGCTCTAAAAACGCTTATTTTTCTTAATCACTTTTGGTCCTGTCGCTCATGATGATTCTATGAAAGCTTGTCTTTCTCGTACAAGAAATTCAGAAGGGCTTAAGGATTTCTAAGGGGACAAGTTCAAGTCTATCACTAAATTTTTTGTAAAGATAGCCTACTGATGCCCAATTGATGGCCATAGTCTGGTCTATACTTAGGGATCAACTGTAAATCTTAAGCCACAACAGCGAATTGACCTGATAAAATTCGTTACTCCATTCTCTTTTAGGCGAACGTCTAAAAACCGTAGACATTTCGTAACATTCTGAATGAGATAAGCGTAAAAGTATTACTGCTGCTAGCTGTCCAATGAAAAGCTAATCCGTCAAATTGTTTAAATAGCAAGGAAGAAACTTATTTCGCCTAGAAAAATTGGCAAGTTAAGTAAAGTAAGCTAAGGGTCATTATTGGTCGTGATATTAATGATTTGGGGAAAATTTTGCAGTAGCGGCAAGTAAGTTTTAACTTTTCCTAGCGATAGCATGAATTGGTCAGAATATACGAATGTTTTGGAATTTTTATAGCCTCCTGAACAGTAAAAAATTTATTTTCCAAAAGTTTACAATCGCAAGAATGGTCGCATTGTAAAAACTTTTCGAACCAGATGGTCGTATTGTGTTGAAAGTCCCCAATACGAACTTTTTTTCGGTCTCAAAGCGTTAAGGAGTGGAAACAATTAATGAAAACTTAAGAAAATAATAAACCAAATAACGACACTACTTATGAATAAAATTAGAAGAAAGGACAGTTTACACTTTAAATTAAAGGAATAGAGATTGAAATAATTTCAATATCTTGTTTTAGTTTTTATAAAGAAAAGTGTGTGTACAAATCCTTCTGTGCGGACTCTTTGTACCGAAAATTTCTTCAAGTCGTCATCTCTAAGCTTTGTCAGATACCATTTATCATTCATAAATTGTAGTCTCTGTAGTAAATATCAACATGAAAAATTTCTATTCAGACTACAGCTAGTCTCAATGTTATCATTCCTAGAGCCATTATTACAACTTGCCGTTAAAGTTGGGTTTAGTTAAAGGTAACTTTAGCTAAAGTGAACTCTAAAGTCAGCTTTAACTTCTTTTTGTTATTACAACCAAATGATAAAATAAAGTCAACTTTTTCAAAAATATGGCAATGTCGGAGCAATATCGATAACACTGCTCAATTAAACAAGTTCTTTTTAAACGCAGTTTCAACGGCGGCCTATTTTTTTTCTGTTGTGTTTGCTCATTTTGTTTATATTTGAAGTTGGCGTATTGAAAATAATATATAATATGGCAAGTTCAAGCATAAACTTAACTTTTAAAGTTAGAGGTAGCATGATGCTCCCTTCAGCTTAATGCTTACATCTACCTTATTGTCCACTTATAATAATGAAATACAATTTATCTGCCCGTTAAAATCCTCCCTTTAGTTAACGGCAAGTTGTAATATTGGTCCCTAGTCGTCTAATGCGGCCCCTACACGTTGCGATTAGTTGTACAATAAGTTGAATAAACGGTTGGTCGTCTTCTTCACACTTCACAAATTCAGCATCATATTGGTCGCCGTTTGAAACCAACCGACGACTAAGCAGTCGTTCAACATAACAATTGTTTGTGCAAAATTTATTTTAATTTTCATACCAGGGTGCCCTGGTGGTCTAGTGGGTAGTGTGCTAGTCTATTAGCGTGAGGGTGAGAAACAGAGACTCTGATCTGTGACACTACACCGAGCATATGGTCAAGTTACTCCGCTCGTACGTAATTAGAATATAATTTGTAATTGTGTTGTAATTAATAAATAAATAAATTTGCATGCCAATAGCAGCATGATTGGCAATTTATTGAAATTTTTTCTTTGTGAATAATAATTTATACAATGTTTTTATGAACCTCTAACAAATTAATAATTGCATAAGAACAAATTACCTTTTAATTTGATATTAAATTACAAGGCAGTTTATTTTTTTTTTTGTTAGTGACAATACGTCACTTAACCCGAAAGGTGTGCAAAAAAGTTTGAAAATACAACGTTTCATTTCGAAAGCCTTAACGTTAAAAAACCATTATCAGGCTACTAGCAAATTATTTATTTATAATATTGGTTTGGTTTATTTGATTTGTAGTTTCTTATCTTCTAAATTATAAAGATAAAAACAAAATGAAATATTTCTTATATGTATGTAACTTTATGCCACCTTCATAAAATTAGAACTACAGACGTACGCACTAGCAAGGAGTAGAGAATAAGCACGTTTATTTCTCTATGCTTTATCAGTACAATATTTATTATGGTTTTTATGATATTTTATTACTCATACTTTTAATATTATTCCCCGAAAACGTTCATTTTTTGCTTATGATTGTACCCTTTTTCGAGTCTAGTTTTCTATTCACTTAACTGATTAAAAAAAAGTCATAATCATACTCTATTTTGTTGATTACATGCACTTTTTATATATCATTTTACTGGCCACCAGTTGGATAAAAAGAATCATCAGCATATGCTAATGCAGGATGTATCAGTTGTCATTTTACTTATCCTTAGGCAGTCTACACATTATGATCATTAGATTTATCAAAAATTACTTGTTCAATCTACTCTACATTAAAATAATTAAAAATGTTCAGTAATTCAGACTTTGTGGTTCTTTTTTTCTAATTTTTATTACGATATTAATTTTAAAAATAAAAATCGAGGACTTTTTGATTAGAAATATTTAGTTCTATTGCTAAAGTTAAACCCTTTACATTGAATGAAGTAAACCACAAAAATATTTTTAAAATATTAAAAGCCCTATGAAACACAACAAGAGAGTGACCACACTGAGCGCTTTTTTACGCATAATCGCCATCTATTGAATATCAAATTTAGGGGGTCCATTAAAAAATAAATCAAAACATTATTTATTACTTATTCGAATAAACAATTTGGGAATTTATTTATTCAAAAAACAATATCGCTCAAATGAAAGCCCTAGTAATAATGGAGTTATTGAGTTCTCGAGAAAGTTCGTTTACAAATTGTCGATAGACGTAATATCTCGGTAATATGAATTACATTTGCCAACACTATACAGTCGTCGTAGTCTAGTAGGTACATACTACCTACCAGACTACGGCGAATAACAACTATAACTTGTTTAAATTGTGGTTTAGGCGATAACACTGTACACTGGCGAGCAAAAATGAATACATAGTATTAACAAAATATTTAAAATCCAATATTTTTTGTATTTATTGCAGTAAGTGAGAAATTGTAAATAAAAAATTTCAGACGTTGAAATGATCAAAACAGCGTCCGGATTTAAAAACGTATTAAATCAGTAATAAAGAATAAAGGATTATGGACAAAATACTGAATTTTTCATTTGAAACGAAACGAGCAAGATTGGATAAATGCTACTAAATAATATTTAAGCTGTATTTTATATTTGAAAGGAAATAATATTACTGAGAAGTTTTTGTTTTAGTTAGAGGATAGTCTAAATAAATGTTTAACATATGGATTGTTTTTTTTTTATTTTAATAAATAAAGTACAAATATAAATTTTATATATTTTTTAATATTATGTATCCATTTTTGCTCGCCAGTGTACGTATCTAAATTCAGGGAGCAAATATGAAATTCTTTCATTATTTTAAAAATTAAAATTGATCAGCAGGAAAGGTGTTTTCAGATAATCGGATTATGCTGGATAGCTAGTTATTTATGTAACCTAACGTTTATGGCAACGAAGTTGCAAATAAATTGGCAAGATGTGGTTCAACTTTGGAAGCTACAAGACAAGAAAAGTGCATGAAACCATGAATTGATTTATTCTTTGGAATTATTGAGGAAAAGTTTGTTTCTCTCGTATGTCGTGGATGGGGATGTAGAGCAGACTGTAGGGTTGCAAGAGCCTTATAGTCAAAGCTTAATCCTATAGAAACGAAACTAATACTAAGCATGAGAGCTATTATTATTAGCAGTACTAACGAGGCATGACCTTTAGACATTACTACTGTAGTTGGTGGAATAGTCTGTGTGAAGCAGCAGGGAAAAGAGTGGATTATTTTTATATCGCTGTCCCTTTGTCGTCAGATACGTAGGCTACTCGATTTATTAAGGAATTGGAAGATTTGAAGGACTATAAACTTGAGAATCTAATAGGCTTTACCATGGCTTTATCGCAAAAATGACAAATATGTTATCGATTAATACATACATACATAATACATAATTCGTTATTGCAACCTTCAGTCAGGATTACGACCTAGCTTCTCACATTATTTATGTTGTGTGCGTTAATTGTATACATGAGTGGAGGGACCTATAGCTTAAAGTCGACTCCGAACGAAAGATTTTTGAGAAACTTTTCATGGCAATTTTCTTTGCCCTCAGAGTTTTTGCCAGAAATCTGCTGAGAGAAAGTCGCCGAAGAAATACTTTTTGTTTTTCGTTTTGATGTCTGACCTGGGGGTTTGAATCGCGGCCTTATGTCTAATAAGCCATCACGCTACCTACAAGACTACAGCGACTTTATCGATTAATACATATTTAGTTTAATGAAGCTAGTTTTACAATTTTCGAGAACATTAAATAATTCTTTAAAAGAAAATGGCTTTTAAAAAATGTCTTAGAGAAAGGATAATTAAATAAATAATAATTATATAAAATTAAATCTATTCAGGACCTTCAATCATTATACAAACCATCTGGTAACGCTCTTAGAATAGTGAATGCGTGGCTTACTATTCGTTGCACAAAAATTCTACTTTGCCTTGCCTATTATTATTGTCATTAACCGTTATAGATTTCTATTAGAAATTGTTATTGTATTTGTATTGTTTTGTAAACGTACACATACACTTAGGCCGGCTTAACTACCATTGTAATCAGCTGTTATCATTGCGTATTTGATAGTAATAAAGCCAACAACAAACACGATACAATGATAAGAAAAATAAACGTTATTGTTGTTGTTATTATTATTGTTATGTGCCTTTATCGTTGATAAACATATAAAATGTAGAAACTAAAGCTGGATTCACCCATTGTTTCGGAACAAAAATTTTGTTCCGAAACAATTTTTTTTATATGTAGTTTGACGTTTCTCTTTTTGAGAGAGAGAGCGAAAGAGAGTAAGATTGCTTCGGAACAATTTCAGCTTGAATTGGTTTAATTTTAATTTTTGTTCTGAAACAATCGTACTGTGCTGCCAGATATTTTAATTTTTGAAGTAAAGTTGAACTGAGCTGCCACATCATATTATATGTATATTTGTATGTATGTATTGTATAATAAAATACAGAGCGGTTGTTTAATACTGTTTGTTTATATTGTTTATTTAATTATAAAAAACAATTAACTGTTGAATATTACTAAAAGAACTAAATAATTAAGCCAAGAAAACAAACGAATTGCAGTCATCGGCTACTGTGCTGCCTAATTGTAAAACTAACAAGCATCATTTACAAAAATATTTCATATGGTAGCCCTGTTTTTACGGAACAATTGTTCGAAGTGGGTGAATCGTTTCGGAACAAACTCTCAAAAAACTGAATTTGTTCCGGAACAAGAATTTTGTTCCGAAACAATGGGTGAATCCAGCTTAAAGGCGGGTTCACCCACAAGTTTCTGAAACATTTTTGGTTCGGAGAATTTTCTTGCTTACTGAGAGTTTTCCGCAACATGATTCACCCATTTCAGAAACTTTGTTCGTAAAAACAGTGCTGCCATATTTAATTGAAAATGAAGTAAATACATATGTACATAAACTTAAGAAAGTTAATTATATTTGTGTCAAAATAAAGAAATAAAAAATTAATATTTATAACAAAAAATAAACAGTATTTGTGGTGAATTATTTGGTAAGAATAAAAACACCTTGTTCTGCGATGGATATAAATCATTTGCTACTCTTGTTCGCCATTGAAGTGACCAAAGTAAAATTACTTGCAAAATATATTTATGAAAAACGAAAATCAAAGATTTGAAACAAAGAGAAGCTTTGGCTTATTTATAATAATAATAATTTATAATTCACCACAAATACTGTTTATTTTTTGTTAAAAATATTGATTTTTTATTTCTTTGACACAAATATAATTAACTTTCTTAAGTTTATGCACATATGCATTTATTTCTTTTTCAATTAAATATGGCAGCACTGTTTTTACGAACAAAGTTTCTGAAATGGGTGAAACATGCTGCAGAAAACTCTCAGTAAACAAGAAATTTCTCCGAACCAAAAATGTTTCAGAAACTTGTGGGAGAACCCGGCCTAAGCGGAATGAAACAAAAAAAAAAACATTAGTAATCATAACGTTTAACTATTAAATATGGCACCTTAGGCAAAAAAAAAGAACATTAAAGGAAAAAATAAAAGCATTTAAAAGAATTTCATTTTAGTTCGTTAGCGCGCATCATTAGAAACACAACGCATCTTAAAATAGTAAACATTTCGATAAGAAAAGTTTAATTTAAAAAAAAAAGTTGTGCATAAATATTATTTTTGGAGAGTAAACTCAGGACAAAACAAAACAAAAAAAGTAAACAAATTTAGAATATAAAATTAAACAAATTAAAGTAACAACCCAACAAAAATTTTAATGCAAAAAACGATTCGCTCTTAAGAAAAAAGTTTGAACTTATAAAGACCCATTAAGGCTTCTAAAATATTTTCTACACAAAGAATATTAAATAATTTGGAATTTTTTCCCCCCAAAATCTATAAAAATAAATCAAATGATCTAATATAATAACACATGTTTTTTAAATATTTTAAATCATGTTTCATGCGGTTTAATTTAAAAAATTTATTTCTTGTATTATATTGAAGTTTATAGTGCAATGATTTAAAATGAAACGATATTTTTAAACATTTAAAATAATATTTAAAAATTATTTACTGCAGTTTTTATAATAAAAAAATCAATAAGAAATTATTGATATGCAAACAACGATTATATTCTCATAAACAATTTATATGCTATTATGGCAATAACTTTATTTGCGAATTGGAAAGTTTATTTCTTAAAATTAAACCGTTTATCCAAAATTCTTAATAGTTGCCATACATACATACATTAGAATATTAGTCAGCGTAAAATGGTTTTTCCCGATTATTTTACCGGCATTTTTTAATATATGAAACTTTTAAAAAATACTTTTTATAGCCATCCCGAACAGCCTGATTATGAAACGTACCAATAATAGATATTGCACAACAAGTGAAAATAATTATGGCAATAAAGGCAATTGGATTATTAAATGGCGCTAAATGTGTCTGTGGTTATGGGAATGTTTTAATTTAAAATTTTGAAAAAAAGTATTAGAATTTATAATTTTTTTACAAGAGTTCTTAACATTTTAAGAAAAAAGAAGAAAAAAATTGCAAAAACAAAAAGTGTAGTGACCAAGGCTCAAATTCATCTATGACAAATAATTTTGTATACATTCATACATAAGTGGTCATTACAGCCCTTTCATACAGAATAATGATCTAGTTTCTCCCACCACTTATATTGTGTGTACATCTAATTCTGTTTTTACACGGTCTTTTTTTACACTGTTTTGATATAACACGGTTTGAAAATAAAATATTTTTAATTTTTTTTACACGATTTTATTCCATTTAGCACGATTTAAAATTTTTTGTGCTTAATTTTTTTTGTCAAATTTAATTTTTGCAAAGTATGTTCATATCACAAATTTAAGGGAATTCCCTTTTTGCGCGTATAAGCAAATTTGCTGGTGAAAGCAAATGTAAATGGCACAAATTTAGGGGAATTCCCTTTTTGTGCATACAAGCACAAAAGTCAGAGCAACTGAAATGTGTTAATTATTTGTGTTTGGTAAAGAAATTTCTTATTGGCAAATTTGTTTTTCTATCGTTACATTAAATTTAACGCATTAAGATAAAAGGCAAGCCAAAAAATATTTTATATTTATTTAGTTATTTATATTTTTAATTTTGTTAAATATTTTATGAATCCCAAAAAGAAAATGTCAAATACAAAACTTCTTAAAAAATCCTTGTTTTTCACTAATTTTAATAGGTTTTAGAGATTAGGAACCAATCACCTATTTTTTCATACGATCAGTGTCTTTTTTTTACACGGTTTTTTTTACAAGGTTTTTTCTGGAACCAATCTACCGTGTAAAAACAGAATTAGGTGTATTAATTTTATACATGAGTGGCGGGCCTTACAAATTAAAGTCGATTTCGAAAGACAGATTTTTGAGAAACTTTTTCATGGTAATTTTATTTACCCTCAGAGTTTTTGTCAGGAATTTGCTGAGAGGTAGTTGGCGAAGAAATATTTTTTCTTTTTTCAGTTTGTAAGAAATGTCTGACCTGGGATTTGAACTGAGGCCTCACATCTATACTACCTACTAGACCACGGCGACTACAAATGATTAAAAACGATAGTATTTTTAACAATAGGAACAACGCTTTCGATAGCTGTGTCTTAATGGATTTTCTTTCAAACTGCAACTAGTAACTCAACAAAACGGAGTATATTAATCTCTTAACGAGAGTATTGAAATTGTCTCACGAAACAAATTATAAATAAATTTCATTTTACTACACCTCATCATCAATCATTATAACAAATAGAAATGATAACATGTAGTATTATATTACCTAACTACAATTTTTAATTCCTCAAAAAACATATTTGATTATAATTTCTAGTCCCAAATTTGAGTTTTTGATTCAGTCCAAAGGTAACTTATCGATTCTTGTAAATATCAACCGCACATTTAAAATAGTTTTTGTTTTCTATTGAAACTTATGTATGGTTGATGGCAATATTTGATTAAAATATTGAATTAAATAATGCTTTAAACATGCTCGAATACTCTTTGTTGCCTGCCCCCGTTATTGATAAAGATCATAAAGAAGAATTACAAACGAAACATATTCTTTTTTGCTATTAATTTTTAATTTTAGGTTGTTCAAATATTAGTTTCCATTGAAAAATAATATAGGGTTCAAAATTTAACAAAAGCAAATTACAAATTTCATTGGATCCAAATTAATATATTGTATACAAATTATAATAAAACAATGATAAGTACTTTTTAAAGCAAACGCTGCCAGAGATAGAATGGATGTTTCAAAGGCAATTATATTTTCCCTTTTCTTTATAACTATCGAGAATAAGGAAATGAACGAAATCTCAATCTATCAGACATTACCTAAGTCCACCAATCAAAAATGTACTCCAATATCATATCGAGTAATGGAAATCGAAATTATCTAACGTCACTTTGAATGACTGACCTTGAACATTACAACGGGGCTGAATAGTCAACTCCAAAAGGAGAAGTGCCTTAAAAATAATCATAATTAATGTATATACATATATACATGTGTATCCGAAACCAACTACCATTTATATTTGCATCAGCCACAAAGCCATATCTGACACGACTAATCATCTAATTTGAGCCATCCTCCATAATTCATAAAGCTGTATTACTTAATCCTACAAAGAGGCTCTCGGCCAATAATGTCTGCTGCCGCCAGTCCATCAACAATTACGTTCCCATCGAGTGACACGTGACCAAGCAAAGAACAAAGTTGAAAGTCGAAATCATTCGCTTCATAGTAGTGCTCACAGTACGAGTTGATTGTCTGAAAATATTGTATACCTTCACTGTTTGCACATACATATGTAAAAGATATCAAAAGACATCCGCACCTACAACTGTGTCAGCCTTTGACTCCAACCATAAACCACTTCACCGAAAACTAATTTAGGCTTCATATAGCCTACGATAGAACGTACTACCACAATACGATCCAGAATGCATGTGATCCACAGTCCCTCGAAGCGCTCTTTATAGTATATTTCTTTACACTGTAACTGCAACGCCGTAGTCTAATAGTAGGTATTGTGTTGGCTTATTAGACGTGACGCTACGGTTTAAACTCCAGGTCAGATATCTCCACTAAAACGAAATATGAAAAAATATCTCTTCGGCGACTTCCCCTCAGCAGATTTCTGGCAAAATCACTTGAGAGTAAATAAAAATTGCCATGAAAAGTTTCTCAAAACTATCTGTCATTCGTTCGGAGTCGACTTTAAATTGGAAGTCCCGCCACTCATGTATAAAAATAACACACCCGAGCTAAGTGGTGTGGAAAGCTAAATCGTAATCCTGACTAAAGGGTTAAAATGCATGTATATACGTACAGTGGACAGCAAAAGTCTTAGTACGACAATATATTAGCAATTTCATGAATTTTAGCCAAAAATTAGTAGAAAAATTTATAGTTTATATATTTATTTTATTAATTTATTCCTGTTTTATTATAAAACAAACAATTTTTTAATGTTTTTCATAAAACAAAGTTTCAGATGACTCCATAGGTACCCCCAAGGAGAACCCTGAGTAAATTTAAAATGCAAAAGCCTAATATATGAAAATGTTATCCCTTGTATTTAGTAGAATATCTCTTAAGGTCAAGCACTCCATTTTACCCACTTGGAATTGAATGTACACCCAAACCTTTTTTTACACGGTAGATACGTTCCAGTGGTTACCGTGTAAAAAAAAAACGCGTAAAAAAAGTCAAATATTATGTATGTATGTGAGTGTATACACAAACTGAAAAAATATACATAGGATTGATGCAGCAGCCTACATATGCCTATAAAATTGAATAACTTTATAAAAACGCACAGATTTAGTTGAAGAGTATACACAGAGTTTTTATTTTATTAAACGATTTTATCCGTATAAAAAGGAGCCAACAAAAAAAAAATGGTAAATTTGTTAAAAAAAAACCGTGTTATTTCAAATTCGCGTAAAAAAAAACCGTGTAAAAACAGGCTTGGGTGTACAAGTTTTGTTCATTGTTTTCTGGTGGCACCATGAGCAAGTTTTTCGGTTGACTTTTATTTGAGGTTGAGCGATTACGTAACCGTTCTTTCAAATGATCTCCTAAATACTATCTTAAAGCCATATCGGGACTTTGTGCAAGAGTATTAAGCCTATGGGACTTTTTTGCCAAAATATATTGCCGTACTAAGATTTTTGCTGTCCATTTTATGTAACTGCAATGCAGTTGCTCAACTTTATGTCTCGGACACTGTAAAATTTGAATCCGTAAAAAGATATAAAGTGAAGAGGTATTTTAAAGACAACAAAAAGGAGTCCTTATTTCCCCAATAAATTAATAAAGCACTATAAGCGCAATTACATAACTATTATTGACTCTTGCTTTTATTGCATCTAAAGTATATTCGATATGTTTCATAAATGACTTTAAGGATAAGAAAAGTATACAGTCATGCTATTATTGTATAATAAAAATAATTTCTATTTAATTAATTATCGAAAGACTAATTTTATACACAAAAGTTAATGTCTATCCATAAACACGCATAAATTATGAATTGTAACACAATAATACAAAAACAAAAATAATAATAATTATTACGAAATTACTTTATTGTTTATCAAAAAAAAAAAAAAAAAAAAAAAAAAAAAAAAAAAAATTATAATTAGTGTGACATAGAAAATAGATTTTTGTTGTGGAACTTGTTATTGATGCAATTAAACCGATTTTATACACAAATTTACTTAAATCTGATGGAAAATAAATATTATTTTGAACAATCGAATTACTTGCATGACAATATGTATGTTTGAAAGCTAGGTAATTAGGGGTTTACCCATTTCGTTCTCTTAGTAATGTAGTAGGAAGGAGAATTTTATTTCCTGTAATGTAATGCCACACTCAGTGAATTTTCGCTACTGCCATATTGTATTTTAGTGGAAGTGGAAAAATATACTTCTTCGGAGTCTTGTACATTTGAATAATATGTCCAAAGGGCAAACGAATCCTGTAGTGCTATACGAAAAAAACCGATTTTGTCGTAAAATATACGACTGTCGAAAAAAATCCTAATTTCTTTATACCACATGCCGTTGTAATATCGATAAAGCAGTTGAGTGCAACCTTGTGCACTTGCTCCAATGAAAATCAATAAAGTTAAAAAAATATATAAATAGGCGGTCGTTATATAAAAAACCAAGCTACTTTCTTCTACAGCTGTAAAATTTGTGGATACCAGCCATTTTGAGGCTTATGAGCATTAGGATCTTTTGCCTCTTCAGTATTTACATTAAACACAGTTAAAGATGACCAGTCGTTAATCCCTCTAAAAAAATTGGTTCTTGAGAGCATTTGACAGACTCCATTCTATTGGAGATTGCCCGTAGATCAGATATGACTAATTTTCACACTAATGACTTGATTATGAATGATAAGTGAACTTCAGAATAAGTGAATAAGGCAGCTGACAGTTAACATTTAATAATTTCACATCAAAGCAAATTAGAAGTTAAAGAGAGATAGAGGCATAAGAAATGTAAGAAATAGAGTTATCAATAGAGATAGGAAGGAACGGTTGAATTTTAACTGAAATTAAATGATGGTGTCCCATTAGTACTCGATATATATTAGGGTACACCAGTGATCTAGTGAGTTATGTCTCAATGTGAAGGTGTGAAAGTTGCGGGCTCGATACCCACCAGACATTCTCGTTAATAACTCTAAGTTGCTGATCATATAAAAAAAAGAAAAATTTAAAATATGTAATAATAATTCGAAGTCGCCGTAGTCTAGTAGGTAGTGTGTGGCTTATTAGATGTAAGGCCTCGATTCAAATCCCAGGTCAGATATCAAAATGAAAATATGAAAAATATTTCTTTGGCGACTTCCTCTCAGTAGGATTTCTGACAAAAACTCTGAGAGTAAATAAAATTGTCATGAAAAGTTTCTCAAACAGCTGTCGTTCGGAGTCGACTTTAAACTGTAGATTCCATCACTCATGTATAAAGTTAACACACACAACATAAGTGGTATGAGAAACTAGGTCGTAATCCTGACTGAAGGGTTGTAATGACCAATTATGTATGTATGTATGTATGTAATAATAATTCGAACACTATTCTTTTCTCCTTTCTTTTCTTAGAAATTATTTATCAAATATCTGCATAATGCACTGCATGAGTAGGGGTCATTCTCTGAGTATTGGTCTCAACTAAATAAATAAAATCGGTTGAATTCTAACAACATCAAAATTAATAAGTTTCTACAAAACGCTCTACCTGACACTGTCTTAGAAATTAGTCTTAGCAATTCGTTGTATTACAAGCAATGTGATTACTCGAGGTAATGTAAGAGTTCTAAGTCTCTAGCAGCACTCTAACCAAGACTACCCGTCTAATCGAAACTGACATTGTTCCTTAACACTTTACTGAATGATCAAAACCAATTACTTTCCCCATGAAAGAAACAACATTACGTGTGTTGCACTATATTTCAATAGAAATTCTAATAAGGTAGGCTTTTTAATGTTGTTTTAATTTAACCCAAGTTTTAGTGGAATACTTTTTTCTAAACCTAATGAACTAAATTACTCGTCTACTTATTTTACATGCAATAAATAAACTTTTAACAAAGTTATCATAATGCTTGTAAGAAATTTCAATACAAAACAAAAGTAAGACCATAAAGTGTACGTTTAATATTACTGTTGATTGATTGGGGTCAGCTCTAAGGTGTCTCCTTGTGCTAGTGAACACATAAAACAACGTGCAGTTAAGGTAACCACCCTAAAGTAATAACAAAAAAAATAGAAGAAATTCTTGAAAAATAATGGGTCAGTTGGAGTTTGCAGATTAATTATAGATCCATGCGAGTATTAAAAAACAATTTATGACCATAAATATTTACCTACAACAACTACAATAAACCAATAAATAAAGAAAAGGGGAAAAAGTGTGAATATAATTAATAAAATATTATTCACAGGCATTGAAAGTGTGAAGAAAAAGGACATTAAGAATTATGGTTAAAAGCAATTACAATCGATACAATAATAATACGAGAAACTAAGCAAGTATAACACGTAAAATATTGACTATTTTTTGAAAATTACAATAACAATTGTAATAGAATTATTTCAAAAATTGTATATAAACAATGATAACGATAAAAAAACTTATTAAGCAACAGCACGTTACAAAGTGTTTTACAAAAAATTGTGTAGCTCTCCTCTATACAATATAACTGTAAAGTTTATTTTTATTCAACAATGCAACAACAGTCGGGGATAGAAGCGTGCCAGTAAATAAAAAAAAGTGGAAAACATTATTGTTGCTTTTTTTTATTGTTTAAGAAAAATTGTTTATTAATCAATGTACCACTCTCGGTGAAGACAACTTTTTTTTTTGCTATTTTGCTGTTAACACGTTCACGCCGGCCCTGTAAATCATGCTTGTCGCTCACTGGCGGCCGCACTTAGTGCTTTTAGCTCTATCGGATGGCAGCTATTATGCAGCATAGACAATTAAACAAGGCAATGGTATTGTATAAAGTTATGTGTGAAATTTGTGCGAATTCTTCGTGAATTCGTCTCATTCCCACTAAATATTCTGAATTTTTACCGTGAAAATAGAACAGAAATGAATTATTACGTTAGTAATTATAATTGTTATTAAAAGTAAATGCTTCTTTTGCGTACCATCGGCAGTACACGTCACCCGATGTGTCAGTCTAGTGCGGGCCACCGGTGGTACGCGTCGCCAGATAAGGCAATCTAGTGCGGGCCAATGGTGAGGTGATACGCTCCAACGTGAACGTGTTAAACCTCTATATTATTAATTGGTAACACCCCTTATTATTATCAAAATACCTTTCATTTTATATAGAGATTCATTCGCAAGCGGATGCGATATGCTTAAAAAGTTCTTCCTCTTTTCCGATGTTCACAATCATCCAATACTTTCTGGACCGCTGGCAATACTAATTGAGGTTAAGTTTTCAGTATATTAGAGATTCTGCAAGATCTCTAATGTATTCATATTTAGGTACCCTTAGAGCTGGACAGTTGCCCAGAAGCTGCATTACAGTTAACTTCTCTCTTTTCTCATCACGTATGTCTATTCCAAAAATCAAATTTATTAAATCCGACAAACGTCTCATCATACATCATCATCATCAGTCATGCATCAGACTATCTAGAAATAACACAGGGATAGTAACCGGCCTTCTAATCGAACGTTGTAGACTCAAAAGAACATTTGTTTAGAATAGGAATCACTTCAAGATTCAGTCATCACATGCTTGGAACATGTGTGACGCTGATGCATTTCAGAAGGAAACTTCTGGTTGCGGAGACTTGTTCTTACTGACATTCTGAAGATTATCCGAGCCACAAGGCTAGGGGAGACAGTATAAAGATGATCTATGTAGATTGCAGTACTTTAACTCTAAATCTCTAAATAACGACAATAATACATTCCTTGTACATTCCATTGTTTTAAAATCCTTTCTCGGCATCCAAACTTATTCTTTCTACCCAAACTAAAGAGGCTTCAAGGCTTATTCGCTATGATACAAAAATTTAATCTTTATTGCTAACAAGGGCAGAATTGCCATAACCAAGACCTCATTTTTTACCAACAAATTTGGAACTTTGAGTGCAGAATATATAGATACTTCGCTTCCTTTGATAACTCTGATAACTGAATTTCAATTCCAACAAAAGACGAATTGATCCCTGAGCGAAAATCCGTGAAGATATTGCCTGTACCAGCAAAGCTGCAGGGCTCTGAAAAGTACTTTCAAAGAAACCAAAGGTGGCAGACCTGTTAATCAAGCCTAACGGTGACCACTTTGAGAGGAGTAGAGAATCGCTTGAGTTATTAATAGAGATTCACTTCCCAGGGTGTGTTGAGGAATCAAATTCTACCCATAGCAGAGAGGAAATGAGTCTCATGCATACATAGTTGGTCATTACAACCCTTCAGTCAGGATTACGACCTAGTTCCTTATACCTCTTATGTTGTGTGTGTTAATTTTATACATGAGTGGTGTCGACTCCGAACGACAGATTTTTGAGAAACTTTTCATGGCAATTTTATTTACTCTCAGAGTTTTTGCCAGAAATCTGCTGAGAGGAAGTCGCCGAAGAAATACTTTTCGCATTTTGTTTTGATGCCTGGCCTGGGGCTCGAACCCTGGCTTTACGTCTAATATGCCAACACACTACCTACTAGACTACGGCGACTTCAATGAGACTCATTGACATCATAATAACGAGGGAAAGGATAGTATGGGCAATCAAGTCATTCAAAACCTACAAATTGCCGGGAAAAGATGGCATTTTCAGGAGATGTATACCTTTGGGTTACATGTCTGGAGAGTGGAAAGTAGTTTTCATTCCCAAGGCGGGAAAAGCAAGCCACATAACTCATTGACACCATAATAACGAGGGAAAGGATAGCATGGGCAATCAAGTCATTCAAAACCTACAAATTGCCGGGAAAGGATGTCATTGTCAGGAGATGTATGTATACTTTTGAGTTAAATGTCTGGAGAGTGGAAAGTAGTTTTCATTCCTAAGGCGGGAAAAGCACGCGGGGACCGATAAGCCTCTCCTCCTTTTTATTGAAAACCTTGGAGAAGCTGATTTATATACATATATGCGTTAGAAACAAACTCGGAGTCAACAACTTCAGTAGTGCACAGCACGCCTAGTGGGGTTTTCAAGCCTCTGGCATACATATGACTACAGGAATTTTATACTTCTGTGTAAATAGTAGCCATGATTTCGTTTACTGATTTACTTGTTTAGCGACAGGCTAATTAGCTTTCTCTGAAAGTCTAAGGCAATTAAATTTAAGCAGTAGCACAATAAAACACAACATAATCTGCACAGTAAGAGATTTGCTACGACATGAAAATTCCTAACCTCCTAATATAGCATGTTTTTAACTGTCAATAAATGACATGTTTTACTAAGGTACCCTTTTTTAGAAAAAAAAAATGACATGAATTAAAATAACAGATTATATTGAACAATTAAAAACATTCATTGAACTTTATAATAATAATAAATATTTTGCATTCAATTTGGTTTTTACAATTTTCAACATTTACAGTTACTTATCATTTACAACAAGCAACAGCAAGCAACAAGTGTACAATTTATTCAAATAAAATTAAAAAATTTTTTCGTTCAGATAAAAAAAACCCCTTAAATGACACTAAATTCAGAATTGTCCACAAATGCTACACGCGTACAACAGATGGCCGAAGAAGGAACTTACAGTAATACCAATAAATTTATAGTGAAATATCGTAAAAATTACTATGACATATCCAAGTTTTTACATAAGCATCCGGGCGGTATTAATACCCTTAAAGGTCTACAAAATAACGATATGACATCACGTTTTATGAAAGCACCACCACATTCAGATGCCGCCATGTACCTAATGCAAGAGTATAAAATGGAAACGGCAAACCCTAAAAGCAAATTAAATGGTCTGAGCAATGGTCATGCAGGGTCTGCTATAGTAAAGGAGAACATTGAAATCATTGAAGAATCAGATAATGATGCCAACAGCAACTGCAGTAGTAATAGTAAGAATAGCAGCAGCATTAGTAGCAGCAGCAAAACTAATGAACTAATTGACGAAAGCATGGAGGTAAGTTTATCAAATTTCTAGAGAATATCCCACACGCCTATCAAGCGGCTAAAAGTGAATCATCAAAGCACATGACATTTTTTTTGTTTGTTTTTATCAACTAAATTTTCAAATATTTTCTTAAGCTTTATAAATAACACTTATTTTATACTATTTACTAATAACTAGGCTCCGTACTGATATAAAAACAAAACAAAATTTCGTATTAATATTCAAGTGTAAATCATATATCATATGTACTTTAGTATTTATATTTAATACATATGTTTTGTTGTTGTTTTCTAACATTGCAACTAAGTTTTCTTTGCCCATTTTCGTCAGGGAAGAGATAAGATAACATTGTTTTATTTAAAGGTTAGCTAATATTTCTACTCTGTGGAGTAAAACAAACATGTACATTTTGTACATGTTGTAAAATGATATTCAATATTGTTTTTTTTTCTTTTTTTTTGCTAACCATTTTAACCAACTAAACAACAACTACTTGAGCCATGTCTGTTGGCATCGATATTGATATTGTAAATACAATCGATTATTATTTAGCATACAATACATATGAAGGCGAAATGCGAAATATTATAAGCATTATAGATTATATGCTGAGAAAATGGTAGAGTACATTGAAAAGTTATTAAAGAAATCGTTATAAGAGAATATTTTAATATTTTCTTTTAATTCTAATAACAATTTGCATATTACGGATAAACAAGTGCATGCATCTGTGCTGGCTATGGAAAAGAATATTGTTTTACAAATAAAAATATTTTTAATTAAGTTAACGTTTTAAATAAGACTTCAATTGAAAAATAAAACCGAACGCTTTATTGTTGAGAAGTTCAAAACTGAATATTTAAACATAATAATACAGCACTTTGCTGTCATAGTTTTCTCCTAGAGAAAATAAAGAAAACAAACTTAATTGTTTGTATCAGTGCCATACATAACATAACATATTTGGTCATTACAACCCTTCAGTCAGGATTACGACCTAGGTTCTCAAACCACTTATGTTGCGTGTGTTAATTTTATACATGAGTGGCAAGACCTACAGTTTAAAGTCGACTCCGAACGACAGATTTTTGAGAAACTCTTTCATGGCAATTTTATTTACTCTGAGTTTTTGTCAGCAATCTGCTGAGAGACAGTCGCAGAAGAAACATTTTTCATATTTCGTTTGGGGGTTTGAATCGTGGCCTCACGTTTAATAAGCCAACACACTAGCTACTAGACTACGGCGACTTTTCGAATTATAATACGTTTGTTTATTAATTTTATTTTCATATAAATATCGCAGTTTATTAATAATTGCCAGTTGATATATCGTGACCAAATAAAAAGCACCATAAATTCAACGCAGTTGGTAAAGCTTTAACTTTCGGACACTACAATTTTTATCCGTAAAAATATATAGAATGAAGAGGAAGAGTAGAATTATACGAATTAAAAACGTCTTGGTACCACATATGTTGACGTCAACACGTTGACGGACGCTTACGTCTATAGCCGTCAAAGCGAAGTTTGCTATGTGGCATGACGGCAATAGCCGTCCAAAAACAAACGAACCTTTATAGATACTATGCCTAGAGCAGCACAAATATGCATTTACCGACGTACAAGTAGAAGCCAATTGTCATGTTTTTGACATAACGCAGAGAATAAAATCTCCTACAAAAATTGACTTTATGGACTGATATAGTACTTCAAACCGTGAAACATGCCAGCCGATTTGAAACTCAATTTACATAAATTTCTTACAATAGTATGAAACTTGTACAATAAAACAGCGAAAATCGATGATCTCAGTAGAATACACAGATTGTCTTAACGGAGGAATTAATAAAGAATTCGAAGAATCTATAGTTCAACCCGATTAAATGGGAATTCCATGGCCATGGAAATTTCTTTCGAAAATCCGGACTTGCAGGAGAGTGATAGAACTAACTTAAAATGTTGTACGACATTTGGAAAAAAAATGCTAACAACAGAGTTGAATGGAGAAATGTTTCAGATTGAATTGTGGCTGTTACGCTAAAACACAAAAATGCTGTGTAAAAGTCTTAATAGCCAAATTTAAATAATTATTGCATTGCTCTCACAATAGGTTAATTTAATAGAACAGAGAAAAATTATTTTTAACTGAGTTTACAGTAAAAATTATGAAATATAGGGAAATTTTGATTCCATTTACAAAAAGGAGCAACTTTTCCAAGAAGTTTTGTACTACAATGCATTTTATGCATTGCATACATTTTATATTAAAAGAATATAATTGTATGAAAAAAGTTTACGAGTTTTTTCATTAGTAATGTCAGGTTTTTTTCGATTCTTAGTAAATTAAAAAGGCTTTTAGTTAACGTTGTGCTCTGGTTTTACATCTATTCATGTATAAGATATATTTGTTTATATTTACGACATATTTACGTATGTATTGATGACGTAAAAATTGATTTACATAAATTCTAACTACATTTACAAAAAGGAATATGTTCTATATAAAGTATTTTATTTGCATTTCTTAGAAAAAAAATACAAATAATTAATATTTACATGGGAATTAGAAACCGTATCGAGTTAAGTAATAGATATACTGTTTACCTTCGTTTAGCACATCCATTGATAAATAATTAATCCCCAAAAGGGACTTAATACTGAATGGGTGGAGAGGGTTCGGTAACATACACCTTCGATTTGGAATACAAACGTATGTTCATTTCAATTTGTTGTAATTCTTTTTCAATTTCTTGTTTACGATTTCGTATGCGTAATGTCTCGGTCGTCATGGGCATGTGATTTAATTCATTTATAAGTGAAGACATTTCTATAAAAAAATAAATAAAATGTTATGCTATAACATCACAAATTTGAACATTTTTTTATTAAAAAAGAAAATTACTTTGTTCAGCCTTGTGAAGAGCTTTTAAACGTTCTTCTTCGCTAAGAGCATAATGACCTGTCGGACAATTGGGATCCCTAGACATTTCACGTAAATGTTCTTCCTCTTTTTCACGTTTTTCCTTTTCCAAATAACGGGGTAGGCGCAAATCTTCACGACCTTAAAAAAAACCGAGAAACAAAATTATAAAAATTCTAAATTCAATTCCATATTTGTTCAATTATATTACATCCCAATTTAGCTCTTCTTTTAGTGCTGTTAGAACACAGTGTCTGACGACTTCTGGCACTTGTCTGTGGATCCACATCTGTTCTCAAATTATCATCTAATTTCAAATTTTGAAAGTTTTGGCCCAAATCTTTAGTCATACAGTTATCATGCTCATCAGCATTGCCTTCATGATTGTAATTTTGATTTTGATAGTGACCATTTGTTGTGTGAGAATGCTGAGATCGTACTGTATGTTGTTCCATATAATCATGATGAGCATTTTCGCTCTCATAATTATTATGATTTATGTAAGGCACTTGGTTACGTGAGTGTATAGATTTTGTTTCGGCTTCACAGTGTTGTGAATAATGATTAGAAGTATGCTGTTGTAAATTGTTGTCTCTGACTTGCAAATAGTCATTTGATTTTTGTTTACAAACTTCTTGGTCTTCAGAAGAACTGCACCTATAAAGAGAATTAAAGAATTTAACAAATAGATTTGATTAAAGAATGAAATGTGTATGAATTTAGTGGCAGTATATTTGAATAGCCATAAACCAAGTTACTTTTGAATATTACTTGGCGACTTCCGCAAAAAAAAAGAACCAAGTTCCTGTCAAAATTTTTTCATCGTATCATCGTATTTTTCGTCGTTTGAATGAATTTCAACATTTTTTGCTTTTCAACCAACCGACGACCAAGCCATTCAACACAAGAATTGTTTGTACACAATTATGAAATTGTACAACCAGTTGCTACGTGTAGGGGCCCGCATTATCTTCACTCTAACCTTTCGGAGATGTCTTTTTCATTTTGTGAAAATTTTTTACTTTCGTTACAAAATAAATAACAAAAACAAGTTTACTTACTTTTTTAAAGCTTTGTATAGGAAGTCTTCATCATTAATATCCTCTGTTTGTATTTCCTTATCACAGGATTCAGCTTTCGATGCAACCGACACTGAACTTACACTACGTGGCACTTGTTCTTGATCTTGCAATTCCCTTCGATTATTCTGGACCTGTTGTTGATGACTACAGCAACACGATGTACATAATGGTACATTTTCAGTTGTCTGTCGTTGTTGGCTAAAAGCTCTTCTATAAGGCATACAATTTGACTTGGCTTTCACAGCCATACTCTTTGCCATATCACCTCCTCCTCCTTCGTCAGTACCAGCTGTCATTCTCGATTGTCTACCTCTACCACTGCCGCCTTCACCAGGTCCCACATTGCGATTTTGCGAATCAGAACGGCGGACCAATGAATGTTCACGGATTTTTTGAAATTTTTGTATATGTTTGAATTGCTTTTTCTCTTGTTCTTCTTTCTGTTGCGTTAATTTTTGCGTTGTTGACTTTTGGAGTTCCCGCAAATTTAATTTATTCTCACGTAAAAAGTCGCGCCTATGATGCATTTCTACATAAAATACGAAAATAAGAAAATTTTAACAATTAAAAATAATTTTTAATTCTAAGTAAACTTTTTTTTTCGATTGTAATGTTTTTTGTTGGTCCCTTTGCTTAAACGGTTTCCTTGGGCAACCGTCGAATGTCGGCAGTTCTTAGTCAATTGCATATTGATACTCACTTGGCTGATCAAAAATACCACTTAAGGTTTTCATAGTTATTGTTGAGGTCTGAGTTTTGGAGCCCATTTTCTTTTATTAATTCGTTTGTCAGTAAAAATTGTGTGTAGAAAATATAAAAATTAAATATTTTTCTTTTTAATATGAAAATCAAAAAAAAAATGTTCAAAAAGAATTTCAAAAAATACCTTTAGTTGACACATCTGACATTTTTTCCAGTTGTTGTTTTTTTTCCGGCTGAGAGTACAAAGTTGCACAGTAACGGCAGGGCTGTATTTTAAAGTACTCATAACAGTACAAGTGGTAGAGTTAACAGTTCTGTTAAGTATAATGTTATATTTACAACAAATTTATTTATAACCTTACCTAACAGATGTTATAATTTAAAATTAAATTTAAAACGATTATTTATTCAATATAATTTTTAAGGATTTTATTATATAAATACATAGTCAATATGTTATATATATATGTAGCTAAAACCGATACCAAAAATACTAATCAGGCAGGTAGTAGGAGTGAAACATGTCTACATCTTGCTGCTGTTGTTCTTTTAGTTAGAACTGAAAAGAGCAAGAAAAATCAAAACAGAAGATGAAGTTAGATAACAAAGGGAATACAAAAAGTCATCTCACCCGCCAAGCTATGTTCGGGACGAATTTCTCAAAGTGCGAAATTCTGATAAACTTCATATCCCTAAGGCTAATTAAGAATCTCAAGTTAAGGGAGTCTGAGCCTTTGAGTGTAATATGTTTTCTACAGCCTAATATGCTTCCTACATCCAAGCGTAATCTACAGAGAACGTGGACATCTATGTCCCACAAGCTGGTCCAACTGGTTTTATTCAAATACACGATCATTTCATATTATATTTTAAAGCCTTTATCAGTATTAATTACTTTATTTTTTATTTATAGCATTTGGTTGATTGGTCCAGACCTATGTTACCTCAAATACCTAAAATTACCCAGTACTACGATGAATGGGTTCACAAACCAGTTGATAGACCATTAAGGCTTTTTGGTCCATGGTATTTAGAAATGTGTACGAAAACACCTTGGTGGCTGGTACCCACATTTTGGGTACCAGTCATAGCAAAACTGCTGTACGATGAATTTTTTGGAGTCCTACAGGAACGAAATAATTTCAAAGTAAATAAAGTAGAGTTTATAAAATTGCCAGAGAATTTTGTCAAAGTTTCCTTTATTATTGCAGTTAACCTTCTTGACGTTATACTTTTTACTGGGCATATTGTTCTGGACGTTTTTGGAATATACACTACACCGTTACGTCTTTCACATGGAAGTTAAACCCAATACCCATCCGTGGTTGTGTACTTTCCATTTCACAATACACGGTCTACATCATAAAGTGCCTTTTGATCCTATGCGTTTAGTTTTTCCACCACTGCCAGGCGTTATCTTAGCCACTATTTTATATGCTCCGCTCTCCGTGTGTTTACCCCAGCCCAGAGTGCTGTTAGCAGGTGCTCTATTTGGTTATTTGTGCTATGACATGATGCATTACTATTTACACTATGGCAGTCCTAGTTTAAAACATCTGTATCACATGAAACGTTATCATTATCAACATCATTTTGCCCATCAAGATTTAGGTTATGGCATTTCAAGTCCATTGTGGGATTTTGTTTTCAATACCAGAATACATTTAAGAAAATTACGATTCCATTTGAAATGGAAATAATATTGTTTTTCTTTGTAATTTAAAATATGTTCTGATAACAGGTTATTTGTATACATATATATATATTAGTTTGTCTTTAAAGCCTTTATGATTTAGTATTACTTTTTCACGAAAGATAAAATACTATTTTAGTTAGTTTAATAACTATTATTTTTAACTGAATTTTAATGAACAAAATAACAAGTTTTTTTAATTTTTATAAATATATATGTATAAGTATATTTTTATATTTATTAAATACAATATTTTTTATTTAACCAAAGAAACAAATACTTGGAGTAAAAGTAAGTATACAATATATAGTACATAAGTATGCAGAACAAAATTATATTTATTTGAAGATGATGTTGTGAAAAGTTTTTATAAAATAAAATACATTTTAGAAATGATTATTCCTTAGTTTTCATAACACAGTGAAGTAAATATCAATATTTAATATAATATCGAAAATAAGACAACAGTCTGTTCTTCTCCGGCATATAACATCTATAAATAGCAGTGATGGCTGAGGTTTAATTTTCTTTTATTTAACTAAGACCAACACTTAGGAGATGATCCAAAAATTGTCCCAATGGTCACTATTGGTCCTACCATTATGGCATACATACAGGATATAATTCCTGGATTGCATTCATAAACTTTCACTGCAAGCATTCTACCATGTCTGGCCTTTCTTGAGATGATCTCTATTTACTATTTAGTGATATTCCCAGAGATTTTACCTCCATTTTCTGCGATATTGCCTCACACCAGAAGTCCAATATTCTTTCATTTAGGAAGTGTCCTACTTCTTGTTAGCGGTATTGCCGAGCTCTTGCCCGGTTTTATCATCAATCATGCAGCAACGCTTTACATTAATGTCGCAGAGAGTCTCTTTAAATTTTCTTTTAACCATCATAACCCTTGGCAGTCGGTACCCGCTTCAGATAGTTTTATCAGCAGTTCAATGTCAAAAAAAAAAACATAAATATGGTTACCTCCTTTACATTTAAGGGCTTCTGAATATTTGCCACTAAATTTACAAGAGCAGTCCACAACTTTATCAAATCTCAAATACATATAGTGAAGTAAGTTGGAATACCATTACAACAAATATTCATTGTATTATTATTTTATAATTTTTTTTAATTCTATTTATTTATTATTTATAATTTTTTTTATGACCAATCGTATACCCTCATACTTTTTTTTCTGTAAAAATCTATAAATTTACTTAAGTAAGTGGAACAGATGAGAGCGTTAGACGGGAATCCAATCCACAACTCCGGCACTCGCAAAATAGCACATTACTCTACCGGGACAATTACAATCTAATGTTATTTAACAACAACAAATATCTTTGTTCACTCATCTTAAAAGCTGCAGAAGAAACTATTAATTCTCATAGGCTTGTCATCATCCTAACACGCGATACTTTATAACGTTTATAACAACAGATTACTTTAGAACTTTTAGTTGATGAAAGATCGCTTAAACATATCGATTTAGATAACGAAAATGTCCATTGTACCAAAGAATATGGATATACACCCAAACCTTTTTTTACACGGTAGATACGTTCCAGTGGTTACCGTGTAAAAAAAAAACGCGTAAAAAAAGTCAAATATTATGTATGTATGTAAGTGTATAAACAAACTGAAAAAATATACATAGGATTGATGCAGCAGCCTACATATGCCTATAAAATTGAATAACTTTATAAAAACGCACAGATTTAGTTGAATAGTATACACAGAGTTTTTATTTTATTAAACGATTTTATCCGTATAAAAAGGAGCGAACAAAAAAAATGGTAAATTTGTTAAAAAAAAAACCGTGTTATTTCAAATTCGCGTAAAAAAAAACCGTGTAAAAACAGGTTTGGGTGTATATAAAAATGCGCATTATGTAGAAGTAAAATTTCTTATGGCGGGTTGTAACATTACGACCCGCTCTCCCCAAAATCTTTTTAAAAATCATTCCTTGATGAGGGGGGTGGAAAACAGAAGGAAAATGAACACAAACAAAGAGCGTAACAATGTGTTGCTCTCATTGTACGTATGTACATGTGTATGTATTCTTGTGTTTTTTGATTTAGTTGTCGATCAGACTGCGATAAGAATACATGTGCTGCGGATGCTTTATCATGTTATTTCAGAATAACACTCGAAGAATATTTTGTGTTAAAAATGTTCTATGTCATTAGCTGGGCGTATTTTATTTTTTATTTTGTCTCATAGTATATTTTTTTTTAAATGCTTTGGAATGCTCGTTTTTTTCTTTTAATAAAAAATGGTTTTTTTATTCTTTTTATTTTTATTTATCTAAAAAACATGGCCTAATTTTTAAGCCAAAGATGGATAGCTTTATGTTCTTTTAATAATAAAATCGATGTTTTATTTTATTTTTATTTATCCAAAATTATTAAGCCAAAGATAGACAGCTTTACGTATGTATGTTGATGAAATGAAAATAAAAATAGAGTATATTACTAACACTTTTATTTGGCTGTAAATAAATAAATTCTCTCAACTTATTTTCTCTCTCTCACTCACTAATCCATAACCATAGGCATGTCTAACCTAGAGGAAAATTGTTAGTAATAATTTCAAGTCTACTTATTAACCCAATGACATGTATATGTGATCGGAAAATATAGAAAAATTGTACTGCACTAAATCCCTAAAGACACCATATTTAACTTGGGAAGTATTCTGCCAAAAATCGAAATCATTTCTCATTGATATTAGTGAATACTACTGTGATATTTCTTTGGGTGTATAATTGAAGTCTGAAAAAGCGACATGAACCTTCTTCTTTAAAAGCTGACAAGATTTTTACGCTCTTTTTAACGAACATTCTTGATGTTCGTGTCCTATGTGTGTAAAAAGCCGAAGATGTTCTTCCCCTGAGGGACATTGGTGCCGATGTCCGTTTTTAACACCAGAAAAATAAATAAAAAGTGGTCAAACAACAAAAACGCACGATGAGAACAACGCATTGTTACGCTCTTGGTTTATGTATCCTTCCCTTCTATCTTTCCCCCCGCTCATGAAATATTCCAAAATATGTTAAAATGCACATTCTTTATACTTTATTTTCTTTGATTGTACCCTATTAACGTTTATAACGACAGATTACTTAAGAACTTTTATTTCATGAAAGATCGTTTAAACATACCGATTTAGATAACGAAAATGTCCATTGTACCCTTCGATTAGAGATAAGTTTATTGCGCCTTAAGTCGCCGTAGCCTATTAGGTAATGTGTTGGTTTATTAGACGTGAGGCCACAGTTCAAACACCAGGTTAGATATCTCCAACTAAACGAAAAAGAAACAATATTTCTTCGGCGACTTCCTCTCAGCAGATTTCTGTCAAAAATTCTTAGAGTAAATAAAAATTGCCATAAACAGTTTTTCAAAACCGGTCGTTCGGAGTCGACTTTAAACTGTAGGTCCCAACACTCTTGTATAAAATAAATAGACACAAAATAAATGGTGTGAGAAACTAGGTTGTAATCCTGACTCAAGGGTTGTAATGACCGATTAGCATGTATACATATAAAATAAATAACATGCAAAAAAAATAGTGTTTATACTTAAATAAATAACCTTATTATACTCAAGTAGGCCTCTTCGTTAGGAAAATAATAAAAATATCAGAACTAAGATGAGGAGTTTTACACTTCTTCATGTATACATATATTTTTTTTAAATTAGAAATGATATTTTTAAAACTTTGTGTAGTCTCACTATAAACCATACTTAAATTCGTCAATTCTTTAAAGAAAATACATTGTATATTCTAAATAATATACAGGATGTTATAAATATGTTCGTAATTCATTTATTAAATTAGAAAATTACCTTATGATTCATTTTTTGCTGCCTAAAGTGTAATAGGGCATATCATAAAATTGCCATATTTTAGCCTTTTTCTTATTAGTATTATAACGTATACATCTTCTATGGAAGGCACCTTGCATATACTGTTTGCAACTTATAATAGGATGCCCCTCGGAAATGCAAATACTTCTGGCAGTATAATATATGCGGCCAATAGTATTCGAAACCATATTATTGACTGCTTGCAAACAATTAATGAATTTTTGTTCACAGCTACATTTTAAACTAGAAAAGAAAAGCAATCCATTTATATTAAATAATAATAAATTCTTCTTTTTTCATTCAAGACTTACATGGGAAAGATATCGGTATTATTAAGGCCATGAAAAGTGGAATGTGCCTCTAATATATCATCGCAGTGGTCATGCTCGCGACAACATTTATCCGTCTCCCGTTGCGTACCCAAATCATCATAATTTGAAGAGGTATTGCCAGGTCCACACCACTTGGTACCTGGCGCTGTTATGCCCTGTGGTGTCGCTTGTGGTAATGCTTGCCGATATATATCTTCATCTTCAAATATGGACTCTTCAAATGCTGCCACAAGTTGCGTAGTAATGAGTATTAGAATTTTTATTTGTAACAGCCGATTCATAATGTGATTGTTCTAGCGTTCGTTTAATGTTTATTTCAAAGACTGACTTAACAAATTATAATGAAAGTATAAATGACTGAAATTTATATATTTTTTTAAAACAATGTTAAGTATTATTTATGTAGGTAAATAATTTTTAATGACCTTAGATTGTACCATCCACAAACTGATAAGCATGATAATCACAATTGTAATAAAATTTGTTAATGTGGTACTAAATTTATTTGAATTTTGTTTGATTTACGTTTTAAAAAAAACAATTAAAATAACAAAATGTAAAATTAGGGCCATTACTAACTACAAACCGATGCAGCAAAGGCTTATATTTACCATATAAATTGCAATTAATTCAATAAATTGATCATACTTGATTTAGTTTATTTATAAAACGTAAGGTTAAGTCCAGCATATAGCTTAAAAATATTTTTATTTCCTATATTTAGAAAACAAATTTTCCATGTGTGAATATAAGCAATGATGTGTGAAATGATTTACAGATTGAAATTAATCGTCTTTTAAATAAACTAAAACTGACACACACCCCAATATTTAACAAAGTTCGATTAATAAACAAAACGATTAAAATATAAATAAACAAAATTTTACTGCATAGAAAATGCCGCGTACATCTGAGATGTACAACATCGTTTATTATAAACGTGGTTCTGTGTAAAAACTACAATTTTCCAATAACAAACTAAATTAAATTAAAACTAATTTCCATGTTTTGTTAGTAAACAAAGTAGTAATTCAATTGATAATATCCTTAAACAATTGCTGAGCCTTAGACTCTTTCTGTTGATAACTGGCCTTCCATTGAGTAGCCGATAAGCGGTATGTATCGACCCTCAATTTATGATTTATCAATTTACCGAATGGTGAACCTTTCAACATATTCGATTTGTCGGCTAATTCTTTAACAATTTTCCCTTTTTGGGCCTCTTGAGCTGAGGCAAAACATGACTCGACTACACGAGAACCAAATTTAGTTATGGCCAAGTCCACATAAAAGCCTTCCAAATGTTTAAGCAGCTTTTCGCGAGACTTTTCACCAATAAATTTACTTTCTAAGAATGCATCACAGATATGAGAACCATTTGGTGTACTAAACACTGTCACTAAATAATCCGGTGATGTCTCTAATATACAATTTATCATGAAAATAGGTTTGTTAAAGCGTAAAACATCCTGTATTATTAAGGAACCATGTAGATGGACAAAATTTGATTTATCTTGTTGTAAAATTTCGAAAGGTTTCAGTTTTAAAAGGCACAGAAAAAACGATTTTTGACGTTCTTTATCTCCGCTTATGTGTAACGCCGTTTGTAGAGCCATCACAAGTTGCGCTTGTTTAGTTTGCAAACGTAAGCAGGCTGCCGAAAGTGAAGAGATAACACCAGTATGACCAATTTTTAATAGTTCTTCTATATGGTCCTGTAGTTCTTGGTATATATTCTCGAAATCTTCTTTTTCTTTAATATGCACTAAAAGCTTTTGCACAGCAAAGTTAGTTAAAGGTTCTTTGGCCAATACAGCCAATTTGTTGGTAAACAACATAGCATATATTTGTGTTAAAAGTTTGGGACCTGCCACCGTTAAAAGTGTTTCTAGTAGAATAATAGAAGACTGATACTCAAAAACTTTTGGCAGTTTTACCTCATTTGTAACAGTTCCTTCTTCTTTAGTTTCCTTATTTTCACTTTCTACTGGAGCTGTTTCTTCTTCATCGTCCAAAATTTCTATTTTTTTAAGTTTTTCATCTTCATCAATGTCCACTTTAAGTAAGGCTTCCATTAAAAGTTTTTTACCCAAATTCTTTAACATTTTCTTATCAATCACCTTTAAAGCAATACAAAGAACACCCATTAAAGCCGAGGAGTGCTCTTGATAGGGGAAGTCTGAAAACTGTGGCCACATTTCCAAACGTTGAGCAAATTCCTTGGCCACCTCATGCCATTCACTGGGCACCTTATAAATTTTACGATTTTTAGCTAATTCAGCACCTCCTTTCTCAAATGCTACTTTAGGTACATGAATTCCGGAAAGTGAAAGTATACAGGTACGCATTATATGATTAGCACAGGAATCCCATACAAAGTCTTCCAAATTGTTTAACATGAATTTGCCAACTCTTAAAACAAATTTTCCACAATTTGTTTTGTGTTCTTCGGAAAATTCTGTTTCCAAATTATAGTTTTCTTCACTTAAAACATCTTTGTTTAGCTTAGCTTTCTTAGCAGCGGGTGGTTCAGTGTCTTTTTCATCATCTATTGAGTCTTTATCTTCTTCCATTTTTATATCGGCCTTATGCAGAGATCTCAGGAAGGAAATTTCTACCATTTTTTGCAATACATGCGAAGCAAATCGATCTGAACAAATTGGCCTAAAGCTGTCAGCGAACACTTCGAAGTAAGACTCCAGTTGATCAGGTTCCACAAAACCAATTAACGATTCCAAAGCTTTACAAACAATTTGATTGGAGGCCAAATACACTTCCTGTCCTTTTGTCTGTTCAAATACGTTGTTGGCCATATTAACTGCAATAAAAATTTCGTTTTAAATATCACTTTCACAACTGTCTGGTTTCTTTTACATACCTTTTTCCTCTGCATCTTCGAAACCGTTCTTCATTGTATCCAAAATATTTATAAAATAGTTGTACTGATCATCTTCTATGTGGGTTCCACGGCCATAAATACCCTGCTTTGCAAAACCTTTGGCATTGCGTAAAAATCTCGAATTCTTCTTTTTCTTTTTGTTTCTTTTAAAGGTGGACTGTTTATCATGGTTCACTATTTCCTCAGACATTTTATTTTTGGTAAATTAATGAAAATTTCTTTAATATTTGCTTACTTTTCATATACTTTCTCGCAAATTGTTTTACTAAAACGTGCTCTCTCTTCCAAAACAAATGCTTCTTCTTCGCCTTGGTAAAAAATCAGTGTTGAAAAATTCTGTACTTTCGTATTTTTTTCAGTACTTTTTCATTTCAAAAATACCGCAGTACCCCCGCTAAGCACAGTACTTTTTTTCAAATTCGTTTTTGTTTCTTCAAAAAAATAAACGTTCTTTATAATATATATTATATTATAATAATTCGCACATTTTTGCGTTTACAGGTTTATTAAGTAAAAATTAAGCCCCGTTTGTTTAATAAACTATGTGGTCTAATAGGTAGTTATTAGGGCCTTATTAGACGTCCAAAGGCCACGGTTCAACCCCAGGTCAGACAAAACGATGTTGGTTATGGATGTTTGTAGTTCGCTGCTGGTTTTGTGTGCTTTGGAAAGTCCCACAATTCAAAGAGCGGAAGAGGAAAGGCAAAAAATTAAATTTTTACAAATTTCTTTTAAAGTGTGGTGAATTTTGTATTTGTGGTGAGTTTATAGTGTATCGAGTTTTTACAAAATGTGGTGAATTTATCGGGTGTGGTGAATAAAATCGAAACTCACCAAAGTGCCATTATTCGAAATTGCGCTGTATTATCATAGATCCATGTAATCTATATCGTGATTTGGACGGTTCGTATCTAGAATACGTGTTTTCACCTCTGTTAGTGGAGGTATTCACCGATACGTGTGGATACCATAATACACTGGATAATACACAAACCGTGTGGTTTGTGTTTGGATTAAGGATATTAGTTAATCTCGATTAGTGGAAGAAAAGAATATATATATTTTGTAAAAAGTATAAATAAAGTTTACTGACAAAATGGCAGGACAACGCACGTTGTGTATGCTGCCTTTTTATTCAGTATCTGTAACTCCACTATTAAAAATCAATCATCTCTAATCGAGACACAAACCACATATTCGGTAATACAGTGTGAGTGGCAGTACATGCGTGTCGGTAATTTCGAATTTTTCTAACCGCCACGAGTGTTGCCACGACAGAACAATTTCTTAACCATTTTGATAAAAGCTTAAAAATAAAATGAAATACCAAATTTTAATTAATAATAAGTCTTTTTCTATTTTATTTAAAGAAATTATGTTTAGCTTACAATAATTTAATTGAAATTTTTTACAACAAAAATATCTACACACAATTGAAAAAAGATATCCAATTTTGATTAAAAATAACAGAAAACGTCTATATGTGGCAACCTTATTCTCTTTTAGCCGCTCTTACACTACTACTTGTAATATAAACGAAAAATACAACTCTGTTCATTTATTTTGGCGTCATTGTCAAACAAATTGAAATTAATAAAAAATAAAAAAAAGAGTTTTATACATAGAAATATTGTAAACAAACTTAAATACTTAACAAGATTTCAAATAATAAATCAATGGATTTTCAATTCATATTGCCATTAACTAACAGTGATTTACTTAACTCCAGTAGGGACACTTATTATGTGAAACATTTGTATAGCCCGGGCGAAATACCCGAAAAACTGAAAGGTATTTATTTGCTCAATGGAAATTAGTTTTTAAAATCAATTGAAAATATATTTAATTTCTTTTAGCGTGCAAACAAATGTTGCATCAGGGGGATCCGTTCTACCTGTTTGATCATTTCGATACGTACTATGCAGTAATTGAAAATAAGAACACAGACTCTGCGGCCATGACAAATTTAATGCGCAGCTTTGATTTATTATATTTGACGGTCGATAAATTGGGCAACAGATTGGCTCCTTTTTTGGCTGTCAGTGAACAACCCACAAATCAGGAGCGTACTGCGTTTTTAAATTTAACCAAAATGACGCTGTTTCTTATTGTCAATGTTGTGCGTAAAATAGAGGCCAATATGACTCGTTTGCAGCAGCAGCAACAAACCAATCAACAGAAGAAACGAGGCAGACATGCCGATACGGTAGAACAGTATCCTGACTGGGATACTAAAAGAGGAAAGTTTCTAGTGCAACTATTTAATGTAATGCAATTTCCCTTGGAAAAGCTATGGATTCCTCCCATGGCAGAGGAAAATTTTGTAAAGTGAGTGGAAAATATTTATTTTTTCTTTGAAATTTCAATTAGAGAAAAACAAATGCACACATAATTCATGCCCTAAGTACAATATAATAAGGTATACGGGTTCATAAGTTTAGGTAAACATAAATCCTTTTCGGTTTTGAAATTTGGTACTATACGTGACGTGTGAGCATTCCAACAGGTCATTGTTGTTGTAAAATGCTTTCTCATGCTCGCACCACATTCTAGAAGTCTTAAAGATTTTTTGGTTTATTTGATCAGCTTGTGTCTCAATTGTAAAATATCAATGGAGTGGTCCTTTAAATATTCTTTTACTAGTCCGATGTTGTGCTAAATATCATTACCTTGCATTAAACTCCATTTCACATACAAGTTTTTATAAGTGAATTGAGTCACAAAAATCTTCAAAGTATGTCTGAATAAATGCTGATCCACCAAGAAATCACTCTTTACGATCAAACCCACACTATGCTGCCTATTCCACTATATAACTTCTCTATGTTGAATTGTCTTCAAAGTTTAGTGTGGATTAAAGACTTGCTTCCGTGGACGTTACACATTTTTCCTTTAATCAGAGTCAAATCGATTAAATTGAGATTCATATATAGTATATACATATTTTTTGATTTCATAAGCTTAATTAAATAATTAAATTAGTTTACTTTAGTCAGCGGCAGATGGTTTTTTGAAAAATGCTGTGTTCTTTCATGACTTTTCGTATTTCTAATGATATGAACGAATCGCATGAGTAATTATTAAAGGATTTCGGTTGTTTGGTCGGAGGTATCTTTTAAAAATTTCAACTCAAATATTTTGTTGAATGATTGTGCTAATTATAAGATCACTACTGTATGTAAATTTATACCTAAATTCCAGTTCGTATTATTTAGTTTGTAACTGACACCTAGTGATGGAAAACTAGCGTTTGGTTTGAGATAAAAATATAAAAAAATATATGTAATGCATAAAAAAGTGGCAAAAATCCATGAATTAGGCTACGAATTGCTATCTAATTTGCTCTGTTGTTCAGTTTTATTCTCCATTGACGTATTAATGTTTCCAAAACTGAAGAATTGATTCCGAAGGGATGTAGATCTGAGTTCAGCAATAAAGTTATCTTATTTGGGTTTTAATTTTCCGACAAATTCATATTCAATACCACTTGAATAAATCCCAAAATATGTGTGTTTTTAGGTTATGATATCTCAAAAACCTTGGGGTTGACAGCGTATACGAATTCAATACAGCAAAAACCTTTTGGCCTGGTTTCCGGGTGATTAATTTTTTATAATTTTGTCGGCCTGTGGTATATATCCCTTAAGTAGCTCTGCAAAAGCTTGTATAGGGTTTAGGAAAGTATTCCAAAAGCTTCAGGAATACCTATAAAACATTGAAAACTTTTATTACTCTTTCATTCGTAATTATTTATTTTGTTTATCATTTCATTTTAATTAGTTTCATTATTATTTTCATATTTGTTTAATTTAATATCGTTATTTTGTATTCAGTTTGTTGTGTGACATTTGTTATCGTACTTTGGAACTATTACATGTGCGTCCTGATAATCGTCATATTGTTGAAACAATTTTTCAAATTTTCGGCACAGCCATCAAACGTTATCAGCATGCCATGAACTTTCCCGTACGTATTCTACAAATTCTACGTACAACTGAACATGCTGCTGTATCCATTGCCAATGGTATAAACGTATTGCATGAGGAATATGGCATAACGAGTATTTTTTCAGTGTTGATAAAGGATATTGTGGAAACATTAACTGTGGATTCGGCCGATACAGTTGTATCACGTAACTTTTCAAATTTTCTTATGGAATTGGCAACTATTGCACCAAAACTAATGATACCCCATCTGTCGACATTGTGCGATGAGTTGTTGAATTGTGAATCTCATGTTTTGCGTAATTGTATACTGCAAATTATGGGTGATGCCATTGTGGGCGAATTGACTTCAGAAGAACTGTCCGAAGAATTAAAAGAAGCTCGTAATGAATTCCTAGAAAATTTGTTAATGCACATTAATGATGTATCGGCTCATGTTAGAGCAAAAGTTCTGCAAATTTGGCATCATTTGAAAGAAGAACAGGCGGTTCCACTTTCCTTTCAACTGAAAGTTTTAGTGGAGGCTGTGGAAAGATTGGAGGATAAGACCTCATCGGTACGCAAACATGCTGTACAACTGATTAAGGCATTTCTAGAAAGAAATCCTTTCTCTGCCAAGCTAACATTGGCCGAACTTCACCAAAAACATGCGGAAGAGGTCGAAAAAATGGAAAAATTAACAGAATTATTGGGAGAAGAACGTAAAAAGGCTGAACAATTAGAAGAACAATGGGAGTTAGTTATACCGGATATATTGCCGCATGTGGAAACCAGTGTTAAAGAACAAAATGCTCCACCTGAGACACAAGAAAATTATGAAGATTTGGTGGCACGCATATCGACCATGCTGTTGGAAAAGAATTACAAAGAGGCAGTGGTATTGGTGCGCAAAGCCGATCATGTAGCCGGGAATTCCGAACTGCGTTTATCTTTAAAACATGAAGAACAATGTGCCTACTATATGGCTTTACTAAAATCATACATATTCCTGGCTAATGGTTGTAAAGACAGTGTAAGTTTTTTTTCTTTTCCTTTATATTTGAAAAGAAATGGCTTATTAACGAGCTTAACATTTTTCAGAATGAGGAATTGGGTACTCAAATTAAGACGGTGCAATTCTTACAAGATTCCATAGAATTTTCAAAAGTGGTTTCACGTGCTATGCCCAAACTACAGGAAATGTTACTGTCCAAAACCAATTCAGATGTGTACGAGGCTGTTGATCTTTTCACTACCGGCTACATGTTTGGCATTAAAGGTACCGAGAATGGCATGCGCCAGATGTTGTATTTGGTATGGTCTTCGGATAAGGAAAAGAGAGATGCTGTTTCGAATGCATACAAAAAGGTGTTGTTTACCACCGATCAAACTGGAAGGTTAGATAAAAACGACGATAGTAACCTTACTTATTATTTAAAATAAAACATGTTTTTATTATTATAGGGCTCATGCTGTAAAAGTTGTTCAAAATCTCTCACGCTTTCTGGAAGGATTGGAATATGGCCATTATACGGCCTTGGAATGTTTGGTAAAAGAATGGGTATCCAATGAGGACATCGATGGTCTTATTATACAAGTTTTATTTGAAAGATTTACATTGAAATTGGAAGGCACCACAGAAAATGAATCACGTTTGGCTTTGCAATTACTTATAATGTGTTCGTATGCCAAATCGTCTATATCATCGGCCAATATCGCTGTAATTGAATCGATAGGCTTAGGGCCGCGTGGCAAAACAGATCCTCGTATTTATGCCAGTTGTCTAGAATTTCTTTTGAACTCCATTGATCATTCTTTGAGTTCCAAATATTATAAAAGATATGAAGCTGATTCCATGATTGTACAGAAGGTTACCGATATGTTTATGAAATTCTTCTTTCATCCACGTGTGCCCGATTTTGATAAATTGGCCATGAAAACTTTACAGTTTTATTATACGATGTGCCAAACGCCTGATGTGATTTCACAGAATATTATCATAGAATTATTGAAGAAATTCAAGGCATTCTCAATGAAATTGTGTGAAATTACGGCTTCGCAACAAGCACAGGCTCAAGAGACACCATTTTCCCAACAAATACCCGAGACACAAGCAGCAACGCAAACTGCATCTCAAACATTAATAACCCAGCCCGCCGCTCCTTATGATCCGAACACTGCACAAATGCGCATGCCGGTATTTCTGTTAACACGTTTCATATTTACTGTCGGCTATATGACGCTTAAGGAAATGATCTTTTTGGATATTGATGTCTACAACAATATGAAGTACAGACAGGAGTTAACAGAATGTGAAGAGAAGAAAAAGAAAACCGCTTTGAATGCTTTCAATCATAACCGGCGTAAAACGGGCAATTTAAATATGTCAGCCACAGAATCGTTAAAACGTTTATCGGGTGCAGCGGCAGAACCCCAGCAAGAGGTACTGAAAATCTAAATTTGGATCGTAATTTTAATATAAAATTGAGAATATTTCTGTTGTTTAATTTTCAGCCTGATGAGGATCTAGTGGGAGCAACCGCTGAGGACAATATAGCCGAACTTATAAATCACATTTGCGAAGAAGTTCTCTTGTATGGGGAAAATGCTTTGCTGTCTAAAATTTTTCCTTATGTCATGGAAATTTGTAAATACCCTGCAAAATATCGAGATTCGTCCCTGCAACAGGCAGCCACTTTGACTCTGATACGTTTTATGTCAGTTTCTTCGAGATTCTGTGAAACCAATATGCCTTTTCTAATGAACATCTTAAATCATACGAAGAATATTACCATCAAATGCAACATTGTTATTGGTTTATCGGATTTAACATTTCGTTTTCCCAATATTATAGAGCCCTGGACGGGTCATTTCTATTCTACGCTGCACGAAGAAAACACAGAATTAAGGCTAACTGCGGTCAAAATGTTGTCCCACTTGGTTTTACACGAAATGATACGTGTAAAGGGCCAGATAGCCGACTTGGCTATGTGCATAGTTGATACAAATGGTGAAATTAAAAATATAACACAACAATTCTTCAAGGAAATTGCAAATAAATCGAATATTTTATATAACGTTCTACCCGATATCATATCGAAATTAAGTGATACCAGTTTAAATTTAGAAGAAGAGAAATACCGCATCATTATGCGTTACATTTTAGGTTTAATTCAAAAAGATAGACAAGTTGAAACTTTGGTAGAAAAGTTATGTCTACGTTTTCCCGTAACGCGCGAGGAACGACAATGGCGTGATATTGCCTACTGTTTGAGTTTGTTGTCGTACAATGAGAAAACCATTAAGAAACTAATGGACAACGTACAATACTTCAAGGATAAAGTACAAGTTGATGAAGTCTATCAGTCTTTTAAAATTATTATCACAAATACTTCTAAGCTAGCCAAACCCGAATTGAAGACAGCAGTGCAGGAACTTGAGACGCGCATTAATGAATGTCTGCAAATTAATGATGACAATGAGGAGAAAAACAATAACGAGGAAAATGAGAAAGAGAATACTGTTGGTGGAGGAGGAAATCTACATAAAACGAAAAATAAAACGAAATCAAAATCGAAACCAAACACCACTCACAACAGAACTAACACAAGGCGTAGAGGTGGCGGTAGGACAAGACAAAAATCTTCTTCAGAAGATGATGATTTCGAATCGTCTTCGGAGGGAGAACAACAGCGCAAAAAATCTACAACGAAATCCTCAAAATCGGGTAGAGGTAGAAAGGCTGTCGTCTCATCCGATAGTGAATCGACAAGTGAATCGGAAGATGAACGGCCGCAACCTACAAAATCTACTAGAGTGGCCGCTTCTTCACAGACACCTGCTGCGAATGCCTCTAGAATTTCAACACGTAGAAGCGGTGTGGCATCACGTAGTAAAGTTATACAGGAAACTGCCAGTTCAGAAGATGAGCTACCGCAACGTAAACGTGGCCGCAGTAATAAATAATGCAGAAGCTCATCTTTCTTACTCATATAAATTCAACTGTTTTTTTTTTTACTGTATTGATGGTTATGTTATAATAAAAAAAAAGAATATGTGACCGTATTTATGAGCAACACCGTTATTAATAACTTAAAGCTGCTTTCATTGAGCAAAATTTTTCGCCCAAAAAAAAAATAATCGCTCTGAGCTGAAACATGTGGCATTAGCCTGGTGAACTGTGCATTTCGCATATAAGAAACCCTTAAGAAAATAACCGTGCCCTGGCATTGTGATGTCGTATTAATCAAACTTAATCAGTAATTGACTTCTTTAGTTGGCAGTTGACAGTTGTTGTTTCGTTATAAAGAACTATGTAAACCAATTCGTCTTATAAAACACAAAACTGAACTTTCTAATCCTCAATTCATGAGAGTTTTTGTTCACTTTTATTGTCCATTTTTCATCACCAACATCAATCAACATCAGCTTTAGAAACAAGTCAAATTACGTTAACCTCTCACATCTTCCTAATCAAGAACTTGAAGATTAATTATGGATCTACCTGTAAAGTAAGCCTCCCTCCATACAGGATATAAGCTTGCGAGATGGTCAAGTGTCCACTTTTCATCACTAACATCAATCAACAACAGCTTTAGAAACAAGTCAAGTTACGTTAACCTTTCATATTTTCCTTATCAAGAACTTGAAGATAAATTAGGAGTCTACCTATAAAGTAAGCTACCATACAGGATACAAGCTTACAATACGGTCAAGTTAAAGATCTTCTAAATAGTGGATGTTTCATTCATATCAGGCTGGTAAGGTGATTGGTTGGTAGTGGTGTCAAGACAAGCGGCGAAAGTGGTCGTTCATGTTCGCTGTCAAAACAAGCAAAAATCAACAGATGGTAAGTCTGCATTATTCTTTAATTGAAAGTCTTAAATTAGGTTACCATAGATGGGTAGAAACTTCCTTCGGAGGCCGTTAGATGTTCTAATGTCTTTATAAAGGTCCAAGCACCTTTCAATATATATACACGCATTTTACATTCTGAAAAATATAAATCATGACTAAGCTATAAAGATTTTTAAGTCTATTATGAACGGCAAACGAAATGCAGTTGCATTGCCAGCAACTATACTAAATGCTGGAAAATAATTTTAATAATCAAGTTGTCATTCCAATTCATATATCATGGCCTGTGGGTTTGGGCAAATGCATGACGCCACTCAATGTGAATCTTGGTTAGTCGTATGAGGACAAGTTAAAATAAGGGCGATAGATCTTGTAGTACTTGGAGATATTACATTTTAGAACCATAATATCTTTGCACACACTAAATTGCAAATTTGTGGGCCTATTATCTAGTATCTTCCTCGTTCATTCTGTTTAAATTCTCTGCTTTTGTGCGGATCATAAGGCCGAAACAATTGAGATAGACTCTCTTATATCTGCAAGTGTTTTCATCACATGATTTATATATGTATCTTCGCTACCGCTATTTCCAGATGTCGGTGGTGGCTTAGATGTCCCTTTTGATAGCTGCTCTGTGAGTTACAGTCAATTGCAACTGGAAACGTATACCACTGTCCTGGTTTACACAGAATATGTCGCGTCAATATTCACCTTTGTCTTCTGTCTACACGGTTTGTGCTTAGAACAGAGTATTGCTGATGATGAAAGCTAGTCTGAGACTGGTTCATAAATATCTGAATTGTTCTGAAGTCGCCGTGGTCTAGTATGTTGGCTTATTAGACGTGAGGCCTCGGTTCACACCCCAGGTCAGGCACATCCAACTGAACGAAATATAAAAAAATAAATTTTTCTTCGGCGACTTCTCAGCAGAATTTCTGGCAAAAACTCTGAGAGTAAATAAAATTGTCATGAAAAGTTTCTCAAACATCTGTCGTTCGGAGTCGACTTTAAACTGTAGATCCCGCCACTCATGTAAAGGGTCCGCCAAATAACTTTTTTTTGAAAATGCTTTAAAAAAAACTACTGAATATTTTCTCAAATTTCTTTTTTTATTTGAAAGTACAATCCTTCCGGTTAATAATGGAAAATAATTTCATTCAAATGGCTGCCTCGGCTGGCCATGCAGTAGCCTACACTATCGTTCCAATTTTTAAGCACATTATCGATTGTGTGCAGCTGTATTTCACCAATGGCTTCACGAATATTGTCCTTTAAAGCGTCAATTACCTCTGGCTTGTCGGCGTAACACTTATCTTTGGCGGCACCCCACAAATAATAGTCCAACGGTGTCAAATCGCAGCTCCGAGGGGGCCAAACGACATCAGCTCTGCGGCTGATAATGCGATCTTCAAAAACAGGGCGCAAAGCATCAAGTGTAGCTTCGGCTGTGTGCCACGTAGAGCCGTCCTGTTGAAACCAAATGTTGCCAATATCCTCCTCTTCAATGTTTGTGAACAAAAATTCGTTCAACATGGCCCGATAACGATCGCCATTGACTGTAACGGGCCCTCCTAGCTCATTTTCGAAGAAAAATGGTCCAATTATGCCTCTGGACCAAAATCCGCACCAAACAGTGACTCGTTTTGGGTGCGTCGGCTTTTCAATGTATGCGTGCGGGTTTTCTGTGCCCCAAATGTGACAATTTTGCTTGTTTACATACCCGCCAAGATCAAAATGAGCTTCATCTGAAAAGATGATTTTTTTTTTGCCAAAATCGGCATCTTCTGTAAGTCGATCGCAGGCCCACTTAGCGAAGTGAAAACGCATTGGATGGTCAATTGGCTTCAACTCCTGAACCAATTGGACTTTGTATGGCGTCATACCAAGGCCTTTATGCAAAATTCGTCTCAATGATGTCTCCGAAATGTTCAATTGTTGAGAACGACGGTGAATTGATGTTGATGGCACTTCACGCACACTTTCTGCCACAGCAGCAATATTGTCGGGTGTACGCACTGTTTTTGGCTTTTCACGCTTTGGTTTATCGATGAGGATGCCAGTTTCTTTCACTTTTTCACAAGATAACGAACATACGGAGCTGACGGTGCTTTTCTTCTTCCAAAATCCGTACGCAATTTTCGCACACATTCTGCAACATTACCATGATTTTCAAAGTAATGTCGCAATATTTCCCAGCGTTGTTCAAGCGTATACACAACCACATTCGTTCAGCGGAAGGATAACACTAATCATCTGTCAAATCAGACATGAGCTAAGTGTTACCATTCACGAAATAAGCACTAGTTGAAAAAAAACGTTAGATGGCGGACCCTTTATCAAAATTAACGCACACAACATAAGTGGTGTGAGAAACTAGATCGTTATCGTGACTAAAGGCTTGTAATGACCAATTATGTTATATAAGTCACTCGACGGTTAGAAATAGCTTGACAGGACTAAAAAGCCTGTTTATGGCAAAAATCGTTGACGAAAGTATCCGGCAGTCGCATGTTCAGCACATTTGCTGTCACTTTGTTCACTACATTAAGGAGAGTGATATCTGCAGCACTCTGACAGATGAGCTTTCTTTAAAATGTTTATTATTATCCCCTTCTTAAAATTCTTCGCCAAGATCTTTTTTACCCAATATTCTTCCACAAATTGGTCAAATGAGTCGGACACTTACAGTGAAATATAAGCAGTTCGGGTGATGTATTAGATTCCCAAGGTTATTGATCATATATTAGATTTCTCATATAACGGAATGTTTATCTGGTGAGCTTTCTTTAAAATGTTTATTATTATCTCCTTCTTTAAATTCCAAGGTTATTGATCGTATAATAGATTTCTCATATAACGGAATGTTTATCTGTGCGTTTGGAGTATCGGCATATGTCCGTTTCTTTCGTCGAGTTAGGTTAGATTAGGTTAGGTTAGAGGACGTGTACTTGTCAATTAAGACAAGTACAGTACCCGGAGGTCGAATTGACCCATTGTACAACGTTTCTCACACCACTTATGTTGTGTGTGTAAATTTCAGACATGAGTGGTGGGACCTACAGTTTAAAGTCGACTCCGAACGACAGATTTTTGAGAAACTTTTTCATGGCAATTTTATTTACTCTCGAGAGTTTTTTTTTTGCCAGAAACCTGCTGAGAGGAAGTCGCCGAAGAAATACTTTTTGTATTTTGTCTGATGTATGGCCTGGGGCTCGAACCCTGGCTAATAAGCCAACACACTACCTACTAGACTACGGCAACTTCAACAAAAAAAAAAAAAGAGAGATAGATAGGACAAGATAATATTATCTCAACACCTTTCCAATTTGAGGCCGCAGACCTTTTCCTGCTCAATTGCTTTGTAATTTTGTTCAAATTGAGGCCCCTGAAGAACACTGAGGCAACTTGGGAGCCAGTTTCGTTTGCAATCTTGTGCAAATTGTAACCTCTGAAGAACACTAAGGCTACTTGGGACCTTCAACCCAGGTTCTTTTGTCATTCTTGGTACTTCGCTTAACATCTCTATCCATTTGGTTGTATTCATTCAGCTTTATGCGTTTTCTTGTTCATGTCAGTTAAGTAACTGAATTCAATTCGTTACCACATTAGAATTCATTGAACTTTTTAGAGTAGAGTTTTATGTGTAACTGTAAATAAATTTTTAACTTTAATCAACCAACTAGAAAAGGACGAATATATTCAAAAGAGTATATTTTTTTTTATTTGCAAAAATATCATCCTTTTAGTTGTACAATGTGGTGTCAAAATATTTTGAAATTCGATATTGAAAGTCGCGTGTCGTTAATTATAATAAGGCAAGACTGACAGGCGACTTGTAAGTTCATCAAAAATTTCACTCAGTCATATTTTATCTGCAAAAATAAGTACCGGAGAATAAAAACAAGATGAATAAAAAGTTTTATGAAAATCATTAAATAAATACGTAAAGATTAACACTTGATTGTAATTCAACCACCAGCATCAGTAATCTATACGAGCATTAAAACAGAATGCGAGATAACAATCACTCACACGCTAAGAAGAAAGAAGATAAATAATATGTATATCACACTTGCATTATTTGTAATAAAAACACCAGCATTGGTTGGTTGCTAAGGACCACCCTCTTTGTGATTTTTTTTTATCGAAAAGTCTCTGTGATTGTCTAGACAAACTGTTGCTAACTTTTAAAGGACAACATGCGTACTTTAATAAAAGGGAAATATATTCTACTGCCACATCTTCTAAATTGTAATAACATCCGCACTTCATAAAGCAACACTTTAACGCAACAACTAGGTACACGGAGAAAATTTAAAATAATGTTGTTATAAAGAGGCAGAAGTTGTGAATAGAAAAACATTACTATGTGGCAGGTTTTCTTTAAGATTCCAAGTTCTAAATGGAACAACATACTCTTCAAGAGTGTTAATATATGCTTTCCGTTCCCTTCTTTTCCAAAAGTTTAACGGACGGATCTAGGTCAATGGCGGGAGTAAGTTTAGTATTCTCTACCAGGAGAATGGAAATGAAAATTAACTTCAGTCTTTAGTTTAAATACATTATTATTTCGGCAGAAGTTTTCTCACTTTATAGGAACTATCAACTGGTTGAGGTATTATGGAGGTATTACGGAAGGTATATTCTGTACACTAGGTGAGTCAAGTAGCCCCCTAAAAGCCTGGTATAGTGATTATACGAAATCGTGATTAGTATATGAAATGTCTTAACGACATGGTAATCGCACACGGTCATGCAGACAGTGAGGGAAACCAAATCGCTAAGAAGATAGCTAAGTCAGAGATGTTCATGGAGATAGCTGCCATTCACGAACATAGAATTTGTGATCGGTTGAGGTTGACGAAGACTATCAGCTCGTTTTTCAGAAGAGTCTTGTGCTTTTATTAAACTACACCGATCAAGCGAAGGCATGGTTACTGGGTAATTGTCTGGTCATTACTTCATCGATGTTCATGGAGAAGCATTGGTCTTTCACATGATGACTTTTTAAAGGTCTCCAGCGATATATATAATGCTGGAAGACTACACGATTTTATAGTGTTTTAAGTGTGAGTATGTCTGAACAAGTTTCATTGATGTTTTTTGATATTTTTCTTCCTGTATTTTTTAATTTTTCGGACAATGTCGTTTGACCACCATACCATACATACACATACCATACGGGGTATGGAATGTATGCGTATTCCTTCCCTTCATAAGGAAAATTTTATTAGCTAGGTTCGATAGTTTACCCCTTCGACCATTACAATACCTTTAAAAGGATTAAACATCGCTTCATCATAGATTTGTAATCAATTACTGTGAGAAACTGAATAGATTTTCTGAGTTAACTGATAAGGTGAGCTTTATAGTGATTTGGTCGACAACGACATGTAGTATCAACAGGAAGGCGCTACAAGCCATGCAGTTCATGCCACATTTGATGTTCTGCACGAGCGTTTTGGAGGCATGGTCACCTGATGTGTAAGTGATGTCAACTGGCCACCGAGATCGTGCGATTAAACTTCATTCTTGTGGGATTTTCTTAAGTCGCAGACTTATGGGAATTAACACAAACCACAGCGGTCCACAAAGCAAACATAACCAATGCCAACGGGCAAATTCTTGCTTGCTTAATTGGTCATTATAACAGGCTCTCACACCACACATGGATGGCGGGACCTACTTTTCATGGCAATTTTATTTACTCTCAGAGTTTTTTTTTGCCAAAAAACTGTTGAGGAAGCCGACGAAGATATATTTTTTTGTATTTCGTTTTAAGCGAGATGTATGGACTGGAGTTTCATCCACGTCCTCACGTTTAGTAAGCCAACACACTATCTACGAGACAACGGTTACCTCAATACGGTCAAGTTCAGCCTGATTTATGCGCCAAAATCATGGAAAATTGGATCTTACGAGCGCGTTCCACTTATAGAAAACGTGACGGACTTTTGAACGAAGTTATTTATATTCCATACATAATGGCATCAACAGGTTTTTCAAACGAATAAACAATTTCGGTGATCTCACACTTTACTTTATTGAATTTTAAAGATAGAAAGCGCTTGATAAAAGATACATATGCATTCAGTTTCGAAGGACCAATTTAAATCAAAAGATTATATAAATTTTATAACGGTAGTCTGTTAAGATTTTTCGGTTCGTAAATTTGTTTTGTAAACGAAACATGTTTCAGATTCCTATTGTGTTCATATTTAAATTTATTTCAAAAAAATTAAAATTTTTACTCAGAAATTTCTTTACGTGTAATTTATCAGAGACAACAACCACAACAACACATGTAATGATAATAATAATATCATCACCGATGGTGGTTTGTAATTGCGCACTTGCCGTTACGATATGATGATGCTGATGGCAGGATTAAATTATTATTACTGACCATAATCTTTTCAAATAATACGTACGCCAAGACAACATGCACACATATACAGACACAGTATACATATATGTGTAAAACAGAATGAGAGCGAGAAAAAGAGAGGGAGAAAAAAGATGAAGAGTTAACACGAGTAATTGTTAGTACGCACATATGTATATGTGTGTATGTAGGCATGTTAAATTAATATTAATTTAACGTCATTGGCATTGTCAGTCATTAACATCATCTAAACATCATCATTATCATTGACGCGCCAGTCGCGTGTCGCTTGTCTTTCACAAGGAGTCTGTCTCATATTGTTAGTGTGTGTTACTATTGTTGCATTATGTTGTGGTTGTTGCTGTTTTAAAAGTTATTAATTTTATTTAACTGTCTGTGTCTACCTTTGCATTTTTTTATACACTTTGCCATGGTTTGTTTTCCTATTGTTTCCTACGAGAGATTTACATAAACTCCCTCTCTTTCTCTCGTCCACTTGCTTTATCTTTATCTTTCTCTATCTATACTTATCCTTTATGGTTTGTTTTCACAAATAATGATTTGTGTTTATTTGTATTTCCATTAGTGCCTGGTGTGCTTGTCTTTAGTTTTAGGTTGTAATTAATTTTTGTTAAGCGAGTTTCATGAGTACGGGTAGAGTAGGACCATGTGTACATAATAGTGTGCATAAATGTGTGGACTTGTAATTGTTATTGTTGTGATTATTTTTTGAATCGATCTCAGCAGGTAATCATTTACCACAGTGATGCATTTAAATGGTTTAAAAAGTGTGGGAATATTTACACAAACTAGTCAATTTAGAATACAATATGTAAGGATCGTCCTTAGCTCACCCTGTTGAACCAATAAAAATATTTACACTATCCTGGCAGTCTCTGATTATAGTTCGACTTGGCTACAAAATGTATCATTAAAAAGAGACTTTATATATAAACTGTTGAATCAAAATGTCAATCAATTCCTTGTGTTAATTAAGGTATTCAGTCTTTGACTTCCATTAGCAGGTGAGCTCCTTAAAACCCTGGAAATTGATTTTGCGTTTAATGTCAACATCTTCTTTCGCTATTTCGGTTTAATATTTCTTAAATCCATGTCCATCTCTAGCAAACTTTTGCAGCGTTGTCGGCCTACTTTGCTTTTCTTTTTCTATGGTCTCCTTGCATCGCCTCCATTACATTATCTACCTTCAATAAGTCACAGTCTCCTACTTCGTCTTGTCTGTTAGTCGTTATAAGAACTTAGCTGAATCTTTCTTCTCTCAATATGTTTGCGAAAAATTTCAAATCGAAGTCGCGAAGAACCTGGAAACGGTATTGTCTTTAGAGATATGGTTTGAAGAGTTTTTATACAGTCACAGTTTGCATTGCCGCTTACTTACGTATCCACTTAATTACTTACTTATACTTAATTGGCCATAACAACCCGTTTAACGGATTTTGGCCTGCCGCAACACACCCTTCTAGGCGCCTCTGCCTCTTGCGCGCCTACGTCAGTTGGTCACACCAATCGATGACAGGGCTTCCTCGATTTGGTCCTTCCAACGGATACAAGGTCGTCCTCTTCGCCGACTTCCGCAGATTCCCGCATCAAATACCCGTCTCGCCAGAGCATCCTCATCCATTCGAACGATATGGCCGAGCCAGCGCACCCGCTAGATGTTAATACGCTGCACAACGTCTATGTCGTTGAGGAGCTCATACAGCTCACTTTTTAATCGGATACGGAAATCATCGCCAACTCGCACTGGACCGAAGATCTTACGTAGGACTTTTCTTTCGACTTTTCTCTCCACTTAATTGGCTATTACAATCCTTTAGTCAGGATATTGATGTAAATTCTCGCACCACCCATGTTGTATTTGTTAACTTCATCCATGAGTGCGGGATCTACAGATAATGTCGACTTCGAACGACAGATTTCCATGACAATTATATACTTCCAATGCTACGTGTACATTATTCCTATCAACCTTGCATAGGTGCCAGGGTATCTTAAAGGTAATGAACGGGTCGTATTTTTAGAAGAAATCCACTGAAAATGAATGACGAAAACTGAAAAGAAAATCGTACATTAGACACTTTAAGTTGAAGGCCCGCTTGTGACGTAAAACATCAGAAAGAAGGAATGGACATTACTGTCGGTAACATTGTGCAGGCATAGTAAGAAATTTTTGTTTTAAAAAACACTGTCATGGCGTTTAATTAGCTTAACACCTTTGAACTTAAAGCTGATATTTGACGTTAAGTTTTATCTAAAATTATTAGCGGCAATCCACTTCGAGACGTCATCGTTTCGGTTTAACCAGAAGCTAAAGTGTCGATCAGTGCCTTCTCCACACCGTCATAGCTATGCTACTTTTCTTTCCCTTTAAATTAAACATTTTGGAATGGGTTGATATAACGGCCATTATACCAATTCCACTTTCTTATTGTGCCTGATATCTTATTGTCCTATCTTTTTGAGCATATATTCGATGTAAAATTATTAGCGACAATCCACTTAGCGACGGCATGGTTTCGATATAACCAGAGGCAAAAGTGTCAAGAAGTTCCATTCCCACACCCGCACAGCTATACTGCTTTCCTTCCATTGAATTAAACATGGGTTGAATGGCTTGATATAACGGCCTTTATACCAAATCCTCTCTCTTATTGTCCCCGATATTTTATTGTCCTAACTTTCTGATGATGTCGTTTAAAAAGATGTCTTTGCCTATGTGCGTACTGAGCGAAGCCTTAAAAAATGGTACAATTGGTACAATTGAAATGTGTTGAATTCATTGTCCCTAAGCAAGGAAGAAAGGATACGTACAGAATACAAATTATATTTCTTCTGAAGAACACTTTGATTTCTTATTAACACATTTTGTGTTTTCTTTGTGTTTTTTTGCATTCATAAAACGTTAATCCTTATTAAACGATGATAATTTTAAAAAGAAAATGGGATTAAAACATACTTTTCATAACCACCACCTAAATGGGTCATTCAAAGTTTTTTTCTTTTTTTCTTGTCTATTTCAACCACATGCTGGGCATTGTGTCACAACAATAATGAATCGTTCCAAATGGATTTTTATCGTTTCAATTTTTGACAAGGCAAGACAAGACAATCGGCTTAAAAATTTATTTGAAAAGCAACAACAACAACAATAACAGAAAAGAATGACAGTTATTGGTGGCATTTATGATTAAATGGGAAGTCAATTGTCAGACTAAAAAAAACTCTTATAAGACAATACAAATGTATGAGCAAAGGTCTGCTTGATTGAGTTCTTTTTTTCGTTTCATTTTTCTGCTTCTTATTGGTAGAGACGTTAAAGATCCCTACTCCATCTAGTTGGTCTAATTGAATACGGACTGAATCAACTGAAGTAAATTCCAAGGGGCTTAAAAAGGTTGCAGGTTCACCTGTACTAAGCTGAGTTAGGGGCTATTAATTTAAGACGTATTTCACGGAGTGACCGGTGTAGGGTACCTACCACATCTGAGGTGTTACCATTAGCAATAATGTTTGTCACATCATTCAAATTTTGTAGGGTTTTGGTTGCAAAGACAGTTTTGTAGAAAGTGTTGCTGAGATTATGGCTTTGCAATGCCTATCCACAGGTGAAATATACATTTTTAGAATACCGTTGGGTATACAAACACCGTTCAAGGCGACTAGATTGTTGACTGTGTCATCAGCAAAAATGATACGTCATCCCTAATGAATGGTTCCAGACGGGCTTCCATTCACCAGAGAAGTCTCTGTACCAATGACTGCTTCGCGAATTCAGAAAATCTTTTAGCCACATTTGAATAAGGTGGCCGCTCTTTGCCTTTGTTCAGTTCTAGTTTTTTTTCTTTCGCATCGAAGTTGACTTCCCAGTGAGAGTGTTTTCCTTGGCTGAGTTACTTGCCATACCCGTACTCAGAGTATAAAAGTACTCCTCAACAAGTAATCCGAAAAGAGTCTTTTTAAGCGAGTTCGATTCTGGTTTGAACTTATTACGGCTTGGCAAGAGTCTTCTTTTCTCCTTAGGTGTTGTCTCAGAAGACGACTCTCCCCTATTAACTTGGGCCTTTCTGGACTTCATGCAATATCTTTAATAGAGGCATCTTGAAGACACTCTTACTAATTTTACCATCTTCCTGAAGTTGTACTACTGCTGAAATGATAGTAATATTTTGACTTTCGTCAGTGAAGTCGAATAGTCTCCACATATTTCTACAGGCTGGGTTTCAGCTTGATCTACTCTATTTTGTGCAGTTGCACCCCGTTTCTAAAGAAGAAACTCATTTCGGCTTTGGTCCCAAAGGAAACTGATGTTTATATAGATTGTCTCGTGGAGATTAATTCTTTGGATCTGCATCTTTTTAATAATAGGGCAATACTAATTACAAAGAGGTTAATGGGTCGATTATGGACGGCAACTGAACCTCAGTTGTGTTGCAATGGCAATTAAAAGTTTGTAGTTGCCGAAAAGAAATTTTTTTTGTATGTGAAATGTTTAATTGTTTGTTGTCAGTTGTCGTTTGTAATACCATTTTTGGTAACTGACGACGCAACTGAAGATGAGTTCCCATTTATAATCGAGCCATATGGCTATACAAACGGGATTACCATAGTTTTCATGGTAACGTAATAACTAGAAATGAATCGACTCTAAAAAATATGTACAATGATAGAAATCTCGAATATGACTGACACAAGAAGGTAACGTTTCCGTTAATGAGGAAACAAAAAAGCGTGATCCTTGGGTAAATCTCTTAAATTATAAAAATTGTTTTCATTTGAAATTTATTTACATTTTGAGTTTTATTTGTTTGTTGTTTTCATTATTTAAAAATTTTATTTAATAATTTTGTTTATAAATAATTGAAACATTTCATTAAGTAGTAATTTAACAAAAAAATATACATATAAAAGAAAAAATATTTAAAATTTAAAAATATTTAAAAAATAATAATAATTTGAAAAAAATTCCTACAAACTACTTAAAAAATATTGAATTTTTGCACATTTTTGTTTTAAAGAAAATTTCACTTTTATTTACATGTTGACTTAAATAGAACTACATACATAACCTCAATTTATTTTCAAATAATTTTTGAGGTTATTTCCTTGTTTTACTTGATTTTGGATATTTACTATTGTTTTTATTGCTCTATACTACTCGTATGATATTGAATATGGTTTTATAACTATTTTCAATATAATTTTAAATGTCGGTGTCTCTATTTAGACTTTATTAAACTGGATTTGAATAGATTTGATGAAATATTTGAGTTTTTAGGGGAAAAAAATTAATTTTTGGGCAATAAATTTAGTTTTTAAAGCGGTCTTATATGGAGGGTATCCTTTATATCCTATAAGCCAATCGTAATTTTTGCAAAATCCAGTTCAGTTACAACGGCTCTACATATTCTAAAGGAATATTTTTAGCGGGCATTATTACTTCATACTACATTCCTACTACAGAAGTTTGTTGCGGCTTAAACCAAAGAATGATTAGCATGTGCTTACAATTCGTTATAAAACTGATTTTCAAATATGCTGCTCTAACATGGTAAAACGCTGAACAGTTTGCAGCTGGAATTACACTTGGTGAGGCCATATCATCAAATGTGCACCCACAAATCACTGCGCCAGAAAAGTATACATATCAGAGGCATACATGTCTTAATACGCACTTCCTATTTGAGTATCAGAAGACTGGTGTATATGCCCAGTCGAACATAATTCGAACATATGCCCTGATTTATAGCTTTTGATGACACAGGACAATTAAACCTTTTTTCTGACAGATTAAGAGGTTTATTAGAGGAAAGAGCAGGTATAATTTGGCTCGCTTATGGCTTCAGTATGTTTTTTTGATAGAATCTTTCTAGAGAATAGAGAAGGAAGAGGAGAAAGGGGAGAATCATTTTAAAGAATTGTACTCAAGGCATTTCTGAACGATATTGAAATTCTCATTTAACTATCTTAATTGGTCATTACGTAAATACGTAATTGGTCATTTCACACCCTCAGTCGGGACTGCGACCTAGCTTCTCACACCACTTATGCTGTGTGTGTTAATTTTATACTTGAGTGGCGAGGGACCTACAGTTTAAAGTTGTTTCCGAACGACAGATTTTTGGGAAACTTTTCATGGCAATTTTATTTTCTCTCAGAGTTTTTGTCAGAAATCTGCTGAGGAAGTCGAAGTCGCAAATCCCTTGTGCATAATTTCCAATGAGCTAAGTAGCACATGGCGCCGTTCTGTTGAAACCACGTTCCCTTGGTGTCCAGGTCACCCAATTCAGGCCTATAGTGTTCTCCGTTGACAGTTAATGCGGACTGTGGTCTTTGTCGCAATTTTATTTCCTCTCAGAGTTTTTGTCAGAAATCTGCTGAGAGTTAGTCAGCGAAGAAACATTTATCATATGCCGATTTGTCTGACCTGTGGTTTGAACCGTGACCTCACAACTAATAAGCCAACACACTACCTACTAGACTACGGCGACTATCAATTGGTCATTACCATCCCATTACCTAGCTTCTCACACCATTCATATTGTATGTGTTAATTTTATCCAAGATTGGCGGGACTGACAGTTTAAAGTCGCTTCTGAAAAACAGATTTTTGAGAGACTTTTCTTGGCAATTTTATTTTAATTTTTCTAAAATATGTTCCTACTTTCTAGTCTCCCACAACTTAATTCGAACATTAAGCACGACATTATCTAAAAATAAAAAACCGACATGGGTCACCCTGTGACGCCAGTTTGGAAATGTAATCCTTTACAGAAATGGCTGCTTAATGTGCTGCAATTAACTCACAGTTCAAGCTACATAATCCATTATAGTAGAAAATAATTCAAAACCGTATACCTAGGTCCACGAGTTTGTTAACGTCAGCGTCTAGAGTGAAAACTTGAACTCAAATAATGAGGAAGTATTCCTTACAGTATAGGGCCAAGGCTTTGAAGGTGACTCAGATCTCCTCTATATCATCTTGATTTCTTATATCTGCCGCCATTGCACCAATTTACACTGTGTAGTGAGTCCGGCAGGTAGAGGGAAACCATCTGGATTTTTCATTTTGTATCACTGTGTTACCATAATCCTATAGGATGCTAATGCCAGCTTGTTCAATAATTACTTAGTGTTTCATTTTTTCCAGCTTATTTTGTTTTATTTTTTTTCTGTAATTTAACTTTTAATCCCTATCACATGTTTTCTGCCCCTTACAAAAACTCAAATACTTCCGTCTGATCTGTTTTGTTTTTTGTTGTTTGTTTGTTCATTTAATAATAATTGCAGTGTGGGTAATTTAATATTGATTTGTTTGCTGCTGTCTACAGAGAAAGAAAGAAAGAAATCGAAAAGAAATTAAAAATAAAAATGTTGTTGATGATGTTGCTGCTGCTGTTGTTGTTGTGCTGTTGCTGTTTCCGCTGCTGCTATTGCCACAGATGAGGCGGTTGTACTAGACGGGGTTGCCATCACAGCCGTGGTGGCATTGACTGCTGCGGCATTAACAGCCGCTTTTGTCATCCATTCACTATTGCCCGTACAGATGGCATCCAACTAAAATCATAAGTGTTGATATTCACTCATATCGTAGATGGGCATCGAACTCATCACATTGTGTAGATGTGAATAGGCCACGGCAGCGGGTAGGGGAGCCATTTGCGTTGAGGCTGCATTAGCGGAACTTTTTGTAGAGCCTATGGCAGCAGCTGCAGCTGCGGCAGCCGTTAAAGCTGGTCCGCCAACCAATTGAGCGCTAAACGTATGATCGACGGTGGTGTGACCTGAACTGTGATGATTTTGTTGCTGCTGTTGTTGTTGTTGCTGCTGCTGCTGGTGATGATGGGCATGATGATTACTAAGTGATTGGCTGGGCGATTGTTGTTGTGCTGTATGTTGCTGTTGTTGCTGCGCTAACGACTGTTGCTGATGATGGTGATGATGTTGCGTCGTATGATGGTGATGATGACTATTGCTATTCGTTGAATTGTTATTATTGTTGCTATGCGCTGACGTTGTGCTGCTGTGGTGTTGCATTAAAGCACCTTCCATTTCTGAATCACTGGACGAGTCCAAATGTTGCTTATCCGAATTGCCACTGCAGAGAGAGAGAGAGAAAAAGGGAACAAAAATTTTTCAGATCATTAAATTGTTACATGGATATTTCAATTAATTTCAAAAAGGATTCATTACAAAATATAGGATCATTCAAGTCTGAAATTCCTTTTGACAGGTGGTGTACAATTTGTAAAACTCAAGAACTTTTAAAACGAAGTTTCAGCCCGAACGTCTGTTCGTATGAAAAACACAAACAAAATTCAGTGTTTTTCCATACGAATGGACTTACGTCTGTAACCAGACTTACGTCTTACAAAAACAGAACATAAATTTCTTACTTTAATGTTTTAAATTTGAACCATCGGCTATTTCGAATCTGGCAATACTTATGTCATTCTATGTCACATATGAACTGTCAGAATTTGATATTGGCAGTCTGAGTCGCTTCATCAGAAGCTCCGAGTGGTTCCTGGACCAGGGGAAAATGTGAAACAAACTGTGATATCGCAATGGGCCCTATGTGTGGCCTAAGTGTGTCCGCTCATAACTTCATCGAGGGGACAGCCACTTCTACCTACCTATGTCATTCTATTCTGGCACACAGTATATTATTTCCACTGAACGTAATGAATAGATTTACGCTTCGGCAACGTTGGGATTTATTGGGCCAACGAGAAACTGCACCACGATGATGTCTATTTAGTATTTGGGGCTCAGAATACCCACACGACGTCTTACAGAAGCCAATGCACCGAATACCAGTGACTGTTTGGTGCGGCTTGTGAGGCTGAGGCATGACTGACCCATATTTCTTTGAAAATGAGAACGGCGCCACCATTACGGTCAATGGAGACACCTATCGCACCCTGATAACTGTTTTTTCTTTGTACCCGCTCTTCATGGTATTGATGTTAACGATATTTGGTTTCAACACGATGGTGCAACTTGCCACACATCTAATGCCAAAATCGATTTATCGCGCTAAACGTTTGATGGCGGTTTAATTAGCTGAAATGCTGATGTCAATTGGCCGCCAAGAAGCGGCGATTTGACACCGTTGGACTATTTTCAGTGGGGCGCTGCCGTTAAAGAAGCATGTTATGCCGACAAACCAGAGACAATTGAGCATTTCAAGGACAACATTCGTGATGCCATTGCCTAGATGTGACCCCATATACTCGAAAACTTGCACAAAAATTGGTCGATCGAATGAGGTACTGTGAGGCCAGCCGTGGCAGCCATATGAATGAAATGATAGTCCACTTCTAAGCGAAATATGTTATGTCGACAAACCAGAGACAATTGAGCATTTGAAGACCAACATTCGTGATGCCATTTCCGAAATACGACTCCATACACTTGAAAAAGTGAACAAAAATTGGTACGATCGAATGAGGTACTGTGAGGCCAGCCGTGCTAGCCATATGAATGGAATGATATTCCATTTCTAATCGAAACATGTTGTGTCGACAAACCAGAGACAATTGAGCATTTGAAGAGTAAGATTCGTGATGCCATTACCGATATACGACTCCATACACTCGAAAAAGTGCACGAAAATTGGTACGATCGAATGAGGTATTGTGAGGCCAGCGGTGCTAGCCATATGAATGGAATAATCGTCCATTTCTAACCGGAACAATTGTACTTCACAACAAAACAAGCAAATTTGGCAAAATTTCAAACCGTTTTGGTTTTATTGCATTTTTAAAATTGAACTTTTAAATGGCCTATAGGGTGGGACACCAGACTCCCCCATTTAATTTAAATTTTAACAAGATTTCGTGTGTTTAAAGTTATTATCAGCTGTTAACTGTCAACTTAATTTCATTCTTTACAAGCAACTCAATTTACAAATTGACTTCTTTTATTACAACAATAAAAAGCACAACAACAAATACACTCCTCCCTAAAGAAAATTTAAAAAATAAAACCAAATTATTAAACGAACACTAGAGATGTAACTACCCCACCACCACCAAAGAGATGAAAGCAATACACTGAGAGAGAGAGAGCGAGTGAAAGAGAGCAACAACAAATCGTGGAGAAAAAATTGTCACAGAGGGTAGGTAGAAAGCAACTCATAAATAAACTCAAGTATCATCATAAACAATATTGCCACTTGAATTTTGAAATACAAAAACATGCACACACACACACACGTACACTTTTATTTTCATTTTATTACATAGTTGCCGTTGTTGTTGTTGTTGTTGTTATTGTAAATGAAATCAAACACCTAAAGTGCTTTTATTTCAAAATACTCTCATGAGTATTTTTAACAAAAACACACAAGAAAAAAAATTGGTTTTTGGTGTTAAAAAGTCAAGAGCTGTTGATTGTTTGGTTGGTTAGTGTTGTTGTTTGTAACATTATATTCACAAATGTAATGTAATGCACTTTGTTGTTAAAACTCCCCAGAGAGCACGAGCAGCAACAGCAGCAGCAGCAGAAGAGTCAAAAAGAACAACAAACATCAGAGATCATATTAACAGTGAATTATGAAACTTTAACACTGTTATTGCAGGCAGGCATTATTTCCTTCCGGTTTAATTTGTTAACGACTACAAGTACATAATTTGTTCAGTGAAATATAGTGAAACAGTTGTGTTTTAGTGTAAAAACCAACCAACCAACCTATTAAGATGTCAACTGCAATTCATATTCAAATTCATTTGAATTTATTTTGTTTGGGATAGGAGTAGGCATACAGTATCGGACAAAACTAAAGTATGGAGTTGGGTTTGCTAGGATGTAGTTTAATAAAATTTTAAAACTGTGATGGATTTAAGTTTTTTTTAATGATTTATTAAGACAATACGCTAGGCTTACTAGGCCTAAAAAACCTAACAATATTCTTAATTTAAAACGAAAGTATTCATAAGAAATAATAATACTCGCTTTCCTTGCTCGACAAAACTAAGCCACATATTCAATAAAGTTAGAAATTTTAAAATATTTAATATTTAGTTTTGTATCCCTTAATTTTGAAAACTTCAGCATATCTGTGCGGCATTGACTCAATTAAGTCAGAAAATAACCTCCTTAGAGATGCCTTTTCATGCAATTTCTGCCTGTTAGAAAATGGCGTCTTTATTTTTGCTGGAATCGCGCAATATTTGACGATCTCCAATATCCCATAGACTTTCTATGGAGTTGGTATCAAGGAATTGTGCTGTCCACTTTATTCCATTGATCTTATTACCCACAAACTCTCTTCCACAGATTTAGCTGTATGTTTAGGGTCATTATCCTGATTATATAGTCACTTTAGTATCATTTCCTTATCTATATGTGGTAGCATAACATTTTATAATACGCCTTGTAGATGACACGATCCATTGTGCTGCTTATCTTAAGGATTTGTGCGATTCCAGCGCCTGAAAAACATCCTGAGATCAGTATGTGCGTTTATGAAACTTTTGCGTTCCAATTAGACAGTGTTCTCTCTATAATACCTACCTCTGTTTCAAATCGAATGCATAAGATAAATTCTCCATAGAAGTATATCTCACTCTCGCTGTGTCCTACTATAGGAAGTGTTCTATATATTTTCATTGCTACGGAAGTAGTCTTAATGCCCTGCATTGAAGTGATTTGCATTAACCCCTAAGAGACAATCTCCGGTAATTTTAAATATATGTAAGTACGGCTATATTGCCTCTATTCGTTCTTATCAGAGTACCCAAGCGTTTACTGTCAAGAGTTGGGGCCGTAATTGCCTGGCTATCCCAGTGATACCGGTTGGTTACACCAAGGTAAGCAAACTTGTAAGACAACTCCGGTAATAAAATTCATCATCCAAGAACGGATTATCGTCCCTATAGTTTTGTAAAGGGCGATAGTATTCCTGCTCCATTGTCGATAAGACTTCTTGGAGCAAATTGCAGAATTCTCAGAGCCATTTCTTTATCTAATAAGTGCTAAGTCAAAATCAGATGACGAATGCTAGGTAGAGTAAAATAAGTATAAGTTTCTCGTTGTTTAATTGTAGGTGTAATGGTGTTGTAGGTGCTTGTAGGTTTTGTATCCAAAACTAATCAGGATTCATTATCGAACGGAGTAGATTTTACAAATTGAATATTAGACGTGAGGCTTCGGTGCAAGCCCCAGGTTGCAATTACTTCTGGTTGCAATTACTTTCCTTTCCTACTTCTTCAGGCTTCTGCGCAGCCAATTGTTGTTTTAATTACAGATGATATCGACATAGTCGTTTGGTTACCCTAGTAGCATGATGTTCTCTGTAGTAAAGTTGTTTATTCTCCCGACAGTAGCTTTCTTAGTTTTTATCCCAAGTCTAGCATTACGAATGTATAGAAAATTCTGTAAATTCTGGACCCACGGCATTAAATAAATAGTAGCAGCTTTAATAATAATTTTATTGTTAATTTTATCCACGGCGGATGATTTCTTAGCGTTCATATTGCTGATAATAACCATTTTAATCATTTAAAATCTTAAACAAGATGTTGCCGTAAACCTGGCCCTTGGAGGTAGTAATTTAGCTAAGCCGTCTCGAGGGTGTAATCGCCGTAGTCTAATAGGTAGTGTGTTGGCTTATTAGACGTGAGGCCTCGGTTCAAACCCCAGGTTAGACATCAAACGAAAATATTCCTCTGAGCAGATTTCTGGACAAAAACTCTGAGCGTAAATAAAATTGCCATGAAATTCTGTCGTTCGGAAGCGACTTTAAACTGTAGGTCCCCCACAACTCATACATATGTATATAAATTTAACACACACAACATAAGTGGTGTGAGAAGCTAGGACGTAGTCCTAACTGAATGGTTGTAATTAGCATTATGTTAAGTCTACGAGGGTAGCTGAAATTCTTTAAATTTTTGTTAAAAAAAAAACCTTGCAAATGAAAATAAGTTTCGACAATAAAGGTATATTTGGACTGAATTGGATTATTCCAACGCTGTAGTAAATAAAGCCTTCAATTTCCTTTAATAAGAGAAACAACCAAACCAATGAAAAGTGTAGTAGTTGCCACAGTTTCTTTTTTTTCATATTTTTTTGATTACTTTTATTGTTTTTATTTTTTTTTCTGTGTAGTTATTTGGTTTTTGCGGTTTCTGGTTGTGTCAAAACCAAAACAGACATTGAAATAAATGAAAAACACCTTGCATTTACAATTTACAACAGCAACAACAATAATAATAATAAATAAATAAATTATTATTAAAGTTTTTATTATATGTACTCATACTTATGTATGTATACGGTATAGTGGTTATAAATCTTTCTCTTTCTCTCGTGTACGAGAATATTTAAAATAAAATTGAAAACAAAAAACAAAAAAAAAACATATGACTACAAGAACGACTACAATAGCAAGTAAAATATGGTTTTCATTATATAAATTCAACCATATTTTATATACAAACAAGAGATATAAAAACAACAACAACAAATTTACACATTTTAAAAATTATAAGGGATTCAGGTATTAAATTACCAACAACAACAGCAACAACAATATTCATAAAATGAAATAAAATAAATAATAACTACTGCTATAACACGTACACACATATACACATGCACATACACTGCAAAGAAAACAAGAAAGAAAAAAAACTGAAAGAAAAAAATGAACTGAACATCATATTTGTGCTTGAAGACACAAATTTATCACAATTAAATGGTACCTACACATACACACTTACATACAGTTACAGAAAAATACTAAAGTACAGTATCGGTGAAAACTAATATATAAGTCATGTCAGCTGATTGAAAAGTTATATGAAAGTAACTTGAAAATAATTGAGTAATCGAGTTCATTTAAAATCGTTTGTCTTACAGAAAGAGATGGAAATCCATAAAATCTGGTGTTCCATTAAGGTCGGTTGAGTAATCGAGTGCTTTTCATAGAAATTTTCGTTCATTTGAAATCGTTTGTCTTACAGAAAGAGGTGGAAATCCATAAAATCTGGTGTTTCATTAAGGTCGGTTGAGTAATCGAGTGCTTTTCATAGAAATTTTCGTTCATTTGAAATCGTTTGTCTTACAGAAAGAGGTGGAAATCCATAAAATCTGGTGTTTCATTAAGGTCGGTTGAGTAATCGAGTGCTTTTCATAGAAATTTTCGTTCATTTGAAATCGTTTGTCTTACAGAAAGAGGTGGAAATCCATAAAATCTGGTGTTTCATTAAGGTCGTTTGTCTTACAGAAAGAGATGGAAATCCATAAAATCTGGTGTTCCATTAAGGTCGGTTGAGTAATCGAGTGCTTTTCATAGAAATTTTCGTTCATTTGAAATCGTTTGTCTTACAGAAAGAGGTGGAAATCCATAAAATCTGGTGTTTCATTAAGGTCGAGTGCTTTTCATAGAAATTTTCGTTCATTTGAAATCGTTTGTCTTACAGAAAGAGATGGAAATCCATAAAATCTGGTGTTTCGTTAAGGTTAGTTGAGTAATCGAGTGTTTTTTATAGAAATTTTCGTTCATTTGAAATCGTTTGTCTTACAGAAAGAGGTGGAAATCCATAAAATCTGGTGTTTCATTAAGGTCGGTTGAGTAATCGAGTGCTTTTCATAGAAATTTTCGTTCATTTGAAATCGTTTGTCTTACAGAAAGAGGTGGAAATCCATAAAATCTGGTGTTTCATTAAGGTCGGTTTAGTAATCGAGTGCTTTTCATAGAAATTTTCGTTCATTTGAAATCGTTTGTCTTACAGAAAGAGATGGAAATCCATAAAATCTGGTGTTTCGTTAAGGTTAGTTGAGTAATCGAATGTTTTTTATAGAAATTTTCGTTCATTTGAAATCGTTTGTCTTACAGAAAGAGGTGGAAATCCATAAAATCTGGTGTTTCATTAAGGTCGGTTGAGTAATCGAGTGCTTTTCATAGAAATTTTCGTTCATTTGAAATCGTTTGTCTTACAGAAAGAGGTGGAAATCCATAAAATCTGGTGTTTCATTAAGGTCGGTTGAGTAATCGAGTGCTTTTCATAGAAATTTTCGTTCATTTGAAATCGTTTGTCTTACAGAAAGAGATGGAAATCCATAAAATCTGGTGTTTCGTTAAGGTTAGTTGAGTAATCGAGTGCTTTTCATAGAAATTTTCGTTCATTTGAAATCGTTTGTCTTACAGAAAGAGATGGAAATCCATAAAATCTGGTGTTTCGTTAAGGTTAGTTGAGTAATCGAGTGTTTTTTATAGAAATTTTCGTTCATTTGAAATCGTTTGTCTTACAGAAAGAGGTGGAAATCCATAAAATTTGGTGTTTCATTAAGGTCGGTTGAGTAATCGAGTGCTTTTCATAGAAATTTTCGTTCATTTGAAATCGTTTGTCTTACAGAAAGAGGTGGAAATCCATAAAATCTGGTGTTTCATTAAGGTCGGTTGAGTAATCGAGTGCTTTTCATAGAAATTTTCGTTCATTTGAAATCGTTTGTCTTACAGAAAGAGGTGGAAATCCATAAAATCTGGTGTTTCATTAAGGTCGGTTGAGTAATCGAGTGCTTTTCATAGAAATTTTCGTTCATTTGAAATCGTTTGTCTTACAGAAAGAGATGGAAATTCATAAAATCTGGTGTTTCGTTAAGGTTAGTTGAGTAATCGAGTGTTTTTTATAGAAATTTTCGTTCATTTGAAATCGTTTGTCTTACAGAAAGAGGTGGAAATCCATAAAATCTGGTGTTTCATTAAGGTCGGTTGAGTAATCGAGTGCTTTTCATAGAAATTTTCGTTCATTTGAAATCGTTTGTCTTACAGAAAGAGGTGGAAATCCATAAAATCTGGTGTTTCATTAAGGTCGGTTGAGTAATCGAGTGCTTTTCATAGAAATTTTCGTTCATTTGAAATCGTTTGTCTTACAGAAAGAGATGGAAATCCATAAAATCTGGTGTTTCGTTAAGGTTAGTTGAGTAATCGAGTGTTTTTTATAGAAATTTTCGTTCATTTGAAATCGTTTGTCTTACAGAAAGAGGTGGAAATCCATAAAATCTGGTGTTTCATTAAGGTCGGTTGAGTAATCGAGTGCTTTTCATAGAAATTTTCGTTCATTTGAAATCGTTTGTCTTACAGAAAGAGGTGGAAATCCATAAAATCTGGTGTTTCATTAAGGTCGGTTGAGTAATCGAGTGCTTTTCATAGAAATTTTCGTTCATTTGAAATCGTTTGTCTTACAGAAAGAGATGGAAATCCATAAAATCTGGTGTTTCGTTAAGGTTAGTTGAGTAATCGAGTGCTTTTCATAGAAATTTTCGTTCATTTGAAATCGTTTGTCTTACAGAAAGAGATGGAAATCCATAAAATCTGGTGTTTCGTTAAGGTTAGTTGAGTAATCGAGTGTTTTTTATAGAAATTTTTGTTCATTTGAAATCGTTTGTCTTACAGAAAGAGGTGGAAATCCATAAAATCTGGTGTTTCATTAAGGTCGGTTGAGTAATCGAGTGCTTTTCATAGAAATTTTCGTTCATTTGAAATCGTTTGTCTTACAGAAAGAGGTGGAAATCCATAAAATCTGGTGTTTCATTAAGGTCGGTTGAGTAATCGAGTGCTTTTCATAGAAATTTTCGTTCATTTGAAATCGTTTGTCTTACAGAAAGAGATGGAAATCCATAAAATCTGGTGTTTCGTTAAGGTTAGTTGAGTAATCGAGTGTTTTTTATAGAAATTTTTGTTCATTTGAAATTGAAATTTAAACGAAAATGAAACACCTTTTGCTTAGAACTTTATTAAACAAAATAAATGCCGTTTTAATCGATAACATTTTGCCATTCTTCCATTCAATGTAGAACTTTTGGGGTTTCAAAGCGAAAAACTAATCCAATTGAGTTTAGCAGTGCTCAATAGAACTTCAACTTACGCCTTGAAAGGATTTCTGCAGCGATCGAAACAAAAGATAATTGGAATGTGCAAGTCCCGGCCTATATGTTGACTTCCCATCAAGGAAATCATATTGCGGGTCATCAGAGTGTGATGGAATACAGCAATACTTTTTTTATTAAGCAATTACGTCCATTTTAACTGTATTGCTCTGGCCTCAATCTCTTTAATTGTTGATGCTAGTTAGGTAGAAGTGACTGTCCCCTCGATGCAGTCATGAGCGGACACACTTAGGCCGCACACAAGGCCCATTCTGTTACTACAGTTTCACATTCTCCCCTGGTCCAGGAATCATTCGGAGCTTCCGATGAAGCGACTCAGACTGTCAATATCCATGCATGACAGTTCATCCAGATCCTTCATGTAGTAGGCACCCAGGTGCCTCTTTCTCCTCCTTCACAATAGGTGAAGAATAGTTTCATCCTCCCCATCTCCACAGCTTCTGCAGAAATCATTTGCAAAGTGTCCAAGACCAATATGCCTCGCATGCGTTCCAATAATATAATGTCCCGTAATAACCCCGATAACAGTGCTGAGCCTACTTCTTTGGAGTTTAAGCAGAGCCGCTCCGCGCCTCTTATCCAGTCTTGGCTAGATTTTTTGCGCCGTTCTGCCCGTGTCCGAAGCTGCCTATCTACTGTTGATAAGGTCTACGATTGCATTGCCAATTATAAGCTTGCGGAGGTACCCAAAGGGATCCCTAATGTAGAGAATTTATCAGTTACCGGTAATATCCCTATGTCCCGGTACCCATGTGATACAAACATCATTTCGATTCGCCACCTCGTTAAGACATCTGCGACAGTCGTATACCGTCCTGGAGTTCATTACATTAGAATCCAATACCCTGATAGCCGCTTGACTATCGGAAAGTACGATGATTTTCCGCATCTGAACATTTTTGCCTGAATTGCCGACACTTCCGCTTGAAAGACGCTGCAGTGATTCGGTAGCCTTATAGACCGGGGTATTCCGATTGATTCCGAATTAATTCTACACCAAACGGCTTCCTCCAGCTTGCAGCCATCGGCGCCGCACCAGTCCTCTAGTCCTCCCTTTCCGGAATGAATGTCCTAAAATTTATTGAGAAGTCATATCGCGGTCTCATGTAGTCATTGCTTCCGACAATCCCAAATTTTAATTGTTGACAGTAGAGATTAACACCAATAGTTCGCAGAAGCAGTTTCCTTTCAACGCCACTCTATATTCACCATTACCTTTTATGGCATCAATACTGACTTTCCCACCGTTTGCTAAGTTGCATCTTGCAATCATTCGCTTCAGCAATGGTTCAATATCGTTCCGCTTTGAAAGTGAATCGCAAATGGAAAATCGGTCCAGCGATTTTTCCACTGTTAACTCGCTTAGCACCTAAACATAGACCTTCTTTGTAATTCCTTTAATTGGTGTTTAAATAAAAATTTGTTCCGTTTCTTTTGGCCCACACTGTGTTTACTATAAATGTAAAATATCAAAAAATGGCTGAAAGTTTAAAACAAGAATAAAACATTACGCAACAAACTGTCAACATTTATTGAGAACAGTGTTGCCGCCTTTGACCATCTTGTGATAGTTGTTCAAATTTACAAAAATAATTGATTTTTTAATGGTGCTCGTAGCTCAATAATACATCAATAAAATAATCAAATTTGTGACTTCCTTTTTTCATCTAAACGCACTTGTTTCGATGACGTTTCTCAAAATTTTTATCCTCTCTCAAGGAATACTAAGCTAATTTTGTTAGTTTGAAGAAAATGGATTAAAAAAGAAATTTCGTGCGTTTTTGGTGAAAGAATATAGTTGAAGCCAAAACTTTATTAGATAAACGTTATTTGGACTTTGCCACAGGAAGATCAATTGAAATGATGTAGTTTGTTTAGTGGCCGTAGTCTGATCAGCCAGGATTACAACCTACAACTTCTCAGACCATCTATATCCATGATTGGCGGGACCTACAGTTTAAAGTCGATTCCGAACGACAGATTTTTGAGAAACTTTTTCATGGCGATTCTCAGAGTTTTTGCTAGAAATCTGCTGAGAGGAAGTCGCCGTCGAGGAAATATTTCCAATCATATTTCGTTTTGTTGGAGATATATCGACGCCTCCATTCTATAACCTTCTAAGTGTACTTAGAACTTTTTTAATGTTCTTGCATTTTTAAATTCTACGTTCTCTAACTTAAATACTGTCAAAATTTGGTTAAGATGCGCCGATCCGTTCCGAAGTTATAGGGAAAAATCTTCTTAGAATACACATATGGTCGTATGTCGCGTGAAAACTTTGAGAGCTCATAACTCAAAACACACTTTTTCGACTTAGAATGTTATAGTACGGAGGCGTCGATATGACCTGGGTTTTGAACCATGGCCTCACGTTTAATAAGCCAAAACACTATCTCCTGGACTACGGCAATAAAAATGTACAAAATGTAAATAAGTTGTCGGTAATGTTTGAAACCATTGTCGAATTTTTATGAAAGTTTACAGTCTTTGAAAATAAAAAACGTTAATTTATTATAAATGGTGCCATAAATCGTTTAATAGCATAATTCCCTCAAAAATTATGATACTTCATTGGTGGTCTGTTTTGGGTTTTATTTTCTTTTTGTTGTGTTTAATAAAGCCTTTGTTTTTAATTCGCATTTATATTAATTGTGTGTTTTTAATTCTTAATAATATTTCTTTTTTTCTTTAATTTAAAGCATCACATTTCGTATAAAAAACAAAAACCTAAAAAAAATTAAAATAAAAACCTTAAAAATAAACGAAAAAAAAAGCAAAAACAGAAATGAAATGTTTCAACCTAAACAAGTTGAAGTCTTATCATATTACGGGATTATGTTTTGTTAATATTTTTATTATTTTTTTATGCTTATTTTTTGTCTTTTTGTGGCCCTACGGCATTTTCTTTTAGCGTTTTTATAAACGAAAATATAAACATTCATACTTGCATACATACGCATATACATACATATAAATAATGAAATGATTCTATTGTTTTTGTTTTCCTTCTTTTTAATTTTCTTCTTCTTTCTATTTTTTCGCTAAAGGAAATGTGATATTTTTTTGTTTATCTGCTTCGCTTTTGTTGTATTTTAATGCTTGGCTTTGAAATTTAACGGTAGTTGGTGTAAAAGGAAATTTTTTTTCCAACTTCTTAATATTCCGGCTTTTTGATCTCTTTTTTCCAGTAAAAATGAAATAAAAATGCCGACGGTAAATTGAAAGTAATAAATAAATACATACATATGTATGTATTGAATGGAATGTATTTATGTATGTATGATGCCTTGGTCTTCTATTGTTTTAATGTTTTAAGAGCCCATTCTAAAGGTGTTTTTGAATTGCTTTATAGCATATTTAAGAAATGCTTAACATTTATTGTCTCTATTAAAAGTTTATAATATGTTTCGCTTCTTTTTATTTTCTGTTTTCCAATAATCTTCTTAATTATTTATACGATTTTGTACTTAAGTACAATAATAAAATTGTATTAAAAAATTAATTTCAAATATTTTAGATCAGGCAACACTGACAAATGAATTTAACTCTTAGCAAAGAAAATAAAGTATATAGAATGTGCATTTTAACATATTTTCGAATATTTTTCAAAAATATTTCCTGACACGGGGGGAAAGTTAGAAGGGAAGGTTACAGAAACCAAGAGCGTAACAATGCGTTGTTCTCATCATGCGTTGTTCTCATCGTGCGTTTTTGTTGTTTGACCACTTTTTTATTTATTTTTCTGGTGTTAAAAACAGACGTCGGCACCAATGACCCTCAGGGTAAGAACATCTTCGGCTTTTTACACACATAGGACACGAACATCAAGAATGTTCGTTCATGTCGCTTTTTTCAGACTTCAATTATACACCCAAAGAAATATCACAGTAGTATTCACTAATATCAATGAGAAATGATTTCGATTTATGGAAGAATACTTGCTAAGTTAAATACGGTGTCTTAGTGTCTTAGTGCAGTACAATTTTTCTATATTTTCCGATCACATATACATATCATTGGGTTAATAAGTAGACTTGAAATTATTACTAACAATTTTCCTATGGTTATGGATTAGTGAGTGAGAGAGAGAAAATAAGATGAGAGAATTTATTTAATTACAGCCAAATAAAAGTGTTAGTAATATACTCTATTTTTATTTTCATTTCATCAATATACATATGTAAAGCTGTCTATCCTTGGCTTAATAATTTTGGATAAATAAAAATAAAATAAAAAATCGATTTTATTATTAAAAGAACATAAAGCTATCCATCTTAGGCTTAAAAATTAGGCCATGTTTTTTAGATAAATAAAAATAAAAAGAATAAAAAAACCATTTTTTATTAAAAGAAAGAAAAAAACGAGCATTCCAAAGCATTTAAAAAAAATTATACTATGAGACAAAATAAAAAATAAAATACGCCCAGCTAATGACATAGAACATTTTTAACACAAAATATTCTTCGAGTGTTATTCTGAAATAACATGATAAAGCATCCGCAGCACATGTATTCTTATCGCAGTCTGATCGACAACTAAATCAAAAAACACAAGAACACATACACATGTACATACGTACGATGAGAGCAACACATTGTTACGCTCTTTGTTTGTGTTCATTTTCCTTCTGTCTTCCTCTCCCCTCACCCAGAAATGATTTTTAAAAAAAATTTGGTGAGAGCGGGTCGTGATGTTACGACCCGCCATAAGAAATTTTACTTCTACATGATGCGCATTCTTTATATCCATATTCTTTGCTCTTAGCCAGTGTTGTCGTGGTTGTGCTATGTTGTGTGGGTTAATTTTATACATGAGTGACGTGACCTACACTTTAAAGTCGACTCCGAACGACAAAAGTTTGAGAAACTTTTCATGGCAATTTTATTCACTCTCAAAGTGTTTGCTAGAAATCTGCCGAGAGGCAGTCGCCGAAGAAATATTTTTTCATATCTCGTTTTGTTCGAGATATCTGACCTGGTGGGTTACTCTCTATTGCGATGCGAAAGCAAGTTCGAAGCGTAAGTTAAATGCGTTAAGAGTACAATTTAGTACTCTGTATCGCTTACGCAAAAACTTTCGCAAAATAAGTTGAAAATTGTACCAGATTTGCGCAAACTTCCAAAAATTTTCGGTCATGAACGTGCACCTAATGTGTCAACCACAAGAAGAGTGATCAAACAATATTAAGAAACTGGATCGGTTATCGACATCTGTGAGACAACGCATCAATATGTGGCTTAGAAAATCCTCTTCCATTCACTACAAGTATCTTTTGAAGGGGATTTTGGTTAGGCAGCACGATTAGCCCTTATTTTTTTTTAAATCAAACCGAAATAACAGTAACAGTGAACGGCATTCATAACAAGCACATGATGACGGAGTTCTTGTGGCCTCGACTGAACGATGGACGACTGGGGTTTCAGCAAGACCGCGCCAACGGCCACATCCCGTGTCTCATAACCGATTTATTACAGTAAATGTCAAAAGAGGACTACTAAGACATTGGGGTATGTACTTGAAAAGGCTATGTTGACGTTGCTAAAGGACTAGGCCTTTATTATCATACAATGACCTACCATTTGAAGAAAGTTTCAAACACGATGTTTGGATACCATAGTAATAAATATAATGTATCCCCTTTCCATTAGCGATGCACAGCTATAAGGTCAAATTTAATCCACAGAAAAAGTATTTTTGTGTTCTGTCATGACTACGATAGAACACACACATCTTCAATAATCCGCCAAAACCAGTATTTAAAGTTCATTATACTGCCTTTAGCTGCGTATTTCACTAAATTCTGCAATACTTTGAAGTCGCCGTAGTCTAATAGGTAACGTGTTGGCTTATTAGACGTAAGGCCACGGTCCCCAGGTCAGGTTAGGTTAGGTTAGGTCGGAGTGGTAGCTCTGTTATCACAAAGCACACTTGAGCACGCATAGCAGCCCGTTGTGATGCCACGGGTGAACGCAGGCCCCAGGTCAGACATCAAAACAAAAATATGGAAAAAGTCTTTCTTCACCGTCTTCCTCGCAGCAAATTTCTGGCAAAAACTCTGAGAGCAAATAAAATTGGCCATAAAAAGTTTTCTCAAAAATCTGTAGCTCAGAGTCGAGTTTAAACTGTAGGTCCCGCCACTCATGTATGAAACTAACATACATTGCATAAGAGGTGTGAGAAGCTAGGTCGTAATCCTGACTGAAGGGTTTTGATGAGCAATTATGTATGCATGCCTGCAATACTTTTGACTATTTTATTGACCTATTAACCAAAAAATGGACTTCGGCGCTGAAGATAATTTTTCCTATTCCTTATTCATTGATTTGTATGCGTTGTTCGTTTGTTAGTTTTTAATTTTAATCTTTTTTTTAATTTTTAATCTACGGCAACACTGTTTAACACACAACACAATTTAATAAATTTATTTAACTGTTATCCTTTCCAACTTTTCAACAATTCATTCTCTGTCGCTCTCTCTTTCTCTCAACCCTGTTGTCTTGGCTCTCATCATCTTCATTGTTTTCATATCATTTACCATCACTTTATTGTTGTTATCATTATGATTGTATGTATTGTATATGAATTCAAAGTCAGCAATAGTAAGAAGAAGAAGAGGAAGAGTATACATTATTAAATCATCACACACATACAATACAATTTAGTTTTGTGTGGCTCAGAGTGGTGGTGTATTCAGAGCAAACGAAAAAACAGCACAAAACAACAACAATTACAATAACAACAATAATGGCAGCAGCATTCAATGTTATTTTTGCTGTCTTGTTCAGTTAAAAGATATCGAATTACCTTCAGTACAACGATAATTATCATAACAATGGTGTATTGAAAGGAAAAAGAAGAAGAGAAACAAATGAAAGAAAAAAAAAACGAAAATTAAAACAAAATACTAAAATAAACGAACATTCTAATGATGTAAAGAAAAAATTAAAAAAAAATTTGTACACAACGTTTTTTTTATGAATGAATAATAAAATAACGAATTAGAACAAGAAGGTTACAAACGGTGCAGATCGATTGTGTGATACCTTACAGGTAAAATTGTAAATTGACAAATTCGGATTCCTTCGAAATATTAAAAGGCCCTTTTGGTCTAAATTAAAATCATACCCTAGTCAAGTAGAATGCGAAATAACAGCAGTGACAAAACACACCCTTGTCTTACGCAACTGTGTACCCTAATGTGGCCGTTCAGCAAAAGTTCTTCTAGTACACGACTTGCTAAATTTTGATACAAAGTCTTAATGCGGTCCATTAGTTCACACTGAATTCGCTTGAATTGAAGTGCGTTCCAAATTAGACAAACCGTATTAAGTCCCATTAGCAAAGGGTGTACTGTTAGTCTAGTGAGTATTGTGATCTACTATGAGCGTGAGGGTCGTGGGTTCGATTCCCAAAACAGACACTAATCTGTTACATCGCACCGAGCAATAAGGTTTATGTTACCCAGCTCGTGATAATTATTGTATAATTGTATTCAAATTAATAAATAAGTAAAGTAATAAAGTAATCCCCTAGTAAATCCAATAAAGACCACACTATTCCACTCTAAAACATAGACTGTTTTCCTGATCTGTAAAGTAATGGTATTTCGAAGATCTACTGCGATGATTGTTACAATCGATGCTTGGGTGCTCCATACATACATACATACGTACATACATAATTGGTCATTACAACCCTTCTGTCAGGATTACGACCTAGATTATCACACCACTTATGTTGAGTGTGTTAAATTTATACATGAGTGGTGAGATCTACTTCGTTAAAATCGATAAATTCCGAACGTTAGAGAGAAACTTTTTCATGGCAATTTTATTTACTTTCAGAATTTTTACCAGAAATCTGCTGAGTGGCAATCGCTGAAGAAATATTTTTTTCTATTTCGTTTCGTTGGAGATGTCGGACCCTGGTTTTTAACCATGGCCTCACCTCTAATAAGCCAACACACTATCTCCTTGACTACGTAGACTACCATTTCAAAGTTAAGGAGTTGCGATATTGAAGATACTCTATTGGTGGAAAGGCGCTCTTTTTAGTATGAGTAATTAAGTTTTCTTCAATATTTGTGGTCCATCCATGCACATCCGTAGTAACAGAATTGGTAGATTGTTAGGCATTCACCTCGCTGTTCAGACTTGTTAGTATGTGGGTTCTGGTCTATGACAAATACTGTTTTGATGATGAATAAAGGCTTTGTTGTCAATAAAGACGAGGATTTTTATGAGAGAGAGAGACTTTGTTGAATTACATCGCAATATTTCTTCAGAGATTTCTTCTCAGCAGATTTCAGGAAAAAGATAAAATTACCAAGAAAAGTTTCTCAAAAATTTGAATCGAGTTTAAACTGTAGATCCTGCCACTCATGGATAAAATTAACACACACACTACATAAGTGATGTGAGAAACTACGTCGTAATACTGACTAAAGGGTTGTATTGATCAAATATGTATGTATGTATGGATAAAATTATTTTTGAAAGTCTTTCAATTTAAAAGAGTCTAAATATGTTGACTGGGTTATACATTGTGTTGGAATTTGTTCTCTTTCAAACGTATAACATGTTTACATTAAAGTAACGGTTTAATGTTTAAAATATAATGAACTGAGATTAAATAGGAAGGAGATAGAGAGAGAGAACTAGAGATACAGTTTCTCCAGAATTGCTAAAGTTCTGGTTTGTTATTGTTTTTAAATATTTTTATGTAAACAAACATTCCGAAGGAGCAGGAAAATATTTTGTTGGTAATTGTAAGAGTGTTGCCATTGTTTCATTTTTATTTGCATAGAAAAATGCAGTTTTGTTTTAGGTTTTTGCATAATATTTTTTTTTTCTTCGATTATTTATTAATTTAATTTGATTTTTATTTCCGTTTTCCTTATTCACATAAAATTTTCTCGTGTAATTCATAAAAGTGTACGTACGTGTCGTTTCTTACCACAATTTCAAAATAAAACTTTTACCATTTTGTGCTGTTTTCTTTTTGTTATCGTTTTCGTTTTTTTTCTTTCAATTTTCCTTTTAATTTTAATAATAAATCGGCTTACGACACTTAAGCTCACACCATGAACTTCAACTTGATTTTATTTGCAGCTTTACTGGCATATCGTACTGGCCATAAAAATATTTTTTTTCGTTTTTTTTTACTGTTTAAACGTAAGAAGCCTTATAAAAATGAAATCTTTTTGAAATGTTATTATAACAACAACAACAACAACAACAACTGTAACAAAATAAAGAAAATAAAATAACTAAAAACTAAAAAAAAGTCTCAGTTACGGGCAAACACGACTTAACGACGACAAATTCTTCAAGAGAAAAAAAAACGACAAAAAATAACAAAAACTTTTAAACAAAGTTATTGGCTTAAAAGAAGAGAGAAAGGATACGTTCGTTTTAATTTTTTTTGAAATGTTAAGAAATTCAAATAGTTGAACAGAAAAACTTAATACTGAAATTAAAAGATAATTGAAGTTCTTCAAAGAAAATACTTCAAAGAAAATATTTACGTATGAAAGAGATTTTAAATTTGACCGTAAAATTTTATTAGAAAATGTATTCTATTCTATAATTTTAATAAAAAAGTCCTAGTTTTTTAGGTTCCTTGCAGAGATCAGCATCGTTTTTTCGCTACTCATAAGCACTCAAGAAATTTTGAATATAAGTGAGTGAACAATATTGAAACTTAACTACTCTGATTCATTCGTACCCACTATAACGTTGATTTATAAGCACAGGTTGCAATAAGTATGCGTACAACGTTGACATCAAACTCATGCCATTCGAAATATGTTTGATTCATAAGTCTACTCATTTAGATTCATAACTTTAGAAAAATGCTTATAATACTTATAAATGCTTCGAGTGACTCGAGCAGAGCAAACACGTAACCTTCTAGTGAGTATTTCAGTGTTCGTACGCGATTCATACTTATTATGTGATTCATGCACGTTGAGTTATGTAGAGTCGAAATGAATAACATCATACGTGTTGTTAAGTATGAATATGATGAGTCTTCCAGCTTTGAATATGAGAAGAGGTTCCATGATATTAAAATATGTATGAATGATTATAAGTATCAGAAATTATGATGTATGATTCGATTCTACTCATCTTTTTGAATACTCATTGCTGATCTCTGGTTCCTTGACAATGCAAAAATGATTCAATTTCGTTAGCTTTGTTTTGTTCTGTTTGGGAATTACTTAAAATATGTTCGAGGTATGTTCAAAAGTTTATTATTTATAGGCTGGCTGCCTTGATTCTTTGGAAAGGTAATGTTGCTTCTTGTTTATCTTCTGCTGATTGCTTTTATTCCTCTAATAATTTGCTCCACTCATGTTTGGGCTTATGAACGTAATTGAATAACAAATCTCTCATATGCTTCATTTGGGCATCACTGAGGTCACTATTTTTAACAAAAGATTTTTACAAAAATACGTATTTTTTGGGTGCCGCGATGGTCTAGTTAGTAGTGTACTGAACCTCAAATGCCGAGGTCGTGGGTTAGATTCCAACCAGAGACCCTGGGTGTTATGTGAAATAGAAAAAGAAAGTGAGAATTATTACAGAACAATTCGCGAGATAAAAAGTGATTACGGTTTTCCGCTGGTCATAAAAAAATATTTCAAAACAAAATTTGCGCATACTACCGGTCTTTCCTTTCTCCTATAACTACATACATACATGCATACATAATTGGCCATTACAACCCTTCAGTCAGGATCACGACCTAGTTTCTCACACCACTCATGTTGTGTGCGTTAATTTTATACGTGAATGGCGGGACCTACAGTTTAACGTCGTCATGGCAATTTTATTTCCTCTTAGAGTTTTTGCCAGTGAATAAATGACAACTAATTTGACAGAATAGCTTCAACAAAATAGCCGTTATCAACTGTCAAAGCTCGAAAAGCCCTGTTTGAAAGCCCAATAGTTAGTATTGGATTTTGGAAGCAGGACATAAATAATAATAAAAAATAATAACAAAACTAATAGAATTCGTTTAAAAATGCAAAACAAAAAATCCCTAAAAATTCTAAATTGTCCCCAAAATACGTTGTTTATTCCAATACAAAAAAATATTTTTTTTCTCCATTTTTTCCAACAAATCCCCAAAATTCTAAAATCTGATAACACTGCACCTACCAAAATACTACTACACTCTGAGAGAATGATAGAGGAAGAGAGAAAAAGAGAGTGAATTTTTACGAATCTATTAAGGAAGGACATCGTTATAAAATAGTAGACAAAAAACGAAACCGAAATGGAAAAAAGAATCAACAACAAACACAACTAAAAATTAAACCAATATTTGCAGAACAAGAGAAGGAGAGAGCATATACACTGTACTGTACCGTGTACAATTAAGGCAACTAACTACACACGTTCGTTCGAGTTCGAGCAGCATAGTTTTCTGATATCATTGTTGTTCTTGTAGCTGTCGTTCTTGTTTTATGCCTTTTATGTTGTTGTTATTGCTCGTAACAACACAACTATGAAAAAGCGAAAAAAAAGAATGAAATAAAAGGTAATTTGATACTTTCATAAAATACCCGCCACCCAACCATAAAACTCCACAAATGAAGGCAGTCAGGCAGCAGTACTACATGCATGCATGTATGGGGTAAACAAAGCGCAAAAAAGAGCAACAACAAGAATAAAAAACCCAAACAAAAAAAAAAACGAAAAAGCCGTTTAAAAAGAAGAGGCCTGAGTAGTGGTGTGTTGAACTATAAAAGCAAAACAAAACAAAACTAAACAAAAAGAGCAAACATTAAATAGCAGTACTGTAAAAGACTGCATTCATTGTGAGCAATGTTAATGCAGTATTTTAAGTAATTAAAAGCAGAAACATTGTTTATAAACGTAAGAAATATTTGCAAAATACAGTTGGGTATAGAATGAATTCTTTTCCTTTTTTTTCGGTTGTTAGTCTCTCGATTGCATTCACATTCACATTTTCATTATAATGAATGGTAGTTGTTGTTTACTTTTTGGGACAGCCACATACATATTTGCACATACATACATATACGCATGTGGAAACCATAGGCACCATTAATGCGTACGAGTAACTGAGTCAGAACTCTTAGTCAATGTCTCAAAGCAGCCAAATACTTTGTTAGACTGAAGAAAATATGAGAAAAAAAACGTTTGCTGGCTGCCAGAGAAGCCCTTATAAATGAAACGAAACATTAAAATGAGCACCACATCACTCGTACAAAGTATAAACAACGACGCCATGGCCTTATGGCTGGCATAGTATGTAGAAACAAAAAAGAAAGAAAAAAAAAACAACAACAATTCCAAAAATATTTTTCAAAATTTCTGTTTCTTTTTTATAACAAAAAAATGTTTTGAGTTCTTGATGACAAATTATTTGAAAATGGCAAAAAAAAATTGGGAAAGAAAATATTTTTTGAAAATAATTATTTTTGACTGAGATTTTTAAGTGCAGCATTTGTGTCAAATTTTGTTTTTGTGCTTTAAAATATGGAGGAATTTTAGATTCAATTAAAGAACCACAGCAGAGTTGGCAATGCGAACAAAAGATGTAAAATATTTAACGGGTCCTCTTAACGAAATTTCCTGAAGTAGCACATGCAAAATGATGGAACCTCTGGATGACATTTCTAGCTCGAGACATTTCAGCGATCTTAGCCGATATATATTGGGTGGAAGACCATCTTCGCATTGGGACAATGGCATGGATATGTTGTGTCTTTTCGAAGATTACGTGGGTATCGTGTAGAATACTGCACATCACCCGCATTTTAATTGCCCTGGAATGGATCTTGCCTGCCTGAATAGGTAGGAATCACAATTCAAAATCACTTAGGCGGTAGCTGCCTGCTCTTTATAAACTGGAGTATCAATCCTAAAAATGTAATCAAACCGACTCCAGTCTACGGGCAACGATCAGAGTAAAATCATCGAATCTCTGGTTTGAGAGTAATGGCGACCATGTTAACGGGTGCTCTTAGAACTTCATCTTAGGGATTGTTGATTATCCTTAATGAAACAAAAATCAATTGAATTCCTTCCTGTACAGAGGTGCAAACAAGCGGTCTCACATAAACTTCATTCATTTACATAAGAAGGATGGATAATAAACCCCCATTTGCAGAGAGACCAGACAGATGAGACGCAATATGGATAAGAACAGACCTGCAGATTCCGTTAAGCATGACCAGATTTCGTCTTAGGAATCTTGTAGCAGTTATAAACAGACACTGGCTTCTGTGTGCACACGCCCCGTGACTAGGAAAACCTCATAACAACTTCTACAAAAGTTGTAACGAAGAGGGAATAATTGTTGTTTGTTGGCAAAACGTGCCTAGCTAAAGATGATTTGAATAAAATGCACAGCTTCATAAAACTTTCAGAATGTCTGAGAGGTGCTAGTCAGGAGTTGCAATTGTATGACGGAATATCAAATACCGGTGTTCCAAAGTAGGCTTATAGGCCCTAAGTAAGCTCTGCCCATTGAAGCGGTTGTCGATACAACCTGAACTAATCTACAGCAGCGGGGAATATTTATTTACGATCCTATTGCATGTGTATTCATTCACTTCATTTCAGAGAATGTCTGCTTTTGTAACAGCTATGTCCGGCTCGTATCCGACGGAATAATATTCGGATGTCACTGAGTTTACGCTGAAAGTCTTTAACAAATTCAATTCATCGACCACAAAAATGCAAGTCAGTGACCAAAAAATGCAAGTCACCGACCGAAAAATGCAAGTCATCCAACCAAAAAATTTAAGTCATCGTCCAAAAAATGCAAGTCAGCGACCAAAAAATTGCAACTTATCGATCCAAAAAATGCAAGTCATTCAACCCAAAAATGCAAGTCATCGACCATAAAATTGCAAGTTATTGACCAAAATCTGCAAGTTATCAACACAAGAAACGAAAGATATCCACCAAAAAAGCAAGTCATCTACAAAAAGACTGCAATGCGACAATTTTGTCCGATTTATGTAGAAAAAGGTTAGGTGCTCAACTGAAAAAAATAATTAGCTTCGTCGCCTTTATCTCCCAAGTAACGTCCGACCATAAGGTAACATGTTTTGGAATCCTTGATACCATGGCTATCAAGCCCAATAGGTCCATTTCCCTTTTTATCCGATTTAGTCCCATTTATATAAAGCACATTCTTAAATTTGATCGAATTTTACACCATTTGGTAAAAATTCTTATATTTACAACTCTTATCTGCAATAAGCTGATTTTTATTTTCAAATTTAAAAAAAAATTTTTTTTTGTAAAATTCAAAGTCTTCTTCCGTTTACTTTTTCTTCAATTTGTCTCTATTTTTTGATGATATCAGATTTTCTACATTCCCTTTTTAAATTTTTTAACTACGTTAACTTAACAGTCTCTGTTAAGACAATATTCACTGTAAAAAAGAATATAACTTCCGTAGCAAATTCTGCCAATAAGATTTAAAAGAAAAATATTATTTAAATTATTATTAATTTTTCTTTTTGTAACAGATTTTCCTAACTTTTCTTTCAGTGTGAACCCGATTTTTTCTTTTCTTTACTAATAATCGTATATTGTACGCTTTAAATACCCCACAAAAAGTCCCGGCTTAAAAGTTATACGAAAAAAAATGTGTTTGCATATGCGAATATAAATTGCTTCTCACAAAACGATTTTCAAGACACATTTTTTAAGTCACCAGACATACTGACGCAGTCATTTTGACTACTAACAGCAGACTATGCTGGATTCATAAGCATTTAAATGTTATTGTATGGATTTGCTGTCCTAAATAACCCAACAAACCGAATTATAAACAAAAGAAACTGAAAAAAACCTTATTTAACTGATGCTGGAAATATTCTTTGCTTTGCTAATAAGAAAGTGACAACTTTGCACTTTTATTTTATGTGTTAACAACACACACACACACACACACTTCATTAGTACTATGAGAGGCCTTCAAAGCCTCTCTGAATAATAAAAAACAAAAAAGTAAACAAAGTGAGCAACAGTGGAGGAATTTATTGATTGTTTACATATGTACTTATTGGGTGGCAGGAAAAGCTCCATTTTTTTTGCTCTTGTTTAAGATCATGGATAATTGTAAATTCGCAGACAATCATAAGACACATACTCGTGCACACTTAATAATTTGCATTTCATGCAAAACAACCAACACTATCTACTACCACCACCACCACAGTCACTGCAAATGTAACGTATGAGAGTAGTCGTCGTAGTAAACAGCCCGATGATCTTTAACAGATTACGAGTAGATGACTCGTATGACTCACATGCATATATGTTCGTGTTTTTAAGGAAATTTAAAACAATAACAATTCACTGTACAAGAGTAAATAGAAGCAGCAGCAAAGTTTTTATAAACTCGTATGGTTAACTGTGAGAAAAGTTCTTTGTTGTTGCTTTAATCGTCTCATTTCAGTTTTTATTTTTTTGTGTTTATTTTTTATTTTCTCATTCAATTTGGTTGAATATTGAAAACAAAAATACTAGAGTATGGAAATTTAGAAATTTTAGATACTATTAGGCAGACAGACAAGTGCCTGTCTGGGTAATAGACTTTAATTACTGTGACTATTATTACATGTTAATTAACCATTTCAGCTTGAGTGCATGTGTATAGATGTGTAAGTGTGGTGTAATAAATTTATTGTCAGTTTAGAAATGGAGAAATTTTTTTTAATTAATGCCCATCATTCAGAGCAATAAGTGTGTCAACTATGCATAAAAATAAAGCATTTAAATACTGACAGCTTTTCTCTATCAAAATAAGTTTTGCAACATCGGAAAAATTGTCTGAGTTTTTCAAGGAAAATTAATTTAAAAAAAAATAAATATCCGTCCAATATACATACATATTTACAGTGACTCAAATTTATGCTGGGACAAGTAAGATAAACTAAAAAAAAAACTTTAACTGCAGTTTTACAACTAATGTTTTGAAAAATTTTAAATCTTCTTCTTATATATAAAATGAATGTGTGTTTATTTGCTTGTGGGTTTGTTTGAAGTCTATAGGCGGCTAAATGGCTGGACCGATTTTCTTGAAAGGCTACTTTTTATTTTAAAATTTCAAGTAGGCGAGGTGCCACGCCCACATACTCATATAAAAATTAATGTTTGTTTGTATGTACCTTATAGAATTGTAAACTATGCATTTGATCATGATATGATCTTTGCCAAGTTGTTGCGCATGAGTCGGGGAAGGTTTCTAAGTTAGTATGACCAATTTCCGACAGGTGGCGGCAGTGAAAATACTCCAAATGAATTAAATCGTAAACTGTGTATTCTTTAACATGAGTCGACGGAGGTTGGTGCGATTAATTTCCGATGGATGGCGTCACTGAAAATTATTCAAAATGAATGACAAGCAATTTGTTGACCTACACCCCAAACACGGAAGAAAAGAGCACTACGAGCCTCAGAATCACACGAGCATTGAGACTGGAAAATCTTCGAGTATATGCCGCTGAGACCCGTTCGCTAGAACCACTTGAACAACGAGAAGTGAGTTTAGAAACTGATCGAATGCGTACTACTCACGCCCGTTCATCTGAATCATCAGGACAACGGGAAACAAAATCAATAAAATGATTCAAAATTAATTGGACATTTGTGTAATGACTTTCCTTAAAATTTATTTTTGTTGGTGGCGCAGTAACACGCGCAGGCTACAGCTAGTTTTATTATAAAAATAGCAACATTGTAGCAACAAACATTATGGCAAAGTAAAAAAGTAACAACATATGTACATACATATGTACATAATTGGTCATTACAACCCTCTTATGTGGTGTATGTTAATTTTATCCACGAGTGGCGGGACTCGACTCCGAACGACATATTTTTGAGAAACTTTTCATAGCAATTTTATTTACTCTCAGAGTTTTCGTCAGAAATCTACTGAGAGGAAGCAGAAAAAGAAATATATCTTCATATTTCGTTTTGTTGAAGATGTCTGACCTGGGGTTTGAACCGTGGCCTAATGTCTAATAAGTCAACACATTACGTACTAGGCTGCGGTGACTGCACAAAAAGTGACAAGCAAACGAAAAATTTTTTTCAGACTTGGAAAGACAATATCGACGATATGTGTTGTTTTATTTTTAAGACATTACATAACATAATTGGTCATTACAACCCTTTAGTCAGGATTATGACCTAGTTTCTGACACCACTTATGCTGCGTGTGTTTTTTTATACATGAGTTGCGGGACCTACAGTTTAAAGTCGACTCCGAACGACAGATTTTTTGAGAAGCTTTTCACGGCAGTTTTTTTACTCTCAGGGTTTTTGCCAGAAATCTGCTGAGAGGAAGTCGTCGAAGAAATATTTTTTTCATATTTCGTTTAGTTGGAGATGCTTGACCGGGGGTTTGAACCGAGGCCTCACGTCTAATAAGCCAACACACTACCTACTAGACCACGGCGACTAGATATTGCGAACTCAAAATGATCATAGAAGACAGTAATTTTGTTTAAAATGGCAGACATTGTTTGGTTTTTATTTTTTAAATATGATTTCCGGAATATATTCACGACTACTATTTACTGCTTTTTCCAATAAATTTCGCCGCATGGCGTCAATGAAAGCTTAAATATTGGCTTGAAATTCTTCAAGAGTTACTAATTCGCTGACATAAATCAGTGACTTAACCCAGGCCTATAAATAGTAATTTAAAAGCAGTAAATAAATCGATTTGTGGGAAGAAAGTTTTTAAAAAATTGCTAAACGCACTGTTTGGCAAATTGAGCCGTCTTGTTGGAATCAAATGCCGTCGATGATTAGCTGATTAGTTTATGGAAATAAAAATTTAGTTAGCAGGCTTCCTAATGCCTAGCTATTCACTTCAAACGCAGCTCTTTACTCGTATCAAGAGATGATGCCAACATATTCAATAAAAGGTTGAGGCAATCTTGTCTATTGACGTAGACATTTAACCAGAAGTAAACTTCATCACAGAACTCAATTCTTTGATATAAAATGCTCATCATCGGCCAGTTTCAAATGAACACAATCAGCAAAAATTTAAATACGAACAGTATTTTCTAAGCCAAGATCCTAAAATAAAATTTTCCGCTTAATCGAAGGTTGGTAATGTGGCTAAACGATACTTTGTTGTTTTCTTAGGACTTTACGCCACAGTATCAGTATTCTTGTCTTATTAATGGTTTTGAATCGCAAAGAGTCAGATTAGTGTTGTTGGAAAACGATCAATTGCTATGACGAATTGCTATGCCGATCATGTTGATCGTAACATGTACAAAGTGGGTGCTCTAGGAAGTTCACGAATAGATTTTTTTCAGTGTAAATTCCTACAATTTGGAAAGGATGTTCTGTCGCTAAAGGATTCACGATGACTTCTAATAACTTACTGAACAGAAATGTCAGTGACATTCTCAGCTGTTAAACCGTAGTCATCGATTAACTTATCGATAGTGCGATAAGTTAAAACAAAACCTCTAATCTCACTTGAGGAAAAGTTCCATTGAGAAACTGTCAGAGATATGTTGAAAAAGTATAGTTTTAATGGCCGACTAAGTTAAAAACAAGGCTGGAGAATACTAGTGGAACTAAGCTCAGATTCTGAATGGCGCTCACCCAAGAACTATAATAAATGTCACTGAAGACCAATAAATTCAGATTGCTGGGGTAGCAACAGCCTCCAAACAAGTTTTAAAAAAGGATTTTATAACCCCTGTAATGCTTTGAAGTTCCCGTAATCTAGTAGATAGTGTGTTGGCTTCTTAAACGTGAGGCCACGGTTAAAACCCCAGGTGAGACATCTCCAACAAAACGAAATACGAAAAAATATTTCTTAGGCGACTTCCTCTCAGCAGTCTTCTGGCAAAAATTCTTGGAGTTAAATAAAATTGCCATAAAACGTTTCTTAAAAATCTGTCATTCGGACTCGACTTTAAACTGTAGGTCCCGCCACTCCTGTCTGAAATTAACACGCCTAACATAAGTGATGTGAGAAGCTAGGTCGTAATTCTGACTGAAGCATTATAATAACAGATTATGTATGTATGTATGTATTTGATGTATAGACATGTACTGTACGAAGCCCCGAGATATTTGTTTAGTCTTTTCCTACCACAATAAAATAAGCCTGGGTGCCCTGGTAGTCTAATGGGTAGTGTGCTAGACTATTAGCGTGAGGATCGTGGGTTCGATTCCCACCAGAGACTCTGGTCTATGACACTACACCGAGCATATGGTCAAGTTACTCCGCTCATATGTAATTAGAATATAATTGTATTGTAATTAATATATAAATAATAATAAAATAAGCCTATGCAGTGTTGCAAATTGGTTTTTCTGAATTGCTTCTGGATTTTATGCGAGCAATGCTTTACGTTGTTACAAATACAGTCAACCCTCCTATAACGCGGTGAGTGCGTGCCGCGTTGTATGGAAACCGCGCTATATGAAACTCGAATTTAACCATACAAACCAGGCTAATTCGTAGCGCGTTCTATGGAAACCGTCTATCGCGTTGTATGGAAACCGCGCTATAAGAAACTCGGAATTTGTACAAATCACATCATTCGTACCGCGTTATACGGAAGCCAAGACAAGATAAATTATAAATTATTTTTATTGAATTATGTACTGTGAAAGAGCTCTGTGATGACTGAAATCGATGTTGAAGACGGCTATGAGATAAGTTGGCATGTTTATATAAACATGTTGTTTACATATCTCGTCTGTGCTTTTGCGTCGAAAATAAAACTGATATTAAACCCTCTTACAATATCTAGGTACTAGCGTAATTCACAGGCTGTGCGGAAGGAACGTATGGGATGTTGTTGAAGGGAAACCGCGCAGTAAGAGTACCGCGTTATATGACTGTCGCAATTTCAGTTCCGCGTTATGTGGAAACCGCGTTATATGGAAACCGCGTTCTCAGAGTACCGCGTTATAGGAGGGTTATCGCAATTTCAGCCCCGCGTTATATGACTACTTCACTAAACCTTGTTCAAGGGTTTGATACAGAAATTTTTTTCTTCTAACTTGAATTCCTCAAAAGGTTTTCAATTCAATTCTAAATATTCCAGAAAATAATAAAAATTCGCATTATTCTCGAAAAAAGATCGATTAAAATTCTTTAAATTCTTTAAAACAATTTTTCAAATTTAATTAACTAAGTATTGAATGAAGCAGACCCTTTTCAATTGTACGTACAATAGTTTACCTAAAATTCTAATGAATTAAATTGTATTTTATATTTTCCCCCCTAATTTTTATGGGTTTTTAATTTTTATTACTTCTAACCAAAGCAGCATTAAAAATAGTTATTCAATGTGTTCTTTTTTATTTTAATTTTGTTTTTAGATTCCCAATAAAACACCTGACAAATCAAAACAAACCAATAAAACCTTTAATCTAGAAAATCTCTCTCACTGCACACTCGCTCTGTAACTGTGTTAAACAGATGAATAAAACACTGAACACTAAACACTGAACATACACACCATTAAAGATGGTTTAAAAAGATAAACAAACAAAAACACAAGAGAAAAGGGTCTGTTGTAACATCGTAACGATGTTGTTGTCCGAGTTGTTAGTTGAACACATCAAAACATAAAAGGAAATAAAAAAACAAAACAGAATATATTCCTATACACTATAAAAATATAATTGTTGTTGGTGTTGGTGTTGCTGTTATTGGTTGGAAAGTGTCATTGGAACATGTTTAAAACATAAATTTCAATTAAAACTATGTTACAACAAAAACAACAGCAACAAGAGTCAAGCAGGCCAGGCCAGACCATATAGAAATAAGGTGGACGAACAAATTTAAAATTGATTTAATAGTTTTGATTAATTTTTTTTATTTGTTTTATAACGAATAGAAAAAATGTTTAATTAATTAATAATTAAAACGCTTTTTAATTTAAATAAAATATACGGCTTTTAAGTTGGGTTACAATGTGGTGTGACAGTTTTTCATTGACATTAACACAGTAAACGCATGTCAAATGGTGCTAAACAAACTCGTAAGCATCCAAGCGTTCATAAGAAATTAAAAAATCGTAAATTAGGCCATTAAATGTTGTTAAAATTAATTTTAAAATCTTATAATAAAAATAAAAAAAGATTTAAAAACTATTTGAAGATGAGATTATTCACGCCATAACAAATGCTAACAACGTCCATAATAGTTGGAAAAACAAACAGGATTATAAATTCTCTTCTAGGTAAAGAAGCGATAAAAATATGATCACAAGAGGCATTTCTTAGATCAGTGCGATGTCACCACTGTGGTGAAATTAACTCCCATTTAAAATGGTTATTCAAAGACAAACAGTTCATAGCATACGCTGAGAACGTTGTATATATGTCTATGAATGGTTGTTCAGTATAAAAAAAAAGATTCGCGGCATGTGACAATGTCAAAAAGGGAAGGTAAGGTTTACCATACCACCATGCATAGGATGTAAATATTTTCAAATTATTCAATTTTTATTAAAATTCAAGTTGCGCGATAAATAAACCAGTACGTCGGCTTATGTCGATTAAGAGATGGGCTCGTGTCATATATGGAAGATTTTGCGTAGGATTCTCGGTATGAAATCATACTAAATATAGCTGCTGTAGGAATTGAAGCAAGGTCACGTAGCACAATTTCGTTTGTGAAGTGAACGGGCCTTGAAGTTCTCAGTAAATAGGTTAACAAACCGAATTATCGAATTTGTATGAAAGGTATCGTGCAATATTTATCGGCTTTTTTCCACCAAAATTAATGATTTGGTTTACATATGGTTTCAACAAGACAGTGCCACATGCCGTACGGCATACGATGCTGAAAAGCGAGTTAGATGAGCAGGCGACTCTTGACTATTTGTTGTGGGTACCGTGGATAACCCACGCTAGTTATTATTATTATATTAGGTTTTAGGTTAAAGGACATGTACTTGCCAATTGAAACAAGTACAGTACCCGGAGGTCCAGTTGACCCATTGCAAAACGTCCTAAAGGGGAGAGGATAATAAGAGAGATAGGGAAAAAGGAGAGGAAGTAGGAAAGGGAAAATAAGGAAGCAGAGAAATTACACAGACTAACAAAACACACAAGAGAGCTACTGAAGCCCTAGCACTTCTTAACCAGCTCAAACTAATAATGAATCTATGTAAGCCATAATGTCGGCTCTCGACACAGAATTCAAACCCTCAAAGAAGCCCCTGCCAAGGGTCTCCAACCTCAAACTACTAAGGGCTGGACAGTTACAGAGGAGGTGTTCGATAGTATCCAACTCCTCTTCATGGGCCTTATCCAAGCCTAGCAGGCAACCTGTTCTTACTACTACTTACTATAGCAGGCCATAGACACCTAGAAACATAACAATCCGTTCCATTCCCCCAACGCCTCTGCTCTTCTCCCCTGACCCATCCATTGATGAGCCCGTAGACGTGGTAGATTGGGGGATCAGGACCAACTATCACATCGCCTTCAGAAAGTGAAATTAATCTAGCGAGAGCATCCGCCGTCTCATTACCGAGTATTCCGTTATGACGCGGAACCCAGCATAGACGGATTCGGTCTGGTCCAAAAGTCATTAACGAAAGCTTGCACTCGCGTACGAGCCTTGATTTGCACCAGACCGACGCAATGGCCCTTAAGGCAGCCGGACTGTCAACGAAGATCGTATAAGATACACCGAATCCGATTATTATTATATTATAACCATAAAAGGAAGGTTTGATTGCCTTAAGGCTATTACAGTAAGCCTAATGGGCTCATATTGCTTGCGATTTTTCTCTCAGTGTGTAGATTTTTTTTTGCAACACCACTTTTGCTGTGTTCTTCAGTGAGTATGTCTGTGTTCCTATTTTTTCTGGTTTGTTTCTCTTTTTTTTTGCTACAAATTTTATTACAAATTGTTTTGGGTGCGCTTAAATGTTTCTTTACTTGTCGTTTATGTTCTTCGTTTTTTTCATTTTTTGCTTTCATTTGAAACGATTTTTATCTTGTAGAGACTGTTTTTTTATGGCATTCCCTGATTCTTTGATTCGCCATAAAGAAGAAGGTGTTGGAATTTTATGGCCGGTAAATTCAATTGTTTGAATTCAATAAGAATCCACGTTGTGGTGTGAGGAATGCTAATTTGAATGGATATTTAAAGTTAAAATTCATGGACAATTACAAATATTAAGAGGATTAAAAATATACCATAAAACGTTTAATTTGGAATCGATTTTTTGTATAAAATTTGTTAAATTTTAAAAACTCAATAGATTTTTGCCAATTTCAACCAAAAAATATTTGAAATAATTTTGTCGCGCATAAAGTTTTTTGCCGAAGGAAAAAATAATCATATAATCACATAATCAAAGCTTCTCTAATCAGTATGAGCCTTATATTTCTAAGCATTCTCTAAAAATTGTTTTACTCTCTCCGTACTGTAAAATTTGAATAGATTGCTCGAGATGTTAGGTAGGGAGATAGATAGAGGTGGCTGTCCATCCAAGAGAATTGGATGAACATACTTACAGTGAGGTGCACAAATAAGTACATGTTTGTACTTTGGACGCTTTTATTGAATAAAACTAAAAGTAATAAAGAAAACTTCAAAAGTTTTTTGTCATTTATTTAGCATTTAGTGATTAACAAAATAATATAAAATTTAAAACAGAAATCATCAAGCCCTAAGAAAAAACAAACAAAGCAAAATCAACTCGAATGTACTCAATTTTGCACGTCTCCATTTTATGATATGTTTGCAAAAACGAAATCAAAAACTATCGTTATTTTTTCATGTCTTTGCACTACTTTGACTTTTTTAAGAAAATATTAATTTAATATTAATTACTTAATCTCGTTGAGCGAACATTTTTTGCAACTTATCGAACAAAAATCAATTTCTATTAAAAATGAAGGAACTCTCGAAATTAACTGAAGATAGTATTGTAGCTTTGACTGGAAGTGGCTATTCTACCAGGGAAATTTCTAAACAACTTGAAGTTAGTTAGTCAGTAGTCATCAGAGATCGTAAAAACTACAAACTAATGAACATGCTCGTGTAATGGTAACAAAAATGAAAAGTGAAAAATTTTTAACACCAAAAGGAGCTTCTTTGGCAATCGGGAGAACCGTTAGTCGATGGACGGCAAGTAGAGTTCTAAAATATATTGGCTATACCTCAGTAGTCAAAAAGAAAAAACTTCCATTTCAGGCTAAAAATTTAAAGGCACGGTTAAAGTTTGCCAGAGAACACAGAAATTTGACAGTGGATGACTGGAAACATGTGACTTGGTCAGACGAATCAAAATTCAATCGCTTTCAGTCCGATGGTAAGCAATATTGTTGGCGCCGCCATGGGGAAAGAATTCAAAGACACCATGTTAAGGAAACGGTGAAACACGGTGGAGGAAATGTCATGGTACGGGGTTGCTTTACGTGGCGGCACCTCGGACCACTGCAAAGAATCAATAATATTATGAATTTGAGAATTTTGCAGACCCATTTTCCCGATTTTTTCGACAAGAGCGCTTTTCCTGCGCAAGAAGTACTTTTCCAGTAGGATGGTGACCCAAACATACCTCCAAAATCGTGAAAGAATGGCTTAGTGAGCAAATGCACAAAGTCCCGACCTCAATCCGATTGAGAATTTGTGATCAATCGCGAAGAGACGGTTGGGACAGTACTGATCAGCTCCAACCTATTTAGATGAGCTTTGGCAACGGATTCATCAGGAATGGACAAATATTCCGAAAGAAATTATAGAGAATTTGGGGGAGAGCATGCCGTCGCGTAAACGAGGTTTTACATAACAATGGTCTTTGGACTATATATTAAAAATATTCCCTAAATTTTGGAATGGTGCAAAATTGAGTACATCCGAGTTATTTCCCTCTTGATTGTTTTTTTTTAGAATTTTATTTTAGTTTTGAAATTTATATTATTTTGTTAAGCATTAAATACGTTTACCAACGAACCCACGCACAATTATGCAGCCTCATAATAAGACTACCATAGATTGCACCATCATACTTGTATACCAATTCGAAGCCATGCATTTGGAAATGACTTCCCTCTTGATTCGAGAGCGGAGACTATCTAAACTTCTCTTTCACAATGGTTAAGAGTGCAACGCCACACCGAGCTTGAGCTCTCCCCGCGATTTGTGTATAAACCACAGCCACCACGTTGCTCGCATAAGGCGGCCTCACTGTAGTCAGGCAGAGACGAGTCTCTGGGACTCCCGGCACCCATGGTATCAGAATTAAGCCGCCGGTCATGCTTCACAGTCCAGTCTACTACCAGTTGAAATTATCAAATTATGCCTTTTGAACCTCTGTTTTTACACGTGTAATTAAATGTAAACAATTAATGCCACACGTATGTGATACTACAGTGCTGTTGTAAATAATCCAATATTTTATTAATATTTAGTATTTTAACCAATTTTCTTTCTAAATTCAATTTGTTTTTTTTTTCTTGTCAAAAAATTATTTCCTGTTGAATAGTTCCCTTAAACTGCACTGTCTTTCTACAGCATTGAACTTCAGTTTTTTGAAACATGGCCACCCACTTGGTTTTTTTTCATTCCGTTTTATTTAATAACAAAAGAGAGAGAGTGAGAGAGAGAAAGAAACAGAAACAGTTTCTAAATACTTATTTAAATTTAATTTAATGTGACACAAATAAGTTTTTCAACTTAATTTCTTAAATTTTTATTGTTTATTGTTGTTGTCTGAGAGCAGAACTGAGTAGAGTAGAGCAGAACAGAGTTGAATATATTTTGTACGGCTTTTGCTTTAAAAATAAAACCTAAATTGTTATTGTTGTTGTTGTGTTTTTGTTTCTGTATGACATACTTGTCACTCCATGGCTCAGGCCAAAGTTGTCCTTGGATTTTTTGGTGTGGAACATTTATTCAGATTATGATTTTTTAAGGCTTTTTTTCATTCTTCTTATTCTCATATTTTTTTTTTTTGTATGCAAACAACAAGTTGTTGTTGTTGGAAAACTCGGTATTAAACCAACAGTTTCTGTTTTTAGAGGAGAGGGGTCTCTACTGAAAAAGGTCTCTTCTTCTTCGTCACCATCATCATCATCGTCATCGTCATCGCTATTGATTATCTTTTATCATTTTTGTTGTTGTTTTTGTTTAATTTGCTGTTGTTGGCTGGCTTGTTGTAACTTGATATCTTTGTTTGTATATCTCCTTGCTCCTCTCTCTCTCTCTCTCTTTCTCATTGTCTACACTTTTATTTTATACGGTTTTTGCTTTTGTTTTTGTTTATATTTGTATTCTACGTATTCCAATAATATTTTTAAAAAGTAAAATTCCTTGAAAAATTAAAGAACAACAACAATAACGAAAAAATACTCCACAACTTCATTTCAAAAAATATTCGTAAACAAGCGAAAGAAAACAGAAAATCGATAAGGAATTATTAGTATTTTTTTTGGGCCTAATGAGTCGATCAAAAAGGGTATGCGGTTACTAAGAAAATGATTTTCATAAAAATAATGAATTTTTTATAATGAAATCGTACGTTCGTATTTTTCTCATAATAAAACTTAAATTCTTTATAATTTTATTATTTTTCTTTTAAATTAAATTCAGTTGAAGCTATTGTTTACACCATGTACTGCCATATTTACGTTATCGAGCAGAGTTACCAACTCTTTCTTAATAATTATTTTCTGCTTAACACGTTCACGCCGGCCCTGTAATTCATGCTTGTCGCCCACTGGCGGCTGCACTTAGTGCTTTTAGCTCTATCGGACGGCAGCTATTATGCAGCATAGATAATCCAACGATAGAACGGTATCGTGTAAAGTTTTGTGTGAATTTTGTTGCGAATTCGTCTCATTCTCACTAAATATTCTGAATTTTTACCGTGAAAATAAAACAGAACTCAATTATTACGTTAGTAATTATAATTGTTATTAAAAATAAGTGCTTTTAATAGAGCCTGACTCTCAAGAATTCTTTTTTGACAGTAGAATTTAACACTTCTAAATATTTGGTGCTACGTACCGTCTAATAGCATAATTAAATGCGTACCACCGGTAGCACACGTCACCCGATGTGGCAGTCTAGCGCGGGCCACCGGTGGTATGCGCCGCCAGATGAGACTGTCTAGTGTGGGCCACTGGTGGTATGCGCTGCCCGATAAGGCAGTCTAATGTGGGCCACCAATGGTACGCGCCGGCGTGAAAGTGTTAAGCTTGTTTGCTATACTGATCATTGGTGCTTAACTTTGAGTAAGAAAATTCCTTGGCTTTTTGGCTACGAGCTTATGCTCTAATACGTCGAGTTCAGAGTTCATATTCCTGTTATACAGGCTTCAGTTTCCCTTTTTCCGTAATAATTTTTCCTTGCAGGTCTATAATGACCACTCTTTCCCCATAGCGATAGTGATTTGCTTAAGCTGCGAATCTAAATCGATATCCACAGTTGGTGGACTTTCTTTATCAAGGACATATGCAAAAAGTAGCTCCAGGCCGAAGTTTCCACAATCTAGAAGGCTGCCAATTGGCTACGTTACTATAGAGTATACGGAGGAAGATATTCGAATGCTAAGAAGTCCTTAAGTCTCTGGATTGTGTTTGTAACACTTCAATTTTTGGAATGATAAGACATTAAAATGTTACCCTTGCCTGGGCAAATGGCTATACAGGAAATAAGGGGAACCGGGCTAATAGACTCGATAAGGCAGGCGATCAGTTGGTATACACGGACATTAATTATATGATTGGTGTGGAATACTTTTACTGCTCACTTAAAACTGACCAAACAATGACCTTTTCGGCATGTTTTGGACACTATTGGATCGCATGCCAGTCTAAACAGTGATTCTTTCGGCATACATTGGGTATTTGTCCCATAATCGACAATTTTGTTTGTTCATATACCCATATGCCCACATCTGAAAATGAGTCTCATCGCTGAAAATGGTTTTTCGTTGAAAATAAGGGTCAGTTTTCAACTGCAACAGACTCCATTTAGCGAGCATATGCCGTTGCCTTTGGTTCCAAGGTACGGTGAATTGTGTAAGAGTGCAGGACCAAGTTGTGGTCTGCGTCAGGCTGAGTTTTTGTGAGCAACACGAAATCGATTGTCTCCCAGAGGACACGAATTTATCACCCATATTGAAATTAGAGTCTCGTTAGGACGATTATAAAACCATTTTATTAATTTGCACGTGTTGTTGAATGCTACATCCGTACATGGCGATTTGGCAAAACAGGGGGCTAATTCGGCCAGTCGTATACGAACGAATTTTTACTCGAACGTGCGAGTTTTTTTAGTTTTGGGATTCTCTTATTCGGTATCGAGTAAAGTATATCGAAATTTCTAATGATGGCATTCGATAACGTGTGATCATTCGAATGCCACCTTGCGAGTTTTTACCCGTAAGCACTAAAGCTTTCGAATTAACGTTTTTCTGCTGTAAAAAACAATATAAAAAATGTGAGCAACAAATTTATAATAATTTATGAATAAAAAATTAATTCCAGTATTTGTAGCTCAAAACTTTCAAAAATTAATTACACCTAGAAGAAAATTTCATGGTTAAGCATTCAGAATTGGCAAAGAGTATATACCAAATACTACTCAGGGAAAGGCAAGAGCTAATTAGCTATGGGAACAGCTCACAGCTAAGTACAATGCTTCCGGCCCACCAATCAAAGATGTAAAAATGTGGCGCAAGGTAGTTTAACAAACTCTTGTTTAATTTAAAATTCAGTTGAGGGTCTAGAAAATGTCTAAACTTTTGGGTCTTCAAAAAGATCAGAAGGCAGCCCAAAAGAGAATTGCGGTAAAGAAAATGTTACCCCAACAACTTCACCAAAAAATAGTATTTCTGTCGTATCTCCCTGCTGTTTATCGGATTATGAAGAAAACAAAATGGAACCTACCATGTCTTCTTTTATAGAATTTAAAGATGATACTGCAGAAGAAACTTCTGCCTCAGCTAATAATAAAGTAAAACCAAAATATATTATCCATACGAAATATTACAATTTTAATAAAACTTTTCTTCCTTGGATTAATTAAATTTCTTTTATTTTTGTAAGAAAACATATGTTTTTTGTTTACAATTTTTGCATTTTCGTCAATGCTGTAAAACGAAATAATTAACTCGTACCTAAGCAACAAATCGATTCGTTTCGTATCGAGTAACAACATCAGAAAATTTCTCGCTATCGAAATTATTTTCTATTCGAACTCAATTTCAAGCACGACTGCGAGAATTAGACCCCAGAATGAATAAATGACAATTAATTTGACAGATGTGGCTTCAACAAGATGACCATTATTAACTGTCAAAGATTGAAAGTCTGTGATGAAAGTCCCAATAGAATACGCCGGACAGCAGTAGATTTAGACTACATGTGCATATCTTAGTGCAGTATAATCATAAGATTATTTGCTTTGATCAGATATCACAGATGCGGCTGGTGGATAAGACATTATCTGTAAACATAGAAAGGTTCCTGGTACTTCGGTATGTTTTGCTCTATTTTCTGTTGATTTTTGTATTGTGTGGAGGCAATTTTAACATACGTCAAAGTACTCATTGTATCAAACTCAACACCACTAACGGATCATGAAAAGAGGGCTACACTGGGTAACACAATGGAAAATATGGGCTATCGAGTAAACTTGCCTGCGAACGGCAAGCTACCCGCTAACCTAAGTATGGATGGAGAAGAGTACTACTAGACACCAAATAGTATAACAACTGGCGAATAAAAATGACAAATAAAAATTCAAAGAGAAGCTTAAGTTCTTGATTTCACTTGTATGAGAGCATATTTGTCAATTTCGATTGCCTTTTTATTTTTTTACCACTATTCCGTACAAAATATTGCAGGAGATAAAGATATTTGCTTGATAAGATACCCAAAATACAAGATAACAACAATATGATAAGAATTTTCAAAGAAATTTAAATTGATTCTTAAAGATGTCCTTTAAAATTATTGAATGACTTTTTAAGATTTTAAAAGGAATTGTCAACATGCAACAATGTAAACAATAGACAGTGTTGCCTTAATTGGTATGCAAATAAAAATGCATCATCAATGATTTTATTTCATACTCAGTTTCTCTCTCTCTCTCTCGCTCCTTCTTTGCAAAGAGAATCCACTTTTCAAGTGTTTACTTGTGTTTATTAAGGTTGTGTGTGAAGACAAAAACAAATGGCGCTTATTTTTGGAAATTGACTTTTACGAAAATAAATACAAACATGCATAAGTTTGGCTATGTGTGTGTGCGTGTGTGTGTTTGTTAAGGATTTCATCTGATAGACAAAAATAAACACGACAACAATTATTGTTATTATTACTAACCCCGCTAGTTATTGTTCATTTCAAGAGGTTCCAGCAATAAGGCGGTGTATATTAAAGTATGTTTGAGAGCAAGTGAAGAGAGTGCATCGTATGTTTTAAAAGAGAGCGCATGAAGATAAAATATTCAGCTGAATGTGAGTGATTAAGTATTGCCAAACAAAACAAAACAAAATAAAACGAAATAGCAGAAGAAGACACTTAAAGGAATAAAACGTCTAAATAAATATTTAAAGAGTCCTTTTTCACAATACATTCATAGACTTTTAAATATTTTAGCATATTGACGAAAAAGTGTCTGATAATTTAAATTGATTTTCATTTTAGAATGCATGTCTCAATATGTTAAATAAATTGAATTTATTTTTGTTCAAGTAAAGTATATGCAAACATGTGTACACGGGCAGTATTTATTTTAACAAAGAATGAAATTAACAAAAATACAGAAAAAAAAATTCTTTTTGAAATAAAAGACATGGGAAATGCATTCTAAAACAGATAAAAAGTTTAAAAGAACATAAAACGCTAAAATTTTAATTTTTTTTTTAATTTTTAATCTTATTGCTTTTAGAATATTTTTTCAAATTTAATTGGCGTTAAAAACGAAATATAAGGTGGGCCATTGAAATTTTTTTATTTAAAAATGCAATAAAACAAAAACGGAAATTTGCCAAATTAATTTTTTTGTTGCAAAGTACAATTGTTCCGGGTAGAAATGGAATCTCATTCCATTCATATGGCTGTCGCGGCTGGCCTCAC